>CM055116.1:517493605-518693605 GCA_029206835.1 Rana muscosa | reverse complement strand
AAGTATCTGTGTCTGCTTCAGTGATTTTTCAGCTTTCAGGGGACTGGCCCAGATATGGTGAATACATAATTACATTGGTCCAAGCTGTAAAAATATACTATGCCTGGAATTCTTTATAAGGCAATGCTTATTGCAGATGCAGGTCATTGAGGTCAAGAGTCCTTATGGCAGTTGCTGACATGGGGATCTTAGGTCATTAGTCTGTTCAAGAGTTTTGGTAAGATTAATATGGAATGGCAGTGCTTTTTATTGTAGGGCGGTATTAAAAAGATGTGGACAACATGTGAAACTGGAATAATTTGTGAATATTTTAGACAAGTAATACAAGTAATGTCCTTCTTTTTTCCCCCCAGCTAAACCAGTAGTGGTAAATGCTACGCAAGTGCGGATGTCTGTTCCTATAGTTTCAGCACAGGCTGTCAAACAAGTAAGTGCAATTTTTCTTGACATTTGAATCTCTAAAGAATAGTTGAGAAATCAATCAACTCACAGGTACCTACACAAAACAGACATAGTATTTTTTATGGCGTTACCTTTACCACTTGCTGACCGTGCTATAGCCGAATAACGGCTACAGCGCGCATGGCTAGTTCTGGGAGGCCATCATATGACGGCTTTCCGTGTTCATGCCTGCTGCTAGGCCCTGGCGGCGCACTCTGATTACAGTGTCCAATCACATCTGATCACGGATCTAAATAGAAGCCGGTTATCGGCACTCCTTTCCTCATACTGACATGCATGAGGAGAGGAGAAGAGAGCTAATAACTTTCTTCTCTAAGGCTGGTTTCACACTGGGGCGGTGGCGGTATAGCGCCGCTATTTTTAGCAGCGCTATACCGTCGGAATTGCAGAGGTATTCGGCCGCTAGCAGTGCAGTTTTAACCCCCGCTAGCGGCCGAAAAAGGGTAAATACCACCCGCAAACCGCGGCTACAGCCGCGGTTTGCGGGCGGTATTACCGCGGTGTCCCATTCATTTCAATGGGAATGAGCGGTATACACACCGCTCCTTCACCGCTCCAAAGATGTGGCTTGCAGGAGATTTTTTTCTCCTCCCGCCAGCGCATTGCCTTAGTGTGAAAGCCCTCAGGCTTTCACATTGAGCATACTGGGGCAGGAGTTTTTCAGGCATTATTTATGCGCTATTTTTAGCGCAAAACGCCTGAAAAACTCCTCAGTGTGAAAGGGGCCTAAAAGAGATATGTGTCCTGATTCACAGTGCAGGCCAATCCGTGCCCACCAGGGCTGCCAATAAGTGTCCATCAGTGCACATCAGTAAAGGAGAAAAATTACCTGTTTTCCAAAATTTTATAACAATCTATGAAAAAGTTTTTTCATTTTTTTTTTTTTTTTTTTTTTTAATTTTCAGTCTGTTTTTGTTTTAGCAAAAGATAAAAAAAAACAGTAGTGATTAAATACCACCAAAAGAAAGCTCTATTTGTGTGAATAAAAATGATAGAAAGGTTGTTTAGGTACAGTGTTGCATGACCGCTCAATTCTCATTCAAAATGCGACAGCGCTGAAGCTGAAAATTGGCTGTCAGGAAGGGCCTAAAAGTGCCCAGTAGGCAAATGGTTATTGCAAGTGTTTAGTAATAACTGAAATAAATTAATTTCAGTTAATCTTTCCTCACAGCAGAGGTCTTATTAACCACATTCCACCCCGCCTATAGCAGAATGACGTCTGAGCGGGCGATCAGTTATCCTGACTGGGTGTCAAATGACGTCTAAGAGGATAAGCCACTTGTGGGCGCCAGAGCGGCATTCGGTGCTGTGTGTTGCTGTGACGTAGTTGATTTACCACGACCAATCACAGCAATAACCAGGAAGTGCCGGTAATCGGCTTTCTTCAGTTCGCGCTGACAGGGGTGCGAGCAGAGGAGAGCTGTTCAGCGGCTCTCCTGACGGGGGGGGGGGGGGTCCTGCGCTGATTATTAGCGCATTGATTAACAGCGCAGACCCCATAAGAGATGCCCACCACAGATGCCAATCGGTGCCCATCACAAATACCAATCCGTGCCCATAGGTGATCAAATACCAAAAGAAAGCTCTATTTGTGGGGGGAAAAATTATAAACATTGAAGATGGGTACAGTGTAGCATGACCATGCAATTGTCATTCAAAGTGTGACTGTGCTGAAAATTGGACTGGGCAGGAAGGGGTTAAAGTGCCCAGTATTTGGTATTTAACCATTTTGTTTAATTTAATTGCCCTTCTCTGTACTTTCTCCAGTTCCCCAACATTCTGTTTAGCAAGTTTATATCTCTTTCTGTACTAGTTAGACATTAATATTCCCTATATATTCACGTTATGAATCTGATGTAAGTTTGCACCAACTAATAAGCCTTGTAGAAGTGCATGGGCAATAAAAAAACAAAACAAAAGCATGTCAATTGTCCCCGTTAATGAGGTGTTTAAAAGGGGGATTTGATCACCTTCTATATATACACAAACAGTCCATATTTCAAACTTGGTGAGAGGTTCATTACTTTACAGGCTTTGCAAATGACAAGGGCATAAAGAGGTTTAACCCTTGCATACAGAAAGTCTTCTTTACAGAGCTGTTTATATTTAGGATTCCTAGGATGCAATTTATTTATTGATCTTTGCCTTCATTTGAATTGCATGGACATGTGCCTTTTAATCAGTCTGGGGTTTGGTGCGACCCACGTTTGCACAGCAGCTTATTCACTTGAATGGGCTTCTGTACCCGTGGAAACGCAGGAAAAAAGCTCCCCTGTGTCTTTTTAAAATTGCAGCTGCAAGGAAACCGCATGGCGCTTTTACACCATGCGATTTCCCGCAAACGCACTGCGTGTTTAGATGTGTGGGTGTGCCATTAAGAATGAATGGCAGCCCTGCGTGTCTGTAAAAGAGCAGAGTGTTTTGGGTGCAGGAACAGGTGTGATTCCCGCACCCGCAACCACCTGCACAAGTGTGAACCTAGCCTAACTATGCAACACTCCTCTTGCACTATAGCTATATGGACACCATTATTACTTATTTATTACTACAATATATTTAAACATAGATGTGTGCAGTTGCCCTTGAAAGTGCTTTCCTGGACTACAGAAATGTTAAAAGTAATTTACAAATAAACTTTTAGTGGGAACAGGTTAAACCCCCGGTGCCCCACTTGCAGCTGGTGGCCACACGAGGCCCTTTGGCACCTTTTGTGTGGCCCTCAGGGCCCCTGCAGACACTAATTTGTGTCTTCCTATCGTCCTGTTTATAGTAGTGATTTCTAGCAGCCTCATGAAATTTGTGTCTAGTCTGATTGTCTCATGAAGTATGTCCCCAGTCTCCAACAACTATGGCATGTTCACAGTCTCTGACAGTCTCCTGCAGCATGTCCGCAATCTCTGACCATGTCTTGTGTTATGTCCACATTCTGACGTTTTCCTGTATCACGTCTGCAATCTCTGACCATCTCTTCTATGCCCACAGTTTTTTTTTTTTGTTTTTTTTTACAATATCATGTTGTGTGTCTGCTGTTTCTGATAATGAGTGTTTTACTGAATTACATTTTTGGCCCTTTGGTGGTTGGGGCCCCCTGTGTCAAGAAAGTTGACCACTACTGGATCACTTAAACATTTTTACAAAGACTTTGCATCAATATTTTCCACCTACAGTTACTAGTGGTGTATATGTTCCTATTAATGTCTTTCTCTTTTTAGGTGGCCCCAAAACCAATAAATGCACCTTCACAGATAGTGACCACCAGTCAACCACAGCAGCGACTTCTCATGCCTGCTACACCATTGGCACAAATTCAGCCCAACCTCACTAATCTTCCTCCAGGTACTGTTCTGACACCTGCTCCAGGAACTGGAAACGTTGGCTATGCCGTCCTACCCGCTCAATATGTGACTCAGGTTAGTTATTAGGAAACAGTCTCTTAAATGTCTCCCAATCTGGGCCACAGCTCATGTTCAGTCCTTAGAAAATACCACATATTCAGGGATATAATGTACTTTTGTCCCCACTGTCTATAGAAAATTTATATCTTTTTGTGGGATTATTATGTAGAAATAAAACAACTCTTGGAAGCAACTATTACCATAATGAATAAACACTGACGTCTGAAACGCATTTACGGGCTGTCCTGAAGCTGTGTATTTTTGTCCTTTTTACCAGTACGTATTTAATCAGTAAAGAAGCCTGTTTTTGCACGTTGGAGTGCCGCTAATTCTATCTTCTATTCTTATAGGTGGACCCTTGCCTTGTAAAAAAACCTGAAATCTATTCAGTTTTAAATAGAAATGAAAGACAAAACGTGTGTGTGTGTGTGTGTGTGTGTGTGTGTGTATACCGTATTTTTCGGACTATAAGACGCACTTTTTTCCCCCAGAAATATGGGGGAAAATGTCCCTGCGTCTTATAGTCCGAATACATGACAGGCCCCGCCCCCCCCGTCGCTGGCACCGCCCCTGCCATCCGCTCTCATTGCTCCCGTAGCCGCTGGAATCCCCTGACCACCGCCACTGGCTCCGCCCCCCGCCGCCGCTGGCACCGCCCCTTACACATTGCTCGCATTGCAATCCAATTAGAGCCGCTCTCTCTTTCTTTTCTCCCTTCGGGTTACAGAAAGGGAAGGGGGGCGGCGGGGGAGATATACAGACAGCCCGCAGCTCTCCTCTCCCTGTCACAGCGCCGCTGCCAAGTTCTCTGGCAAATAGAGCAGCGGCGCTGTGACAGGGAGAGGAGAGCTGTGGGCTGTCTGTATATCTCCCCCGCCGCCCCCCTTCCCTTTCTGTAACCCGAAGGGAGAAAAGAAAGAGAGAGCGGCTCTAATTGGATTTGCTGGCCGCCACCCAGCTTACTGCCCACTGTTTTCCTCCCCATGATTGGCCACAGCAGAGGGCCAATCAGAAGACACTGGGGGCATCATGGGAAATGAAGTCACGGCAGAGTTCTGGCACCAGTTCCTCCAGCATGCAAACACTCTGCTGGAGGGGGTATTAGAAGAGGAGCAAGAGAGTATACTCTGCTGGGGGGACACGCTGTACCCCGCACCACCAGAGAGCCACGCTGTACCCCGCACCGCCAGAGAGCCACGCTGTACCCCGCACCGCCAGAGAGCCACGCTGTACCCCGCACCGCCAGAGAGCCACGCTGTACCCCGCACCGCCAGAGAGCCACGCTGTACCCCGCACCGCCAGAGAGCCACGCTGTACCCCGCACCGCCAGAGAGCCACGCTGTACCCCGCACCGCCAGAGAGCCACGCTGTACCCCGCACCGCCAGAGAGCCACGCTGTACCCCGCACCGCCAGAGAGCCACGCTGTACCCCGCACCGCCAGAGAGCCACGCTGTGCACCGCCAGAGAGCCACGCTGTACCCCGCACCGCCAGGGAGCCACGCTGTACCCCGCACCGCCAGGGAGCCACGCTGTACCCCGCACCGCCAGGGAGCCACGCTGTACCCCGCACCGCCAGGGAGCCACGCTGTACCCCGCACCGCCAGGGAGCCACGCTGTACCCCGCACCGCCAGGGAGCCACGCTGTACCCCGCACCGCCAGGGAGCCACGCTGTACCCCGCACCGCCAGGGAGCCACGCTGTACCCCGCACCGCCAGGGAGCCACGCTGTACCCCGCACCGCCAGGGAGCCACGCTGTACCCCGCACCACCAGGGAGCCACGCTGTACCCCGCACCACCAGGGAGCCACGCTGTACCCCGCACCACCAGGGAGCCACGCTGTACCCCGCACCACCAGGGAGCCACGCTGTACCCGCACACCGCCAGGGAGCCACGCTGTACCCGCACACCGCCAGAGAGCCACGCTGTACTTGCACACCGCCAGAGAGCCACACTGTACCCGCACCGCCAGAGAGCCACGCTGTACCCGCACCGCCAGAGAGGGAGCCACACTGTTCCCGCACCACCAGAGAGGGAGCCACACTGTAACCTCTGTACCCGCACCACCAGAGAGGGAGAAAGACCGAGCCGCTTCCAGGATACAGACATGCTACACTACTGACTAGAGTCACCCCGGGCAACCCAGAGTGAGCGAACGTCCAGCCAGAGGGATCACTGTTGCGATTTCGCTGGGTCTGGTAAGAGGGCCTGTTGGCCATTATCCATTACTATTCCCAGGGACTGAGCCATTAGGAAGTGCCTAGCCTGCTATCCTCTAGGCCTTATTGACTGCCACAACGTCCCCTCTGTCCTCTTCCCACGGCGTCCCCTCTGTCCTCTTCCCACGGCGTCCCCTCTGTCCTCTTCCCACGGCGTCCCCTCTGTCCTCTTCCCACGGCGTCCCCTCTGTCCTCTTCCCACGGCGTCCCCTCTGTCCTCTTCCCACGGCGTCCCCTCTGTCCTCTTCCCAGGGTGTCCCACCACTGATGGCATGGTCACTCTACGTTTACTATGACAATGGTCACTCTGCGTTTACTATGGCAATGGTCAGGCTGCATTTCATGGGCACTGGAAAATATTTTAGTACACCATTTGGTTCAGAATATTTTTTTTCTTGTTTTCCTCCTCTAAAACCTAGGTGCGTCTTATGGTGCGAAAAATACGGATATATATATATATATATATATATATATATATATATATATATATATATATATATATATATATATATATGCAGTATCTCACAAAAGTGAGTACACCCCTCACATTTTTGTAAATATTTTATTATATCTTTTCATGTCACAACACTAAAGAAATTACACTTTGCTACAATGTAAAGTAGTGTGTGTACAGCTTGTATAAAAGTGTAAATTTGCTGTCCCCTCAAAATAACTCAACACAGCCATTAATGCCTAAACCGCTGGCAACAAAAGTGAGTACACCCCTAAGTGAAAATGTCCAAATTGGGCCCAAAGTGTCAATATTTTGTGTGACCACCATTATTTTCCAGCACTGCCTTAACCCTCTTGGGCATGGAGTTCACCAGAGCTTCACAGGTTGCCACTGGAGTCCTCTTTCACGCGTCCATGAAGACATTACGGAGCTGGTGGGTGTTAGAGACCTTGCGCTCCTTCACCATACGTTAGAGGATGCCCCACAGATGCTCAATGGGGTTTAGGTCTGGAGACATGCTTCGCCATTCCCTCACCTTTACCCTCAGCTTCTTTAGTAAGGCAGTGGACGTCTTGGAGGTGGTGTGTGTTGGGGTCGTTATCTTGTTGAAGTTCTGCCCTGCGGCCCAGTCTCCGAAGGGAGGGGATCATGTTCTGCTTCAGTATGTCACAATACATGTTGGTATTCATGGTTCCCTCAATGAACTGTAGCTCCCCAGTGCCAGCAGCACTCATGCAGCCCCCAGACCATGGCACTCCCACCACCAAGCTTAACTGTAGGCAAGACACACTTGTCTTTGTACTCCTCACCTGGTTGCCGCCACATACGCTTGACCATCTGAACCATATAAGTTTATCTTGGTCTCATAAGACCACAGGACATGGTTCCAGTAATCCATGTCCTTAGCCCACAAACAGTTTACTGAAGACAAGAAGACTTTCTTGTGCATCATCTTTAGAAGATGCTTCCTTCTGGGACGACAGCCATGCAGACCAATTTGATGCAGTGTGTAGCGTATGGTCTGAGCACTGACAGGCTGACCCCCCACCCCTTCAACCTCTGCAGCAATGCTGGCAGCACCCATACGTCCATTTCCTAAAGACAACCTCTGGGTATGCCGTTGAGCAGGTGCACTCAACCTCTTTGGTCGACCATGGCGAGGCTTGTTCTGAGTGGAAACTGTCCTGTTAAACCGATGTATGGTCTTGGCCACCGTGCTGCAGCTCAGTTTCAGGGTCTTGGCAATCGTATAGCCTAGGCCATCTTTATGTAGAACAACAATTCATTTTTTGAAGATCCTCAAGCCCTGTACACACGGCCGAGAATCTCGGCAGGAAAAAACCCGTAGTTTTTCCTGACGAGATTCTTGACAAGAATCTTGTCCGGCGGAGTGTACACGCGTACCTTTCAAAAGAACCGCCGTTCTTTTGAATGGCACGAACGCGGTGATGTCATCGACTACGACGAGCGTGAGCTCGTCACATTCGATGCCGTCGCCGCCATCTTGCTACACCCTACCTATGCCTAGGAAGCTACCGAGCATGCGTCAAAGTCATTTCGAGCATGCGCGGGTTTTCACGGCGAAAGGTAAGTGTACACACACTCAGGTTTCTCGTCGGTAAACAGGCCGACGAGAATCCCGACGAGAAAAAAGAAAGCAGGTCTTCTTTTTTTTCTCGTCGAGATTCTGGTCAGTTTTCCTGAAGAGAAACCTGAAAGCCTTGTACACACGGCCGGTTTTCTCGGCAAGAAAGCTCTGCAAGCAGTTTTCTTGTCGGTTCTTGCCGAGAAAACCGGCCGTGTGTACGAGGCTTCAGAGTTCTTTGCCAGGAGGTGACCGGTGACATGTTGAACTTCCAGTGACCAGTATGAGAGAGTGAGAACGATAATGCCAAATTTAACACGCCTGCTCCCCATTCACACCTGAGACCTTGTAACACTAACAAGTCACATGACACCAAGGAGGGAAAATGGCTAACTGGGCCCAATTTGGACATTTTCACTTAGGGGTGTACTTCTGTTGCCAGCGGTTTAGACATTAATGGCTGTGTGTTGAGTTATTTTGAGGGGACAGCAAATTTACACGGTTATATAAGCTGTACACTCACTACTTTACATTGTAGCAAAGTGTAATTTCTTTAGTGTTGTCACATGAAAGGTTATAATAAAATATTTACAAAAAAAATGTGAGGGGTGTACTCACTTCTGTGAGATATTATATATATATATATATATATATATATATAGGGCTGTGGAAATTAACTATTAATTCCTCGATTAATCGATTTTATTTATTTTGATCGGTACTCATCTCTCCGCTGGCTTCCGGGTCTTCAGGGAGTTCCGTCTGAGATCTGGTGACGTCACGGACACCAGCGGGGCTTGCCGTGTCCATCTGAAGGGCTCCTTTGCTGTGCCTTCATATCTGCATGCCGGCGGGACCTTACTATCTGCCACACACAAGGGCTGTTATGCCGCGTACACACGACCGTTTTTAATGACGAAAAAAATGAAATTTTTTAAAATGGTCATTAAAAATGATCGTGTGTGGGCTTCAGAGCATTTTTCACGACGTGAAAAACAGCCATGAAAAAATTGGAACATGCTCTGTTTTCACGTCGTTTTTTACATCGTCGTTTTTCTCGTCATGAAAAACGGCCATGTGTGGGCTTTAACAACGTGAAAAAAAATGCGCATGCTCAGAATCAAGTAATGAGACGGGAGCGCTCGTTCTGGTAAAACTAGCATTTGTAATGGAGATAGCACATTCGTCACGCTGTAACGGACTGAAAAGCACGAGGCTGAAATGCGCGAATCATCGCTCAACAAACTTTACTAACATGAAAGGTGGCGCCATCCGAATGGAACTTCCCCTTTATAGTGCCGTCGTACGTCACCGTGCTTTACTCAAGCATTTTTTTCACGATGGTGTGTAGGCAAGGCAGGCTTGAGAAGAATCACGTCGAGAAAAATGCCGGTTTTTTCAATGACATTAAAAACGGTTGTGTGTACGCGGAATTACACTTCCCTCTATCAACCTGGGATTCTACAGCCATCCACTGGGAGTTGTGATAGTTCCCTTCATGGGACATCTACATGCCGACGGACTGATGTTAACCCCTCCTCATCTGGATTCAGCAGTGGTATCGTTGTACACATTTTTATACCAGTATCATACTTGGCTACATGTTTTTATGACTGCTTTTGCTACCGTTTGGTATTACTCACACCATTTTTACAGTTTATGTAGCTACATCGATTTTATCTCCAGTGCAATATTTATTTTGTTACCTACTTGAAGACTATAAAAGTTTTAATGCTATTCCCATCGAGCCCTGCCTTTTTGTGTGTTTTTTGTATCCTGCTATCCATTTTTCCAGTGGTTGGTAGCTGCACTGGGAATCAGCCTGCAAGGAGATTAGCTAAAAGTAGATTGGATCTGTATGTGTGTTATAATTATTCAAAAGAAGTCGATTAATCGATTAAAAAAAATAATTATTAATCGAACAAGAAAATTTTAATCAGTAACAGCCCTAATATAATATATATATAATTTTATATACACACAGCGGGGCAAAAAAGTATTTAGTCAGCCACCAATTGTGCAAGTTCTACCACTTAAAAATATGAGAGGCCTGTAATTGTCATCATAGGTATACCTCAACTATGAGAGACAAAATGTGGAAACAAATCCAGACAATCACATTGTCTGATTTGGAAAGAATTTATTTGCAAAATATGGTGGAAAATAAGTATTTGGTCAATATCAAAAGTTCATCTCAATACTTTGTTATATATCCTTTGTTGGCAATAACAGGTCAAACGTTTTCTGCAAGTCTTCACAAGGTTGTCACACACTGTTGCTGGTATGTTGGCCCATTCCTCCATGCAGATCTCCTCTAGAGCAGTGATGTTTTGGGGCTGTCGCTGGGCAACACGGACTTTCAACTCCCTCCAAAGGTTTTCTATGGGGTTAAGATCTGGAGACTGGCTAGGCCACTCCAGGACCCTGAAATGCTTCTTACGAAGCCACTCCTTCGTTGCCCGGGCGGTGTGTTTGGGATCGTTGTCATGCTGAAGGACCCAGCCACGCTTCATCTTCAATGCCCTTGCTGATGGGAGGAGCTTTGCACTCAAAATCTCACGATACATGGCCCCATTCATTCTTTCATGTACACGGATCAGTCGTCCTGTTCCCTTTGCAGAGAAACAGCCCCAAAGCATGATGTTGCTACTCCCATGCTTCACAGTAGGTATGGTGTTCTTTGGTTGCAACACAGCATTCTCTTTGGTTTCATCTGAACATATGACATTCTCCTAATCCTCTTCTGGATCATCCAAATGCTCTCTAGCAAACCTCAGACGGGCCCGGACATGTACTGGCTTAAACAGGGGGACACGTCTGGCACTGCAGGATCTGAGTCCCTGGCGCCGTAGTGTGTTACTGATGGTAGCCTTTGTTATGTTGGTCCCAGCTCACCGTGTGGTTCTGGGATTTCTGCTCACCGTTCTTGTGATCATTTTGACCCCACGGGGTGAGATCTTGCATGGAGCCCCAGATCGAGGGAGTATATCAGTGGTCTTGTATGTCTTCCTTTTTCTAATTATTGCTCCCACAGTTGATTTCTTCACACAAAGCTGCTTGCCTATTGCAGATTCAGTCTTCCCAGCCTGGTGCAGGTCTACAATTTTGTTTCTGGTGTCCTTCGACAGCTCTTTGGTCTTCACCATAGTGGAGTTTGGAGTGTGACTGTTTTGAGGTTGTGGACAGGTGTCTTTTATACTGATAACAAGTTCAAACAGGTGCCATTAATACAGGTAATGAGTGGAGGACAGAGGAGCCCCTTAAAGAAGAAGATACAGGTCTGTGAGAGCCAGAAATCTTGCTTGTTTGTAGGTGACCAAATACTTATTTTCCACCATAATTTGCAAATAAATTCTTTCCAAATCAGACAATGTGATTGTCTGTCTGGATTTGTTTCTACATTTTGTCTCTCATAGTTGAGGTATACCTATGATGACAATTACAGGCCTCTCTCTCATCTTTTTAAGTGGGATAACTTGCACAATTGGTGGCTGACTAAATACTTTTTTGCACCACTGTATATATATATATTTTTAGGTCCATCTATATTTGGACATGGGTACATTTTTTTTGTTTTCAAGCTATAGTTTTATAATGTATATGGGTTGAAAGTGCACTTTCTCATGTTTAATTTGAGGGTATGTACATCCAAATCGGAGGAGGGGTTTAGGAATTACAATTATAATTCTAAGTGTGGTATTTGCATTTGGAATCTATTGCTGTGAATCTACATCATGCGTTCAAAGGAGCTGTCCATGCAAGTGAAACAGGCCATTATAAGGCTTCAAAAATGAAACAAATCCATTAGAGAGATACAGCAACAGGAGTGGCCAAATCAACAGTTTTGCACATTCCGAGGAAAGAAGAACGCACTGGTGAGCTCAGCAACATAAAAAGGCCTAGATGTCCACGGAAGACAACAGTGATGGATGATCGCAGGATCCTCTCTATGGTAAAGGAAAACCCATTAACAACATCCAGACAAGTGAAGGGCACTCTCCAGGAGGTGGGCAGATCAATGTCAAAGTCTACAATCAAGAGAAGACTCCACAAGAACAAATACAGAGGGTTCACCACAAGGTGCAAACCATTCATAAGCCTGAAGAATGGAAAAGCCATATTAGACTTTGCCAATTAAAAAAGCCAGACCAGTTCTGGAAAAGCATTCTTTGGACGGATGAAACTACAATTAATCTGTACCGGGGGGCGTGGCTTGATGGTGAAGAGAGCAGTCGCATAGACTCTTGGCTATAGCTCTCAACTACCATCCTTACCCCATCCTGGGTCCTATCTCCTCGCCGAAGGTACCGATCTGCAATCTACAGCTGTGAGCATGCATCAGGCTGGCAGACATGGTGAAATACGGGCCGCCCTGGCCCCCATCCACGGCGGAGCAGTTGGCGTGGTTCCGGAGGCAAGATGGCGCCGGGACACGTGCAGACCAAGCAGACACGCTGCAGGCATCCTCCTCTGCTGACCGGAGCTCTGCTACCGGGGTGAGTGCTTCAATTCCTGCCATCTTCCACACAAAAACAGACCCCCTGCTGTCCCAAGACTCCCAGCAGTTTGAGGGTGGCCAGGCTGTGGATTCTCCCCCTGCTGAGCCTACATTGCCCTCCCATTATGCTGGCTATTCAGGATTGTAAGGCCTCTATCCGCATGGACTTTTACTGAAACAATATGTCCAGAACCACCGTGATAGAACTGGTGATGCAGAATAACGTATTTGTACCCTGGAGGACACTGTGAACCCCCTGTCAGTTACTATGCGTGATACTACTAGCAAGATGGCGGCACTCTGTGCCAAAATCGATGATTTGGAAAATCGTTCTCGCAGGAACAATCTCAGATTTGTAGGGTTCCCGGAATGCGCGGAGGCCCCCCATCCTGAAAATTTTCTTTATTCCTGGTTGAGGGACATTTTTGATGCGCCCTCATTCTCCCATGTTATTGAGCGCACAAACCGCCCCCCTCCAGAGGGCGCCCCACCACGCTCCATTATCGCACGCATCCTCAACTTCCAGGATAAAGTTGCCATTCTGTGCCTAGCACGAGAAAAATGCCAATTTTAAATTCAATGGTAACACCATCTCCGTCTATCCTGACTTTTCTGCTGAAGTTCAACGCCAGCGAATCTCCTTCTCGACAGTGAAATCTTGCCTGCGCACAGAAGACCTGTCCTATGCCATGCTCTTCCCTGCCAAGCTGCGCATCATCCATGATGGTAAGGCTCACTTCTACGCCAGCTCTAAGGAGGCCATGGCGTGGCTGGATGACCGTTATGGCGTTGCTCACAGACGCAGAGGTGACTGACAATGCCACTGGCCCTAAGACACTACTTGCTAGCTACCTTGCTACCGGATCCCTGTGCATCCCTGTGTGTATTCTGTGTCTTCACTGCAACCTATAGTGCCTGCTGTACTTGCCACCTTTTTCCCTTTTGCCGGGCGATACTCCTAACCCCTACAAGCCGAATACTGTGACTTGCTTATCCATCCCTCCAGGCCTCCATCTCTGGACTTTATCCTTCACCTGTACTGTTTGCCATCACGTCCTGTCTGGAGTGGAGGCCTTCGGATTCTACACTTCCCCACGGCTGACAAGTTCATGCATTCTACAACCGGACATGTTTTTATATTTTTTTGCCACCGATTGAGGCCCTCACCGGACTCCACACTACCCTCTCACCAGTTAGTGGCGTGGCCACGGAATAGTTTTTGATCTCCCCTGGTCTTGGTGTCGGGACGGTCTTTAAGTTTGGTATCCTCGGCTTGCTATGTTTGGGATGGCTGACCGGGGTGGGGGGAGGACAGGGTTTTATGGGACATTGTATATAGAGATGGATTGCGCTGACGAAAATTAAACCACTATGCCTGTGTCAATCTAAACTAGTTCCTGATGACGCATTGATTGCGAAATGCATTGAGGCTGCGGGACCTATTTGCTTGTCATCTCTGGTAATGTAACAGGATTTGCAAACGCTATATAGCTCAAGGAGGAATTTTAAAGGGCACTCGTGCGGACCAGACATACAGACCATCTATACACTGCTGGATCAGCTCAGTGCCGGCTCTAAGGCACTTACAAATGTGAGTGAATGAACTTTTTTATACTTTTAATAAACACTTTTTAAACGTACTACACCATGATGGTCCTATATGTGTTTTATGAGTAACCATACAGTGACATCTACCATCAATATACTGAGAGGAACTGCTGAAAAATCTGGTGTACGGAGTGGTTGTCCATATGAACCAAAGGCACACACATTCAGCCTATCTGGTGAGTGGCCAATTCATCTGGTGGTGGTATTAAGCACATACGTGGTGAAAGCCTAGCAAGTCACTGGGGATAGAAATCAAAACCTGCACAGGATTGTTTGGACACTTGTTCACCATTGGAGATATAATAATTCATCAACTTCTCGGGTGGATTTAAATGAACTTTCTTTATCGTACACCACGGGACACAGAGCTAGTCATTACATAATGGGTTAAGGGTCACCAGCGGTGATTGGACACTGGCACAACCAATGGAAGACAGTTCCCCTCCATATAACCCCTCCCATCAGGGAAGTACCTCAGTTTTTTCGCCAGTGTCGAAAGGTGTTGGGCGCGTTAGGAGGTGCTAAAGGAAAGCTCTACCAAAGAGACCCTCTGGGGGTAAAAGAGCTATGCTTTCGGATCCATCCAAGACGCCTACAAATGAGCTGAATCTGGATGGGATCCGGGCCTCATCCATGAGGCGTCGCCTGTAATGTCTCTCTTCGGAGGACTGGGCTCTAAGATCCAGCACTTTCGCTATTTCGCTATAAAGTCCTGGTAAGAGTCTTGTACAAGGCCCAGGGGAGAGGTATCCTTTAAATAGGAACCCATATCCCTGAAGGTTGGCACACATAGCCCACCGTGAAGGGTGAAGTTTGGTATCTGTCTGAAAACTTTCAGCAGAAAAACCTGCGGCGTGGATAAGGTGAGATTAGAAGGTCCATAACTAGGTTGGGACCTTTTTTCAAAAAGTGGATGTCTTCTTTTTTTCCACCACTGGGGGGAGTAAAGAGCTGAATATACTCACCTCACTCTGTTCAGTGTCGGCTTCGGCGAAGTACACTGCTCGTCACCTCCGCTGCTGAGCTTGCTTGAGCACCCCGCTCCTCCTTCCGGTGGCCGATACAGACACCTGCAGATGCAGGTAAGTGGGGACAGGGGCTGATGAGAGTCCTCTCTCACTATGGCCACCACCATAGCGCTAAAGGCCGCGCGGGCGCGCGCTTTATCGGAGGGGGGGGGGCCGAGGCGTGCGTGGGCACGTGGCGCGCGCAGGCACAGAAACGGCGCCAAATTTAAAAGACTGTCAGTGTAAAAAGCACTGCAGCAGCAAGCAAGCTCGTTAGTTCTCTTGTTCCTGGCAGAGAAACACAGCAGCTATACAGGGACGTAAGACTCCATGTGGTTGGATTGGGTACTTCCTAGAAGACATCCATGTTATGCATAGTTATGTGTTAAAAGTTGCATACTTAATGTATTTGCTAAACTGAACACGGTAGTATATGCATTTAGGTACCTTGTATTTTGTCTAAACAGTAAGCCTTCCAGGGGAAGTAATGTGGACAAAAAGAGATAAAAGAGCACCGCCGCCTGAGACAGGGGGCTCTAGCTGTGCTGACTCGGTACCTTCCTCTCCTGTGTTGCCAAAAGCACCTGTACAGGATGAGCCATTACCTCTGTCAGGTATGGCGGCTTCCCCAGTGAAGCCTGGGCCTGCATATGTCACTGAGGACACTTTATCAGCTGCCCTAAATAATCTGGAGGAGAAAATTGCTACTTTAATCGCTAAATCCTCTAAAAAGGACAATAAGCGAAGCAGATCTCCTCCAGTATTGGACCTCCCTTCAGAAGTACCTGAGGAGGAGGAGGATGAGGAGGAGGCTACATCAGCAGAGGATGAGGAGTCAGACGGATCAGGGATATCGGATGAGCCTTTTTCGGTATCCCAGATTTTAAAGTCACAGGTGCAATGCTATGCAGGAGCCGTGCGAGCTGCATTTAGGTTACCCTCTTTGGAGGTAACAGAATCACCTGTCTCCTCCCTAGGATCATTAAGATCCCTGCAAGGTGCATGCTCCTTCCCGGTTCATCCGTTACTAGAGGATCTATTGTACGCAGACTGGCAACATCCAGATAAGCGTTTTTCACCTCCAAAAAAGTTTAACATTCTTTATCCTATGGAGGAAAATTTTTTAAAGAAATGGAGCCTGCCTACGGTAGATGCGGCTATTTCTTGTGTAAATAAAAACCTGACATGTCCAGTGGATAATGTACAAGTGTTTAAAGATCCTTCTGAGAAGAAGTTGGAATCCTTACTGAAATCCTCCTTCCTTTTGGCCGGCTCAATTACCCAACCTGCAGTAGCAGCAGTCGGTATGTGTCAGGTCGTCAGCCAACAGGTAAAGCAGGGGCTGAAGGAGCTGCCTTCAGAGCAGGCTAAAAATTGGGAGAATTTGCCTAAAGCCTTATGCTTCACAGTGGATGCCATGAGAGATTCTATCATACAGGCATCACGCCTTACACTCCAGCTGGTACAGATGCGCAGAGTACTTTGGCTTAAGCATTGGTCAGCGGAAGCCCCATGCAAAAAGTTGTTGGCAAGTTTCCCGTTCCATGGCGAACGCCTTTTTGGGGAAGATTTAGAAAGATATATCCAAAAGATATCAAGTGGTAAAACGACACTTTTACCTGAGAGAAAGAAAAACAAGAGACCTTGTTTTAAACACACTCTCTCCCCAGCTCCCGGGAAATCTGACTCCAGCCAGTGGCGACGGCCTTTTCAGCCGCCCAAAAAAGCCAAAGAACAGGCTCAGAAGAACAAGAAGCCGTGGGGTTCAAGAGCTAATAAGCAAGCCCCCAAAACCTCTCATTGAAGGGGCGCCCCCGCTCGGCCGAGTGGGGGGAAGGCTTCGTCAGTTCTCAGCGACTTGGCGGACAGAAACCCAGGACAAATGGGTGGTATCCACAATATCCTCAGGGTACAGACTGGAATTTCGAGAGATCCCATCTTCTCAATTCCGAAGTTCAAGACTCTCCAAGGATCCACAAAAAAGAGGATCCTTCTTCAAAGGTTTGAATCACTTAATAGCTCAAGGTGTGGTTACAGAGGTACCCCAAAAGGAGCAAGGTTCAGGTTTTTACTCAAACCTCTTTGTGATTCCAAAACCGAACGGAGAAGTCAGACCCATCCTGGATCTAAAAATCTAAACCAGTTTCTGAACGTTCGCCATTTTCGAATGGAAACGATGCGATCCGTGGTCGCTACTTTAAAAGGCGGAGAATTCATTGCGTCCATAGATATCAAAGACGCATATCTACACATACCAATCCTCCCCGCTCACCAAAGATTCCTAAGGTTTGCGGTAGAAGATCGCCACTTTCAATTTGTGGCCCTGCCATTTGGTGTAGCCACCGCGCCCAGAGTATTCACAAAGGTGCTAGCTCCTCTGTTAGCAAACCTAAGAACACGGGGCATTGCGGTAACAGCCTATCTAGACGATCTACTATTAATAGATCAGTCAAAGGAGGGATTGGATCACGCTGTAGACACTACAGTAGGATACCTGGAGCATTTAGGATGGATTATAAACTTACAAAAATCCTCTCTCCAGGCCCAAAGAAGGATAGTGTACCTGGGCATGATCATAGATACAGCCCAAAACAGGGTATACCTGCCAGAGCCAAAGATACAGTCTCTGAAAGACCTGATCCACAAGGTCAAAGCAAACAAGAGGCCGTCTATTCGCCTTTGCATGAGACTATTGGGAAAGATGGTAGCCTCCTTCGAGGCGGTCCCTTACGCCCAGTTTCATTCGAGACTACTTCAAGGCAATATTTTAGCCTCCTGGAACAGGAAGAGCCAAGCTCTGGATATACCCATGCGCCTGTCCTCACAAGTACGCCACAGCTTCAATTGGTGGCTAGAAGCCAGGAATTTACGGAAGGGAAAGTCCTTCCTCCCAGTGGCCTGGAAGGTGGTATCTACGGATGCCAGCCTATCGGGCTGGGGTGCAGTATTCGAGGAGGCTTCTACCCAGGGAACCTGGGCCAAGACTCAGGGGATCCTGCCCATCAATGTGCTAGAGATCCGGGCGGTATATCTAGCCCTCAAAACCTGGACATACAGGTTACAGGGCTACCCAGTTCGGGTTCAATCCGACAATGCTACGGCAGTAGCTTACATCAATCACCAAGGAGGCACCCACAGTCGGGCAGCCCAAAGAGAGGTGAACCGGATCTTGGCATGGGCAGAAGAGCATGTACCTTGCATCTCTGCAATCTTCATTCCAGGGATAGAAAACTGGCAAGCAGACTACCGGAGTCGTCAGCAGCTGCTACCAGGAGAGTGGTCTCTTCACCCAGAGATCTTTCAGGCCATATGTCTGAGATGGGGAAACCCAGATGTAGACCTGCTAGCTTCCAGGTTCAACAAGAAATTGGACAACTTTGTGTCCAGAACGAGAGATCCTCTAGCCTACGGGACAGACGCTCTAATAACTCCATGGAATCAGTTCTCGCTGATCTATGCATTCCCTCCGATCCCTCTTCTACAAAGACTGCTTCGCAGGATCAAGGAGGAGGGAATACCAGTAATCCTAGTGGCCCCAAACTGGCCCAGGAGGCCTTGGTATGCCGAGATCGTAAAAATGGCGATAGGAAGGCCCTGGAAGCTTCCACTTCGACATGACCTGTTGTCACAGGGTCCAGTATTCCACCCTTCCTTACAAAGGCTAAATTTGACGGCCTGGCTGCTGAGACCCACATTTTGAAAAAGAGAGGGGTCTCTGGTCCGGCTCTTTCTACGCTCATTAATGCTAGAAAGCCAGCCTCCAGACTCATCTATCATAGAGTCTGGAAAGCATACGTTTCCTGGTGTGAATCCAGAAGTTGGAATCCTCTGAAATATGAAATAAGTAGGATTCTTGCTTTTTGCCAGTTAGGAGTGGATATGAAATTAGCCCTTAGCACCATCAAAGGGCAAATATCGGCTCTATCAGTCTTCTTTCAGAGACCATTGGCATCTCACTCCCTAGTTCGGACATTCATTCAGGGGGTACTGAGGATAATTCCTCCAGTCAGGTCTCCCTTGTGTCCATGGGATTTGAATTTGGTATTGTCAGTGTTGCAAAAGCAACCTTTTGAACCTATTCGCCATATTCCTTTAATTATATTAAGTAGGAAATTGGCCTTTCTGATTGCTATAGCTTCTGCTAGGAGAGTATCAGAGCTAGCAGCTCTTTCTTGTAAAGAGCCTTATCTAATTTGTCACAAGGACAAGATCGTACTACGACCCCATCCGGCTTTTCTGCCTAAGGTGGTGTCGGCTTTTCACTTGAATCAAGACATTGTTCTGCCTTCCTTTTTTCCAAACCCGCGGACGGCGGGGGAAAAATTATTACACTCTCTAGATCTAGTAAGAGCGGTAAGGGTGTATCTGCAAGCAACCGCTCAGATACGTAAAACAGATGTTTTGTTTATTTTACCAGATGGTCCCAAGAAGGGCCAAGCGGTATCAAAATCCACCATTTCCAGGTGGATTAGACAAGTAATTGTTCAAGCTTATGGTTTAAAGAACAGGACTCCTCCTTTTCCTGTTAAGGCGCACTCTACCAGGGCGATAAGTGCTTCATGGGCAGTGCACCACCAGGCTTCGATGGCTCAGATCTGTAAGGCTGCAACTTGGTCCTCAGTCCATACATTTTCCAAATTCTATCAAATAGATGTGAAAGGACATGAGGATTCCGCCTTCGGGCGAAGTGTGCTGCAGGCAGCAGTATAGGGCTTCTGGTCCGCAAGCGGTCGGTTTGATCTGTGTCTCCCCCCCTTCATATGAGCATTGCTCTGGGACGTCCCATTATGTAATGACTAGCTCTGTGTCCCGTGGTGTACGATAAAGAAAATAGGATTTTTATAACAGCTTACCTGTAAAATCCTTTTCTTGGAGTACACCACGGGACACAGAGGTCCCACCCTTCTTATGGGAACCTTACTGCTTTGCTACAAAACTGAGGTACTTCCCTGATGGGAGGGGTTATATGGAGGGGAACTGTCTTCCATTGGTTGTGCCAGTGTCCAATCACCGCTGGTGACCCTTAACCCATTATGTAATGACTAGCTCTGTGTCCCGTGGTGTACTCCAAGAAAAGGATTTTACAGGTAAGCTGTTATAAAAATCCTATTATACCTAATACATTTATCTAATTTTGATCCATATATACATTATTTGTTTATTTTTTGATATATTTTGAGAGTGGGATTCACTTCTTTATAGGACAAGGTATTGTTTGTTGCACATGCACTTTGTCACAGCAGGTATTCCTGCCATTGATGGCACAGATTTAATTAATTTGTGGTTGCAATTATTGGTATTCTTTTTCGTCTAGAGCACCAAGTTCACACAATTTGTTTAGATTGACACAGGCATAGTGGTTTAATTTTAGTCAGCGCAATCCATCTCTATATACATTTTTCCACTCAACCTACACGGTTGTATGTTAATTGATTGCAGCAGACGTGTTTTTCAGTTTAATTATCTTGGCGCCGGTAACACAATTTCATTTTTTATGGGACTTTGTTGGTATTTTTTCCTTTTTTTTTTTCTAAACTCCTTTTTGCACTTTTTGACTTTTTTTTAATGTATTTTTTTCTCAAGTTACTGCCTATGGCAGACTGTTAACGTTTTTATTTTTTCTATTCCTGGCTCATACTTTCCTGCTGGCAGATCATCGCACTTTTTTTATTCATGTGCTTGTATGTGCTTCAGGTGGCGCAGACTATCTGGTCGTTTATGTTCTTGTATTCATGTTACTCTGTGCTTATTTATTATTGTTTGTTTTGTAATGATGAAGCCCCTAAGGATAGTCTCATGGAACACTAGAGGTCTGAACGCACCCCAGAAAAGATCTCTGGTTTTCTCAGTATTGAAAAAGTGTCGCCCTCACATCATTTGCCTCCAAGAGACTCGCCTTTACAGGCTCCAAAACGAGGGCCCTTAAATGCCCATGCTTGTCTAACTCCTACCATGCCACTCATACTAATTATTCCAGGGTGGTTTCTATCCTACTGGCCAAATCTCTCCCAGCTGAGATAGTACAAGTTAAAAGTTATTGTTCTTACTTTACAGATTTCTACTGTGATCTTTACCCTGGTGAACATTTATGTTCCTCCCCCGTTTTCGGGGGAGGTACTCTCCAAATTGTCACTTCAGCTGCTGACTAGACCCCCTCGCCCCCTACTTTTTGTCGTGGACTTTAATGCTATTTTAGATCCAGCAATGGACCGCCTGGGAGGTGGAGGTAGGCCCTTGCCCTCTTTTCTTGATTGGGTTCAGGTTCATGGCCTTACAGAAGTGTGGCGCTGGAAACATCCGAATGTGCGCCACTTTTCCTGCCACTCGGACTCTATCCACACCATGTCCAGACTAGATATGGCGTTTGCTCCGGCCGAGACCCTCCCTGTTGTCTCTGCTGCTTCATATCTGCCTATGGGGGTTTCTGATCATGCCCCTCTCTCTGTGGACCACCTCCTCCTCCCAGGTTCGGGGGCCTGCTATTTGGCGCCTGAACTCCTGCTGGTTGGAGGACGAGATGGTGCAGGGAGAATGCAAGACGGGCATCACAAACTATTAGAGGGACAACCTGGGAAAGGTAGACCCCTCCACTGAATGGGACATGTTTAAGACTACTCTGAGGGGCACCTTCATGTCCATCACAGGGGTCTTGCACAAAAATAACCGTATGCTTACTGAATAACTTGAGTGTTCTGGTGCGTGCAGAGTCTGCTTATGCCTCTAACCCTGCCTCTGACACGAGGGAGGCATGGTTACAGAGCCGTAGGGAGTATGAACTCTGTCTGTTGGACCTCACGCAAAAACGCATGTTGCATGCTACTCAGAAATCGTTTGAACATGGCAACAAAGCCGGACGCCTCTTGGCATATCTGACCAGTCCTGACCATTATCCCATTTCCATCCCATGTATCGTTACTGCCCAAGGCCCCATCAGTGATAACCCAGTGGATATCTTGGACTCCTTTTTCTGCTTTTACAAAGACCTGTATACCTCTAGGGTTGACTATGATGACTCCCAACTGAATGACTACCTGGCCGATATATCTCTACCCTCCCTATCAACTGAGGGGCGCGATATGTTGGAGGCACCTATCTCGGTTGAGGAGATTGCTGCAGCCATTTCACAAATGCCTGCAAATAAGTCTCCTGTCCTAGACGGTTTCTCGACTAAATGGTATAAACAATTTAAAGACCTTTTGTGCCCCTTTCTTTTGCGGACCTATAACAAAGCTCTAGATGTCGGGGTCCCCCCCCCCCCAACGATGCGGGTGGCTCTGATTGTACTTCTATTAAAACCCCGTAAGGACCCACTTAAATGTGAATCTTACCGCCCAATTTATCTTATTAATGTGGACGTTAAGATTCTGGCCAAAATATTAGCGAACTGTTTGAACAATGTAGTCGCGTCCCTGGTCAACAATGACCAAGGGGACTTTATTCCCAGCAGGTCCACCAATGAATATTCGCAGGCTTTTTCATAACCTGCAGTATCCACACGACTGTCCTCCCACTCGTGCCATTGTGTCTTTGGACACTTGTAAGGCATTAGACAGTGTAGAATGGCCATATCTTTTTCAGGTGTTACAGATGTATGGCTTTGGCCCCCTTGTTTTAGCATGGATAAAACTCCTTTATACCTCCCCGGTAGCTCGGGTACGGGTCAATTCCTCTATCACTGACCCCTTTCCGATTACTAGGGGCACACGACAGGGGTGCCCGTTGTCACCCCTCTTGTTCACCCTGGTAATGGAACCGCTTGCAGTTCGCATACGCTCCTCGCCCTCAATCAAGGGATTCCCAATTGCTAATATAGAGGAACGTATTTCACTTTATGCGGATGACACATTGGTATACCTGGCTGATACTAATGAGTCACTGCGAGCCCTGTTGGTGGAGATTGATACCTTTTTTGAAGACTATTCTGGCTTCCAGGTGAATTGGGATAAGTCTCTAGTCTTTTTCCTCTAGACGTGGCTCTGCCTCCCCAGATTCACCCGGACTCCAAGCGGTGTCCTACTTTAGATACCTTGGGGTTTTGGTGCAGACCCCTTTTTATCTTCATATGTCGCCAACAATTTAGATCCCCTATTGGGTCCGCCTTCAGGAGCAGACCAAGGAGTGGATGGATTTACCTCTGGACCTCATGGGGAGGGCCAATGTCCTCAAAATGATCTACCTATCGAGATTTCTCCATATCCTTGCTAACTCCCCTTGCAAAATACCTAAATCTATTTTTAAACGCATAGACACAATATGTACTACTTTCCTGTGGAAGGGTGGTTCCCCCAGGGTGCCACTTGAAACACTACGGTTACCAGCGCACCTGGCGGGATTGGCATTTCCCAACTTTTTCCTCTATTATTTGGCATCCCAGCTGGTGCACATCCACGATTGGCTGTGCCCGGTTCCGGCTAATGCCTGTACCTCCATGGGGGGGCCATCGCATCTTCCCTGGAAACTCTACATAATATCTACAGAGGCCGGGTCCCTGACCCCCCCCCCCCCCGGAACCTCTATAATTGCCACTTCCCTTTCATCCTTCCGTTATATAGTCCCCCAACAACCCCCTGTGGTTTAACCCTAATCTGCAGGAATTGTACTCCCTTCCTGATCCCAGTCGCTGGTACTCCAATGGGGTTAAATATTTGTCACCTGTACAACGCCCAGGGCTTTAAAACTTTCTCTCAGCTACATTTAGACTTTGACCTACCAAGATCGTACCTATTTTATTACTACCAGCTTAGGCATGCCATACATGCCCAGTTTGGCTCCTTGGATGTTCCCATTGACTTGCCCCCATTGGAAAAACTGCTCAGACAGCCAGATCCCACTAAACTTGTCTCCACCTACTATGCAGCCCTAATGACTGACTTTAACCCCAGGTTTCACAAAGCTCAGGTAAAATGGACCTCTCTGGACATCTCCTTAGTGGACAAGGACTGGTCAGAATTTAGTGATACCTATAAAACTTCTGTTATTGCTTCCCGGGACCGAATCATACAGGTTAAAAATTTTCGTCAGACCCACCTCACTCTGGCTAGACTACACAAGATGGGTCTCCTGCCCTCGACTGATTTTTTTCGTGGCTGTGGCCAAGAGGCCGATTTCTTACACTGCTTCTGGTCATGCCCAATAGTTCGGGACTTCTGGGCGAAAGTGGGTGCTTTCATCTCATCAGCGTTGGGCCTCCCAAACATAATCCACCCGAAGAACTGCCTCCTAGGCATTTTTGGTGACTTACATTTATCGACACATGCTAAGAGACTGCTCCGTATACTTTATTTTTATGTTAAAAAAGCTATTTCTTTCTCGTACATCACGGGACACAGAGCGGCATAGTCATTACTATGTGGGTTATATAGATACCTTCAGGTGCTGGCACTGGCAACTTCCAAAACCGGAAGTACCCTCCCCTATATAAGCCCCTCCCATCCGGGAGTACCTCAGTTTTTTGCCAGTGTCTAAGGTGTTGGCCAAGAAGTAACGTGTTTTTCACTGAGCTTGCGTACAGGTTCTTTTGGGCCTCAGTAAGCTATTCCGGATCCGACCAAAAAAGCTTCATAGCTAAACGGTCGGTACCCGGGCCTTGCAAGAGAAGAGCAAGGTTTTGCCTGTAATGCCTCTCTTAGGAGGGCTGGACCCTGGGATCCAGAGCTCTGGTCATACCCACGACCAAGATGTTTTCTGTGCAGGGTGCTATACAGGTCCAGGGGAGTGGAATCCTTGGGAACCCGGTCCCTTAAGGTTTAATTACAATGCCTGCCGTGATAGGTGAAGTTTGGGCTTCTGTGGACCAAACAGAGTCCTGCGGCGAGGAAAAGGTAAGTGGGGGCCCTCAGGAACTTGGTTCTATTGGGGGACCCCCAAGCCTATTTTGTCTTTCTGCCTGTTACCTAAGGTATTCCCGCTAATATTCTGTGCATGCCTGTTACTACTGAGAAAATGTAAAAATTTTAATAGTAGGCAAGAAAAAAATAAAATAAAAATAAATGTAAGACCGCGGTACCTGTGTTAAACACTAGAGGCCGCTATGGTTCTTTTTCTTGTAATGTGGATTTTTTTCTTCCGAAGTCAAATCCAGGCAGTTGGTAAGTTCTCTTTGGGAAGCTGTCTCCTCTGCCCTGTTGCTGCGCTCATCCATCCCCGGGCTCTGCGGCAGGGACCCTGGCTCCCATCTAGCTCCTTATTTTTTTTTTAAAAAGGCGCCGAAGGCGCACGTGCCCGCGCGCGTGCGCGTGCCCGCGCCTCTCTATATAGAGGCGATCTGGAAAAAGGGGCGGAGCGGGTGGATGACGCTCGGTGTGTGCCGCGGCGCTACTGCGCATGTGCGGGCGTCCAGCATGTTTAAAGGCACAATCACAGCTGGCTATTGAAGTGCACAGACAGAGCTAGCAACAGTAAAAAGGCACACAGAGGGGGTTGATGCAGGCATCCCCTAGAAAGGCACTTTAGTAGACACCAACTGTTATATAGCAGCAATTGTGCTAGACTATTCTCAGTAAAAGTGGTGTATTACGGCTGGAATACCTCAGCTTTGGGCTTAGGAATATGCCGTCCAGAAGCTCCGGAACTAAATCTTCCAGGAAGCGAAGGGGGTCTCCATCGGGCTCTGAGGATCTTGGGCATGCTTCTGCTGCACCAGTCTCCCCTGAAAATTCAGAGGTTAGTGACCGTAGAGACCCCGCAGGAGTACCTGGTACTGTGGCTGTCCTCAGTTCACCTGCTCCTGTGTATGTAACAGAGGAGGTTTTTTCCTCAGCTCTGGGAGGATTAGAAGAGAGATTGTCAACATTAATCGCTGCCTCCCTGTCACAGGGAAAGCACGCCCGATCTCCGTCTCCTCCTTCAGAGTACCTGTTAGCGGAGCAACAGTCCCATACAGGGATCGACCTGCCTGAAGGGGATCAGGATGAGGTTGATTCTGTTATAGAGGAATCAACAGTGGAGGAACCTTTCTCAGCATCTCAAGCTGAAAGATTATGGGTTCAGTCTTTGACTAACATGGTCCGATCAGCATTTAAAATGCACCTTGCGGAACCATCAACCACTACTGTCTCCTCGCTGGGGTCGCTAAAAGCTCCCCAGACTGTCTGTTCCTTTCCACTTCACCCTTTATTGGAAGGGCTCATGTACCAGGATTGGGAACATCCTGATAAAATATTTACTCCCCCCAAGAGATTTCCGGTGGTCTATCCCATGGAGGATAAGTTCATCAAAAAATGGAGGGTCCCTACAGTGGACGCAGCCATCTCTTGTGTGAATAAATCACTGACATGTCCAGTGGATAATGTCCAAATGTTCAAGGACCCAATAGATAAAAAATTGGAGTCCTTATTAAAATCTGCTTTTTCTACAGCAGGCTTGGTGACACAACCAGCAGTGGCAGCTATTGGGGTCTGCCAAGCAGTGAAGGATCAGTTGAAACAGGTCTTAAGGGACTTGACAGATCAGCAGGCCCTTGCCCTAGCTGATCTACCTAGAGCCTTATGCTTTGCGGTTGACGCCATAAAGGATTCAATCCATCAGGCCTCCCGCCTTACGCTGTCTGTAGTACATATGCGCAGGCTTCTATGGCTCAAAAACTGGTCTGCTGAAGCTCCCTGTAAAAAATTGCTGGTTAGCTTCCCATTTCATGGTGAACGCTTATTCGGGGAAGACCTGGACAAATATATCCAGAAAATTTCCAACGGTAAAAGTACACTCTTGCCGGTTAAAAACAGAGTTAGAGGTCCCTCTTTTAAGAGGCCTGCTTCTCCAGTCCCTGGGGCATCGGCTGTGAAACAGTTCCGACGGCCTCCTCGGTCAAATCCCAGGGGTAAAAATCAGGGACAATCGCAGGGTAATAAGAAACCCTGGGTCAGGAGAGGTACAAAACCTCCCCCAAAGTCAAATGCATGAAGGGTTGCCCCCACTCAATCGGGTGGGGGGAAAACACCAGTTGTTCGCAGAGACCTGGCGGGACACGATCAGAGACAGATGGGTGCTCTCCGCAGTAAGTCTGGGATACAGATTGGAGTTAAAAGACTCTCCTCCTTCCCATTTTATGAGGTCAAACGTGCCAAGGGATCCCCAGAAGAGAGAGTCCCTCCTGTTGGCACTAGAACAACTATTGCTCCAAGGAGTAATTATGGAGGTTCCCCTGGAAGAATGGGGGTTCGGGTTTTACTCAAACCTCTTTACAGTCCCGAAGCCAAACGGGGACGTGAGGCCCATATTAAATCTAAAAGGGCTAAACAAATTCCTGCATATCAGGACTTTCCGGATGGAGTCGATCCGATCGGTGGCCACTGCCCTACAAGGGGAGGAATGGTTAGCCTCGATCGACATCAAAGATGCTTATTTGCACATTCCCATCTTTCCAGTCCACCAAAAATTTCTACGCTTTGCAGTAGAAGGGCGCCATTTTCAGTTCAGAGCCTTACCCTTCGGTCTGGCCACAGCACCACGAGTGTTCACAAAAATTCTGGCCCCATTATTGGCCAATCTAAGAACGCAAGGTGTAACGATAATGGCATATCTAGACGACTTGTTGCTGATAGACCACTCAGTGAAAAAACTAGAAGTGGTCGTTCACAAGACAATCAAGTATCTGGAATCTCACGGTTGGATTATCAACCGAGACAAGTCAGCCCTAAAACCAGTCAAAAGTCTGGAATACTTGGGGCTAAGGCTAGATTCAGGCCAGAGGAAAATATTCTTGCCTCGAAAAAAGGTGTTGTCTTTGAGAGATTTGATCCACTTAGTGGGTACAAAAAGACAGCCGTCCATACGCCTGTGCATGAGGCTGCTGGGAAAAATGGTGGCATCATTCGAAGCAGTACCCTACGGTCAATTCCATTCAAGGAATTTGCAAAGGGCCATACTGTCAGCCTGGAACAAGAAAGTTCAGGCCCTAGACTTACCAATGTCCTTGTCCCCTTCCGTTCGCAAGAGCCTCCGTTGGTGGTTGGTTCCCCAGAATCTGGAAAAAGGGAAATCCTTCAGTCCGATTTCTTGGAAGGTGGTCACTACAGATGCCAGCCTTATAGGCTAGGGAGCAGTACTGGAGCAATGGTCTCTCCAGGGCAGATGGTCGGATGCGGAAAAGGCCCTGCCCATCAATCTCTTAGAGATACGAGCAGCCCGGTATGCCCTAGTAGCATGGACATCCAAACTCCAAGGGTCCCCTGTCAGAATTCAATCAGACAATGTCACAGCAGTGGCATATATCAATCATCAGGGGGGCACCAGGAGTCGTGCAGCCCAGAGGGAAGTAAATTGCCTCCTGAAATGGGCAGAAAGATATGTCCCAGCCATATCCGCGGTATTCATTCCAGGAGTGGAGAATTGGAAGGCGGACTTTCTAAGTCGCCAACAATTATGCCCAGGGGAATGGTCCCTTCACCCCGAGGTTTTTCGGACAATATGTCAGCGGTGGGGAACACCGGATGTAGATCTGCTAGCATCCAGATTCAACGCAAAGGTGGACAGGTTTGTCTCTTGGACAAGGGATCCCCTAGCTTGCGGCTCGGATGCCCTAGTGTTCCCTTGGGATCAGTTCAAGCTGATATATGCATTCCCACCGCCACAATTGTTACCTCGATTACTCCCCAGAATCAGGGTAGAAAAGAAACCAGTGATTCTGGTGGCTCCAGCGCGGCCCCGAAGAGCATGGTACGCGGAGATTGTAAAAATGTCTGTGGGGAGTCCTTGGACCCTCCCACATCGTCCGGAACTGCTTTCGCAAGGACCGATATACCACCCTTCCTTACCAGCCCTAGGTTTGACGGCCTGGCTATTGAAGCCCACATTCTAAAAAAGAGAGGTCTCTAATCCTGTGGTATCTACCATGATCAATGCCAGGAAGCCGGTATCCAGGCAGATCTACTATAGAATCTGGAAGGCGTACATCGCCTGGTGTGAGGCCAAGAAATGGCATCCACGAAAGTACGTAATAGGTAGGATTCTGGACTTCCTACAGTGGGCTGTAGATAGGAAGCTTGCCTTGAGTACTATCAAGGGTCAGATTTCGGCCTTGTCAATATTTTTTCAGAGGCCCTTGGCTTCGCATTCACTAGTCAAAGCCTTTATACAAGGAGTGATGCGTATTAGCCCTCCGGTTAATATTCCCATATGTCCATGGGACTTAAACCTGGTTCTGTCGGTTCTACAGAAACAACCATTTGAACCATTACAGCATATTTCCCTGGTTCTTCTCACCAGGAAATTGATTTTTCTAGTAGCCATTTGTTCGGCTAAAAGAGTGTCGGAATTAGCCGCTATGTCCTGTAGGGAGCCATATCTGGTTATCCATAAGGACAGAGTAGTGTTACGTCTTCATCCAACCTTTCTTCCGAAGGTGGTATCGAGGTTTCATTTGAACCAAGATGTGGTTCTTCCTTCTTTTTTCCCCAAACCTAGTTCAGTAGAGGAAAAATTATTACATTCTTTGGATGTAGTTAGAGCACAGTTAAAGCTTATCTAAAAGCCACTGCTCAGATTCGCAGAACGGATACTTTGTTTATTCTGCCGGAAGGCCCCAGAAAGGGTCAGGCAGCGTCAAAATCTACTTTAGCCAAGTGGATTCGACAGGTCATAATGCAAGCCTATGGCTTGAGAAGGAGACCGCCTCCGTTCAATGTTAGGGCGCACTCCACGAGAGCAGTTGGAACTTCATGGGCAGTGCATCACCAGGCCTCCCTGGCTCAAATCTGTAAGGCCGCAACATGGTCTTCAGTACACACGTTTACTAGGTTCTACCAGGTGGACGTTAGAAGTCAGGAGGATGTCGCCTTTGGGCGCAGTGTGTTGCAGGCCGCAAAAGATCCTCATGTCTGATAGCGCTCAGCTTATGTATGGTGTATCCCCCCCCCCCCCTCATTGGGCATTGCTTTAGGACATCCCACATAGTAATGACTATGCCGCTCTGTGTCCCGTGATGTACGAGAAAGAAAATAGGATTTTTATAACAGCTTACCTGTAAAATCCTTTTCTTGGAGTACATCATGGGACACAGAGCTCCCACCCCTCTTTTGGGGACACTTATTGCTTTGCTACAAAACTGAGGTACTCCCGGATGGGAGGGGCTTATATAGTGGAGGGTACTTCCGGTTTTGGAAGTTGCCAGTGCCAGCACCTGAAGGTATCTATATAACCCACATAGTAATGACTATGCCGCTCTGTGTCCCGTGATGTACTCCAAGAAAAGGATTTTACAGGTAAGCTGTTATAAAAATCCTATTTTTACTGTCCTGGAAGGGTGCACAGACCTCTGAAATCCCTCTGGTGAAAACTTATAAATGATTCTATCCCACTGTACAAACTTACTTTTGAACTCCGGAAACGGAACAAAACCTTTCACAAAATTTAGAGAAGATGGTTGGCTAGTCCGTTACCCCTCTCACAGCACTGATTGTACTACCCTTGATTGATCATTGATGGGCCGTGCCCCAGGGATCTCTGTCTGGACCTCCACTTTTGCTATGCCCCGGTAGTATACATGCACCTTTTACCATTGTGCTTATCATATTCCTTTTACACTGATATCTGTTTATTTTTCTATGTTTGAGCATATTGCCTAATGTTTATGACCAGGTTGTCTGGTGGTGGTGGTGTTTTTTTTGTGTTTCTTTCTGTTTGCTGGTTTGTCTTAAATCCAATAAAAATATCTTTAAAAAAAAAAAGATTAATCTGTACAAGAATGAGGGGAAGAAGCCAAATGGCTGCTTACTTAGGGAGTGCCCAAGGCCCGGCTCTGAGGCTGGATGGCATGGATCAAATTGGTTAGAAGGTCCCGACTCGTGTGCGCTGGAGTGCGTTCCACCCTGCACCGCAGTAAGCCAGAGGAACCGTACGAGACCAGGTGCCGCCTCTACGTCTGTTTTCGTATGACATGTCTTCAGGAAGCGTTCTGCAATGGCCGAGTCAATTGCCTAATCTCAACCCAATTGAGCATGCATTTCACTTCCTGAAGGCAAAGCTAATGGCAGAAAGACCCACAAACAAAGAACAACTGAAGACCGCTGCAGTTAGAGACTGGCAAAGCATCAGAAAGGAAGAAACTCAGTCTTTGGTAATGTCCGTGGGTTTCAGACTTCAGGCAGTCATTGTCAGTAAAGGATTCTCAACAAAACATTAAAAATTAACATTTTATTTATGATTATATTCATTTGTCCAATTACATTAGAGGCCCTGAAAATGGGGGGACTGTATATAAAAATGGTTGGCGTTCCTAAAATTTGTACTTGATATTTATGTTCAACCCCTTGAATTAAAGCTGAAAGTCTGCACTTCAAATACATTTTGGATTGTTTTGTTTTCATTTTATTCTGGTGGCATACAGAGCCAAAAGTATAAACATTGTGCCTGTGTCCAAATATATATGGACCTAACTGTGTGTGTGTGTGTGTGTGTATTAGGGATGCACCGAATGGGTTTTTTGGTACCAAAACCAATACCGAAAAGGCCCGAAACCGATATATGCTTTTTTTAATGTATTACCCCAAAGAATTATTGGAAATACAAAATTTTTTTACATTCGTATTCGTTATATTATTTATATTCAACTTAATCATTAATTTTAGGAAGAAAAGAATAGTACAATAGTACAATGTCAAAAAGTACTTTATTAAAGTAACCCACATAATTTGGGACAGTGGACACAGAAGATAAAAATAAAATAAGACTGCAGTCAGTGCAAATTGCACCACCATACCAAATAAAACGGGCATAAAAAAATAATATGTAATATTAATAAAATAATTAATATTAATATATAATCATAATATAAAAATGACAGACTGACTTTTTTATATTTTATTTCCAACTTCCATCGGAACTAGTAATTCTGAGTTCTCTCTCCCTAAGGTGTCAGCATGTGCGATAAGTGTATGTATGTAGCTGCGGGTTACATACATATTAGTCATACAGTAGACCGCACTGTGTTCCGGCCCCGGGTATGGGTGGAGACATCCTGGAACACAGACTAGTCTACAGCAGCAGTGCTCAGCCAATCACAGCAAGCAATGTAGACTATTCTGTGTTTCTGGAAGTCTCCGTCCATACCCGGAACACAGTGCGGTATAATATAGTACTGTAGTATGTAGACCGCCACAGATACAGAACATAGTTTTGCACATGCAGCGGGCTGACAGCTTAGGGAGAGACCATGACATGACATAGTTTGGACCAACAACGGAACAACAAACTATGTATAACTTATTCTTAAAGAACAACTCTCTTGAGACTCTCAACTAACCATAACAAAATGGCAGAAGGCTGTTATTCTGTTTCAGACAGTTTATGTAAATATAACATAGTACAGCAGTTATACTATGCTATAATACATTTTTTATTTTATTATTTTCTTTCAACTTAAATGAGAACTAGTAGTTTTTTTCCCCAAGTTCTCTCCCTATGGTGTCAGCGGCTGGATGTGCGATATAAAAGTGTATGTAATCTATCTGCGGGTTACATACTCCGTTATACAGTAGATACACTGTGTTCCGGCCCCGGGTATGGGTGGAGACATCCTTGAACACAGACTAGTCTACAGCAGCGGTGCTCAGCCAATCACAGCAAGCAATGTAGACTAGTCTGTGTTTATGGAAGTCACTGCCCATACCCGGAACACAGTGCGGGATAATACTGTAGTATGTAGACAGCCACAGATACAGAACATGCAGTTTTGCATTTGCACATGCAGCGGGCTGACAGCTTAGGGAGAGACATAGTTTGGCCCAACGGCAACAAACTATGGTACAGTAGTTCAAAAGCTGGAGTTCTCTCTTAAATTGAAGACAAGTGCAAAAAACTGTAGAAAAACTACAATGAACAACCAACAAATGGCACAACTAGACAATTGGAACATACTAGGTAGTCAGTCATACTATGTTGTATGTTCCAATTGTCCAATAGCACAGTCCAATACCAATTCATTTACTATGTTCAACATGGTAAATTAATTGGTCTACGCTACGGATTTTTAAATCTATTTCAGTAAAAGTGGCAGATTTTGCTTTAGGAACAAAAGTTGTTTAGCTTTCTCACAGGAGAGACGGTTTCTCTTCTCATCAAGAATATGAGATGCTAGACTGAATAGTCTCTCACTCTCTGTATTGGTGCTTGGGGCAGATAAATATCTGCGTGCAAGCAAGGGAAAACGTTCTTTGTTAACGCGTCAGTACTCAAGGGGATTGTCGCTTCTGGCAATAGGCTGTTCGGCTAAATAAATGTCCAGCTGTTGGGTAGCTGCACTTGTTGTGGCACCGCTATGGATTGGGGTGCATTCGTGTAAAATTTCTTCAAACATATCAGATATGGAGGAAGTGTGTTCCTCTTCAGTATGCGACCGTTTCTCATTTTCCTCTGTGCGACACCTCGAAACTCCTTTACTAGATGCTTCCACCACCTCTATTTGTGCCGGTATAATTTCTTGTGCACGCTGCTTTTTCTCCACATTAAAGTAATGCTCTTTAAATCGAGGATCTAGAACTGTTGCAATGCAGTACAGAGGGTTGGACTCAGTGTCTTGAAACCGGTTGGTAACGGCCTCCAGTAGAGTGGTTTTAGCCGTTTTTACGCCATGGTCTTTTTCTACCTCTTTTCCAAGCAGACGCTTCAGTGCAGCAATCAAGGGGGGATAACTTCAGCAATGCAAGCATTCGTTGAGCTTATTTCTTTTGTTAACTGTCCAAATGGAGATAGAAGAGCAAAACTGTTTTCAACTAATGTCCACTGATGTGCACTCGGTGTTGCTGGCAGCGCGTAATCTGCAATGTATGCAGCTAAAACACGTAGGTGCTGTTCCAACGAGTGGCTACATCTTGCTGCAGTCGTTTTGGTGCCATTCCAAACTGCATCTGCAAAGCTTGTAATCTGGAATAAGCAAGCGGAGAATGCTTAAAGTGACCCACAATTTTTCTTCCTTTTGATACGATATCAGATATGGTGCGCTGACTCAGCAATCCTTCATTCACAGCCAATTGTAGTGTGTGTGCCATGCACGGTATGCTTTGAAGTTCACTGTCTTCCATTGCCTTTGCCATGTTCCGCGCATTATCTCGGACAATCAAATGCACTTTAGACTTCTCAATGTGCCAAGCATGAATTTTAAAGCATCAGATATTGCTGCTGCAGTATGTGATCCAACAAACTCACGTGCGTTAAGTAGGATGTTTTGCAATTGATATTTGACATCTATCCACTGCGCTGGACTGACATCTGAACTCCAAATGTCGGTAGTAAAACTGATTGCTATGATGTCGGTAGTCATGAGCTCCTGAATGTGTTTTATAACACTGCTAAACAATTCATGTAGACTGGTATCTGCAAAGTAGCGTCTGCTTGGTATTGAGTAACGCGGCTCAATATGTTGCATGAGCCTACGGAATCCAACGTCCTCCACAACAGAGAATGGCTGGTCGTCTAATGCAATAAATTCCATAATTTTAGCTGTAATGGCACGAGCTTTGGGACTGTCACTTGCATATTTTCTAACCTTTTCAAAGACTGTGGCCACAGATGGTGTTAAGCCTGAGGATGAGGAACTTTTTGAAAGTGGTGCTGTTTTCTTGTAATCTGAATGCTGAACTGAATGACGTGTTTTCAGGTGGTGTATCAAACCTGTTGTTGAAAAATTCTTTGGCACTGTACCTCCTCTTGAAATTTCTGCTGAGCAAAGAGTACAGGTTGCAAATTTGGGGTCTTTTTCAGAAACTTTAAAAAATTTCCACACTGAAAACATGGTCCACCTTTGCTGGTAACGTAGAATAATATTGTAGAATGATTTATAGTGGGAGTGAAATCTGGGGGGGGGGGGGGGGGAAGAGGACAAAATCAATTTAAAAGCTAAACCCCAGGAGGCAGCTTTAAAAACTAAAATAAAAAAACCGAAAAGAATAGTATCTTTATTTTTTTTTTATGGTGCTGCTCTTGGCATGCAAGGTGTCTGCACTGCAGGACATGTACCAAAAAAATATAATTGAAATTAATACATTTGATTTGAAATGGAATGGATTGCTTGCAAATTGTTGCAATTGCATTCCATTTTATTTTTTGGAGCTATTCTACTTCATGGCATTGTTGTCATTGAATTGGTCACTATAGGGTTGATTTACTAAAATTGTGGAGAGTGAAAAATCTGGTACAGCTGTGCATGGTAGACAATCGGCTTCTAACTTCAGTTTGTTTAATTAAGCTTTTTGAAAAAAATTAAAAATGGAAGCTGATTTGGTTTGCACCAGATTTTTCATTCTCCCAGTTTTTAGTAAATCAACCCCTTTGTCTCAGCGTAGTATTAAGTTATACGACACTGTCATGCCAGTGACAGAAGAAATACAAGGCGAACAGGATATTTTTTAACACGAGTACATGGTACAACATTCACATCAGGAATATGTAATGTTGGGGTAACATGCTTTAAATTGGCAAATTACAGACGGTGTTGGGCTTCATGTACACGGGACGTTTTTACAACCTCTCCTTAACGATTTAACTTGACAGATAAGTAATCAACCTTTAAAACCTCTGTATTGCCGCGTTTGAGAAACATCTAAAATATATATATATATATATATATATATATACGTACCGTATAAGCCGAGATTTTCAGCCCTTTTTTTGGGCTGAAAGTCTCTCCCCCCCCCCCCCCCCCCCCCCCTCGGCTTATAATCGAGTCAGCGAAATTTAACATTGTAAATAGTACCAGAAAAAAAAGTTGAGGCTGCGGCGTCCATCGTTTAAATCTCGCGGTCTCTTCCTGGTCCCTTCCGTGATAGGCGATTCTCAGCAGACATTCTCCGCCTATCACGAACGTTCTCTCATCCTCACCCATCCCAGCAGACACTGTTCGGTGTTCCGCCAATCACAGACGTCTGCTGGGAAACTGAGGATGAGAGAACGTTCGGGATAGGCGGAGAGTGCTGAGAATCGCCTATCACGGAATCGCCTATCACGGAAGGGACCAGGAAGAGACCGCGAGATTTAAACGATGGACGCCTCAGCCTCTCAACTTTTTTTCAGGTACTATTTACAATGTTAAATTTAAACAGTGAGCTAGGGAACAGTGAGCTAGGGAACAGTGAGCTAGGGAACAGTGAGCTAGGGAACAGTGAGCTAGGGAACAGTGAGCTAGGGAACAGTAAGGCATTGTTGACCCTCGGCTTATACTCGAGTCAGTAAGTTTTCCCAGTTTTTTTTGTGGTAACATTAGGTACCTCTGCTTATACTCGAGTATATACGGTATGTGTGTGTGTGTGTGTGTATATGTATGTGTGTGTGTATATGTATATGTGTATGTGTATATATATATATATATATATATATATATATATATATATATATATATATATATTGTGTATATATATATATATATAATGTATATATGTATGTGTGTGTGTGTATATATATATATATTGTGAGGGTGCGACTCTGTGCGACCTTCGAGAGTGTTGGTTTACGCCAGATTTGCTAAAGAAAGACATGCTGATTGAACAACAACAAAAATAGGTAATTTTGCTGCGATTTGCATTTTTTCATATTTTTTTTTTTTGCCCAATTTGTTGTTGGGCAGACTAAAAAACACAAATTGCTGCAAAAACACATTATTATATGCTTTTCTGCAGCTTCTCTATTGAAGTATATTAAACAAAAAAAACAAAATAGCACAGTTTTGTGTTAAAAAAAGTCCTTGCCCTTTCCAAATACGCAGCAGCTGAAAAAATCATGGATGTGAACGTGTCCCATAGGAAACCATGTAAATGACCTGCAGTGTGTTTCTGCAAAAAGCACCAAAAAACACAGAGGTGTGACCCGGGCCTGAGATGTTTAGTAACATAATAGTGTAAAAAATAAAATAAACATTTGTACAAAAAGAGAGCAAATAATCACTGTAAGGGGTTCCTTTTTTACTGTGGGACAGTGAAAGTAATATTTACAGTAGCGATTTGCTCTTTGTACTGTAAAGGGCTCATTTTAGTTTTTTTTTTTAACCCCCCATTATGTTACTGGCCGATTAATCGATTATGAAAATAGTGATCGATTAATCGACAACTAATCGATTATGAAATTAATCGATTAGTTGTTTCGGCCCTACACCACCACCACATAAAATGCACGCTTACCGGAGGGCAAGCTATATAGGCTTGCGGCTATCAACCCAGCCAGGGTCTTTATCCAAAAGGATCTGAGGCAGCAGCTCCAATATACTCGATATAATGGAGAAGAGGTACACAGCAAATGGCCAGAAAGACTTGGTCATTCGGTGATCATAGATAGAGACCAGGTGTTACCCAAAAACAGAAGGAACTCACCATAGCGTAAATCAGATAAAACAATATTTAATAAAAATAAGAATCACAGTTGCAAAGGTAAGAAGTAAAAAACATCAAGGTAAAAGCCACCCGTCTGCTCAGATTCACAACACGATGACGTCAGCACGTTACACCTCCCGTTGTGAATCTGAGCGGACGAGTGTACGCAAGCCGGCCGGCTTTTACCTTGATGTTTTCTTGGTTTTGTTCAGAGTGGGGAAGGGTTCGAATTTTTTTTGTCCCCATAAGGAAGATTCCTCTTACTTCCTGTGTTTACAGGATGTTGAGATTTAGTTCCACAATATCTGCAGAAGTTACAACAACCAATTGTATATAATTGGTAAAGTTTCAAAGTTGGGCATTTTGGAATTTTCATTGCTTTATGTGGTTTCAGTATGGATTTACTATAACGGCCTGTTTGTGTTTTCACTGACAAATGTTTGTATGGCTCAGCTGCATAATTTACTAATCTGTTAAATATAGATTTTAAAACTTTTGTACATATTGGTTAATTTTATTTCATGTTGCCTTTGTACAGTTGCAGCAGTCTTCATATGTTTCCATAGCAAGCAATGCAGGATTATCTGCTACTCAGAGTTCACAGAATCAGCCCCGTGGACCACTAAATGGGTGAGTATAATTTTTGTTATGTCATTTTCAAACCGGTAGATTTTTAAGCGATTGGACATTCTATAAGCAAGCTTTTATGATATAAAATAGGTAGAATATACACTTGTATGTTTTTATAAATGTTTTGCTGTTAATTAAATATTCAAGTAATGCAAAGTGAATAAAAGTGAATTATTTATGTTAAGATTGCTAAATTGGTAACCGTTATGTGAAGCACTTGAAAGTGCCAGTGTTTTGTCAGATTTGGTGACCCATCAGAATTGGTAATGGAAGTGACGTTCCGTCGCCACCATCTTGCTACACCCCGCACTTCTCCATAGTAAGGATACTCTGAGAAGGGGGAAAGCGGACATCTTGTTACACCTCCCGGAGTTTTCCATTTTAAATTTATTTTTAACAAGAAAGTGAGTTTATATAGTGATATATAGTACTTTATAAGTCCATCTGACTGGTTAGATATTGAATTTTAAAAGCAGCGAACTTCTGTCAGATTAGCAAACCTGTGAGATGCTTGCCGCTGCTTTTAAAATTCAACATCATAACAGTCAAACGGGTTTCTAAGTACTGGATTTCAGTATATAAACTCACTTTACTGTTAAATGTAAGTGTAAAATGCAAAACTCCGGTGGGTGTAACAAGATGTCCACTTTCCCCTTCTCAGCGTATCATTACTATGGAGGGGTGTAGCAAGATGGCGATGGCGGAACGTCGCTTCCATTACCAATTCTGATGGGTCGCCATAGCTGACGAAACACCTGCATATATGTTTATATACTTTGTAGAGCTCCAAATCCTGGATTGCTTTCATCTGCAAAAAGCAACTTCATTAACAGAAGTTTCCTAATAACACAATCTGCCGGATAGTGCTACTTATAGTTTATTTGTATAACCTAATACAGATCTGTGGCATTGTTGTTGGGAGGAGGCCCACGTTAAATAACATCTTTTCTGTTTTCATTCCCATAAGGTAGCGGTTTAAATTATCCCTCAGTCAGTGGTAATGATGTGGCTTTGGAAGATCTTATTGTGTGAGGGAGTGGACAAATAACAAAAATATGTTTTTCCTTAGTGTCTAATTATTCTTTTATATTCTTGAAGGCTTTAGTTGTTTAAAAGAGAAATGTGGCCAAAGCTCTTTTGGCCATATTTCTCTTGTGGATCACAGGACTGCACTTTCTTGTGCTCTCCCGTGACCCAGAATCGGTTAAAGCCTTCTGTCAAATGGCGAAATAGGAGCCTTTACAGACTGCTGCCTCCCCCTCTCCTGCCCAGTGCTCCAGGGAGTGATGGAGGGGCCGAGCACAGAGTGGTGCCTTATAGTCACCAGTCTCTGCTTAGAGCTGACCCGAGAACTGAGCGATCAGTGGTCATGTGATTCTTGGGCTTAGAGCTGGCGGGGGACAGCTGCAGCATTGGACCACAGTAGGTAGGTGAGTATGTATGTTTTTGTTTTTTAGGATTCCTGTACTTCTTCTTTAACCACGTCAGCCCCCCGACCAATTCTGACATATATGTGATTTTTTTTCTGGAAAATTACTTGGAACCTATAAACATTATATATATTTTTTTTAAGCAGAGATCCTAGAGAATAAAGTGGTGGGTGTTGCAATTTTTTATGTCATGCGGTATTTGCTCAGTGTTTTTTCAAACACAATTTTTTGGGGGGAAAATATACTTTAAAGCAGTAATAAGCCCAAAACCAAAAATGTAATATATTGAAGCTTACCAGTTATTGGATGTGGTGGCTGCATCAGTTTTATTTTTTCCCCTCTGTTTGACCTGGTGATCTAGCCAGTAACACACCTCCGGTATTAGTGAGACACAACTCTGGAGGAATGAGCACACGAGGCAAAGCAGATGGGCAGCATTGTCAGTCTGGGGTGGGTGAGTAGTGTTAGATGTACAAGCAGATTTAGAACCACTAACAAATCGAAGCCAAAACTCGAGCTCACACTTTATAAGCAGTTACAGCAAACAGTTTTTTCCCTTTTGGGATAAGGATTTTACATGAATAAATAAAAGCTGATCATTTTATTTACCCCTGTTAGTGTTTAGTAAATTGTCTGATTCATGTAAACTGATACATTCTGCTAGAGAGCTTTTTTGTTGAAAAACAGACTTGCTGGCTGGCTCACTAGAGGAAAATAGAAGAAAGCCTAACAAAAGGAATCTAATACAAAAATCCCATCTTAGGCTTCATGTACACTGGCAGCTCCTAAACTTGAGTTTAGGAGCTTTTAGTGTTTGTTTGCCAAAGCTAACCCTAAACTCAGTTCCATAAAAGCCTATGTGTCCATGTACACTTAGGGCTCTTTCACACAGGACGGATCCGTGAAGATCCGCCCCGTGAAGCTCGGCTTGCTCAGCGGGGATCGCTCCGTTGATCCCCGCTGAGCTGGCGGATGACTGGGCGGTACCCGCACACTGTGCAGGGACCGCCCTGTCAGAGCGCCGCTCTCCCCTATGGGGGGATCGGATGACGACGGACCGTAGAGACCGTTGTCATCCGATCCGCTCCGCCGACGGATGGAAAAATAGGGTTTTCCTCCGTCACACTTTAGCGGAGCGGGTCGGATGTCAGCGGACATGTCACCGCTGACATCCGTGGCTCCATAGGACTACATGGAGCATCCGTTCAGGTCCGCCTAAAAAACTGACAGGCGGACCTGAACTACCCGTCCGTGTGAAAGGGGCCATTAGGCTTTTAGCAGAGTTTAGGAGCTGCCGCGTTTAGGGGAGCTTCAATCTCCCTCTCCTGAATGTGAAAGAATCGATTTTGCAGCGTTTTGCCTTTTGCCGCAGTAAATGTAGGCCAGTGTACATAAAGCTTAATGCCCCGTACACACAACCGATTTTCCTGTTGGAAAAAGTCTGATGAGAGATTTTGTTTGGGAATTTTGACCGTAGGTATGCTCCATCAGACTTTTTCCAACAGGAAAACTGCCGGAAAAAAATAGAGAGCAGGATCTCCATTTTCCAGTTGTAAAAAATTCCTAACGGAAAAACCGTTGGTCTGTATGCCTTTCTCGACGGGGAAAAAAAACATGCATGCTCGGAAACAATTTGGCGCATACTAGGAAGCATAGAACTTAATTTTGTCGGCTCGGCTTAGTCTTTTACGTCACCGTGTTCTTGGCAGTAAAAAGTTCACCGGACTTTTGTTTGACCGTGTGTATGCAAGGCAGGCTTGAGAGCAATTCCGTCGGGAAAACCGCTCGTGTGTACGTGGCATTAGAATTGGTATGCTGCAATATAATAAATGTTTACTTTTGGGATTAATACTACTTTAATGAATTTTAGTGCACACAGACCCAATATAATGCCCAACTTTTTGGTAAAATAAAAGATGCTGTTCTGCCAAGTAAATGCATACTAAATCTGTCACGCTTTAAAATTGCGCAGGCCTGTGGAACGGCATCAAACTAAGGTACATTAAATTATCTGTAGGCAACACTTTAAAAGCTTTACAGGTTACCATTTTAGATTTACACAGAAGGCATGGTGCTAGAATTATTGCTCACTAGCTCTAAAGTTGGCGGTGATGCCTCATATGTGTGGTGTGATTGCCGGATCGCTGTTTATATATGCGTGTGGGTCTGATGCGTGTGTTTTTTACCTTTTGCGCTTTAAAAAATGATTTGACTATTTATTTAATATTTTTATTTTTACACTCTCTAAAAAAAAATGTATCCACATTGCCATCACCGGGGATGAACAACATTCATGGTCATGATATCATGGGCATTGACAGGTACTCTCTACTGAGAGATCTGGGGTCTATTAGACCCCGAATATCTCCTTTTTTAAAAAGCATCAGATCAAACAAAGATCGGTTTTATCCAGTGCTTTCACAGGCTGGTAACGGCCTGCTTATATTAAACCGAAACAGGAAGTAGCAAGATTCTCATCACTTTCAGTTGCTTGGACCCTAGAAATGATCGGGGACGTTTAGGTCCCTGGTCATCTCTATTATCAGCTGGCAGAACCAACCGGGAAGAGGGGGCGGCATTCCACCTCTTGTAAAAGCAATCCAACGGCTAATGAGACTCCAGGATTACTTTTACATGAAAGAGCAACGCTGGCTGAAAAATAAAAATAAAATAAGCTATCGAAATGGTAAATGTAGCTGCAGGCATCATCTTGGTATAACCCCCTCAACCTGGCGATGTACTGGAACTTTGCGGAGGCTGAAGTGGTTAACAAATTATACACCACAAATTAGAAGATTGCTTTTATATTGTTTACATTCCCATTGCACGGTGAGGGGTTGGGGGATAAATATATCTTTGCGGTTTCGTTTAAAAGCTGAGAAATTTAAAAGTATATTCTTTCTTGTCTTTCACCTTCGTAGCATAATTTCTTCAGAATCAACAAGTCGCCCAAGAAAGCCATGTAATTGTACGAAGTCTTTGTGCCTGAAACTGTAAGTACTTGTACTTGTTCAGAAGCTGCTGATTTTCATATTTATGCAAACAAGATATGTATATCATATTTTAAAAGAAAACAAAACACAGGGATCTGTTTTTAAGGCAGCCGTATGGCAGTGCTGCGACACCTATACAAGGTGCAGTGCTATGCTTTACAAATGTGCTTAGTCATTTGCTTTAGGATTCTAAAGGAAGCAAAGCTTCATTCAAATGGATAAAAGAATCTGTGAGGAGGCGATTCAGGTCATGATCCGTCAGTAATGTGACTGGCCTCTCAATCTATCCAATTGCTTTGCAACAATCTGCAGAGAACATTTCAGGGGAACACTATAGTCTGTAGTTTATGAATGAGTCATAAATGCAAGTGCGGTGTTGAGTAAACATTGCAGTGTCTTATGAGCTTGCGCCCGTTATAAATGGAATTCTGAGTATTTACTTATAACTGATGATGCCCCTACTTTAAGTGCTGTAAGTGTGTTAAGGCCCAACTTCTGGCACAGTGATTTTTTTACATTTTTCTACCAGGGTGGATTTGATTTAAATCAATAGTAAAAAGGCTTGATTTAAATCCACTCGATTTAAATCATAATTTTTAAAGAGCAACTGTCATTTCTGTCCCGCAGCGGCTCCTCCTTGACTCACCGACAGTCCCATTCACTTTAATGGGACAGCTGGTAAAGCAGTAGTGACAAAACAAGGTGAGGGACGTGGTGGCAGCAGGTGAGTGGATGTCCGCTAACAGGCGCTGCCATGATGGATCTGAAATGACAGGTGCTCTTTAAATTATACTCATTCTTGCTGGTGGTTAGAATCTTTAATATTTGCAAACCAATTTTTTTTAAATAATAAGCTGTCAGGTTAGGAAAACGGCGATATCAGAACCAATTCAATCATACAGTTTGTAGTGTACATAGATTTGGAAAACAATGGGATAAAGGAAAATTCCTGAACTTTATTTTATCTCATGGTTACTGTGAAATTGTGTGAATGCATTAATGCAGTGAATGTTATCTCAGCTTGCAGAGCTTGAATGAGTTTACCAAAAATGTAAATATTGTAGAATATACAGCCTCATGCTACATACCTAAGCTCCATTTCATGCTGAATAAACTAAATTATTAAAGAGTAAGTAAACCCTGATGGGGTTTACTTCCTTTTTTTCCCCCCTGCAAAGTAAAAAGCATAATGGTCTAGTATGCATCACATGATGGGTCCCTTGTGTTGCTTTTTCTCCTTTGTTATATGTTACAGTGTCTATGAATGACACCGGATCTCTGAATGGGGAATGGGCTGAAGAATGATAGCTTTGCCTCCTCCATTCATAGAACCTGTGCTACGGCTTGTATGAATGGCAGGAAAGGGCAGACATATAGTCAAGCTCTCTTGATGAATGCTCTTGACAGCCCTTTAGTTGTTTTAACCCCAATAGACCTTTACTGGAAAAAAAATCAACACAAGAGACACATTAACTGCAAATTATGTCTCCTGTGCCAATTTTATGTTTTTTTTTTTTTTTTGTTTTTAGCTATTGTATAAAACATTTGTTTTGTAAATGTGACGAATGTGACAAATTGCTATACTTCTTCTATTATGTGTGATTCGTATACCATTATCGCCATCTAGTGGCCACAAAATGATTTTGTTTCCTGATTGATGAATTTCTGAGGCAAAAAAAGCATTATGGCCACTAGGTGGTGCTGATGATATCGGAACTACAAATAATACAGAAAATAGTGCAAATTTGTGTGGATGTTTGTCATATGGCTCAGCGAACGTTTTATACATAAACCCCTATGTCTTTTTTCCATATGGACTTCTTGCCTTCTTTCTTGCAATATGCTTTAGAATGTACACTGAGCTAAACATGCAAAATGGATTTTCTTACTCATACATCACAGGGCGGCACTTCATTATTGTGAGCACTTTTGTTGTGCTGCTGCTTTCAGGTGATTGGACACTGGCCAAACAAGGCAGGAATTCCCCACCCAAGCATAACCCCTCCCAGATTAGCTAAACCAATTTTTTTAGCTTGTGTCCTTAGGTGATGTATGTGTCTAAAGATGAACTAGGACGGCCTTTAATGTTGCCGGTTGGCATTGGGTTCTATGAGAACAATCTCCAGGGTAAAGTCTGCAATGTGACTCTGTTGGCGGGGTGCAGGTTTGTGGCAGTGATCCCCCTGAGGGAAAGTCGAGGTTCCAAAGGAAATTAAACGCTCCCCTGCTATTGGGTGAAGATCGGGCTGTCTGGCACTGCAGCTGGACTAGATTTCTATGAGAAGCACTACACTGCTGTAGCGGTGTTTTAAATGGGATGGATCGGCTTGGTGCATGTGCGCTACATGTTGAGCCTTTGATTGCACTTCTGTACAGTACAGCTCCAGAGGTTCAACTCCCCTCAGCCTCATCCCCAGCACAGTTGCAGCAGGCTACAGTACAATCGGCGCTAGGGCACAGCAAGTATTGTCACTCTTGTCTGCATTAGGGTCACTTGCCACTTAGGCGTTCTGGTTTGGGCTGACACACTTTTAGCTGGGAGGCCACTCCTCTATAGGGTATTGAAAACCAATGAAACCTTAGTAGGCAAAGCCCTTGCACAGGCAAAGAGATTGGGAATAGGAAAATTGGGTGGGATTCCTAATCCCTTCTATCAGGTAGGGAGGATCCCCTGCACAGTTCTTCCTGTAATGGCTCCTCTAAGGGTTAGATTAGCTCTGAATACCTGCCCTTATCTGGTTCTCACTGGTTTGGAATGCCTGGGACGCAAGCAGGAGGATGGGGCATCAGAGGATCCTCAGAGGAGGAAGCTGTAGAGGATCAGGTATCCTCTATAGATGAATCTTCCCAGGAGGAATTTCAAGGTCTGGGGCTATCTCTGACACAGATTATCACAGTGGACTTCCTGGTGGATGTGGTGTATAAAAACTTGATTTCTTTATCGTACACCACGGGACACAGAGCTAGTCATTACATAATGGGTTAAGGGTCACCAGCGGTGATTGGACACTGGCACAACCAATGGAAGACAGTTCCCCTCCATATAACCCCTCCCATCAGGGAAGTACCTCAGTTTTTTCGCCAGTGTCGAAAGGTGTTGGACGCGTTAGGAGGTGCTAAAGGAAAGCTCTACCAAAGAGACCCTCTGGGGGTAAAAGAGCTATGCTTTCGGATCCATCCAAGACGCCTAACAAATGAGCTGAATCTGGATGGGATCCGGGCCTCATCCATGAGGCGTTGCCTGTAATGTCTCTCTTCGGAGGACTGGGCTCTAAGATCCAGCACTTTCGCTATTTCGCTATAAAGTCCTGGTAAGAGTCTTGTACAAGGCCCAGGGGAGAGGTATCCTTTAAATAGGAACCCATATCCCTGAAGGTTGGCACACATAGCCCACCGTGAAGGGTGAAGTTTGGTATCTGTCTGAAAACTTTCAGCAGAAAAACCTGCGGCGTGGATAAGGTGAGATTAGAAGGTCCATAACTAGGTTGGGACCTTTTTCAAAAAGTGGATGTCTTCTTTTTTTCCACCACTGGGGGGAGTAAAGAGCTGAATATACTCACCTCACTCTGTTCAGTGTCGGCTTCGGCGAAGTACACTGCTCGTCACCTCCGCTGCTGAGCTTGCTTGAGCACCCCGCTCCTCCTTCCGGTGGCCGATACAGACACCTGCAGATGCAGGTAAGTGGGGACAGGGGCTGATGAGAGTCCTCTCTCACTATGGCCACCACCATAGCGCTAAAGGCCGCGCGCGCGGGAGCGCGCTTTATCGGAGGGGGGGGGGCCGAGGCGTGCGCGGGCACGTGGCGCGCGCAGGCACAGAAACGGCGCCAAATTTAAAAGACTGTCAGTGTAAAAAGCACTGCAGCAGCAAGCAAGCTCGTTAGTTCTCTTGTTCCTGGCAGAGAAACACAGCAGCTATACAGGGACGTAAGACTCCATGTGGTTGGATTGGGTACTTCCTAGAAGACATCCATGTTATGCATAGTTATGTGTTAAAAGTTGCATACTTAATGTATTTGCTAAACTGAACACGGTAGTATATGCATTTAGGTACCTTGTATTTTGTCTAAACAGTAAGTCTTCCAGGGGAAGTAATGCGGACAAAAAGAGATAAAAGAGCACCGCCGCCTGAGACAGGGGGCTCTAGCTGTGCTGACTCGGTACCTTCCTCTCCTGTGTTGCCAAAAGCACCTGTACAGGATGAGCCATTACCTCTGTCAGGTATGGCGGCTTCCCCAGTGAAGCCTGGGCCTGCATATGTCACTGAGGACACTTTATCAGCTGCCCTAAATAATCTGGAGGAGAAAATTGCTACTTTAATCGCTAAATCCTCTAAAAAGGACAATAAGCGAAGCAGATCTCCTCCAGTATTGGACCTCCCTTCAGAAGTACCTGAGGAGGAGGAGGATGAGGAGGAGGCTACATCAGCAGAGGATGAGGAGTCAGACGGATCAGGGATATCGGATGAGCCTTTTTCGGTATCCCAGATTTTAAAGTCACAGGTGCAATGCTATGCAGGAGCCGTGCGAGCTGCATTTAGGTTACCCTCTTTGGAGGTAACAGAATCACCTGTCTCCTCCCTAGGATCATTAAGATCCCTGCAAGGTGCATGCTCCTTCCCGGTTCATCCGTTACTAGAGGATCTATTGTACGCAGACTGGCAACATCCAGATAAGCGTTTTTCACCTCCAAAAAAGTTTAACATTCTTTATCCTATGGAGGAAAATTTTTTAAAGAAATGGAGCCTGCCTACGGTAGATGCGGCTATTTCTTGTGTAAATAAAAACCTGACATGTCCAGTGGATAATGTACAAGTGTTTAAAGATCCTTCTGAGAAGAAGTTGGAATCCTTACTGAAATCCTCCTTCCTTTTGGCCGGCTCAATTATCCAACCTGCAGTAGCAGCAGTCGGTATGTGTCAGGTCGTCAGCCAACAGGTAAAGCAGGGGCTGAAGGAGCTGCCTTCAGAGCAGGCTAAAAATTGGGAGAATTTGCCTAAAGCCTTATGCTTCACAGTGGATGCCATGAGAGATTCTATCATACAGGCATCACGCCTTACACTCCAGCTGGTACAGATGCGCAGAGTACTTTGGCTTAAGCATTGGTCAGCGGAAGCCCCATGCAAAAAGTTGTTGGCAAGTTTCCCGTTCCATGGCGAACGCCTTTTTGGGGAAGATTTAGAAAGATATATCCAAAAGATATCAAGTGGTAAAACGACACTTTTACCTGAGAGAAAGAAAAACAAGAGACCTTGTTTTAAACACACTCTCTCCCCAGCTCCCGGGAAATCTGACTCCAGCCAGTGGCGACGGCCTTTTCAGCCGCCCAAAAAAGCCAAAGAACAGGCTCAGAAGAACAAGAAGCCGTGGGGTTCAAGAGCTAATAAGCAAGCCCCCAAAACCTCTCATTGAAGGGGCGTCCCCACTCGGCCGAGTGGGGGGAAGGCTTCGTCAGTTCTCAGCGACTTGGCGGACAGAAACCCAGGACAAATGGGTGGTATCCACAATATCCTCAGGGTACAGACTGGAATTTCGAGAGATCCCATCTTCTCAATTCCGAAGTTCAAGACTCTCCAAGGATCCACAAAAAAGAGGATCCTTCGTCAAAGGTTTGAATCACTTAATAGCTCAAGGTGTGGTTACAGAGGTACCCCAAAAGGAGCAAGGTTCAGGTTTTTACTCAAACCTCTTTGTGATTCCAAAACCGAACGGAGAAGTCAGACCCATCCTGGATCTAAAAAATCTAAACCAGTTTCTGAACGTTCGCCATTTTCGAATGGAAACGATGCGATCCGTGGTCGCTACTTTAAAAGGCGGAGAATTCATTGCGTCCATAGATATCAAAGACGCATATCTACACATACCAATCCTCCCCGCTCACCAAAGATTCCTAAGGTTTGCGGTAGAAGATCGCCACTTTCAATTTGTGGCCCTGCCATTTGGTGTAGCCACCGCGCCCAGAGTATTCACAAAGGTGCTAGCTCCTCTGTTAGCAAACCTAAGAACACGGGGCATTGCGGTAACAGCCTATCTAGACGATCTACTATTAATAGATCAGTCAAAGGAGGGATTGGATCACGCTGTAGACACTACAGTAGGATACCTAGAGCATTTAGGATGGATTATAAACTTACAAAAATCCTCTCTCCAGGCCCAAAGAAGGATAGTGTACCTGGGCATGATCATAGATACAGCCCAAAACAGGGTATACCTGCCAGAGCCAAAGATACAGTCTCTGAAAGACCTGATCCACAAGGTCAAAGCAAACAAGAGGCCGTCTATTCGCCTTTGCATGAGACTATTGGGAAAGATGGTAGCCTCCTTTGAGGCGGTCCCTTACGCCCAGTTTCATTCGAGACTACTTCAAGGCAATATTTTAGCCTCCTGGAACAGGAAGAGCCAAGCTCTGGATATACCCATGCGCCTGTCCTCACAAGTACGCCACAGCTTCAATTGGTGGCTAGAAGCCAGGAATTTACGGAAGGGAAAGTCCTTCCTCCCAGTGGCCTGGAAGGTGGTATCTACGGATGCCAGCCTATCGGGCTGGGGTGCAGTATTCGAGGAGGCTTCTACCCAGGGAACCTGGGCCAAGACTCAGGGGATCCTGCCCATCAATGTGCTAGAGATCCGGGCGGTATATCTAGCCCTCAAAACCTGGACATACAGGTTACAGGGCTACCCAGTTCGGGTTCAATCCGACAATGCTACGGCAGTAGCTTACATCAATCACCAAGGAGGCACCCACAGTCGGGCAGCCCAAAGAGAGGTGAACCGGATCTTGGCATGGGCAGAAGAGCATGTACCTTGCATCTCTGCAATCTTCATTCCAGGGATAGAAAACTGGCAAGCAGACTACCTGAGTCGTCAGCAGCTGCTACCAGGAGAGTGGTCTCTTCACCCAGAGATCTTTCAGGCCATATGTCTGAGATGGGGAAACCCAGATGTAGACCTGCTAGCTTCCAGGTTCAACAAGAAATTGGACAACTTTGTGTCCAGAACGAGAGATCCTCTAGCCTACGGGACAGACGCTCTAATAACTCCATGGAATCAGTTCTCACTGATCTATGCATTCCCTCCGATCCCTCTTCTACAAAGACTGCTTCGCAGGATCAAGGAGGAGGGAATACCAGTAATCCTAGTGGCCCCAAACTGGCCCAGGAGGCCTTGGTATGCCGAGATCGTAAAAATGGCGATAGGAAGGCCCTGGAAGCTTCCACTTCGACACGACCTGTTGTCACAGGGTCCAGTATTCCACCCTTCCTTACAAAGGCTAAATTTGACGGCCTGGCTGCTGAGACCCACATTTTGAAAAAGAGAGGGGTCTCTGGCCTGGCTCTTTCTACGCTCATTAATGCTAGAAACCCAGCCTCCAGACTCATCTATCATAGAGTCTGGAAAGCATACGTTTCCTGGTGTGAGTCCAGAAGTTGGAATCCTCTGAAATATGAAATAAGTAGGATTCTTGCTTTTTGCCAGTTAGGAGTGGATATGAAATTAGCCCTTAGCACCATCAAAGGGCAAATATCGGCTCTATCAGTCTTCTTTCAGAGACCATTGGCATCTCACTCCCTAGTTCGGACATTCATTCAGGGGGTACTGAGGATAAATCCTCCAGTTAGGTCTCCCTTGTGTCCATGGGATTTGAATTTGGTATTGTCAGTGTTGCAAAAGCAACCTTTTGAACCTATTCGCCATATTCCTTTAATTATATTAAGTAGGAAATTGGCCTTTCTGATTGCTATAGCTTCTGCTAGGAGAGTATCAGAGCTAGCAGCTCTTTCTTGTAAAGAGCCTTATCTAATTTGTCACAAGGACAAGATCGTACTACGACCCCATCCGGCTTTTCTGCCTAAGGTGGTGTCGGCTTTTCACTTGAATCAAGACATTGTTCTGCCTTCCTTTTTTCCAAACCCGCGGACGGCGGGGGAAAAATTATTACACTCTCTAGATCTAGTGAGAGCGGTAAGGGTGTATCTGCAAGCAACCGCTCAGATACGTAAAACAGATGTTTTGTTTATTTTACCAGATGGTCCCAAGAAGGGCCAAGCGGTATCAAAATCCACCATTTCCAGGTGGATTAGACAAGTAATTGTTCAAGCTTATGGTTTAAAGAACAGGACTCCTCCTTTTCCTGTTAAGGCGCACTCTACCAGGGCGATAAGTGCTTCATGGGCAGTGCACCACCAGGCTTCGATGGCTCAGATCTGTAAGGCTGCAACTTGGTCCTCAGTCCATACATTTTCCAAATTCTATCAAATAGATGTGAAAGGACATGAGGATTCCGCCTTCGGGCGAAGTGTGCTGCAGGCAGCAGTATAGGGCTTCTGGTCCGCAAGCGGTCGGTTTGATCTGTGTCTCCCCCCCTTCATATGAGCATTGCTCTGGGACGTCCCATTATGTAATGACTAGCTCTGTGTCCCGTGGTGTACGATAAAGAAAATAGGATTTTTATAACAGCTTACCTGTAAAATCCTTTTCTTGGAGTACACCACGGGACACAGAGGTCCCACCCTTCTTATGGGAACCTTACTGCTTTGCTACAAAACTGAGGTACTTCCCTGATGGGAGGGGTTATATGGAGGGGAACTGTCTTCCGTTGGTTGTGCCAGTGTCCAATCACCGCTGGTGACCCTTAACCCATTATGTAATGACTAGCTCTGTGTCCCGTGGTGTACTCCAAGAAAAGGATTTTACAGGTAAGCTGTTATAAAAATCCTATTGTTACCACTTCTGGACTTTTTACTCTAAAAGTTACCTGGTTTGAGTCCTGGTAGCCACCAAAACAACCCAAATCCTTCCCAGTGCACCCTCACTTGCAGGAATTAACTTATGCCGATTTGGCCAACCTGGGGAGACAGAGGAGGCAATTTACTCAGCAATACCTGATGGAGGAGGCATTCTACAAGAGACAGGGTCCTATGGTTGTTGACCTGGCTACTTCCCACTTGAAAAAAAGGCGCTGAGGGTCCCGATGGATGAGGTCCTTTCTTTAAGGTGTGCTTCTCTCTGGTAGGAGTGGCTCTGCAGCCTGCAGTGGATGCAATGGAAGTGTGCCAAGCCCTGAAAAACATATGCTTTGTTCCAGAGAATTCAATCCAGGGGTTCCTGCTGTATGGCAGTTACTGGAAGATTTTTCAAGAGCATTGAGTTTCTTAGTAAATGCCTTTGAAAATTCCAGAAGGCAGATTTCTTGGTTGGGTACCATGTCTGTTCACATAAGCAGGATTGTATGTCTCAAATGTCTGTCAGCGGTACTTCTCTGCAGAAAGCACGTAAATTAACCCCATTGCTCAGGAAGAAACAGATCTGCTCTTTTCTTGGGGAAAAACATGTTCCATTCCTCAGGCCTATGGTATTAAGGGCAAGATTCCCCCTTTTTCCTATTAAGGCTCATTCCACCAGGAGTGTCAGTGCTTTCTGAGAAATCCCAGCATCAAGCTTCTGTTGCTCAAGTTTAGAAAGCTGCTACCCGGCATTCCCTTCACACATTTACAAGTTCTAACAGATTGCTGTTCATGCCTGTGCAGATGCCAGTTTTGAGCGAAAGATCTTGTAGGCAGTTTTGTAGTGGTATTCTCCCCTATTCTGTTTTAGGCATGTTGGCCTTGTTGTAATATTGCTCCCCCCTCATGTTCTATGCTTTGGGACATCCCAAGTAGTCATGAATATATGAAGCATCCTTTGTCCTGTGATGTACAATTAAAAAGTTAGGATTTTTGGTAACTAACACGATGACCAATCACTTCACATGTGTACTGCATCAAACAATCACCACAATTGTGCTATTTTATCAGCATGCATTGCAAGTTATGCAATCTTTTGGGAATAAAGTGCAATTAAATTAGACTTGGATTTTTTAATTCCTTTTTATATATTTTAGCTATTGTGACTGCTTTGCGAATGGAGAGTTTTGTAACAACTGCAACTGTACAAATTGCTACAATAACTTAGAACATGAAAATGAAAGACAAAAAGCAATCAAGGTGAGAAACGTGGAATTTGTTAGTAAATTGATTTTAGATGTATAGATAATTAATCCTTTTTAATGCATTGATTTTAATAACTGCCTGATTTCCTCCCTATGTATATTTATTTAAAACAAAAGAAGCCTGGTGTAACTTTAATTGGGGCAGCAGCATTGCTGATGAATGTTTCAATATTTTTGATTTATTGCACCCTTTTATTTTAATTTATTTTTAAATATTTATTCCTCGTGCCTACAGCCTCCTTTCTATTTTCTAATCTGCTTCTAGGCTTGTCTAGATAGAAATCCTGAAGCTTTCAAACCAAAAATTGGTAAAGGAAAGGAAGGAGAGTCTGATAGAAGACACAGCAAAGGATGCAACTGTAAACGTTCTGGATGTTTAAAAAACTACTGTGAATGTTACGAGGTAAGGTTGATTTCCTGAGGTATAGGGAGTAATCTGAACAAACTGTACTGCTTTGAAGGTCTAGTTTGGGTCTAAAATATGCAAACTGTATTTTATTGCATTGTGTGGGTTTCCTTCTATTGGGATGTGGGGACAAGCCAAGATTCCAACCATTAATGGGCATTCTGATTGTACCCAAGTTGATTATTCGATCAACTTGGGTACAACCAACATGTTGGATTTTTAATGTGAATAATGCTAAGGTTATAGCCACTAGCAATGATCACTGTGTGTTCTCCCGGGGTGGACAGCTCACTTCCGGTTTCCCTTCATTAAGATGCTGGTGCCTGCACCCAAAGCCCATTGAAGAATTGGCTTGGGTGAGGACAGCGTTGGATCCCTGGACAGGTAAGTGTCCTTATATTAAAAGTCAGCAGCTACAGTATTTGTAGCTGCTGACTTAAAAAAATGTGTTTCTCTTGAGAGGTTTACATTAATTGTTGTTGCAACAATGCTGTTTCAGTAAAATTTGTTACCGTTCAAGATCGTAGAAGTTAATAAATCTACACTGCCCTTCTGTTGTTGGAAATTCTTTTCCCAATTGCATTTATTAAAATTTTAATAGGATGATTTTAATACTTCATCAATTCAATGACCGATTTCACTGCTTGCTTTCTCTCCACTTATGATGTCTGTTCGTTTTTTTTTTTTTTTTTTCCACAGGCTAAAATCATGTGCTCCTCAATATGTAAGTGCATAGGTTGCAAAAATTTTGAAGAGAGCCCAGAACGCAAGACATTAATGCATCTGGCAGATGCAGCAGAAGTGAGAGTGCAGCAGCAAACTGCAGCCAAAACTAAGCTCTCCTCGCAGATCTCAGATTTGCTCACAAGGCCAGCACCATCACTGACAAGTGGTGGGGGAAAGTAAGTGGTTTATTTTACAATTTATATTTTTTTAATTTCAAGATTGTCACATAAAATAAAATCACAACGGTTTAAAAGTCCGTTGCTCATGCAGTTTCATGTATCGTCCATAGATTCTTGTAAACTGTTCTAAAGTTTTTGATAAAATGTGCACAAGATAGATTGGAATGCAATAGGTGTATACACATGAGGTGTAGACAAATGGCAGGCAGATTTCCTCAGCTGGCAGTGCCTAGACCCAGAGGTGTTTCAAGACCTGTGTCTCGGGTAAAGGACACCAAATGTGGACCTCCTAGCCTGCAGGTTCAACAGCAAACCTGATCAAGTTTGTCTCCAGGTAAAGGGATCCTTGAACAGAAGCAGTGGGTGCCCTTGTGGCTGTGGTCATGGGGCCTAATACACAGATCAGGTTTCACTGATCCTAGTGCAACCTGATCTGTGTATTAGGCTGGAATCACACTTATGCATTTTTAGTGCTTTTTGCATTTTGCAGATTTGCACTACAGTCCATTTAACATGGTTTCCTATGGAACACATTCTGTACTGCAAATCTGCAAAATGCAAAAAGCACTAAAAATGCATAGGTGTGAATCCAGCCTTTGGCCCCATACACACAGGACATTTAAACTCTTTCTGGATGTTGGATTGCTGGCAGGAAAGCGTGACTTTTAAAACTCACCTTTTAACAGTGTTTTGGGGCGTTTTTGTAAAATTACATCAAGAATTTAAAAATGCTGAACGCTTTTAAAAGCACGTTTTACAGCATTCAGTGGTTTTAGTGGTCCGAAAAACTGCTTCTGAACGCAATTTTAGGGTGTTCAGAAAACAACTCATAAACCCCACTGCTAATAAACTGCTAAAAACATCCATGTGTGCATGGACACATAGAGGGGATTTTAAGGGCAGTTAAAAAAAAAAAAAAAAAAACCTGCCTAAACTCACAAATACGTTGAGTTTAACAGCAACAGTGTGCATGAGGCCTTAAGATGAAAGGCATGCTGGTAACACTCATTACTCTGGACTGGCACAAACCGTCGTGGTACAGCAACTTGGTAAGACCAGACCTTTTGTGAGCATTGCCAGATCGGCAGGATCTTCTGTCCCTGGGGGTGAATTTGCCATTCTTCTTCGTCTCTGGCTTTATTGGCGTGACTGCTGAAGCCTAGGTTCTTAGGCACAGGGCTTCTCTAAATCATTGATTCCTACAATGCTCAAAGCTAGAAAGTCTAGTTTCTAGAATAAAATTATGCAACTTATTGCTCCTTTGAAAAACATAGTCTATGTGTATATATTTCAGCAGTGCACACAACTCACAGCAATTACCAAACTTGGTAAGACCAATGAAAACATTTACATCACACTTGTGCGATAGGAGAACCCTGCAAATCCACTGCGGGTTCCCGCATCGCACAGACTCGCACTGCCTTTCACACTGCCATATGCAAACTGCTGGGAAGTGTCATTATATCTTAAGGACACCCCCATTTCAGCTCACGTATCGCACTGCGACTGACAGTTCGGACATGAATCGGATCGCATATGTGTGAATGCGATCCGATTCTGGTCCGAACAGCAAAAAGGGTCCTGTGCGTGTTTGGACCGAATGCGGCGCGATATCAGACATACTATCTGTTTGGCTGAAATCGCACCGCACAGACATCGCATGTAATGTGAACAACAGTGCGCTGCGAATTACATGCTATGTCTGGCATCACACAAGTGTGAACCGGGGCTCAAACTCCATGTATAAAAAAATCAATGCCATTGTCTAACCGAATTATGGGATTATACACACAAGTGTCAATTCTCCAGATATATGTGTGTGTGTGTGTGTGTGTGTGTGTGTGTGTGTGTGTGTGTGTGTGTGTGTGTGTGTGTGTGTGTGTGTGTGTGTGTAACATTTATATATCAGCCCTCAAAAAATCCACTCGCCTGCTCGCATTTTGTGAGTGGATTTTGAGGGCTGGCGAGGAAGGGCTGCCTGGGAGCCGGCGGAGCGAGCACCGCTGGCAGCCTGTGTGGAATGGGAGTCCTTCTCCCAGTGATCGCGGAGGGGAAAGAGAGAGAGAGAGACGCCCGGATGTTTAGAGTGCAGCGCAGGGAACAGTCACAGCGATAAGTTTCCTTTTTTAATTGCCGTGTTCCCCACCGCTCGCTGTCGGATACAGCCCTGCCTGAGGTGGTTGCTACAGGCTACAAGTTTGAGATTGAGCCTTTACATTTAGAACATCTTTTTCCCTGGAATCTTCCTCAGACCCTGCAGAGATTGACAGATCTATGGTTGCCAGTATGGGTCTCCTGTTGCAGGGTGTAATCATACCAATTCCTTCTATAGAGGGATTCAGAAGGCTTTATTTTAAAGCTGAAGGTTAGCTAAAAAATATCACTTACCTGTAATTAAGGAAGACTCAGATTGTGCAGGCAGCTCGATCATTGAGAAATCTCCAGTGCATGTTCTCTTCCTGCCTCTGAACTATTGGTGCTGCAATGGTTACGAGCTTTGGGTCCTCAGACAGAACAGCAGTACAGATGGTCCAATGCTTCATTGATTACACACCTTGTAACATGATCTATGAATGGGGGGGAGTCTAAACAGGCCCCATATTCTCTCCCCATTCATAGATTGCTCTCACTGCAGTGTTCGTGGTGCTATTTCATGTGTGGTGCTATGTGTTCATACAAGTGCATGCCCTAAGCACACATTTGCATTTGTTTGTATGCATGTAGCGACTGGGGGTTCTTTTTAAAATGATTTTGATTTATATTATTAACATTTAATGTACTGCATTTATTGCATTTACAAGGGGGCTAACAAGCCCCCTATTTGATAGCATGGTGCAGTTGACAGGTCCCCTTTATGGAGACATCATGGGGTCTATTGGAGACCCCTGATATCACCTATGCTGCAGCTAATCAAGGAACCCAAAGTGATGAAATGCTCATCACCTCCAGCTTCATTAATGGCAGAGGTGGTCAGGAAATGGATGTTCCTCAGTTTCCTCATGCTCGCCATCCTGAGGTAGTTTACCACCTTCCCCGGCTCCCCGGAGGAACAGGAGAGCCCAGAAACCAAGACGGGTGACACTTTCTTAGTATACAGATTATATTTTTATGACAGCTGAAAAAAAAAAAAAATACCAATCTCACAGCTGCAGCAGTCATGAGCTTGTGTTAATTAGTTGGAGGCTAGGATGTGTATAAATGTACCTTGGCAGACAAGGGGTTGTAAAGGTTCGTGTTTTTTTTTTTTTTTTTTTAAATAACAAACATGGTATACTTGCTCCCAAGTCCTGCTGCTGCGTCCATTGACACAGACAGCAGGATTTGCCCCTGGCTCCTGTGTCACTGGATTTGATTGACAGCAGTGGGAGCCAATGGCTGCTGCTGCTATCAATCTATCCAATGAGGATCCAAGACACCAGCTGGAGCTGCTGTGCTCGTTCTCGTTGCTGAAGAGGTAAAAAGTAGAGGTCGACCGATATATCGGCTGGCCGATATTTGGCCATTTTTGATAAATCGGCATCGGCCGATTATTGTCAAATATCGGCCTAATTTGGATATTAACCGCCGCTCATTCTAACTTCTCCACACTCAGCGGCTCTGGCTGCATCAAGCGCCGCGCTGAGTGTGTGAGCAGAGAGGAGAGAGAGAGACATAGGAGCTGTCAGCTCGATGTCGGGGGTGGGCGGGACCCGGCCGGGACCCAGCAGCTATATTACACCAGCCAATGATTGGGCTGCTTTAGAAAGGGGGCAGGGCCACATACACGTAGCGACCCGCCCAGATACTATCCCATTAGCTGGTGTAATATAGCTGCTGGGTCCCGCCCACCCCGGCCGGGTCCCGCCTACCCCCGACATCGAGCTGACAGCTCCTCTCTGTCTCTCTCTCCTCTCTGCTCACACACACTCAGCGCGGCGCTTGATGCAGCCAGAGCCGCTGAGTGTGTGAGCAGAGAGGAGAGAGAGAGAGGAGCTGCTCGATGTCGGGGTGGGCGGGACCCGGCCGGGGTGGGCGGGACCCAGCAGCTATATTACACCAGCTAATGGGATGGTATCTGGGCGGGTCGCTACGTGTATGTGGCCCGGCCCCCTTTCTAAAGCAGCCCAATCATTGGCTGATGTAATTTAGCTGCTGGGTCCGCAAAATCAGTGCCATCTGTCAGTGACACACACCAGCCAGTGCCACCCGCCACCGCCAGCCAGTGCCACCCGCCACCGCCAGCCAGTGCCACCCACCACCGCCAGTGCCACCCGCCAGTGCCACCCGCCACCGCCAGCCAGTGCCACTGCCAATCAGTGCCATCTGTCCCAAACTAGTGCCATCTGTCGGTTCCAAACCAGTGCCACCTGCCAGTTCCAATACCATCTGTCAGTTCCAAACCAGTGCCATCTGTCAGTTCCAAGCCAGTGCCACCCACCAGCCAGTGCAACCCGCCACCGCCAGCCAGTGCCACCCGCTAGCGCCACACGCCACCGCCAGCCAGTGCCACTGCCAATCAGTGCCATCTGTCAGTTCCAAACCAGTGCCACCTGCCAGTTCCAATACCATCTGTCAGTTCCAAACCAGTGCCATCTGTCAGTTCCAAGCCAGTGCAACCCGCCACCGCCAGCCAGTGCCACCCGCCAGCGCCACACGCCACCGCCAGCCAGTGCCACTGCCAATCAGTGCCATCTGTCCCAAACTAGTGCCATCTGTCAGTTCCAAACCAGTGCCACCTGCCAGTGCCAATGCCATCTGTCAGTTCCAAGCCAGTGCCACCCGCCAGCCAGTGCCACCCGCCAGCGCCACCGCCAACCAGTGCCACTGCCAATCAGTGCCATCTGTCCCAAACTAGTGCCATCTGTCAGTTCCAAACCAGTGCCACCTGCTAGTGCCAATCAGTGCCATCAGTCAGTGACACCTGCCAGTGCCAATAGTGCCATCTGTCAGCTCCAAACCAGTGCCACCTGCCAGTGCCAATGCCATCTGTCAGTTCCAAACCAGTGCCATCTGTCAGTTCCAAACCAGTGCCACCTGCTAGTGCCAATCAGTGCCACCTGCTAGTGCCACCTGCCAGTGTCAATAGTGCCATCTGTCAGTTCCAAACCAGCGCCATCTTCTAGTGCCAAACAGTGCCACCTGCCAGTGCTAATCAGTGCCTCCTGCCAATTCCACACCAGTGCCACCTGCCAGTGCCACCTGCCAGTGCCATCTGTACTGAGGACATCAAGTGTGTGCTAGAGTGACGGGAGTAAGCAGGAAGGAGTGGAGTGGGTGAGGTTTTTTTTTTTTTTTAATCGGCCACAAAAATCGGCCATCGGCCGCCCAGATTTCTAAATATCGGCATCGGCCAGAGAAAAATCCATATCGGTCGACCTCTAGTAAAAAGGGGACTCTGGTGGGCTGCTCCACTACAGAAGGTTTTTCACCTTAAAGTGGTTGTAAACCCACTTTTTAAACAAAGACCTACAGGTAAGCCTAGATTAAGGCTTACCTGTAGGTGCATGAAATATCTCCTTAACCTACACGGTTAAGGAGATATTTGTATGTAAATGCGGCGACGCTGAAGTCACCCCATTCACAAATTCGGCTAGGTCGCAACATTCGACGACGTAGCCGAATTCGACAGCTCATGCGCGCATGCGCGGAGTCACGTCTTCGCCGCTCCGGCCAATCACAGCGCCGGAGCGGCGCTGTGATTGGCTGCAGCGGCGATACCCGGAAGTAACATTCCGGCTATCGCCACAGCGATGGATGCGGCTAGAGGAGGGACACGGACGACTTTGGGGGCCCCGATCGAAGGTAAGTGGTACATAATGAGCTAGTATGCTAGTCATACTAGCTCATTATAGCTTTGTCTTGCAGGTTAGTAAAAAAAAAAAAAAAAGTTAAAAGGGTTTACAACCACTTTAATGCATAGAATTTAAGGCTCGTTACCTGGAAATCTAACAGATTTATGAGAGCTCCATTTGAGAATAAGGGTGAGATTCCCCTACAGACTTTGTCACAGAAAGTGGCTTTTTTGGTGGCCATTACATCGACTAGGAGGGTCTGGAACTTGGCAGCCTTTGTGTGCAAGCCTCTGTTCGAAGTGTTCCAAGGAGCTGCACGTAAAAGGTTTTTTACCTTAATGCAGAGAATGCATTAAAGTGGTTGTAAACTCTACTTTCTTTCTCGTACATCACGGGACACAGAGCGACATAGTCATTACTAATGGGTTATATAGATACCTTCAGGTGCTGGCACTGGCAACTTCCAAAACCGGAAGTACCCTCCCCTATATAAGCCCCTCCCATCCTGGGAGCACCTCAGTTTTTTGCCAGTGTCTAAGGTGTTGGCCAAGAAGAAACATGTGTTTTTCACTGAGCTTGCGTACAGGTTCTTTTGGGCCTCAGTAAGCTATTCCGGATCCGACCAAAAAAGCTTCATAGCTAAACGGTCGGTACCCGGGCCTTGCAGAGAAGAGCAAGGTTTTGCCTGTAATGCTTCTCTTAGGAGAGCTGGACCCTGGGATCCAGAGCTCTGGTCATACCCATGACCAAGATGTTTTCTGTGCAGGGTGCTATACAGGTCCAGGGGAGTGGAATCCTTGGGAACCCGGTCCCTGAAGGTTTAATTACAATGCCTGCCGTGATAGGTGAAGTTTGGGCTTCTGTGGCCAAACAGAGTCCTGCGGCGGGGAAAAGGTAAGTGGGGGCCCCTCAGGAACTTGGTTCTATTGAGGGGACCCCCAAGCCTAATATGTCTTTCTGCCTGTTACCTAACGGTATTCCCGCTAAATATTATGCATGCCTGTAACTACTAAAAAATGTAATAATTTTAATAGTGGTCAAGAAAAAAAAAATAATAATAATATACTAGACTGCGGTACCTGTGTTAATCCACTAGAGGCCGCTGTGGAACGTTTCTTGTCATGTGGACTAGTTTCTTTTTATCAGAGCAAGTCCAGGCAGATGGTGAGTTCTCTTGTGGGAAACTGCTTCCTCTGCCATGTTGCAATGCTCGTCCATCCCCCGGCCTGCGGCAAAAGGGGCCCTGGCTCTTGTCCCTAGTTTCCCTTTTCAAAATTAGCGCCGAAGGCGCACGTGGCCGCGCGCGTGCGCGCGCCTCTATATATAGAGGTGAGCCGGGAAAGGGGGCGGAGCTTGGGGGATGACGCTCTGTGCGCGGCGCTTCTGTGCATGTGCGGGCGTCCCAGCATGTTAAAACCACAATTATGTGTTGTGAGCTGGCTATGGAGTGCAGAGACAGAGCTGGCAACATTTAAAAAAGGCATACAGCAAGCGGTTGATGCAGGCATCCCCATAGAAAGGCACATTAGTAGACACCAACTGTTTTTATAGCAGCATTTGTGCTAGACTATTGTCAGTAAGTGGTGTATTTCGGCTGGAATACCTCAGCTTTGGGCTTAGGAATAATGCCGTCTAAAAACTCCGGGACTAAAAATCCCAGGAAGCATAGGGGGTCTCCATCGGGCTCTGAGGATCTTGGGCATGCTTCGGCTGCACCAGTCTCCCCTGAAGAATCAGAGGTTAGTGACCGTAGAGCACCCTCAGGAGTACCTGGTACTGTGGCTGTCCTCAGTTCACCTGCTCCTGTGTATGTAACAGAGGAGGTTTTTTCCTCAGCTCTGGGAGGGCTGGAAGAGAGATTGTCAGCATTGATCGCTGCTTCCCTGTCACAGGAAAAAAGCGCTCGATCTCCGTCTCCTCCCTCAGAGTGCCTGTTAGCGGAGCAACAGTCCCATACAGGGATCGACCTACCTGAAGGGGATCAGGATAAGGTTGATTCTGTTGTAGAGGAATCAACAGTGGAAGAGCCATTCTCAGCATCACATGCTGAAAGATTATGGGTTCAGTCCCTGACTAATATGGTCCGATCAGCATTTAAAATGCCCCTTGCGGAGCCATCATCCACTTCTGTCTCCTCGTTGGGGTCGCTAAAAGCTCCCCAGACTGTTTGTTCCTTTCCGATCCATCCTTTACTGGAAGGGCTCATTTACCAGGATTGGGAGCATCCTGATAAAATATTTACTCCTCCCAAGAGATTTCAAGTGGTCTATCCCATGGAGGATAAGTTCATCAAAAAATGGAGGGTCCCTACAGTGGACGCAGCCATCTCTTGTGTGAATAAATCACTGACATGTCCAGTGGATAATGTCCAAATGTTCAAGGACCCAATAGATAAAAAATTGGAGTCCTTATTAAAATCTGCTTTTGCTACAGCAGGATTGGTGACACAACCAGCAGTGGCAGCTATTGGGGTCTGCCAAGCAGTGAAGGATCAGTTGAAACAGGTCTTAAGGGACTTGCCAGATCAGCAGGCTCTTGCCCTAGCTGATCTACCTAGAGCCTTATGCTTTGCGGTGGACGCTATAAAGGATTCAATCCATCAGGCCTCCCGCCTTACGCTGTCTGTAGTACATATGCGCAGGCTTTTATGGCTCAAAAACTGGTCTGCTGAAGCTCCCTGTAAAAAATTGCTGGTCAGCTTCCCATTTCATGGTGAACGCTTATTCGGGGAAGACCTGGACAAATATATTCAGAGAATTTCCAGCGGTAAAAGTACACTTTTGCCGGTTAAAAACAGAGTTAGAGGTCCCTCTTTTAAGAGGCCTGCTTCTCCAGTCCCTAGGACATCGGTTGTGAAACAGTTCCGACGGCCTCCTCGGTCAAATCCCGGAGGTAAAAATCAGGGACAATTGCAGGGTAACAAGAAGCCCTGGAGCAGGAGAGGTACAAAACCTCCCCCAAAGTCAAATGCATGAAGGGTTGCCCCCACTCAATCGGGTGGGGGGAAGACTTCAGTTGTTCACAGAGACCTGGCGGGACACGATCAGAGGCAGATGGGTGCTCTCCGCAGTAAATCTGGGATACAAATTGGAGTTAAAAGACTCCCCTCCTTCCCACTTTATAAGGTCAAACGTGCCAAGGGATCCCCAGAAGAGAGGATCCCTCCTGTTGGCACTAGAACAATTATTGCTCCAAGCAGTAATTATAGAGGTTCCCCTGGAAGAATGGGGGTTCGGGTTTTACTCAAACCTCTTTACAGTCCCGAAGCCAAACGGGGACGTGAGGCCCATATTAAATCTAAAAGGGCTAAACAAATTCCTACATATCAGGACTTTCCGGATGGAGTCGATCCGGTCGGTGGCCACTGCCCTACAAGGGGAGGAATGGTTAGCCTCGATCGACATCAAAGATGCTTATTTGCACATTCCCATCTTTCCAGCCCACCAAAAATTTCTATGCTTTGCGGTAGAAGGGCGCCATTTTCAGTTCAGAGCCTTACCCTTCGGTCTGGCCACAGCACCACGAGTGTTCACAAAAATTCTGGCCCCATTATTGGCCAATCTAAGAACACGAGGTGTAACGATAATGGCATATCTAGACGACTTGTTGCTGATAGACCACTCAGTGGAAAAACTAGAAGTGGTTGTTCACGAGACAATCAAGTATCTGGAATATCACGGTTGGATTATCAACCGAGACAAGTCAGCCCTAAAACCAGTCAAAAGTCTGGAATACTTGGGGCTAAGGCTGGATTCAGACCAGAGAAAAATTTTCTTGCCTCAAGAAAAGGGGTCGTCTTTGAGAGATTTGATCCACTTAGTGGGTACAAAAAGACAGCCATCCATACGCCTGTGCATGAGGCTGCTGGGAAAAATGGTGGCATCATTCGAAGCAGTACCCTACGGTCAATTCCATTCAAGGAATTTGCAAAGGGCCATACTGTCAGCCTGGAACAAAAAAGTTCAGGCTCTGGACTTACCAATGTCCTTGTCCCCTTTTGTTCGCAAGAGCCTCCGCTGGTGGTTGGTTCCCCAGAATCTGGAAAGAGGGAAATCCTTCAGTCCGATTTCTTGGAAGGTGGTCACTACAGATGCCAGCCTTATAGGCTGGGGAGCAGTACTGGAGCAATGGTCTCTCCAGGGCAGATGGTCGGATGCGGAAAAGGCCCTGCCCATCAATCTCTTAGAGATACGAGCAGCCCGGTATGCCCTAGTAGCATGGACATCCAAACTCCAAGGGTCCCCTGTCAGAATTCAATCAGACAATGCCACAGCAGTGGCATATATCAATCATCAGAGGGTACTATCAAGGGTCAGATTTCGGCCTTGTCAATATTTTTTCAAAGGCCCTTGGCTTCGCATTCACTAGTCAAAGCCTTTATACAAGGAGTGATGCGTATTAGTCCTCCGGTTAATATTCCCATATGTCCATGGGATCTAAACTTGGTTCTGTCGGTTCTACAGAAACAACCATTTGAACCATTACAGCATATTTCTTTGGTTCTTCTCACCAGGAAATTGATTTTTCTAGTAGCCATTTGTTCGGCTAAAAGAGTGTCGGAATTAGCAGCTATGTCCTGTAAGGAGCCATATCTGGTTATCCATAAGGACAGAGTAGTGTTACGTCCTCATCCAGCCTTTCTTCCTAAGGTGGTATCGAGGTTTCATTTGAACCAAGATGTGGTTCTTCCTTCTTTTTTCCCCAAACCTACTTCGGTAGAGGAAAAGTTATTGCATTCTTTGAATGTAGTAAGAGCAGTTAAAGCTTATCTAAAAGCCACTGCTCAGATTCGCAGAACGGATACTTTGTTTATTCTGCCGGAAGGCCCCAGAAAGGGTCAGGCAGCATCAAAATCTACTTTAGCCAAGTGGATTCGACAGGTCATAATGCAAGCCTATGGCTTGAGAAGGAGACCGCCTCCGTTCAAAGTTAGGGCGCACTCCACAAGAGCAGTTGGAACTTCATGGGCAGCGCATCACCAGGCCTCCCTGGCTCAAATCTGTAAGGCCGCAACATGGTCTTCAGTACACACGTTTACTAGGTTCTACCAGGTGGACGTTAGAAGTCAGGAGGATGTCGCCTTTGGGCGCAGTGTGTTGCAGGCCGCAAAAGATCCTCATGTCTGATAGCGCTCAGCTTATGTATGGTGTATCCCCCCCCCCCTCATTGGGCATTGCTTTAGGACATCCCATTAGTAATGACTATGTCGCTCTGTGTCCCGTGATGTACGAGAAAGAAAATAGGATTTTTATAACAGCTTACCTGTAAAATCCTTTTCTTGGAGTACATCACGGGACACAGAGCTCCCGCCCCTCTTTAGGGACACTTATTGCTTTGCTACAAAACTGAGGTGCTCCCGGATGGGAGGGGCTTATATAGGGGAGGGTACTTCCGGTTTTGGAAGTTGCCAGTGCCAGCACCTGAAGGTATCTATATAACCCATTAGTAATGACTATGTCGCTCTGTGTCCCGTGATGTACTCCAAGAAAAGCATTTTACAGGTAAGCTGTTATAAAAATCCTATTTTCACTCTTTATAATGTACAGTGCTAAGCCTGCTAATCGCTGCCTGTAAAATTTCACTTACTGGTACAGTGTCTTGATATTCCATCCTGCAATCTTTATTGACGTCACCGGCACATGCGCAGTCCGTAGTTTCTTTAACGGCATGCTATGTGTGCTGTTTCTATAGCCACAGCATGCCGGGTTATTTCCTTATACTGAAAACGGCACATACAGGAAGCCTCGCAATAGTGTGCTCTTTAAGAGGAAGTAAACCTATATGGGTTTTACTTTCTCTTTAGCCCGCTGCAAAAGCCTGCAAATGAAAAGCATAATGGGCTAGTATGCATTGCATACTAGCCCATTATGTGTCACTTACCTGCAAAAGAATCCAGCGATGTCCCCAGAGTGGACAGCGTCCATCTTCTGTCTCCTCTTCCTTCCGGGCTGCGGACTCCGGCTCTGTGATTCGCTGGAGCCGCGTGACGTCATTCCCGCGCACGGGAGCCGCAATTCACGGCACAGGCTGGGGAAAAAATGGCACTTAGTTTCGTTTCTTCCCCGTGCATACGCTCGGATTTTCGGCAGGCTACAAGTGAAATATCTCCTAAACGGCGCACGTTTAGGAGATATTTCCACTACCTATAGGTAAGCCTTATTCTAGGCTTGCCTATAGATAGAAGTAGTCAAAAAGGGTTTACAGCCACTTTCAGCTTTCTGGTTCTCCCCTTGTGACTGTATAAGACATCACACAGGGGGAGTGAACCAAAGCAGCACACTTACTTCCATGCGAGCAAGCAGCGATCATGCATGCACGAGATTTAGACAGGGAAAGACATTAAGGGTGGAAATGACGTCCACACAGGAACAAGAAATCGGTAGTAAAGATGGCGTGGCCAATTTCAGGAAGAAGATATATTTTAGAAAAGCAAAAAAAGGTATTTCCAACAGTCGTTTTAATATAGAAGGCATCTATATACATTGTTGCTTGATATCCAGGGTTTACTTTCTCTTTAAGGTAAAAATGATAAATGCAGGGGGCGTGGCCTGGAGCGGCATGAGATAGGACGCTAGGGACTTGAGCTCCGCCGGCCAAATATCCTATTTGCTAATCCTGTGACCCGATACACTGCCAGAATCCCACTGACGACCATTGTCGCACGGGGAACCTAAGACATCCCGTCCATGGTGGAGATCCGGCCGGAGATTCGGTGTCCCTGCATCTATCGATTGGTGAGGACGGTTCCTGAGGATTTCACATCTACACCTTTGCCTGATTGACCCACCACCGCTGGTGTGTGTGTCCACACATAGGGGTAAGAGTATCCATTGCTTTTTCCCCATTTCTGGTGTTGGAATCACGTCCCCGGGTGTTGCAGTTTTATGTATACATATATTCTACACGAATTTGAAGTCGCCATGGATATACCGTTTTTTGATTGACTGCAATTATTCTCAGTTTATCTACTGAGCATTTCATTGGACTTGGCTGTCAGCCACTTCACTTTATAGAACTTTTATATATGAGTTTGCATTTTTCACAATTGCTTGGTATTTATATATATTTTGGGGTCACTCCCTCCTTTTGTATTGAATAGTTAGTTCAATTATCATAAGCCCAGATTTACCTTTATATCTGTGTTTTCACATAGTATCTTGGCGCTGCATTTTTTATTTTCCATCTATATACATTGTTGCTTGATATCCAGGGTTTACTTTCTCTTTAAGGTAAAAATGATAAATGCAGGGGGCGTGGCCTGGAGCGGCATGAGATAGGACGCTAGGGACTTGAGCTCCGCCGGCCAAATATCCTGTTTGCTAATCCTGTGACCCGATACACTGCCAGAATCCCACCGACGACCATTGTCGCACGGGGAACCTGTCAGGAACATGTCCCCGCCGAAAAAAGCCGCGGATGCGGCGGCTAAACTTAGTAAATATCGCCACCAAGATGGCGACTCGCCGGAGGGCGGACACGGCGAGGGTGCTGGAGGCCATCACAGCCTGTCAGGAGGCAGTTACAGCTTGTCAGACTAACCTCACAGCTAAGATTGAGGAGGTGAAGGTCGCCATCTCCTTGGTGAGACAGGACTTCCAGAAGTTGAGGGAAAGGGTGACGAAGGCAGAGGCCCGCCTCAGCAGCGTGGAGGATTCTCCCCCCCCCCCCCCCCCCCCCTTCGGATCTCCACGGATGCCATGCAGCTGCAAGTTAACCAGCTTCTACAGAAACAAGATGACATCGAGAACAGACTCCGCCGTTGTAATCTTAGGTTCATTGCTTTGCCGGAGGGGGTGGAGGGGAAAGACCCCCCTACGTTTTTGGAAAAGCTGCTGTGTGATACTTATGGGAAAGAGGCATTCTCCCCTACATTCGTGGTCGAACGAGCGCATCGCATGTCAGGGAGACCACTGCCGGTTGGAGAACCCCCCCACCTTCATTGTGAAGTTCCTAAACTTCAGGGATAGAGATGCCATCCTCCCCCTCAGCAGAGAGAAGGGGAACATCCCCTTCGGGAACAAGATGGTGGCCGATTTTCCTGACTTCTCTGCAGAAGTCCAGCGCAGACGGAAGTCGTTTACTAAAGCAAAAAGGCGCCTTTGCATCAAGAATGTCAAATATGCTATGCTGTTTCCTGCCCGTCTACATGTTGAGGGGGAGGACGGAGCACATTTCTTTGAGGACCCTGAAGCAGCTATAGTGTGGATTGAGCAGAGGGAGGCACACCGCTGAGTAACTGTGAGTCTCACTGTCGCAATGCCCCCTTTTTTGATCCTGTCACACTCCTGCCCCCAGTTACCTCCTGAAATGGAGGTGTCACCGCTGTTTAACACTTGCCACCTTTTTGTTTGCCCTCTCGCCACATATGGTGCCCTATCTGCATGGACTATGTTCTGCTCTGGACACACGCCCCTTCTGCGCTGCTTTCTGGTTGTCACCAACGAACATTGCAGCTGCCACCCTCCTGCACCTTCTCCCGGATGCATGTCAGCTGAGCTGCCCGCAGGCTCCTATACCCACCCTTGGGTCATTGTATCTCCTGTTTTCACTATCCTTCCAAGAACAGGTTTTTCTTTTCTGCCAGTCTGTCCCGGCGGAGGAAGACATTAACCTAGTGAACTCACTCATTAAAGTGAGCACCGTCCTTGTATGTGTAACGTTACACAGCGAAGTTTCGCCCCACTCCACTACTTATACACCCTGAGTGGGAACAGTTTACACAGTGCTGAGTTACACAGATCTTGTATGATTATAGCCGGCCCCCATAAGCATGTGGTAACAAAGCTTTTGTATGCATTCATAACATTTCACTTTTCCTTCACAGGGTGGACATTAATGCCACGTTGGCAGTTTGGGGTTCATGCCCGCACAAGTTTGGCCAATGCAGGGCGGGGAGGGGGGATATAAGGTTTTCACTGTTAAGAGTTCTGCCCCATATCAGTGTGTGTACATAGATATGACAACTACTGGGGGTCTCTGAGGTCTGAAGCTCCGCAATCTAATTTCTTCTTTGTCACATGGCCACCTTGAAGTTCCTTACATGGAATGTCTGAGGCATGAGGGACTCTGTAAAACGGTCAGCCATGTTCTCACTACTGAAGAAACAATATGCCAATGTGGTTGTCTTAGTGGAGACGCATGCTGAAGGCCAGGTACTGAGGGCATTTAAACGTCCCTGGATTGGGTGGGCTTACCACTCAGTTCACACCACCCACTCTAGAGGGATGTCAGTTCTTTTTTTTTAAATCTACACATTTCGAGCTCCTGGACTCAGAGATTGATTCAGCGGGTAGATATGTGTTCTTAAAGGTTAAACTACATGGGGAAATACTACTGCTGTTGGCTTTTTATGTACCGCCTCCGTTCAGTTCAGCTTTTCTGACGGCTGGATTTGGCTTCATGGCAATGCACCCCTCCATCCCGGTGGTATGACTAGGGGATTTTATTAATGTCCTTGATCCTAACATGGATAGATTATGCAGGTCCCCGACTGTCCCACCACCACCTCATCCAACTCTGTTTCCTAGGCTGCTGACGGACTTTAACCTAGTGGACACTTGGAGGTCCAAGAACCCCACTACGAGGGCATACTCTTGCTTCTCCCCCTCTCACCACTCCGTCTCGCATAGACCTCATCCTCTTGTCTCAATCCCTGCTACCACGGTTGGTTGGAGTGGGATTCTCATCTAGGTCACTTTCTGATCACTGTCCCTATTGGGCCACGTTGTCCCTACCGCATGACAAACCACCAGCCACGTGGCGGTTAAACCCGTTTTGGCTCACCTTGTTTCCTGAAGATGTTGACATAGCCACGGACTGGGAGCAACACTTGGATACAAATGAAGGTACCGCTCAGTGGCGTCACTAGGACTGGTGTCACCCAGTGCGGGAAAACATGGTGTCACCCCCCCTCCCCCTCAGTACAGACCCGCCTTCCTCAGTCCAGACCCCCCTCCACTAAGTACAGACCCCCTCCCTCCGTAAAGATTCTCTCCCTCAGTACACATACCCCTCTAAACTTGTGCTTGTAAGGAGGTGGGAAGGGGGGGGGGTCAGATGTGCTAGGGGGTGCTTTGGGAGGTGAGAGGGCTTATGCTCTTGTGGGAGGTTGGATTTTAAATCCAACCTCCACTTCTAGCATAGGTCCTTTCTTCTGCCAAAGTGTCCCCCAGCACATATCCTGGGGGGGGGTTTAAACCCCCCCCCCCGCACATATCTTAACTCTCTCCCCCCCCCCCAAGTTCAACGCAGGTATCCCTCCTCTGGTAATAGTTCTGGGGACCCCACCACCTCGACACATGGCCGGGCTCAGCTCTAATCTGTCGCCAGGCTCCGATACACTGTGCTGTACATTATATACACGGGTCTGTATATAATGTACAATACGGTGTCCGCAGGGTACAGACTGGTCATGTACCCTGTAAATCATATTGTACATTATATACAAACCAGTGTATACAATGTACAACACAGTGTATATATTGTACAGCACGGTATCAGGGTACAGACTAGTCTGTATATAATGTACAATATGGGTTACAGGGTATATGACCAGTCTGTACCCTGCTGACACTGTAGTTCTGTAAATACACTAACTTGTTTCCAGGATTTGCCACCCTCAGTTTGCTTCCAGAATCCAGGGACGCTTCCATAGCTGCCTATACAATTTTCTCTGCAATCCTCCACCTGTTCATGCTTCAGCGCCCGAGCCCCTTGGAGATTCGCCCGCTCTCTGGCATTGGATGGCAAAGGAAGCGGCTCTCCTATTGGCTCTCATTCCTCCAGTCACTTTTCCCTTGCTCTGTTAACAGAGTCAGGCACCGACCGTGGCGCTGCTTACAGTAGCAGACGCTCAGTGTTACTTCTTCCCTTCCACTGGGCAGGCTGCAAGCAGGGAGGGATTTACATATATCGCCCTCCCCGCTACCCATTCTCAATGATGAGAAAGGGAGCCGCCGAGGCGGCTCCTCTGTGCAGCCGCCGCCAGTGCAAGAGACTGCCTGGCTGGGGGATTTCCTCCCCCCCTCATCCTGCAAGCGCTGGTGGCAGTGCTCATGCCTACGGGTGTCACCCCTCTGGCGGGTGTCACCTGGTGCGGGCCGCACCCCCCCCTGCAACGCCTCTGGTACCGCCGATAGTCTTGGACACATTTAAGCTCCACACCCGAATGACACTCACCGAGCATATTAATAAAATTAAACGTACTTTGGCAACAGCCATTGACAGGGCGACAGAGGACTTGATTACAGCAGAGAGAGAGTTTCAGGGGGACCCCACCGTTGACCGGGCTAGTGCCAATAAACTAAGATCCAGGACGGTTGACTTACTACATTATGAAAAATCTAAACGTAAACTATTTTTCCACAGACAAAAGTCGTTCGAACATGGGGAACGGGCTGGAAAGCTTTTTGCCTATCTAGTGCATTGCGAGGAGAGACCACCTGTGGTGATTTCACTCTGTTCTCCGGGGGGTGCACTGGTGACAGTGTCCAGCTGTGTGACGTCACAATTTCGAGACTTCTTTGCCACACTGTACGCTACGCAGGCCCCGAGTGACCCATCCCTTATGGACTTTTTTCTCTCTGGTTTACCTATTCCTCAGTTGGCTGAGGAGAAGGTCGAGGGATTGGAGGCACCATTGATGGCAGATGAGATTTTTGGAGCTATAGCGGAGTTCCCTGGGTCCAAGGCCCCGGGCTCAGATGGCCTACCAGCGGAGCTCTACTCCACCTACTCGGAACTACTGGTCCCTAAACTATTATCGCTGTATAATTCCATCTTTGAAATATCTGAACTTCCAGCCTCTATGTGTGAAGCTACCATAGTACTGATTCCCAAGCCGGGCAAGGACCCTCATCTCCCTGAGTCGTATCGTCCCATCTCCCTGCTTCAGGTGGGTGTCAAGATACTTGCGAAAGTGTTTGCCATCCGCCTTAACAAGGTCATATTGTCACTAATACATGGGGATCAGGCAGGTTTTATGCCAGGCAGGAATACCTTTTTTAACCTTCGACGCCTCTTTATTAACCTCGAGACTGTACATGATGGTCCGGGATCCAGGATACTAGTGGCCTTGGACACTGCCAAAGCCTTCGACTTGGTCGAATGGGGATACCTGTGGACCTGCATGGGCAAGTTTGGCTTAGGCCCAAAGTTTATAAAGTGGGTACAGCTACTATACCAGGCCCCGGTGGCACGGGTGGGGGCTAATGTTTGGCCTTATGAGCACTTTCTTCTCTCCAGGGGTACACGGCAAGGGTGCCCCTTGTCGCCACTGCGCCCCTTGTCGCCACTGCTTTATGCACTAGCGGCTGAACCGCTGGCGATAGCTATTCGTACTCACCCGGGGGTGGTGGGACTCAATAGGGGTGACGTGACAGAAACTATCCGTACTTATGCTGACGATACTCTGTTGTATCTGGATGACTCAGTGGGCTCCCTCCCTACAGTCTTGGCCCTGATAGAATGGTTTGGAACCTTTTCTGGACTTCATATTAACTGGGACAAGTCTCAGATACTACCCCCTGGACAGCTTCCCACCGCCCAAAGACAGAGCCGTACTCCCTCTACAAAGAGTCGACAGTATCAAATACCTGGGGATAAGGACCACCCGAGATCCAGCAGACTGTCTCACTTAATATAGTCCCATTATATGAAATGCTTAAGCATAGGACTCGGATATGGGGGTGATGGGCCGAATAAATTTGGTGAAAATGGTTTTCTTGCCTAAAATTTTGTATATGATTTGGCATGCCCCAGTCTACCTGATACTTAAGCACTTCAAATTGATGGAGACCTTACTGAAGCCATTTGTATGGAGTAACAATGGACACAAGTTCCCCTGGCATAAATTTAACCACTTGTCCCCCGCCCACTGTCAATTGACGGCGGGCGGAGGATACTCTCGTTCTGGGAGGACGTCATATGACGTCCTCCCTTTAAAACGAGCTAAAAGGCGCGCGCCCGCCGCGTTCACAAGGCCCCGGTGCGCGTGCCCGGCGGCCGCGATTGCAAACCAATCAATACGCGCTTATTGCGATTTTTTTTTTTTTTTTTTTTTACAAAAAATATGTAGAAGAATACGTATCGGCCTAAACTGAGGAAAATTTTATTTAAAAAAAAAAAAAAATGGGTATTTATTATAGCAAAAACTAAAAAATAGTGTTTTTCTTCCAAACTGGACGCTCTTCTTTTGTTTATAGCGCAAAAAATAAAAACCGCAGAGGTGATCATATACCACTAAAAGAAAGCTCTATTTGTGGGAAAAAAAGGACACAAATTTCGTTTGGGAGCCACGTCGCACGACCGCGCAATTGTCATTCAAAGTGTGACAGCGCTGAAAGCTGAAAAATGGCTTGGGCAGGAAGGGGGTTTTCGTGCACAGTAGAGAAGTGGTTAAAAACCCTACCGACCTTTCTGGAACAGCCTTGCCCGACTTTAATCTGTATTATCTTGCGGCCCAATTGTCGCAACTCTTTCATATTGACAAGTCGGATAAAGATAGGTTCCTCAGCTTCCTATGTCCGGAGTGGGCACAATAATAAAACAGAAAATTGGCGCTTTTGGATCAAAATGTGATAACAATTAAGCTGCAGCAGCTGCACCAAAAGTGCTAAACTTTAAACGTGAAAAACATATATTTATAAGCAGCGCTGGCAGTAAACTTGTGTGAAAACTTGAATTAGGAACAAGTCCATAGAGGGAAAAAAAATAATATATATATATATATGTGTATGTATGTGTGTGTGTATATGGAAAATATATATTTGTATTGGTGATACAGCTGGGTGTAGTAGTTCATCAAATAATGATAGTACTGAGCAAAGTGAAACTTGACATAGAGAAGAGTGGATCCCACTGCGGAGACTCCACTCACTGAGGTGTCCACAAAATCAAAATAGTGTCAGAAAAAACAAAAAGCCCCACTTATTGTCCATGCATGGAATATTTCTGAATGTAACACACAGGTTATAACACGGTCCTCAAATGAGTAAAATGATCTCCCTTCAGGGACCTTACTCACCGAATGGAGATGATCAGCAGCTTCCTGGTCTGGAGTTATGGATGTGGGCAATTGCTGGTGTATTACTTGATAGATGCTTGATGCTTCATTGAAGGATATTAGCTCCCACCGATAATAAAAAAACATGTGAAGGACAAAAATGGTGAAGTACGCTCAAACAGCGCTAATTGGAAAGTTGGCGGCAGAGACAGGCAGTCAGTGAAAAGTTCAGTGAACGCCACTCAGAAGGCGTGCGAGAGTGGGCCACAGACCACCGGGGATCCCTTTGTGGGAATAGCAGGAAAAGTAGGGTGCGCAGGTAGGATGAACGAACGTAAATCCCTGTTATATCATTATAGAAGAGTGTGGGACATAGCCTCTGCTAAACGTAACCTGCCAGCAACCCATGAATACACCCCCTTGTGGCACAATGTAGACTTGCCAGAATTCCACTCAATCCCAGACTGTGAGCTCTAGGGGAATATTTTATTTGAATCCTATTATCCATAATGGAACACTAAAGACCTTTGACAGACTTAAAACCGATTTTGTGCTCCCAAATCAAATGTTCTTTCGGTACTTACAACTTTGTCACGCCTTCCGGGCACAGTTCCCGTCAGATAGTGTTTCCCTAGCTAGCAACCCCCTAATGGAGGCAATTAAATGCCCAGATCCCAAGAAATTGATCTCCCAGTTTTACAGTATGCCATCACTCCCACAAGCGACTGTGTCAGCCTATGCATTGAAGACTAGATGGGAGGGAGAGCTTGGGGCCTATGGAGGATGAGGAATGGAGCAAAGCTTTGGATACTTGTAAATTGGTCTCTCCTAAGCTGTCAGATCACCTCACTCAGGCCTTTATAATGCACAGATCATATCAGATCATATCTCACGCCACTCAAAATCTCCAAGTACAAGCCAAACCAACCAACCAGTTACCCCATGTGTGGCCAAGATCCAGGTACATTCTACCACCTCCTGTGGCAATGCTCTAAAATGCAGGTATTCTGGGCACAGGTAATTCAGTTATTGCATGACACGATGGGCTCCTTGGTGACATTACAGCCCAAAACATGCCTACTGGGAATTTTTCCAGAGCCGGAGCTAGATAAGTTTACAAAAATATTTCTGCACGAAACCTTGTTCTCCGCAAGGAAGGTTATCGCTAGGGTTTGGATGAGGCTGACCCACCGGGACTTTCACACTGGATCGCGGAGGTGAATAATACTCTGCCCTACAAGAAACTTGTCTACTCCCATATGGGGTGCCCCTCAAAGTATGAAAGAATATGGGATAGATGGCTTAAGGCCACGGAGACCATAATATGACTCGGAAATGGAGCAACAATACTCTTTTTAATGGCCACAGTGCAGACCATATCTCAGTATATGACTTACTGTACTTGTTAGCAGCAATAATGTCTCATGTTTACGTATGTATTGTTCAGAGAAGCTGTTTGGGGTTAACCTAACTTGCCACTGTTTATTATGTCAGTGATTTGTCTTGCAAAATTTCTTACATGTATGCATGCTTTCTGTTCAATAAAACTTTTCTGTTTTGAGGAAAAAAATGATAAATGCAAAAAATACCTGTTGATCATGCCAGAGATACCGTGCTATCCTGTGTTTTTGTGCATTCTAAAACATTATCAGGTTAAAGCAGTGAAATATAACACCTCCCCCTATTTTACAATAATGAGAGGGGGTGGTGGTTTGTAGTCATGACACACTTCCTGTTTAAGGGACAATGCTGCTCCATAGATACAATACGTTGCATGAGCATTGTCACCCTAGAACCGAAAGTGTGTTATGGACAGGATCACCAAGCAAAAATAAGGAAAAAAGTCTGATAAAAGAAAATGTATGCAGCTACCACATCTAAAGACTAATAAGCTTCAATCCATTGAATACATTTTTCAGCTAGCTGGATTTTATTTGGTTTTTGATGTTGTAAAATATCATCTGACTTATATGTGATATCAATCATTTTTTAAGGCTGCCGTTTACATTTGTCACAAGAGAAGTTGCTGAAGCGACGTGCGAATGCCTTCTTGCCCAGGCTGAGCAGGGAGAGAAGCTCTCCAAATCCCAAGCTGCCACAGAGAGGATGATCCTAGAAGAGTTTGGACGTTGCCTCATGAGGGTCATCAATTCTGCAGGAAAAGCAAAAAGTGACCCTTGTACGATGACTTGTTAGGTGTGGCTGACTGTGAGACTAGCATGAGTGATCAGAAATTGTGACTGCATGGGAGAGAGGTCTATAAGATAATGTACAAAGAATACACTGCCACATAATTCTGAAGTCTTCACTTACCATCCATATATGTGGCAGAATTATTGTGTTTTGTATGTGGCAATTTTCAAAAGTGAGATTTTATGGTAAACCATTTGTTTTAAATCTTGCACCCATTTCCCACCCCTAAATTATTGACGACACCCAGTGGTGAATCCTTTTTAGTGTAATTGACAAACTCATGTACCAATTCTAATTTTTCTAGTTTGAACAAGTGATTTTTTTTTTTTTTTATTCAAATGTGTGTACCTGGAAGCAGGTTTTGGTCTGATAAGATAGAAATGTGAAGTGGATTGCTGTGATCTTTGTAATCAATGGATAATCTCTGTAATAGACATCAGGTTGTAGAATACATTATGAAGACTGGTGGAAAGCGTCAGAAATTATATGTCTGATTAGATAGAGAATAGCATGGATGTAGATAGCTGTACCAGGCGCTGTTTGCATTTGAAGTGTACGAAGGTGGCACTGTACAGAGAAGTGGATATAATTATGTCTCACCCCGATCTAGTGTTTGCTAAATATGGTGCCAGACGCAATACAATACTATTCTGCAGAATATATTGTTTTTGAAATATATGCATTGTGCCTTCTGCACTCTTAATATTACATAATGCTTGTTATATTTTCATATTTAGATTTTGATTATGTAAGCTATAATACATTATCGGATTATGAGAGCATAATTTAGGATGGTGGTTTTTATCGAGTTAGGTTTATAGTCTTACATGACTTAAAGTCGTAGTCCCCAATTATTTTCCTGTATCATTTGAGTAGAAATGTGTCTAAATCCATTGGCATTAACCTAAGAATACTATTTCATTTCCATGATAGCATATTTTAGACCGTGTTTTAGTCTGATTTGATTGATTAAACTTTGGCTTCAGAAAGCAGCTAGGTGAAGGCATATTGGGGTTGATTTACTTAAAGTGGAGAGTGCAAAATCTGGTGCAGCTTTGCATTGTAGCCAATGAGCTTTTAACTTTAGCTTGTTCAATTAAGCTATGACAAAAAACCTGGAAGCCGATTGGTTGCACAGCTGCACCAGAATTTGCACTCTCCACTTTTAGTAAATCAACCCCATTGTGTTTAAACCCCAATGGTTTACCCTGGTGGTGAGACTGATTGTTTTAAAGCTAAGATAGAGCTTTTCTATTGGGGCATGTCATATGGAAGCATTCATCCTTTGGTGATTTGGGTTTAGTCATAGATATAACAAACATTTACCCAGTTCAAAAGTTCTTGGACAGCCATTGCAAATGTGAAAGGGTTCCTTACCCACTACAGATTACATCCCCACAATTGCTACTATTACAAAAAAAGCTGTATGATTAGAAATGTACAGACCATTAGCTTTTCTTCTTCTATTCTATGCAGAGATCCCAAATAGTTGGGTAGACCGCTGATTGATATATGCATGCTTGTTTCCTATATCTATGTGACTATTGATGTGGGGGTAATTCAATTTTTGAGATTGGATCCTACCGTAACATCCAAATGTGATCTCCTCCCTCTATAAAGCTACCTTATTTTGTTTTCTTCCCTGAATTTATTTTACGACTGCGATTATCACATATACAGACTGTGTGTTAAATGGTATCCATTTTACCCCAACATCACAGTTCTATTATGTCTACACGGTTTTGGAGGGATTATTATGTTATCTTTTATAATGTGGATGGTCTGCAATGAGACTGGATATCTTGGTAAAGCAGCCATCTGTTCGATATGATTTTATGTTTTAAGTCTTTTGACTCTAAATTTCACAGGCCCTTTGCTTCAGATTTTTTTGAAATAGTAACACAGGTTTTCTTAATGAATGTTATCCATTTAGTTCAATCGTGCTATAGCACTATCATGCTATTTGAGTTAAAAGAAAAGTATGGGGTTTACAAAAAAAAAAAAAATATCCACCTAGGTGGATACAGCATAGATCCAATGCTGCATCTGTCCCCCACTTCTTCTGCTGTGAGAACTAAGCAATCAAACACTGCTGATCACTCCGTTCTCCCCTCCGCTCTGAGCAGAGAGCTATCAGTTACTGGCTCTCTGCTCTGCCCCTCCAGTGCTCACTGGAGTGCTGGGCTAGGAAGGGGTGGGAGTGGTGGAGGTGGGAGACTGAGCCTGCTGCCGGTCCAGGTGGATCCTGACTGTAGTGTTGGGATCTTTCCCCAGCCTGGACCGGCAAAGTGATGTTAGATGACCGTGGGTTTAAGCTAAAACAGGTCACAGATGTACAAAACAAAATTCCCTCCTGTGATCCATAGGAAAAGTAGGACCAAAAAAGCTGAGGCCCTACTTCTTCTTTATTATACTCAGATGTAAAGATAATGTAAACCTTTTATTGTTTTTCTTAAGAGTGATGGCCTGATCAAGAAACTAAATGTAGTAGTCTTTAGGTGTAACTCCATCTAAAATGTATTTTCTTTTTGTTAGTTTGGGATAGAGTAGGAGGGAAGGTTAGAACCCCTGTATAGGTTTTTATTGCTCTATTGTTCCCTGTAGAGATTTCCTAGTGACAGCAGTTGGTAGGATTAACTTTCCAGTGGAGAAACCGCCAGAAGTAGAAATTTTGACAGAGGTCCTAACTTTTAACCATTTCCATATGTACCCCTATTAGAGAGATCTCCTTTTTTAGGTTCTTTTTTGGTAACCAATGCCCTTTGTTCAGAAAGTGAGGTAAGTTCTACCCCAATATGAACACAAAGAGCAATAAAAACAAAAACAAAGGCCCTATCCACACCCACCTTTTTCCATACAAAAATAAATAAGAAAGGTTTGGTTTTTATTTAAAGTTTAATTTTTATTATTGTATCTAGCTTAAGAGTAAGTCCACTTTACTTGCCTCCACTCCAGCAATGCAATGTCGGCAAGCTTTCTTACCACTGCAGACATATTTGCCTGATCTTCTGTTTTGCTATCTTCAGCCACCTTTATTGGATATCCTGGGATGACATAACTCCTGTGCATTTACACTGGGATTAATTCAACCAGCCACTAAAGAATTCTGTGATTGTGCACAGTGAGCTGCACATGCAAGGCTCCATATACAATATTGTAGGCAGGCAGGTAAGAGAATTTTAATGCAGGAGACATATACAAAATCTCTTCTGCAAAAAAAGGCTTTGCTAGTAGCATTTTTATAAGGTAAAGTTCCCTTCTTCACTATCATTACACGAACATGTACACTAAAGGTTTTGTGTAGATTTTTATGACAATTGAGAAAAGCAAGTAAAACAGAAAAACCATTAAAGGATAAGTTTACTTTAAAAAAATAAATGTATATTTTTTGTGGGTAAAAAAAATTGTATTTATTATAATTTTTATTTATTTCTTTGGAACCTGTAAAGCATTTCTGAACGCTGGTGCCATGCAGGTCTCCTGCAGACCTGTCAGTGTATCTGTGTGCCCGTACATCCCATACGAGCAAGCAGATTTAGACTAACAGGAAGATTCAATTAACTGCCATGGCGCTCCACAATGCTGTGGTAGTTCATTATGAACTACAAGCCGACAGCCACAAAGGATGTTAGGTCTTGTAGTTCATTCATGCACAAAGCTCTGTGTATGAATGACGGGGCTGTATGGATGAAGCTGTCAGTTTCAAAAATTACAGCTAGTACAGGGAACTAATACACGTACTGCTGTCACAGGGAGCGGGGGATCGGGCAGCGGCTGCAGCATTGGGAACATGTTCCATGTTCCACCCTAAAAATGGTGAACCCAAAGGTGAACCTATCCTTTAAAGCCCAACTGAACCTTTAGTTTAAATCAGATAAATACTGTACTTTCCAAGTGCATCAAAACAAAAGGTGCTCAATCTCTTATAGTTAATTTCCCTTCCAAAGCAGCCAAAGTCTTAGTAGAAAAGCCTGTCCTCTGGCAGCAATTGTAGAGGGGGATGCTTCTCTCCGTGGGAAGCAGTGAGCTCATTGCAGAGGTCCAAAACACCCTCTACTGAGTCACACCTTTTAGCTCTTCAATCAGCAAAGCTTATGCTCCAGTTTTAGTAAACAAGTCTAAATGACGCCGTACACTACCCCCGACCTAATACTCTGAATTGAGAATTTCTGGTGCATTTTGAAATGGAAGCAGCTTGCCTACCTGTCTGACCTATAATTTTAGTGATGTCCTAATGATAAACCTGTTTTCATTGTATTACAATGTGAAGTATGACTGCAATGATTTCGTTTTTTCCCCCAGCATCTTTAGGTATATCTCAGCTGACTTGTCGCAGATTTTTACATTTCAAATGATAAATATTCACATTGATATTAATGATCATGCAACAGTAATTTTTGTTTACAATTGAAATGTAGATCAAAAATTATAAGGAAAACCTGTGCTGGAGTATATATATTCGAAATAAGCAGCTGCTTAAGCAATTGGGACGCCAACAGCAAAAGTATAATATAAAGAAGCAGCGCTAAATCAATAAACAAGTGATTCAGTCTTAAACCAATGTTTAAAAATAATAAAACAACTAAAATATACGATGTATAATATATGTGTTTAAAGTGACACCAAACTATTTTGTGACAAAAATATTCGGTTCATAGGAGCCCATCAGCGAGGGCATTAAAGAAATGTCCAAAAAAATATAATACTCAATCTGCAATCCAATTGTCATATGGGTGTCCCCACACAATATTCAGTGCTTCCACCACCGAGTGACATCAGATAAATGAGCCTCTTACCAGATCCAGTGGACCATATAAATGGTCAAATCCCTATTGGCATAATGGAAAATAAAATATATGCTCCCATAGTGTAATCTGTAAAACTTGTTTGTTTAAAAAGCATGATAATAAGCAAAATAACTTGTAAATGGAGCCACACTACACAATGGCTGCAACGCTACGTCATCACGCATGCTCGCCAACCGGCGTGTGGAGTCCGGGGCGGCCACACAGCTTGCTGCTTGTGGGAAAGGTTTTATTTGTTTTTACCGCTGTGTGCAGATTTTTAAAACTTTCTTCCCATTAATTGTGTAGTGTGGCTCTGTTTACAAGTTGTTTTGCTTGTTATGCTTTTTAAATAAAGATGTTTTACAGATTACACTATGGGAGCATATATTTTATTTTTCATTATGCGGATGAGTAACCCTGACTGAACACGTATCTGGTGTTTGGAACTATCCTTTTTAAAGGGATTTAATAAGTGCATCTGACCATTTATATGATGGTCCACTGGATCCCTTAAGAGGCTCATTTATCTGGTGTCACTCGGTGGTGGAAGCACTGAATATTGGGAGTGTGGGGACACCCATATGACAATTGGCTTGCGGATTGATTATTATTTTTTTTGGACTTTGTTTTAAATACATTTCTTTAATGCCCTCATTGATGGGCTCCTATGGACTGATTATTTTTGTCACAAAATAGTTTGGTGTCACTTTAAACACATATATTTTATATCGTATATTTTAGTTGTTTTATATTTTTAAACATTGGTTTAAGATTGAATCAACTGTTTATTGATTTAGCGCTGCTTCTTTATATTATTAAAAATTGAAATGTAGAGCCTTCGTTTTTTTTTTTGTACTGTTTTTTTTGGGGGGGGGGGTGTTTCCCCCCAAAAAAGTAAGCACCTAACATATTTTTGCCAAAAAAAGGATATTTTTCTGTTCACAAAAGTTATCATCTCTGTCCTTATGCTTCTAATCTCAAAACTAACTTTATGAGAAGAAAAAGGGAACTGACCAGTGGAAGTAAATGATCTCTCTGTCTGTGAAATAACTATGTGTGCATAGCATTAACTCCGTGACTGTCCACATTTGGTCAAGTAACTATGTATAAATGTAAATTAGGTTGTGTAGATTGTAAAAGATTTCACAATTTGTGTATGTGTTTTGTAGAGCAAGAGCTATTAGTGTTGTAAATAGTGTAGTGCTGAAACCCAGTATGGCTCCTTTTTGTGATGTGTATTTATACGTGTAAGAAAATGTGAATTTTAAATGACACTTGTAGATTATGTATAAAGAGTCTTTCACCTATAAATATAAAGTGCAAACAATTCTTCCTGTAGGTTTTAAACAATCCTAATATTAGTTTTACTATGCCAGTGTTTTATAGAGTGGAACTAAATGCAGCATATTGAAGATTTTGGCTATAGGCTTTATCATCACTCTGACTATATTATTCTAGTGGGTACAGAACAAGACAAGACAAAGGGGGTGATTTACTAGAGCTGCAGAGATTGTGAACTTGGCCTATGTGCTGCAGGCTAAGCTAAACTCCCCTGCATTGGCAGCACACTGGAGATTCCAACCCCTTCTTTCACACAGAGAGCACAGCAATCTGGATCTCAAGTAGCCACCATATATGCCCCTGCCCATTGCTCCAATTGGCAAAGCTCATGATTCCTGAGCAAAAATTAGAACTCTGGCAATTATGTGTTAAATTGGGCTTTAGGATCAAACTCAGTAAAGAACACTAGTTTATTTTTCAATATTATATAGTTCATCGTCTTGTATGGTGTCTGTCCAACCAAACCAATATTCCACTTAGAATAAACTGGGGTTTTAGACTACCTAATGGTCTCTTTTTTTCCCCTCTGGTATTCTGGTGGTGAGATCTTGGGTTCCCATGTCTACACACCTACCATGGCCATTGTGGTGGTTGGGAGCCTACTTTCCAGCCTTAATTTCTAACTTATATACTTTGAAGAATGTAATAGGAGGAATGGTATTCTAAAGCCAACCATGGTTCGAATCTCGTCCGGTTCAGCATAAACTGTCCGAGATTCGAACCATGTGTGGGCAGGCTGAATGTACCAAGTTGTTTAATTGATCAACCTGGATACAACCAGCCTACCGGATTCACTTGTGATTAACGCTAGTGGCTGCTATAGCCGATAGTAGTAATCATCACTGTCTTCTCCTGGGGGGAAGGAGGTTGTCCCCTGTCAGCACTGACTCTGCTGATAGGGGGATCGTGCAAGTTTCTTTACTAAAATAAATGTATTTCCAGGAAAGAAATTTGCACCATCTATGGCCTGCCTAAGTTCAGTAGAAGTAGACTTAAATTACTTGTGAGTGATCTATTCTTCAAAATGCAATTTTGTGTTTGCATCTAGTTCCACTTTAATTCTGTACTCAGGACATTGTTCCCAAAGGTATAGTTTAAGATCTGCAAGGGGAGTATAAAGTCAGTGATGTGTGATCCAATTAAATTATCTGCAGTCACAACCTCTAGAGTGGTGCATCCTATGTTCATGAGATCATCAGATATAAGCTGTAAGTCTAAAAAGACATATTAACATGTAATGGCTGTATGTCACCGATTTCCTTAATGGTTAGAAATTAAATGAATGCAAAAGGATTGTTTTATGAAGAGTCGAGTGTAAAGTGGTAAGATATGGTGGTGACTGGGAAACGGCTCCACTCTTTTTTCTAATTTTTCATAAATTGCCCCCTAAACATTGCAGAATGATGGATTTTGAAGTTGTTAAACTTGATCTCACTGTAAAATAAACCTTTTTGTACCCTTATCTAAAAACTTCTGAACAAATTGGATGGCAATGTGTATTCTGCTTATATTTAACGATCCCCTTGTCTTTTTCTAGTTCTGTGTACATCTGAAGGTAGAATAACCGACAAAGTTTATATTTACTAGGACTATTCAAAAAAAATTACTTTCTATATTGTACAAAGAAATCACAGAAAAATAAACATTTATACTATTCTGTATTGCTTTTCTTGGTGTCAGTATGTGTCTTTACTACTGCTTCATCTACAGTGCATCTGGAAAGTATGCACAACGCTTCACTTTTTCCACATTTTGTTATGTTACAGCCTTATTCCAAAATTGATTAAATTCATTATTTCTCTTCCGTTCATGGAAGGACACAGCAGCAATCTTGGCAGTAGGGTATTAGCCTTCTATTAGGAGATGACTAGGCAGAAACAGCATGTTTAAGTGTTTAAACACATCAAAAACTGTACAGTACCGCCCAGGGGGCGGTGTCCCTCTAGGTACAACCCCTCTCCCTGCATGTAGCAGCTCAGTTTTTTTCTGCCTAGCATAGGAGAAGGACATGGCTCCCTCTGGGCCCATGGGTCCTGGAGATTTTTTCTGCTTTTTTAAAATTTTTGATCCTGAGATCTACTATCAACTGCCGAATGGGTGACAGGCTGGACATCAGATCCTTGTAGCCCCCCCCCCCCCCATTTCGGCCATTGAGCGTGTGCCTTGCCCTCCCCCCCCCCCTCATCTTCTTCCACTCTTCCCCCCCCCCCCCCATCATCTTCCTCTCTTCCCCTCCCGGCTTCCTCTCTCTCCTCACTCGCTTCCCCCCCCTTCCTCACTCCCCATCTCTTCCTCACGGGTGTCCTACCCCCCTATTCTACAAGTGTCCACTATTCCTTACCAATATTATGCCTATTTAGAGATCTCCGCACAATCCCCCATGTCCGCCGCGCGGTGTACTTTGTTCGGGCGGTTTGGTGCCGCACATGACCACCCAATACTGGGGTAAGCCAATTACTCTATCATTTATTTATTTATTTTTGCTATTCTCATATGCTGTATTTCTCTTGTCGAATCAATTTAGGTTTGCTTTACTGTATTGTTTGTTTTATAGAGTAGTCCTCCTGAGGAAGTGGTTATACCGCAAAACTAGTCGAGACCCAGACCATTCCATACGGTTGCAATAACAGATAACGCTTGGGGGAACCCTGAGCTTCTGTTTTTTCAATTTTAACAATGTACTAATTGTATAATTTTATATGTAATACATTTTCCTTTTACATAATATATGTTGTTTTTATCGAACCAAGAAAGTCCATCAACCCCAGGGGGAGGGAATGTTATAGGGTCAGCATCAGCCACTGTCCCTGGTCCCTTTGCCCCCACCCTTTTTGTTTCTCTATATTAACCTGGATGATGGTACGCTATTAAGATTATTAATTTGTTTACATGAGGCTATACTCAAAATTTCTACAGTGCATCTGGAAAGTATGCACAACGCTTCACTTTTTCCACATTTTGTTATGTTACAGCCTTATTCTAAAATTGATTAAATTCATTATTTCTCTTCTGTTCATGGATGGACACGGCAGCAATCTTGACAGTAGGGTATTAATGCCTTCTATTAGGAGATGACTAGGCAGAAACAGCATGTTAAGTGTTTAAACACATCAAAAACTGTACAGAACCGCCCAGGGGGCGGTCCCTCTAGGTACAACCCCTCTCCCTGCATGTAGCAGCCCAGTTTTTTTCTGCCTAGCATAGGAGAAGGAAATGGCTCCCTGTGGGCCCATGGGACCTGGAGATTTTTTCTACTTTTTGATCCTGAGATCTACTATCAACTGCCGACTGGGTGACAGGCTGGACATCAGATCCTTGTAGTCCCCCCAGTTTCAGCCATCGAGCATGTGTCGACCTTGAGCTACGCGCTGGGTCGTCCACGACATGCCCCATTGCTCCAGGGGTGGGCGGTGAGCTATATGCTCTGGGGCACACATATGACCGGGCTATATGTCAGTGTGCCGGGACGACGGCCATGCCATAACCTCGCAGATGTTGGGTCTGTCAGGAATGCCTTCAGCTAGTCCACGCAGAACGCGTAAGTAGCAGGCCCCCTGCTCCGGCAGGGTGGCACGGCTGGGCATTCCCGGGGAGGTCGATAGGGGGTTCCATCCTTCCTTTCCTCTCTCCCTTCCTCCCCTCTACCCTAGGCTCCTGGAAGCTTGGATTGCTGCGTGTAACGGGGGTCCACCTGGGGGGGCTCCACCCTATGGCTGGGGGCTGCACAGTGGGTCCGCTCTCCTGGGGGTGCTGTCTGCTTGTCGTGTGGGGGGGGACCTCCTTCGGGGGCCCCAGGAGTTCGCTGCATACTGTGTGTGTTTCTTTATCGTACACCACGGGACACAGAGCTAGTCATTACATAATGGGTTAAGGGTCACCAGCGGTGATTGGACACTGGCACAACCAATGGAAGACAGTTCCCCTCCATATAACCCCTCCCATCAGGGAAGTACCTCAGTTTTTTCGCCAGTGTCGAAAGGTGTTGGACGCGTTAGGAGGTGCTAAAGGAAAGCTCTACCAAAGAGACCCTCTGGGGGTAAAAGAGCTATGCTTTCGGATCCATCCAAGACGCCTACAAATGAGCTGAATCTGGATGGGATCCGGGCCTCATCCATGAGGCGTAGCCTGTAATGTCTCTCTTCGGAGGACTGGGCTCTAAGATCCAGCACTTTCGCTATTTCGCTATAAAGTCCTGGTAAGAGTCTTGTACAAGGCCCAGGGGAGAGGTATCCTTTAAATAGGAACCCATATCCCTGAAGGTTGGCACACATAGCCCACCGTGAAGGGTGAAGTTTGGTATCTGTCTGAAAACTTTCAGCAGAAAAACCTGCGGCGTGGATATGGTGAGATTAGAAGGTCCATAACTAGGTTGGGACCTTTTTCAAAAAGTGGATGTCTTATTTTTTTCCACCACTGGGGGGAGTAAAGAGCTGAATATACTCACCTCACTCTGTTCAGTGTCGGCTTTGGCGAAGTACACTGCTCGTCACCTCCGCTGCTGAGCTTGCTTGAGCACCCCGCTCCTCCTTCCGGTGGCCGATACAGACACCTGCAGATGCAGGTAAGTGGGGACAGGGGCTGATGAGAGTCCTCTCTCACTATGGCCACCACCATAGCGCTAAAGGCCGCGCGCTTTATCGGAGGGGGGGGCCGAAGGCGTGCGCGGGCACGTGGCGCGCGCAGGCACAGAAACGGCGCCAAATTTAAAAGACTGTCAGTGTAAAAAGCACTGCAGCAGCAAGCAAGCTCGTTAGTTCTCTTGTTCCTGGCAGAGAAACACAGCAGCTATACAGGGACGTAAGACTCCATGTGGTTGGATTGGGTACTTCCTAGAAGACATCCATGTTATGCATAGTTATGTGTTAAAAGTTGCATACTTAATGTATTTGCTAAACTGAACACGGTAGTATATGCATTTAGGTACCTTGTATTTTGTCTAAACAGTAAGTCTTCCAGGGGAAGTAATGCGGACAAAAAGAGATAAAAGAGCACCGCCGCCTGAGACAGGGGGCTCTAGCTGTGCTGACTCGGTACCTTCCTCTCCTGTGTTGCCAAAAGCACCTGTACAGGATGAGCCATTACCTCTGTCAGGTATGGCGGCTTCCCCAGTGAAGCCTGGGCCTGCATATGTCACTGAGGACACTTTATCAGCTGCCCTAAATAATCTGGAGGAGAAAATTGCTACTTTAATCGCTAAATCCTCTAAAAAGGACAATAAGCGAAGCAGATCTCCTCCAGTATTGGACCTCCCTTCAGAAGTACCTGAGGAGGAGGAGGATGAGGAGGAGGCTACATCAGCAGAGGATGAGGAGTCAGACGGATCAGGGATATCGGATGAGCCTTTTTCGGTATCCCAGATTTTAAAGTCACAGGTGCAATGCTATGCAGGAGCCGTGCGAGCTGCATTTAGGTTACCCTCTTTGGAGGTAACAGAATCACCTGTCTCCTCCCTAGGATCATTAAGATCCCTGCAAGGTGCATGCTCCTTTCCGGTTCATCCGTTACTAGAGGATCTATTGTACGCAGACTGGCAACATCCAGATAAGCGTTTTTCACCTCCAAAAAAGTTTAACATTCTTTATCCTATGGAGGAAAATTTTTTAAAGAAATGGAGCCTGCCTACGGTAGATGCGGCTATTTCTTGTGTAAATAAAAACCTGACATGTCCAGTGGATAATGTACAAGTGTTTAAAGATCCTTCTGAGAAGAAGTTGGAATCCTTACTGAAATCCTCCTTCCTTTTGGCCGGCTCAATTATCCAACCTGCAGTAGCAGCAGTCGGTATGTGTCAGGTCGTCAGCCAACAGGTAAAGCAGGGGCTGAAGGAGCTGCCTTCAGAGCAGGCTAAAAATTGGGAGAATTTGCCTAAAGCCTTATGCTTCACAGTGGATGCCATGAGAGATTCTATCATACAGGCATCACGCCTTACACTCCAGCTGGTGCAGATGCGCAGAGTACTTTGGCTTAAGCATTGGTCAGCGGAAGCCCCATGCAAAAAGTTGTTGGCAAGTTTCCCGTTCCATGGCGAACGCCTTTTTGGGGAAGATTTAGAAAGATATATCCAAAAGATATCAAGTGGTAAAACGACACTTTTACCTGAGAGAAAGAAAAACAAGAGACCTTGTTTTAAACACACTCTCTCCCCAGCTCCCGGGAAATCTGACTCCAGCCAGTGGCGACGGCCTTTTCAGCCGCCCAAAAAAGCCAAAGAACAGGCTCAGAAGAACAAGAAGCCGTGGGGTTCAAGAGCTAATAAGCAAGCCCCCAAAACCTCTCATTGAAGGGGCGCCCCCGCTCGGCCGAGTGGGGGGAAGGCTTCGTCAGTTCTCAGCGACTTGGCGGACAGAAACCCAGGACAAATGGGTGGTATCCACAATATCCTCAGGGTACAGACTGGAATTTTGAGAGATCCCATCTTCTCAATTCCGAAGTTCAAGACTCTCCAAGGATCCACAAAAAAGAGGATCCTTCTTCAAAGGTTTGAATCACTTAATAGCTCAAGGTGTGGTTACAGAGGTACCCCAAAAGGAGCAAGGTTCAGGTTTTACTCAAACCTCTTTGTGATTCCAAAACCGAACGGAGAAGTCAGACCCATCCTGGATCTAAAAAATCTAAAACCAGTTTCTGAACGTTCGCCATTTTCGAATGGAAACGATTCGATCCGTGGTCGCTACTTTAAAAGGCGGAGAATTCATTGCGTCCATAGATATCAAAGACGCATATCTACACATACCAATCCTCCCCGCTCACCAAAGATTCCTAAGGTTTGCGGTAGAAGATCGCCACTTTCAATTTGTGGCCCTGCCATTTGGTGTAGCCACCGCGCCCAGAGTATTCACAAAGGTGCTAGCTCCTCTGTTAGCAAACCTAAGAACACGGGGCATTGCGGTAACAGCCTATCTAGACGATCTACTATTAATAGATCAGTCAAAGGAGGGATTGGATCACGCTGTAGACACTACAGTAGGATACCTGGAGCATTTAGGATGGATTATAAACTTACAAAAATCCTCTCTCCAGGCCCAAAGAAGGATAGTGTACATGGGCATGATCATAGATACAGCCCAAAACAGGGTATACCTGCCAGAGCCAAAGATACAGTCTCTGAAAGACCTGATCCACAAGGTCAAAGCAAACAAGAGGCCGTCTATTCGCCTTTGCATGAGACTATTGGGAAAGATGGTAGCCTCCTTCGAGGCGGTCCCTTACGCCCAGTTTCATTCGAGACTACTTCAAGGCAATATTTTAGCCTCCTGGAACAGAAAGAGCCAAGCTCTGGATATAACCATGCGCCTGTCCTCACAAGTACGCCACAGCTTCAATTGGTGGCTAGAAGCCAGGAATTTACGGAAGGGAAAGTCCTTCCTCCCAGTGGCCTGGAAGGTGGTATCTACGGATGCCAGCCTATCGGGCTGGGGTGCAGTATTCGAGGAGGCTTCTACCCAGGGAACCTGGGCCAAGACTCAGGGGATCCTGCCCATCAATGTGCTAGAGATCCGGGCGGTATATCTAGCCCTCAAAACCTGGACATACAGGTTACAGGGCTACCCAGTTCGGGTTCAATCCGACAATGCTACGGCAGTAGCTTACATCAATCACCAAGGAGGCACCCACAGTCGGGCAGCCCAAAGAGAGGTGAACCGGATCTTGGCATGGGCAGAAGAGCATGTACCTTGCATCTCTGCAATCTTCATTCCAGGGATAGAAAACTGGCAAGCAGACTACCTGAGTCGTCAGCAGCTGCTACCAGGAGAGTGGTCTCTTCACCCAGAGATCTTTCAGGCCATATGTCTGAGATGGGGAAACCCAGATGTAGACCTGCTAGCTTCCAGGTTCAACAAGAAATTGGACAACTTTGTGTCCAGAACGAGAGATCCTCTAGCCTACGGGACAGACGCTCTAATAACTCCATGGAATCAGTTCTCACTGATCTATGCATTCCCTCCGATCCCTCTTCTACAAAGACTGCTTCGCAGGATCAAGGAGGAGGGAATACCAGTAATCCTAGTGGCCCCAAACTGGCCCAGGAGGCCTTGGTATGCCGAGATCGTAAAAATGGCGATAGGAAGGCCCTGGAAGCTTCCACTTCGACACGACCTGTTGTCACAGGGTCCAGTATTCCACCCTTCCTTACAAAGGCTAAATTTGACGGCCTGGCTGCTGAGACCCACATTTTGAAAAAGAGAGGGGTCTCTGGCCTGGCTCTTTCTACGCTCATTAATGCTAGAAAGCCAGCCTCCAGACTCATCTATCATAGAGTCTGGAAAGCATACGTTTCCTGGTGTGAATCCAGAAGTTGGAATCCTCTGAAATATGAAATAAGTAGGATTCTTGCTTTTTGCCAGTTAGGAGTGGATATGAAATTAGCCCTTAGCACCATCAAAGGGCAAATATCGGCTCTATCAGTCTTCTTTCAGAGACCATTGGCATCTCACTCCCTAGTTCGGACATTCATTCAGGGGGTACTGAGGATAAATCCTCCAGTCAGGTCTCCCTTGTGTCCATGGGATTTGAATTTGGTATTGTCAGTGTTGCAAAAGCAACCTTTTGAACCTATTCGCCATATTCCTTTAATTATATTAAGTAGGAAATTGGCCTTTCTGATTGCTATAGCTTCTGCTAGGAGAGTATCAGAGCTAGCAGCTCTTTCTTGTAAAGAGCCTTATCTAATTTGTCACAAGGACAAGATCGTACTACGACCCCATCCGGCTTTTCTGCCTAAGGTGGTGTCGGCTTTTCACTTGAATCAAGACATTGTTCTGCCTTCCTTTTTTCCAAACCCACGGACGGCGGGGGAAAAATTATTACACTCTCTAGATCTAGTGAGAGCGGTAAGGGTGTATCTGCAAGCAACCGCTCAGATACGTAAAACAGATGTTTTGTTTATTTTACCAGATGGTCCCAAGAAGGGCCAAGCGGTATCAAAATCCACCATTTCCAGGTGGATTAGACAAGTAATTGTTCAAGCTTATGGTTTAAAGAACAGGACTCCTCCTTTTCCTGTTAAGGCGCACTCTACCAGGGCGATAAGTGCTTCATGGGCAGTGCACCACCAGGCTTCGATGGCTCAGATCTGTAAGGCTGCAACTTGGTCCTCAGTCCATACATTTTCCAAATTCTATCAAATAGATGTGAAAGGACATGAGGATTCCGCCTTCGGGCGAAGTGTGCTGCAGGCAGCAGTATAGGGCTTCTGGTCCGCAAGCGGCCGGTTTGATCTGTGTCTCCCCCCCTTCATATGAGCATTGCTCTGGGACGTCCCATTATGTAATGACTAGCTCTGTGTCCCGTGGTGTACGATAAAGAAAATAGGATTTTTATAACAGCTTACCTGTAAAATCCTTTTCTTGGAGTACACCACGGGACACAGAGGTCCCACCCTTCTTATGGGAACCTTACTGCTTTGCTACAAAACTGAGGTACTTCCCTGATGGGAGGGGTTATATGGAGGGGAACTGTCTTCCATTGGTTGTGCCAGTGTCCAATCACCGCTGGTGACCCTTAACCCATTATGTAATGACTAGCTCTGTGTCCCGTGGTGTACTCCAAGAAAAGGATTTTACAGGTAAGCTGTTATAAAAATCCTATTTTTTCTTTACTACACGCGGCCATTTTGGCGGCGTCCGGCGCTGTTTTTTTGTATCTGCGCTCGGCGGCCATTTTCTTGTAGTCCGTGTGCTCTGTTTACAGGGAGGCGGAGCGGCGGCCATTTTGGAGTGGAGTTTTTGCCTCCTAGTGGTCATGTCAACGGCGGGAACAGCTCCAGCACACTTCTGAGAGACAGTGACACATGGAGAGCGCCTTAGAAGGGATAGTGCGGACGGCGGCTGTGCAGTACCTGGTCCGCATGGTGAGTCCTCTGGGGCCCCCCTCGTTTTTCTCTGTGGCAGCTAGGAGGGTAGTCTGTGTACCTTGTCTTACGTCCCTAAGGGTGTCAGGTGAGTGGGTCAGCATGGGGTCTGAAGCGGACGCCTCTTCCCCAGATATACCTGAGTTGGCAACTGGTGCCCCTGCACCTGCTGTATCTGTGGCCGCTATGTCGGCGGTCCTGGAGGCTTTTGTTGCCAGGCTGGAAGCGGCGTGCGGGCAAAAGGGGGGTAAAGAATGACCCCCTCCCCCCGCCATCTTCCGGGGACAACTCTGACACGGAATCGGGCCCAGCTACTGCTCCCGGCCCTGGTTCTGATGTGTCTGAGGATGTGGACCTCGACCGTTCGGACAGTGAGGATGACTCGGGGGTCAGCACATGATAGGGCGATTGTAGGAGCACTTATCACCGCGGTGCGGGATACTCTAAAAATGGAGGATATGGCGGAGGCGACAGAGGTCGGTCCCTTTTTGGCTTCCGTAAGCCGACCCGCACTGCCAAGGTGTTTTCTTGTGTACCTTTATCTGGATAAGCTTTTATACAAGGAATGGGATCGCCGCAAAAGGTCTTTTCGGCCCCAAAATGTTTAGCGGTCCGTTACCCCTTTGAGGAGAATTTCCTGAAGAAATGGACTTCTCCCCCGACAGTGGACCCCCTGTGTCCAGACTAAATAAGGTGACCACGATTCCGGTGGAAGGGGCTCCTGCCTTTAAGGACCGCGCAGACAGGAGGGCTGAGGCTGTGGCCCGCTCCCTGTTCATGGTGGTGAGGTCAGCAGTGTGTCCTGTGGTGGCCGGGGCTCTAGTGTCTCAGACACTTTTACTGAATGGGCAAAATTGTTGCACCAGGGGTTAAAAGAACATCACGTTCCCCCGGACTGTGTGGAACTGGCCGACCAGTTGGTACAGGGCCTTAAATTTGTCTGTCAGTCAGCCTTGGATACGATTCCCTTGCTCTCCAGAGCCTCGGTCTATGCGGTGGTGTTGCGCCGCCTGGTCTGGCAAAAGTTGGTCCACGGACCAAACTTCTAAGAAGGCCCTGGTGGATTTACCTTTTTAAGGGTGAAAGGCTTTTTGGAGCTTCTCTGGATGACATTATCAAAGATGCCACGGGAGGTAAGAGCACTCTGCTCCCGCAATCCAGTAAGGGTAAGGAGCCACGCCATAGGCAGGGGCCCTCCTTCACCACTCACAAGCGTTTTTTTCATCTGCCCGGTGCTGCAGGTAAGCACTCCCAGGCTGTTAAGGCGCCTGCTGAAGGACAAAAGCGTTCCTGGTTTCGCAAGCCCAACAAGCCTGCGGACAAATCTGCGTCCGCATGAAGGTCTGCCCCCGCCCGACACTCGGGTGGGGGACCGTCTTCGCGGCTCGGTGGACGTCTCTACTCTCTGACCGGTGGGTTTGCAAAGTAGTTTCCTCAGGGTACAAGATAGTTTCTCTCTTGCCCACCAAACAGATTTTTTCCCTCCAGCTTCCTCCGAGTCTTTGGGAGGCCCTGTTTGGGGCAGTTCAGGATCTGCTGGTGCGTGGGGTGATCGTACCTGTCCCATTGCAGGAACAGTTTCAGGGGTTTTACTCAAATCTGTTTGTAGACCCAATCCTGGATCTCAAGGCCCTTTAATTGCTTTGTGAAAGTGCAAAGGTTCAGGATGGAATCAGTTTGCTATGTTGTCGCTGATCTTAACCCGGGGGATTTTCTGGCGTCCTTGGACATCAAGGACGCATACTTGCATGTCCCCATATGCTCCAGGCATCAGAGATTTCTGCGCTTTGCGGTCGGGGAAGACCACTATCAATTTGTGGCTCTCCCCTTTGGCCTGGCATCGGCGCCGAGGGTGTTCACCAAGGTGCTCGCCCCGATTCTGGCCTTGCTGAGACAGCGTGGAATCGCTATTGTAGGCTACCTGGACGATTTTCTTCTGAGAGCCTCTTCAAGCTCAGAATTAGAGGAAGATGTGTCTATAACCTGTCAGACCCTCTGAGAATTTGGTTGGGTGCTGAACATTCAGAAGTCAGTGTTTGTACCGTCTCAACTCCTAGAATACCTGGGGTTGGTTCTGGATTCCTCAGAGGCGAGAGTTTTCTCCCTGCGGAAAAGCTGCGGGCTGCGGTGCAGCGGTTGACATCCCAAAAATGGTCGTCGCTCCGCTTTTGCATGCGAGTCCTGGGTCTCATGGTAGCCTCCTTCAAGGCGGTACCATATGCTCAATTCCACACTCGAGTGTTACAGAGGGCAATTCTGTCACGTTGGGACAAATGCCCATCGTCCCTGCATTGTCAAATCCGGGTGAACCACCTGGTCAGGACCTCCCTGGTTTGGTAGCTGACTTTTCACCGACTCTTCGGTCTGGGAAGTCGTTCCTTCCTTTTCACTGGACGGTGATCACGACAGACGCCAGCCTTACCGGTTGGGGGGGGAGTCTGGGGGCAGTTCAATTGGCCCAGGGTTGCTGGACTCAGGAAGAATCCTGCCTGCCGATTAATTTCCTGGAACTTCGGGCGATCAGGCTGTGTCTGTCCAAGTGGTCTCAGAGGCTACAAGGACGTCCAGTCAGGATCCAGTCGGACAACGCCACGGCGGTGGCGTATGTCAACCATCAAGGAGGAACAAGAAGCTCGGCTGCCGCGGCGGAGTTCGCTCACATCCTGAGGTGGGCAGAACGGAGCGTGCCGGCTCTGTCGGCCGTGTATATTCCGGGCGTAGAAAACTGGCAAGTGGACTACCTAAGTCGCCAGACGCTGGACCAAGGAGACTGGTCACTACACCCGGAGGTGTTTCAGCTCCTGTGTCTGAGATGGGGCACGCCAGACGTGGATCTCCTGGCGTCGCGACTCAATCGGAAGGTGTTGAGGTTCGTGGCCAGGTCACTGCGTTGGTGGCGCAGTGGAGTCAGTATTGGCTAATTTATGCCTCCCCTCCTCTAAAGCTTCTTCCCCATCTGCTTCGCAGAGTGGAGGCAGAAGGGATTCCAACGATCCTAATTTCTCCAGATTGGACTCGGCGTCCCTGGTAGTCGACCTAGTGCATCTGGTAGCAGATGTTCCTTGGCGTCTGCCGCTGCGAGATGACCTTCTGTCGCAAGGTCCCATACTTCATCCTGCTTTTACAGTCGCTGGCTTTAGCGGCATGGCTATTGAAAGCCAGGTACTAAGGGACCGAGGCCTGTCAGATTTGGTGATCTCTACTATGCTGAGGGCACGGAAGACGTCCTCTCGGAAGATTTACCATCGTACATGGAAGGCCTACATCTCTGTGTGAGGAGCTGAAGTGGCATCCGCGTGCATATTTGGTTTCCAGGGTCCTGCTGTTTTTACAGCATGGGGTGGACCAAAAACTTGCCTTAAGTACAATTAAGGGGCAGATTTCGGCCTTGGCTGTTTTCTTTCAACGACCCTTGGTGGCTCACTCGCTGGTGAGTACGTTTGTGCAGGGGGTTCGACATGTGGCCCCTCCGGTACGTCCGCCACTACCGCCGTGGGACTTGAATCTTGTCCTCTCAGTACTTCAAGGACCGCTGTTTGAGAACATTTAGAGAGATTCTCTTACTGACTCTTTCCCAGAAGGTAGCCTTTTTGGTGGCTATTACATCAGTCAGACAGGTTTCTGAACTGGCGGCCTTGTCATGCAAGGCTCCCTATTTTATCTTTCACAAGGATAAGGTGGTGCTGCGTCCGCAGCCGTCATTTCTTCCTAAGGTCGTTTCGGCTTTTCATGAGGACATTGTACTTCCGTCTTTGTGTCCTCGTCCGTCGCATCCCAAAGAGGCTGCATTGCATTCCTTGGATGTTCGAGTTCTGCGGGTGTACCTGTCTGCTACTGCTTCGTTCCGGAGATCGGACTCACTGTTTGTCTCTGTGGTTGTTCCTAAGAAGGGTCTGGCGGTCTCGTCGGCCACCATCTCTAGGTGGATCAGACAGATCATGATTCAGGCCTATGCCCTGAAAGGGCGGGCGCCTCCACTCCCGGTCACAGCGCATTCGACCAGGGCAATAGGTGCCTCTTGGGCTTTCCGACATCAAGCGTCTGTTTCCCCAGGTGTGTAAGGTGGCGACCTGGTCGTCCGTTCACACCTTCACGTAATTTTACAAGGTTGATGTGAGTGCATCTTTGGATGCTTGCTTCGGCCACAAAGTTTTGCAGGCGTTTGTTTAGAGTTGCAACTCCTCCATTGAGGAGCTCTGGTTGTTTGGGGTGAAGTTTGTTTAACCACTTCCCGCCCGTGGGGGCGCGCATCGCGGCGATCGGTGGAGCGGTGGGTCAGTCTGACCCACCGCTACACTGATCTCGGTAAAAAGCCTCCGTCGGAGGCTTTTTACCATGTGATCAGCCGTGTCGAATCACGGCTGATCAGGAAGTAAACAGGAAGAGCCGTTGATCGGCTCTTCCTCACTCGCGTCTGACAGACGCGAGTAGAGGAGAGCCGATCGGCGGCTCTCCTGACAGGGGGGGTTCGCGCTGATTGTTTATCAGCGCAGCCCCCCCTCGGATACCCACACTGGACCACCAGGGAAGCCCCCAAGGACCACCAGGGAAGCCCTAAGCATGTGGATGGCCCCCATGGCCATCCACGTGTAGTAAAAAAATATATATATAAGAAAAAACATAAAAAAATATGCCAATCAGTGCCCACACATGGGCACTGACTGGCACGATCATGCCAAGAAAATAATGTGTGGTGGCTGGCATTGCTACGCAGCAGTGTCACCAGTGCCACCTACTAGTGTCCATCAGTGCCACCTATCAGTGCCCATCCGTGCCCACCTATCAGTGCCCATCTGTGCCACCCATAAGTGCCCATTAGTGCCGCCTATGAGTGCCAATCAATCAGTGCCACCTATGAGTGACCATCAGTGCCGCCTATCAGTGCCACCTCATCGGTGCCCATCAGTGTCGCCTTATCAGTGCCCTTCAGTGCCCGTCATTGAAGTAGAAAAGGTACTTATTTACAAAAAAAATTAACAGAAACAAAGAAAAACATAGTTTTTTAAAAAAAAATTCGCTCTTTTTTTATTTGTTGCGCAAAAAATAAAAATCGCAGAGGCGATCAAATACCACCGAAAGAGAGCTCTATTTGTGGGAACAAAATGATAAAAAATTTGTTTGGGTACAGTGTAGCATGACCGCGCAATTGTCATTCAAATTGCAACAGCGCTGAAAGCTCAAAATTGGCTTGGGCAGGAAGCTGTATAAGTGCATGGTATTGAAGTGGTTAATGCTGTTTTCCCACCCCTCATTTTTGACACTGCTTGGGGAAGTCCCTACTGTCAAGATTGCTGCTGTGTCCGTCCATGAACGGAAGAGAAAATAGGATTTTTGTACTCACTGTAAAATCCTTTTCTCTGAGTTCATGGATGGACACAGAACCCACCCCTCCTCCTTTTTTTATGTTTGTACTGCTTTTTGACGAACTGAGCTGCTACTTGCAGGGAGAGGGGTTGTACCTAGAGGGACCGCCCCCCCCCCCCGGGTGGTACTGTACAGTTTTTGATGCGTTTAACCACTTAACAACCGCCCACTGTAAATATACGTCGGCAAAATGGCACCGACAGGCAGAATCACGTATGTCTACGTGATCGCCTTTGTATAGTTGGGGGGGTCCGATCGGACCCCCCTTCTTTACAGTGAGCGGTCGTTAAGTGTTCGGGAGCGATCCGGGATGAGGGGACGGCCGTTCGATTCCGGCCACCCCCTCGCGATCGCTCCCGGCGAATGAGAAAGCTTCCCTGCCTGTGTAATGTTTACACAGGCAGAGGAAGTGATGTCATCTCTCCTGCGGCGCTCACATATACCGAGCGCCGCACAAGAGAAGATGCCAGGTTAGTGCACAAAACACTACACTGACACCAGGACACATAGAAACATAAATCGGCCCCCCCAGATCAGCCCCCAGTCACAGTGTCACTGATTGCAGTGACCATTTATTTACTGATCACTGCAATCAGTGACATTTGTGACTAAAAGTGTCACTAAAGTTAGTTTTAGGTCCAGTGTAAACCCCCCCAATAAAGGTTTAACCCCCTGATCGCCCCCCAGATAACCCTTTCACCCCCTATCACCACTGTCGCTAAGCGATCATTTTTCTGATCACTGTCTTAGCGTCGGTGATGCCGATCGGTAGCCAGTTATTTTTTTTTTAGGTTCGCCGCAGGTTTTTATAGCGTCAGGTACCCCCATATATTACCTAATAAAGGTTTTAACCCCCTAATTGCCCCTAGTTAACCCTTTCACCAGTGATCACCATATAAGTGTTACGGGTGACGCTGGTTAGTTAGTTTGCTTTTTATAGTGTCAGGGAACCCGCCGTCTATAACCCAATAAAGGTTTAACCCCCTGATCGCCCGGCCGGTGATATCAATTAGGTTTTAGCTGCAGAGAGGGTCTGCGTCCCACCCCAGGCAGCGTCAGGTTAGTGCCAGTAGCACTAACACCCACGTGTGAAGCATACACCTCCCTTAGTGGTATAGTATCTGAACAGATCAATATCTGATCTGATCAGATCTATACTAGTGTCCCCAGCAGTTTAGGGTTCCCAAAAACGCAGTGTTAGCGGGATCAGCCCAGATACCTGCTAGCACCTGCGTTTTGCCCCTCCGTCCAGCCCAGGCCACCCAAGTGCAGTATCGATCAATCACTGTCACTTACAAAACACAACACACATAACTGCAGCGTTCGCAGAGACAGGCCTGATCCCTGCGACTCCAGTGCTGTAGGAGGTGATTTCACCACCACAGTTAAAAAAAAAAAAAAAGCATATATGCCGAAGCATGGGGGCAGCAGGGGCAGAGGAGCGATTTTGCTCCTAATGCCGCGTACATACGGTCGAAATTCAGACGGAGGCCTGCCCGTGGTAAAGTCCGACCATGTGTGTGCGGCATAACTTTTTTGCGGGAGGATGCCCCCATGCTTCGGCATATATAAATGGTGCATGTATGCCCATCATTAGAAGTGGGTGGATGAAGGGTGGTATTCTAATGGTGGGCATACCCACCGATCAATCTCTTTTTTCGTTCAGCCAACTGGCTGCATGGAAAAAAAAAGATTACAATACATGTCCAACAAGGACCAGCAACGTACTGGTATGTTGCTGGACTTTGAATGTTTATACCAGAATGATGCCTGCGGGTTTAGGTATCATCTTGGTATCATTCTTTTCAGCCAGCGGCCAGCTTTCATGTAAAAGCAATCCTAGTGGCTAATTAGCCTCTGGACTGCTTTTACAAGCAGTGGGAGGGAATGTCCCCCCCCCCCCCCAGATATAAAAAGCGCCATTGGGAAAGCATTTTATCACACCGATCTTTGTGTGGTCAGATGCTTTGAGGGCAGAGGAAAGATCTAGGGTCTAGAAGACCCCAGTTTTTTCAAAAAAAGAGTACCTGTCACTACCTATTGCTATCATAGGGGATATTTACATTCCCTGAGATAACAATAAAAATGATAAAAAAAAATAAATAAATATGGAAGCAACAGTTTAAAAAAAAAATAAAAAAGCAAAATTAATAATAATAAAAAAAAAAAGCACCCCTGTCCGGTCTGGCGTCATATGTAAACAGCAATTGCACCATGCATGTGAGGTACCACCGCGAAGGTCAGATCGAGGGCAGTCATTTTAGCAGTAGACCTCCTCTGTAAATCTAACGGCGTAACCTGTAAAGGCTTTTAAAAATGTATGTAGTTTGTCGCCAATGCGCGTTTGTGCGAAATTTTAAAGCATGTCGTGTTTGGTATCTATGTACTCGGCCTAAGATCATCTTTTTTATTGCATCAAACGTTTGGGCAATATAGTGTGTTTTAGTGCATTAAAATTAAAAAAAGTGTATTTTTTCCCCAAAAAATGCGTTTGAAAAATCGCTGCGCAAATACTGTGTAGAAAAAAAAATGCAACACCCACCATTTTAATCTGTAGGGCCTTTGCTTTAAAAATATATATAATGTTTGGGGGTTCAACATAATTTTCTTGCAAAAAAAAAAATATGTTTTCATGTAAACAAAAAGTGTCAAAAATGTCTTTGTCTTCAAGTGGTTAGAAGAGTGGATGTAAGCTTCCTAATGTTGTATATAAAATGCCAGAACAGTTCAAAACCCCCCCAAATGACCCCATTTTGGAAAGTAGACACCCCAAGCTATATACTGAGAGGCATGTCGAGTCCATGGAATATTTTATATGTTGACACAAGTTGCAGAAAAAATAAATTTTTTTTTTTTTGCACAAAGTTGTTTCTAAATGATATATTGCTCAAACATGCCATGGGCATATGTGGAATTACACCCCAAAATACATTCTGTTGCTTCTCCTGAGTACGGGAATACCACATGTGTGAGACTTTTTGGGAGCCGAGCCGCGTACGGGACCCCAAAAACCAAGCACCGCCTTCAGGCTTTCTAAGGGTGTAAATTTTTGATTTTGCTTCTCACTGCCTATCACAGTTTCGGAGGCCATGGAATGCCCAGATGGCACATAACCCCCCCAAATGACCCCATTTTGGAAAGTAGACACCCCAAGCTATTTGCTGAAAGGTATGGTGAGTATTTTGCAGATCTCGCTTTTTGTCACAAAGTTTTGAAAATTGAAAAAAAAAAAAAAAATTATTTCTTCATTTTCAAAGACAAATGAGAGCTGTAAAATACTCACCATGCCTCTCAGAAAATAGCTTGGGGTGTCTACTTTCCAAAATGGGGTCATTTGGGGGGGGGGGTTTTGTGCTATTTTGGCATTTTATGGCCTTCGAAAATGTGATAGGTAGTGAGGAGTGAAATCAAAAATTTGCGCCCTTAGAAATCCTGAAGGCGGTGCTTGGTTTCCGGGGGCCCGTACGCGGCTAGGCTCCCAAAAAGTCCCACACATGTGGTATCCCCGTACTCAGGAGAAGCAGCCAAATGTATTTTGGGGTGTAATTTCACATATAACCATGGCATGTGTGAGCAATATATCATTTAGTGACAACTTTTTGTAATTTTTTTTTTTGTCATTATTCAATCACTTGAGACAAAAAAAAAAAATATTCAATGGGCTCAACATGCCTCTCAGCAATTTCCTTGGGATGTCTACTTTCCAAAATGGGGTCATTTTGGGGGGGGGGGGTTTGTACTGCCCTGCCATTTTAGCACCTCAAGAAATGAGATAGGCAGTCATAAATTAAAAGCTGTGTAAATTCCAGACAATGTACCCTAGTTTGTAGACGCTATAACTTTTGCGCAAACCAATAAATATACGCTTATTGACTTTTTTTTTTTTACTAAAGACGTGGCTGAATACATTTTGGCCTAAATGTATGACTAAAATTGAGTTTATTCGATTTTTCTTATAACAAAAAGTAGAAAATATTTTTTTTTTCTAAATTTTCGGTCTTTTTCCGTTTTTATATCGCAAAAAATAAAAATCGCAGAGGCAATCAAATACCATTAAAAGAAAGCTCTATTTGTGGGAAGAAAAGGACGCAAATTTCGTTTGGGTACAACATTGCATGTCCGCACAATTTACAGTTAAAGCAGCGCAGTGCAAAATTCTGAAAACAGCTCTGGTCCTTAAGCCCTGGACCATTTGGTAGCTAAAGTGGTTAAACACTTAACATGCTGTTTCTGCCTAGTCATCTCCTAATAGAAGGCTAATACCCTACTGTCATAATTGCTGCTGTGTCTGTCCATGAACTCAGAAAAGGATTTTGCGGTGAGTACAAAAATCCTATTTTTACTCAGAATTCTGCAAAGAATACCCCATAATGACAACGTGAAAGAAGTTTGTTTGAAATCTTTGCAAATCCTTTTTTTTTTTTTTTATCTTGTGATTAATATTTGCGACGAAGTGCATTGTGTGTGTTCCCACGCTATCTCACAAAAGTGCAAAGTAGTGAGTGTACAGTTTGTATAACAGTGTAAATTTGCTGTCCCCTCCAAATAAATCGACACACAGCCATTAATGTCTAAACCGCTGGCAACAACAGTGAGTACACCCCTAAGTGAAAATGTCTAAATTGGGCCCAAAGTATCAATATTTTGTGTGGCCACCATTATTTTCCAGCACTGCCTTAACCCTCTTGGGCATGGAGTTCACCAGAGCTTCACAGGTTGCCACTGGAGTCCTCTTCCACTCCTCCATCACAGAGCTTGTGGATGTTAGAGACCTTGTGCTCCTCCACCTTCCATTTGAGGATGCCCCACAGATGCCCAATAGGGTTTAGGTCTGGAGACATGCTTGGCCAATCCATCACCTTTACCCTCAGCTTCTTTAGCAAGGCAGTGGTCATCTTGGAGGTGTGGTTGGGGTCGTTATCATGTTGGAATACTGCCCAGTGGCCCAATCTCTGAAGGGAAGGGGGATCATGCTCTGCTTCAGTATGTCACAGTACATGTTGGCATTCATGGTTCCTTCAATGAACTGTAGCTCCCCAGTGCTGGCAGCACTCATGCAGCCCCAGACCATGACACTCCCATCACCATGCTTGACTGTAGGCAAGACACACTTGTCTTTGTACTCCTCACCTGGTTGCCGCCACACACGCTTGACACCATCTGAACCAAATAAGTTTTATGTTGGTCTCATCAGACCACAGGACATTCCAGTAATCCATGTCCTTAGCCTGCTTGTCTTCAGCTAACTGTTTGTGGGCTTTCTTGTGCATCATCTTTAGAAGAGGCTTCCTTCTGGGATGACAGCCATGCAGATTAATTTGATGCAGCGTATAGTCTGAGCACTGACAGGCTGACCCCCCCCCCCACCCCTTCAACCTCTGCAGCAGTCTATTTCCCCAAAAAGATCCTCTGGATTTGACTGAGCATGTGCACTCAACTTCTTTGGTCGACCATTGCGAGGCCTGTTCTGAGTGGAACCTGTCCTGTTAAACCGCTGTATGGTCTTGGCCACCATGCTGCAGCTCATTTTCAGGGCCATGGCAATCTTATAGCCTAGGCCAACTTTATGTAGAGCAACGGTAGATTTTTTTTTTTTTTTCTTCAGATCCTCAGAGAGTTCTTTGCCATGAGGTGTTGAACTTCCGGTGACCAGTATGAGAGAGTGAGAGCGATAACACCAAATGTAACACACCTGCTCCCCATTCACACCTGAGACCTTGTAACACTAACGAGTCACATGACACCGGGGAGGGAAAATGGCTAATTGGGCCCAATTTGGACTTTTTTATTTATTTATTTTTTTAACTATGGGGTGTACTCACTTTTGTTGCCAGCGGTTTAGACATTAATGGCTGTGTGTTGAGTTATTATGAGAGGACAGCAAATTGACACTGTTATACAAGCTGTACACTGACTACTTTACATTGTAGCAAAGTGTGATTGCTTCAGTGTTGTCATATGAAAAGATATAATAAAATATTTAGAAAAATGTTAGGGGTGTACTCACTTTTGTGAGATACTGTATGTAAAACTTTAAAATCCAGTAATACACTGTCTCGCCCTGCTCTGCACATGCTTAGCTTCTCTAATTTTTAGGCACTGTGACAAATTTGTAGAGGTCGGTCTGCTGGATTGACAGTTTGGTTGAGGACACAAGCAAATGTGACAGTTTGCAAACCTGGCATTGTAGGAATGTAGCTGTTTTTTTAAACCGTTAAATCAATGGGTTTAGTTCCACTGTGCTCACAGTGTCTCCCCGCAGGGATGTAGTCCCAAGGGAGGGGGCAAGCATGCTGACTAACCCCCAGCCAGAACGGCTCGGATGATGGGGGCAAGCTTACTGAGGAGGAACAGGAAGTGAGAAATTCAGACAAAGAAAAAAAAAACATTTAGAAGGGAAATCAAAGGAAAAGGTAAGTGAACCAACAGTGCACTAGCTTAAAGGAACCAACCAACACATCCGGCCCGCTTGTGCCTTTCCCCTGGCCCGCAGCTCATCCAGACTTATAGCATTGCCAAACTGCCTAGGGTTAAAAGCAGCAGATCGGCAGTATGACTGGCAGGTCCATCATACAAAGCCGCTCCCCCACACCCTCCCATGCAGCCACGCTGTGCTGATTGGCTGCTGGGACCGCCTGTCCTAGCAACCAATGACGTCATCAGCGCGGCATCTCCTGGCGTCCCGCCCGCTGTTTGTTTTAGAGATCCTTCCACGTGTGTAGCAGCGGTCGGGAGGTGCAGGAGAGTTGCTCGAGGCAAAAGGCAAAATGTACAGGTACAGGAGACTCTGCTGGGGACAATGATGATGGTGACATTGCTGCTGGGGACACTGATGGTGACATTGCTGCTGGGGACACTGATAATGGTGACATTGCTGCTGGGGACACTGATGATGGGGACATTGCTGCTGGGGACACTGATGATGGGGACATTGCTGATTCTGGGGACACTGATGACGGGGAGACTGAGGATTTAGAGACTGATACTGGGAAGACTGATGATGGGGAGACTCTGATGGATGGAGGACACAGATATGGGGGACACAGAGGTGGGGAAAGGCTCTAATGAGGACACAGATGTGTGGAAGGGTCTGGTGGGGACACAGACATGTGGAAAGGCTCTGATGGGGGGGACAGATGTGCGGAAATGCTCTGATGTAGACACAATGTGCAAGGAGACTCTGAGAGGTACACAGACATGTGGAAAGGCTATGATGAGATTATTTACATTTTATTCATTTATTTATAAATAACTTTTTTCGGCACGCAAATATTTGTAAAATCTACAATGTGGCCCTCCGGCCTAAAAAGTTTGGAGACCCCCTGCTCCACAGGATGCACACCTTCCAAACGGCTGTAGTTGAACAGCCAGTCCTTGGCATTTGGGACAGAGCATGCCCAGGGCCTCCGCATCTCTGCAGACGTACAGAGCGAAGCGACCCCGGGGCCTGAGCCGGATCCCTGTATCCGTAAGCGGAGCTGTGAGTGGGGCAATGTCCATAGTGGAAGACATCGGAAACATCCGGGGTCCTGACAAAGTTGAGGTTCCTGGAAAAGCGGACATATTGCTGCTCACTCGATCCAACTCTCTCTGTCTTTTGGAAGAGAGAGAGAGAGTAGAAACGACAGAGTAGGGGAAGGTTCAGGCACGCAACACTCAAAGAACACTTTCGTCGCCACTCAAGCCTGAGTGGGTATAGTTCACCCGGATAGTCCCTCTAAGAGCGGTCCTAGCAACCGGAGTGGAGCATGGATTAAAGCTTTCCTTTCCTTTTTTATAAGATGCGATCAGGAGATTTCCTCTTCCACAGGAACTGATTACGTTCTGAACCTCCACAAATAAAGATGGCGGATCCCTCTTTAGGTAACAACAAAGCCTGGGGAATGCCCAGTAAAAACCAAGCCTACTTACCGACCAGCTCGCAGACAACCAATTAACCTGTCTAACAGTATGCGTTAAAAACGGGTTTGTCCGCACGCATTTGAAAACGCATGCGTGAGCCACGCCAAGGCCCCCTGGAATCTGTGGTCCTACACTAACTATGAGTGTCCCCACAAGGGAGGCACATGCATTCTGATGGTTAGATGAGGGCAGGTGGACTGAAGGGTAGCCACTCCTCCTTAAAGGTACAGGAGCACACCAAACACCCAGCATGTAGCACAATGGCTGCAAAGGTGTTGGTGCGCTGCTGGACCAATACAAGCACCATAGGTGAAAACAAAACTTGTCCACCGCCCCCATTTATAGCTGGCTATCGCAGTAAGCAGCATTGGAAGGCTGAAACAGGTAACAACAAAGCCTGGGGAATGCCCAGGAAAAACCAAGCCTACTTACCGACCAGCTCGCAGACAACCAATGCATGTGCCTCCATTGTGGGGACACTCATAGTTAGTGTAGGACCACAGATTCCAGGGGGCCTTGGCATGGCTCTGTGGCTCACGCATGCATTTGCAAATGCGTGCGGACAAACCCCTGTTTTTAACGCATACTGTTAGACAGGTTAGATGGTTTTCTGCGAGCTGGTCGGTAAGTAGGCTTCTTTTTCCTGGGCATTCCCCAGGCTTTATTGTTACCTGTTTCAGCCTCTTTAGGTAAGCCTACAGGCCTCTCCCCGAGATAGCAGTATCGTCGCTATCTCCGCCGGGACCGATCCTCCCCTGGACTCCTTTTCCTAAAGTTGTCCTCCCAAATGGTGGGCAGCCTGGGATCCCTCCGTAAGGTGTAGGCCTCAGCCAGCCGGGCCTACCAAACAGCGATGCAGCCTCGGGCTGAAGGTGCCCGAGACTGAAGCACATGCACACACCCCCTGGCCACGAGGGCCCCATAGGTGGGGTACGCGCCACACGTCCTCCAGGACCAAGGGGTCCCCTGGAGTCCAATCCACCCCGCCTGATGGCGTCTGCCCCTTAAGCACCCCCTCCCAGCAGGCACAGCGGATTGACCACGCCCACCGCACCGCTGCCGAGAGAGGACACCCAATAGTGCTGCGATACCTCCTGTGGTTCAACCTGAACCCGAAGTGACAGTGCCACCCCCAGGCAACAGGGAACTGTACTGCCAGGCAGCATCGCACCCAGAGCAGAAGCACAATTTGTTCTAATCAACAGGTCCGAGCCCAACTATTGGCTCGGACCACCCCTAAATGTACACATATAGCTTCCCATAAATTGGGATGGGCGCTACATATAGAAGAATACATATCAGCCTAAACTAAGAATTTTAAATTTTTGGGGGGGAATATTTATTATAGCAAAATTATCGTTTTTTTTTGTTTGTAGCGCAAAAAATAGAAACCGCAGAGGTGATAAAATACCACCAAAAGAAAGCTATATTTGTGGGGGGAAAAAGTACGTAAATTTTGTTTGGGAGCCACGTTGCACGACCGCGCAATTGTCAGTTAAAGCGACGCAGTGCTGAATCAAAAAAAAAAAATGGCCCGGTCATTGGGCAGCCAAATCCTCCGGGGCTGAAGTGGTTAGATATTGATAAGCTGCTATATATATATATATATATATATATATATATATATATATATATATACACACACACACGTAAATGTTTTCTTGGAGTACATTAGAGCAGGTTATTATTCATAAATACCTGGGTTATATGTGTAATCCATAGGTGAATGGACACTGGCAAAATAAACCAGGATGTTCCCCCTATATGACCTCTCATACTCGGGAATAGGGATGAGCTTCGAGTTGAACTCATGAACATTGCCTGTTCGCCCGTTCGCCGAACAGCGAACAAATTGGGGTGTTCGCGGCAAATTCGAAAAGTCTATGGGAGAAATCTAAAGTGCTAATTATAAAAGCTTATATGCAAGTTATTGTCCTAAAAAGTGTTTGGGGACCCCGGTCCTGCCCCCGGGGACATGTATCAATGCAAAAAGAAGTTTTAAAAACTGCAGTTTTTTCGGGAGCGGTGATTTTAATAATGCTTAAAATGAAAAAGTAAAAGTGAAATATTCCTTTAAATTTCGTACCTAGGGGGTGTGTATGATATGCATGTAAAGTGGCGCATGTTTCCCGTGCTTAGAACTGTCCCTGCACAAAATTTCATTTTTGAAGGAAAAAAAGTCATTTAAAACTCACTCGTGGCTATTAATGAATTGTCGGCTCCCGGCAATACATACAAAAGTCATTGATAAAAATAAAAAATAAAGCGTGGGGGTCCCCCAGAATTCAATTACCAGGCCCTTCAGGTCTGGTATAGATATTATGGGGAACCCCGCCGCTAATTAAAAAAAAAATGCGTGCGGTTCCCCCAAATATCCATACCAGGCCCTTCAGATCTGGCATGGATTTTAAGGGGAACTCCACCCCAAATTTAAAAAAAATGGCGTGGAGTCCCCCCAAAAATCCATACCAGACCCTTATCCGAGCACGCAACCTGGCAGGCCGCAGGAAAAGAGGGGGGGACGAGAGAGCGCCCCCCCCCCTCCTGAACCGTACCAGGCCACATGCCCTCAACATGAGGAGGATGTCCCCATGTTGATGAGGACAAGGGCCTTATCCCCACAACCCTTGCCCGGTGGTTGTGGGGGTCTGCGGGCGGGGGGCTTATCGGAATCTGGAAGACCCCTTTAAAAAAGGGGACCCCCAGATCCCGCCCCCCCTATGTGAATTGGTAAGGGGTACATTGTACCCTTACCATTTCACGAAGAAAGTGTCAAAAAATGTAAAAAAAAACACACACCGACACCTTGGAAAAGTCCTTTATTTAAAAAATAAATAAAAAAAAAACATTCCAGCGGTGAAATCCAGTGTCCCGCGGCGATCCGATGTCCAGCGCTGTCCGTCATTGGCTGAGCCTGAGCGGACCTGATGGGGAACTTCCTCCGCAGTCTATTACATGTATAGACCCGCCCCTTCTAAAGTTCCCCATCAGGTCCGCTCAGCCAATGACTAGGTGTAAGGCTGAGGACCTAATGCGGAACATGAAAAGGGGCGGGTCTATACATGTATTACACAGTGAAGGAAGTTCCCCATCAGGTCCGCCCCCTCGGTATGTCAGACCGCGCCTACGTCATTGGCCTGAGCGGACCTCATGGGGAACTTCCTTCACTGTGTAAATTTAAATTACACAGTGAAGGAAGTTCCCCGCTCAGGCCAATGATGTAGGCGGGGTCTGACATACCGAGGGGGCGGACTTGATGGGGAACTTCCTTCACTGTGTAATACATGTATAGACCCGCCCCTTCTCATGTTCCGCATCAGGTCCCCAGCCTTACACCTAGTCATTGGCTGAGCGGACCTAATGGGGAACTTTAGAAGGGGCGGGTCTATACATGTAATAGACTGCGGAGGAAGTTCCCCATCAGGTCCGCACAGGCTCAGCCAATGACGGACAGTGCTGGACATCGGATCGCCGCGGGACACTGGATTTCACCGCTGGAATGTTTTATTTTTTATTTATTTTTTAATAAAGGACTTTTCCAAGGTGTCGGTGTGTGTTTTTTTTTACATTTTTTGACACTTTCTTCATGAAATGGTAGGGGTACAATGTACCCCTTACCTATTCACATGGGGGGCCAGGATCTGGGGGTCCCCTTTGTTAAAGGGGTCTTCCAGATTCCGATAAGCCCCCCGCCCGCAGACCCCCACAACCACCGGGCAAGGGTTGTGGGGATGAGGCCCTTGTCCCCATCAACATGGGGACATCCTCCCCATGTTGAGGGCATGTGGCCTGGTACGGTTCAGGAGGGGGGGGGGCGCTCTCTCGTCCCCACCTCTTTTCCTGCAGCCTGCCAGGTTTCGTGCTCGGATAAGGGTCTGGTATGGATTTTTTGGGGGACTCCACGCCATTTTTTTTTTAAATTTGGGGTGGAGTTCCCCTTAAAATCCATGCCAGATCTGAAGGGCCTGGTATGGATATTTGGGGGAACCGCACGCATTTTTTTTTTTTTTTGCGGCGGGGTTCCCCTTAATATCTATACCAGACCTGAAGGGCCTGGTAATTTAATTCTGGGGGACCCCCACACTTTTTTTTTTATTTTTATCAATGACTTTTTTTTTTTCAAAAAAAGGTTTATTGTGATTAGATGCAGTACAATTATAAAAGAAGGCAACAAAGGACCCCAAACGAGGTCGGTACAAAGTATGATCATCAGAAACAAACAAAAGAAGGTCACTTGGAGTTATGTTCCATCACAATATCATAGACCACAGTACCTATTATAGAGGGTAGAGCAGACTCAGCATACAAAAAAAAAGAAGAAAAAAGTAGGCGCCAACAAATTTAAGGCAGACCCTGAGGGACAACGGCCCTACGTCTACTCCCGACCAGTCCACGCACCCCAATTGGGATCCTGCTGTGCACGGAGCGATCGGGAACAGAACACCCAGGGAGGGATATGAACAAAGGGCTTGGCAACCCGCCAACCTGTCCAGATTGCTGATCCCCTGAGGATGCGGACCATCCAGGGGGAGTCTGACCTCGAACCTCTGTTAATAGTCTGAAGAGGTTGAAAAACCCAACTAATGGAATGGCTTCCAAATGCCTGTAAGGCGGAGCATCTAGCTGTATCCATCAACATAAAACAAGAAAGACTACACAGATGTAAAACCTGAGTAGCCAGTGACAGTCTAAGACAGAGATTAAGAATAGGAAGAAAAGAAAGGAAGAAATAGGGAAGAGAAGGGGGAGCGAACTAGAGAATAAGAGAGAAAGAAGGGGGCGGGGGAAGTCAGGATTCCTCGGGGAGAGGGGGGAAAAATGGTCAGCAACGAGCCGAATCGGGGCTGTCCAGTGCTCACCTATTGGGGCAGAAGGGATATGCCTACATGCATAGCCCAGGGTTCCCAAATAAGACGGAATTTTTCTGGATTGTCTAGTAAGGTATTAGAAACCCTTTCCTGTGTCATTATCCAGGAAATCTTGTGTTTAGCTTGGCGAAATGACGCCGAGGGCGACTTCCAGGCGTGGGCCAAGGTAATCTTGGCCCCCAGAAGGATGAAGTGTATGAGAGAGCGGGACAATTTAGGGACCTTAGGGAGAGCATCATTAAGGAGGGCAATAGTAGGGTTCTGCTTCACCTCGAAACCAGTGACTTTGCGAATGAGGCTGAAAATTCTATTCCAGAACCCCCTAATTTTAGGGCATTCCCAGATGGTGTGGAGGAGAGAGCCTACGAGGCCACATCCTCTGAAGCAGAGGGGGGAAGACTGCGGATAGAGCTTAGAAAGGCGCGTAGGGACCAGGTACCATCTGGAGATAACCTTAACGTCCGCCTCCATCAGGGAGGTGTTTAAGATACCCTTAAATGAGCGGGAGAAATTTGTGTGCCAAGTGTCTAGATCCCATTCAAACTGGAGGTCACGCTCCCATTTCAACATATAGCTCGCTTTGCCCTGAGGGTCAGCTAGCGCTGAATAGATCAGGGAGATGCCCCCCCTGACGCCCATGGCTGAGGAACACCAATGCTCATATTTGGTAACCGAGAGTGGGTTGTCTGAACTTTTCCAGACTCCCACGCAGAAAATGTAATAACTGATAATAGCGGAAAGTTTCGGAGGAGGGCATGTCCAGTTTGGAAGTGCAGTATTTGAGCGAGATGGGGCCATCATTGTTAAAATATTGTCCTATTCTGTATAAACCCTTGTCAAGCCACCATCCAAAAGCCTTGATGTTTAGACCCGGGGGGAATTGGGGATTGTGGAAGATGTGAGCGAGGGGATGCCAGGAAGAGGATAGTGCGGGATGTTTATGAAGGATATCACAGAGAGCCATTGAGTGAGAGAGGGCGGTTGACAGGATCGAGGGGCGGTCCTTACGTGGTCTCCAGGCTAAATAGTCCAATGTGTGGTTAGGGGTTGCCTGCCTTTCTATGTCTACCCAGTCCGGTTTAGGTCCTTTAGTATATATTGCTGAGAATTGACAGAGTTGGGCTGCTTGGTAGTACCACCACATATTGGGAAGGCCAAGGCCTCCTTTCTTCCTTGCCCTATACAGAACTTTTTTAGATAGACGATGTCCCTTGCCCCCCCATATGAACTGTATGATTTTTGATTGGAGTCTATCCAGTGCTCGCTTCTTGACAGGGATAGGCAGGGACCGGAAGAGATAAAGCAATCTGGGCAAGAGGGTCATCTTGACCGAATTGACTCTACCCAGCCAGGACAATTTATAAAGAGACCATTGTGTAAGTTCAGTTGTGAGTTTTTTGAACATGGCAGGGTAATTGTGTTGGAATAGGAGCTCTACTTTTGGGGTGAGGAAAACACCTAAATAGGGAAGAGAAGAGGCGCACCAGGAGAAGGGGAAGTTTGTTTTGAGCCTATCGACTATATCTTGGGGTGTAATGACGTTCAAGGCCATTGACTTTGCCATGTTGACCTGAAGGCCTGAAACCTTTCCAAAAGTGGTGAGGAGTTGGAGAATATTGGGGGTCGACTTGAGAGGGGAGGTGACGACAAGGAGGACATCGTCCGCAAAGAGGGCGCATTTGTGTGTATGTTGACCACATTGAACCCCGTGAATGTCCGGGTGTTGTCTAATTGCTAGAGCTAGGGTTTCTATCGCTATTGCGAAGAGAATAGGGGAGAGCGGGCAGCCCTGTCTGGTACCGTTTAAGATTGGAAATTGGTCGGAGAGACGTCCCTGTAGTTTGATCTGGGCTTTCGGGGAGGAATATAGAGACTCCAGGGTTCTTAGGAATTCCGGGCCAAAGCCCCAATGGCGTAGAATGGTAAAAAGGTATGGCCAGGTGACCGTATCAAAGGCCTTTTGGAGGTCTATGGAAAGAATGTATCCCTTCTGGGGGGACCCGCCATCCCAGGAGGATTGCATGAGAGAAATCAAATCTACCGCTCTCCTGATCTGGTCCGGTCCCTGTCTCCCGGGAATGAAACCCACCTGATCCTTATGAACATAAGAAGCGATGAAGGAGGCTATTCTGTTGGCCAAAATCTTGGTCATGATTTTCAGATCATTATTGATCAACGAAATCGGCCTATAGTTGCCTACATCACTAGGATCTTTTCCCTGTTTGGGGATCACAGAGATATATGCGAGGTTGGCAGCGGGTTCGAGAATGGAGCCTTCTCGTAGGGAGTTAAAGAGACTGGCCAGACGAGGAGATAGGACCCCAGAGAAAGTTTTGTAATAAAGGGCGGAGAAACCGTCCGGCCCTGGTGCCGAGTCTGTTTTGAGATTTTTGATGACCTCCTGGACCTCTTCAGTGCTAAAAGGTGATTCCATCATGGATCTATGGGACTCTGAAAGTTTGGGGAGATCAATGTCCGCCAAAAATGATTCTAAGGGAACAGGGTCGGCAGAGGAGGGAGATGTGTATAGTTTGGAGTAGAAAGCTTGGAAAGTTTCTAGGATTTTATGGGGGTTCTGGGTGAGAGAACCCGATAACGATTTAATCTTGGGTAAGGAGAAATTTTGGATCCTTGGGGAGAGTTTGGCCGCCAAGCGTGAGCCGATTTTATCAGCTTGTAAGTAGAATTTGCCACTTAACCAGCTCAAGTGTTTGTCTGCATTAGAAGTTAAGGCAAGATTTAAAGCAATGCGGGCTGATTCTAACTTGGCCAGACTGGCTGGAGTGGGGTTAGACTTATGGGCTTTACTAAGTAGTGTAAAATCCCTTTCCAAGTTTTCTACATCCACCTTCCTTCCTTTTTTCAGGTTGGAAGCCATTTGAATCATCCTCCCCCTCAAGACGGCTTTATGAGCTCCCCAGAGAGAGCTAGGGGACGTTTCCCCGGTGTCATTGAGGAGGAAAAATTCTTGGATGTCCTTTTCCAGCATGGTGCAGTGGACCGGGTTGGCAAGGAGGGATTTACTCAAGCGCCACTGAGGGGGGCCTGAAGGTGAAAGGGAGCTAGAGATTCTAAGGGTTACTAAGGAGTGGTCCGACCACGGAACTTCTTGTATTGAGGAGTGAGAGGCAGTGTGAATGTCCGAATTGGGTACGAAGATGTGGTCAATCCTGGCAAATGTTTTGTGTTGGGCAGAGTACTGGGTAAAGTCTTTGGCCGTGGGATTCAATTCCCTCGAAGAATCAATCAGGCCCAAGTCGTGTAGGAGTCGAGCGATTCTGAGGCTTTGTTTGGAGGGTCTCTTAAGGCGTGGCCTGTTCTGGTGGGATTTGTCAAGTGTGTGGTCAAACGTGATATTGGAGTCACCCCCTATTAAGACTCTACCTTCTAGATGAGAGGAGAGGGTTGAGAACATGGATGCGAAAAAATTTGCCTGGCCCCGATTGGGGGCATAGTATGAAACAAAAGAATACGTCACCCCTTCTATGAGCCCTTTGACCAGCAGGTACCTACCATCTTCATCATGAATTGTGTGAATGTGGGTAAATGGGATACGTTTAGCCAAGAGAATGGCCACCCCTCTCTGTTTGGTGTCAGCATTCGCAAGGTAGAAGGTGGGAAAGCTACGGTGTAGGAAGGAGGGGGTATAGCTAGCGGGGAAGTGGGTCTCCTGAAGAAGGACAACATCAAGGCTTCTGGCGTGGTAGCTCTGAAAGGCTTTCCGGCGTTTAGAAGGGGAATTAAGTCCCTGTGTATTGTGGGAAGCTACTTTCAAAGGCAGCTTGCGAGCGTCAGTCTCAGCCATGGGTGCCCGAGGGGGGGTGCGAGAATGTAAAAGGGGAGCTTACCTGCAGAGAAGAGAGAATCCGGACATCCAGCGCGAGGTAGGCTATCAACAAACGCCCTGGAGTAAGGCCTGGGGGAGTTCTCCGCGAGGAATCCTGGAGGAGGGAGGAGGAGAACACTGCGGGGAGGGGAGAAGGGGGGGGGAGAAGAAATGGAAGAAAAAGAGGAGATAAGATCAGAGATGTCATTTTGTTGGTCAGTTAAATCACAAAAGGAGAACAAAACAAACATATGCAAAAATTCAGATAAAATTCAACAGGACCGGCTAGCCGGGTCCAAGGACTCCTGCAAGAGGGGTCTTGGAGAGAGTGCAACCCCAGTAGGGGTTGTCTACCTGATGTCACCAGAGGGATTAAAAGTCCCTCCGCGTCACAACAGAGAGAGCGGCATGATGAGCCGCTCCGGCCGTCAGAGCCCCCAATGGGGGGTAAAACAGTACTGGAACGGCCAAAGTGCAGAAAATACTGTAAACAAACAAATATAACGATCCGTAAAACTGTATAACCAGAACATAACCAGTGCATGGAGTGGAACCTGCAAGGGAGAGGAAGGGAAGGTGGGGAGGGAGGGCAAGAGAGGGAGGGGGGGGAAGGGGGAGGGGAAAGGGAAGAAAAAAAAAAAAAGGGGGGGGCAGGGGGAAGGAAGGGTATAGGCTACTAGGCCTAACCATAGGTTGGAACTAGGAAAGGCCCATCATATATGCAACAAGTCAGAAAGGCAATGAAAGCGTCCTCCTCATCGAGGTGGGAGGAACGGGGGGTATTGGGAGTTCCAACTAGCCATAAGATGGGCAAGTGGGGCCCAAACCAAACAGATCAAGACCCTGGCCCGCCTGAAGCCAGTCAGGGCCGTGCGGGTCTGTCTACCACCATACTAGGGGGGGAGAGTAGTTAGCTCTCTGAATTATTAGGGGTAGTCAAAAGCAACACATCTCCCGTCCGGGAGAAAAACAAAAGAAGTCCCTCATCTCGGGGGTCGGGATTCTCTCTGTCTCTTCGTTTGTTGTTTATTCCATAACGGGGTCAGAGGACTGCCGGGGGGTGGACGCTTTGAGGAGCCTGATTTGGTTGTCGCTTGTTGTGCAGCAAGTTCTTGGGAGATAAGACCAAGATGAAGAAGGAGACGTTCGCCGTCTTGAAAGGTGGAAAAGCCAAAGGATTTGTCCCTGAAATGAAATTGTAGGCGGAACGGAAAAGCCCAGCGGTACTTGATGGAATTCTGGTTGAGGACCTCCAGGAGGGGTTTAAGGGACCTCAGTTTCTGGACCGTGGTGGGTGAGATGTCAGCAAAGATTTGGATTTTATTCCCTTGGAAGGAGAGATTGTCCAGGTTGCGGGTCTGCCTCATAACATCCTCCTTCACACCATAGTAATGGGGCTTGACTACAATGTCCCTTGGGAGACCATCTGGGCGGGGGGGCTGGAGGACTCTGTGAGCCCTGTCAAGTTCCAATCTGTGGTCCTGAATGTCTGGCATGAGTTCTTTAATGAACAATTTAACTGTGCTGGGAACATCAGTAACAGATTCAGGGATCCCACGTATACGGAAATTATACCTTCTACTCCTGTTCTCTAAATCATCGATTTTAGAGAGAGCTGTCTCAAGTTGATCTTGTAAGGTTTGGATGCATGTGGTATTTTGGTTAGTACGGGCGGCAGTGTTATCCACAGCCTGCTCAATTGCATCCATGCGGGCTCCCAGGCTCTGCAAATCAGCCTTAATGGTAGCAGTGATCTGAGTGGCATTGTGGGCTAGGCCTGTGGCTAGCAGCTCAGAAAAGTTCTGCAGCATAAGTTGCATGTCAGCGGAGTGAACTGGCTGCAAGGGGGGGGGAGAGGTGGGGGCCTGCCAGGCTTAAGGGGGATCGCAGCATGGGAGAGTGGGGGAGATCTCCAAAAGTCCGTTTCAGCAGGGACTCAGTGGATGCTGGGGAGATCCCTTGGGGGTTGCAGGTACTCACAGGAGTTGCCAGCAGACCGATCTGGTGCTGGTAATGGGAAGGAGGATCCGCAATGGAGTCCGGGTCCTCCATGCTGCCTTGAGCTGCGGCCGCCATCTTGGATGATGCAGGGGCTGCCAGTGTAAAGTCGAGCTGGCGGCTCACCTCCCTCTTTTGTGAGCCGTGCGGCATATGAAAGTGTCCCTGGTTCACCCGGGAGGCGATGGGGGTCAGTCCTGGCCGGTTCCCGCTCGGTCTGTAGGCTCAGGGGGCTGCGAGAGGCCGGAGCAGCGCGGAGCTCCCGTTCAGAGCGTCTTCCCGGAAGTCCCGCGCATGCGCACTCATCAATGACTTTTCTATGTATTGCCGGGAGCCGACAATTCATTAATAGCCGCAAGAGAGTTTTAAATGACTTTTTTTACTTCAAAAATGACATTTTATGCAGGGACAGTTCTAAGCACGGGAAACATGCGCCACTTTACATGCATATCATACACACCCCCTAGGTACGAAATTTAAAGGAATATTTCACTTTTATTTTTTCATTTTAAGCATTATTAAAATCACTGCTCCCGAAAAAACGTCCGTTTTTAAAACTTCTTTTTGCATTGATACATGACCCCTGGGGCAGGACCCGGGTCCCCAAACACTTTTTATGACAATAACTTGCATATAAGCCTTTATACTGTAATTAGCACTTTAGATTTCGAACGTTCGAGTCCATTGTATTTAATAGAATGTTCGCGTGAACTTTAGAACCCTGTCTGTTCGCAGGTTCTGGTGCGAACCGAACAGGGGGGTGTTCGGCTCATCCCTGCTCAGGAACCCTCGGTTTTGTAGCAAGCAATAAACCAGCACACTTTTACAACCTGGTTGTACAGTTTTTGTTACCGTGGACACCTCTTTCTGATTCCACATACGCTAACAATGGAAGGCGTGTTTTGACTAGGGATGAGCCGAACACCCCCCGGTTCGGTTCGCACCAGAACCTGTGAACGGACCGAAAGTTCGCGCAAACTTTAGAACCCTATTAAATGCAATGGACTCGAACGTTCGAAATCAAAAGTGCTAATTATAAAGGCTAATATGCAAGTTATTGTGCTAAAAAGGGTTTGGGGACCCGGGTCCTGCCCCAGGGGACATTTATCAATGCAAAAATAATTTTTAAAAACGGCAGTTTTTTCGGGAGCAGTGATTTTAATGATGCTTAAAGTGAAAAAAAAAAAAAAAGGGAAATATTCCTTTAAATATCGTACCTGGGGGGTGTCTAAAGTATGCCTGTGAAGTGGCACGTGTTTCCCATGTTTAGAACTGTCCCTGCACAAAGACATTTCTAAACAAAAACAAGTCATTTAAAACTGCTCGCGGCTTTAATGTAATGTCTGGTCCCGGCAATATGGATGAAAATCATTAAGAAAAATGGCATGGGTACCCCCCAGCCCACTACAAGCCCCTTTGGGTCTTGTATGGATATTAAGGGGAACCCCGCACCCAAATTAAAAAAAGGCCCTATATACTCTGAACAGCAGTATACAGGTGGTGCATACAAGACAGGGACTGTAGGTTTGTTCTTAAGTAGAATCTGTTTGTAATTTGGAACAGGTACCTTTTTTAAGTGTAGCTCCAGCCAAAAAATCTATTTTTAAGCTTTTTGGAAAACATAGGGATTAGGGAAGGGTTATCACCCCTGTAACATTTGTTTTGCTGTCTGTGCACCTGTTCAGCTCTCTGCCTGTGGTTTTATTATAAGAACACCACAAATTGTATTCAGGTTCCTTCAGTGGCGTCTCCAGCTTTCATATTTAGGGGGGGAACATGGGGGGACAGGGACAAAAGTAGGGAGGCCAACTATAAAATGCAATTATATATATATATATATATATATTCTGCGGCCCTTTACTACGATCCCACAACGGGCCCTTTCACATGTTCTGCAGTGAGCTCCCTTCCTACTATACTGGGGCCCCCCAGGGTGGCAGAAAACAAGAGATATATGTCACCAGCACACCAAGAAAATATAAGGGTCTAAAGCAGTGGGAGAACTATCAGGGTTGCAAAGGTTGTCTTGCCACGGGCCCTGGTGTTCTGCCACTGCGGGGCTCCCCAGCTGTCCTGTCCCTGCTATTAACAGCACTGGTCTGGCATCTGTCTCCTTGGCAGCGGCGGCATTCTATTAGGACCTAGTGCTGGTGACATTATGGGTGCATGCAGGGGAAGGCTGGCACTATTGGTTATAGAGAGCCGAGCCCCAAGCTGGTCACCTAGCCGCAGTAATGCTGTATAACCTTCTCTGTTGACAGGCTGATCGGGATGTGATCCAGGTGATGCTCCCAGTCAGATCTAATAAACACAGTATTTATTAGCATCAAGAGTACAACCACATATATATATAATCAACCGTATGTTCAGCAGCCATGTGGGCTCTATGCCTGTAATAAAATCACTGATATTTAACACTAGGATTTGACTAGGAGCATCACCTGGATTGCATCACGATCAGCATGTCAGAGAAGGCTCCACTGCTGCTAAGCAACCTGCTGGGAGCTCAACTGTCTACAACCAATAGAGATGGGCTCAGGTGTGTTTGAAATCCCACATGCCCGATCCCGCCAAGAAGCCGACACTCCGCAGTGCTGAAGTATATTTAATTGGGGTATGGCGCTGCTCCCTAACCCTAATGAAAGGGTCAGTAATCCTAAGTGATTGCTAAATGCTCAAAAGTAAATTGTAAATAATATATACTACAAAAAGTGAACAATTATAATCAGTCCACCTTTCAACAATGGTGTTGACACTAGATGCATGAAACCAACATCACCATCAGATACACCACGGTGAACATAGAGACACCCAGAAACAAAGTGTAGTGTCAAACTAATTATATGTTAGTATACAAAAAATACAAGACTGTATCATTAAGACCACAGTTTAGTGCAATACATCTATACACATTGATAAGATCCAAATGTGATAAGTGCACGTTAGCTCCAGATAGAAGCTCCAATCTGCAGCTGCAGATACCTATCTCTGCCAGATAGCAACACAGTCCAAAATTAGTATGCACACAGACAGTAAAAAACAGTCTTCTTCATAAAATTCAAAAGTAAACGTTCTGCTCTTCATTTAGATGTCAGTGTCCCCCACATGTGTCCCCACTCACCAGATCCTTTAACCCCTACAGGGGTAAACAGCTCAAAGGGATATCCGGATCACACGTCCACAGGGGAGATATCAGCTGGGCTAGTTCTTCCTATAATTTGTGAAGTTCCTAGTGCTAATCACAGCCAGTGAGACATTTCCTGATCTGTGCAGCTGTGGACCGGGAAATGTTTTACTGCCTGTGATTAGCGCTGTGCAGTGTGGGCTTCCTGGCAGGCTCTGGCATGTGGAATTTTGAACATGCCCAGCCCATCTCTAACAACAAATTGTGCTGGCCCTCCTGTACATCAGCCCCATAAAGTAACCAGCACTGGGTTCCAATGTGCTGCCGCCGCTGCCATGTAAACAGAGACCAGCGCTTTGAATAGCCGGGACAGGACAGCAACTCTGGTTGTTGAGTAATATGTTTATTCCCGCGCTACCATGTGGAATAATACAGTAAGAAAGTGGAACTGCTGCAGGCACCGAAAAGGGACAAACCAACCCGTTAATGTGAGATTGAGCAGGGGGGGGGGGGGGGTGGTGGTGCTGCGCTGTTACTAGTGATAGAATCAAATAGTAATATTAGATAACTGATATCACCAGAATGGGAGTGCATCAGATTGCTAAACGCATAAACATAAATCCAAAAAACAATAATAACAAAGTGCAGCGTGCATATGAAACTCAGAATCTGGAATATACATAAATATCCATAGGGGCTGTGAAAAATAGCAAAATAAATGTGCAAGTCCAATATGTAATCCTGTGCAAAACAAACACTAGGTGCAACTGTGCAAAGCAAAATATAAAAATGTCCAATCTGTAATAAATAGTGCAAAGTCCAAAAACTATGTGCAAAATCGCAATCAAATTGTGAGCATAGCAATCTGATATTCTTTCTTCAGTGTGAAAACAGATTCCATGTGCAAAAGTGCTCCTCTTCGTGCAAAGGAAACACCAGTGAGAGTGGCCTCTTACCTTACGATAAAAGGACAACCGCATATATGTGTATATATATCACAGGGGTGGCTGCTCCTCCCTTTTGATCCTGGACCAGATGTGGGTCTTGGGCTTTAGTCTTTGTCACTCAGTGGCAGCAAGGATTTAAAAAATAAATGCGGTCCCAAATAGTGTAGTATGTTTAAAACCAACAGCGGTATTTATTAACAGTTAAGGGTACTCACATAATACATATAAACACAACACTTATCTCCTACGAGCAGCGAGCTCATCTGCTTACGTCTAGCTGTGTGCCTATTCGTCCCACTGAGTGACAAAGACTAAAGCCCAAGACCCACATCTGGTCCAGGATCAAAAGGGAGGAGCAGCCACCCCTGTGATATATATACACATATATACGGTTGCCCTTTTACACATGGAATCTGTTTACACACTGAAGAAAGAATATCAGATTGCTATGCTCACAATTTGATTGCGATTTTGCACATAGTTTTTGGACTTTGCACATTTATTTAGCTATTTTGCACAGCCCCTATGGATATTTATGTATATTCCAGATTCTGAGTTTCATATGCACGCTGCACTTTGTTATTATTGTTTTTTGGATTTATGTTTATGTGTTTAGCATTCATGCGTTTAGCAATCTGTTGCACTTCCATTCTGGTGATATCAGTTATCTAATTTTACTATTTGATTCTATCACTAGTAACAGAGCAACTCTGGTTGTTCCAGCACTTGTCCACACTGGGAGGATTCCCCCATCCACCTATAATGTGTAGATGGGGGAATTGGATCATTTCTTTTTTTTTTCCATTCAACCTAATAGTTGAATGAAAAAAAGTGATCAATGTATGGGCTGCCCTAAGAGCTAAGACCAGCCATAGACAGTTTAAATCTCAGCTGGTTCAGCAGGAACTGGCTGAGATTTGAACCATTAATGAGCAGATTCTCTTATGATTATCACTAGTGGTTGCTATAGCCACTAGTAATAATCACTGTTTGTCGGGAGAACTCAGTTGCTGGGCAGGAGGGATATTCCCCTGTCAGCACTGTCTGTTTTGATGGGGGAATTATGCAAGTTACTTTCCTGCAATCTGTGGATGCAGGAAAGAAATTTGCACCGTATATTCCCTGCCTAACTGAAAGTGAAAGTAAATTATGAATGTCTTGAAAGAACAGTAGAGGGGGAGGGAGACAGATGGGGGAGAGAAGGGATGGAGATAATGCAGTTCAGTGATTACATTGTACTGCAGTCTGCAGTGCACACACTTACCCACGGTCCAGGCTAGAATTTCAGGCATCATTCACACACAGCCAGGAATACTGCTGATTTTCATATTTCCCGCCCACACATCCCCTCTCTTCAGATACAGCACGCCGGGATAGTGGGCGGGACTGGAAGGAGGAGGAGGAGCTGTATTCCTCCCTGCTAGTATGTGAGGAGAGTGAGGGGGGATGGCTGGACTTGCTGGGCTGTGAAAGTGTCATAGACTGACACTCGGCTCAGCTTGCAGTCACCACTCTCGGAATTTACAGGCTGGTTCTCCTATCCTAAGGGCGGGAGAAATCAGTCTGTTTTTTCAGTAACTGAGATGAAGACTTGCCCCCCCCCCCACAGTGCTCCTGGAGTCCTTCCTGCAACTCGCTCTTCTCCGTGCCAATGAGGATGCAGGGAAAGGAGCAGATCGGGCGGCTGTGGTTGTGTGAGCGCTCGCATTATGCAGTGTCAGTGAGCAGAGGGAGGGGAGAGGAATCCCCCACAGGAGCTGACTGGGGACGCTCTCCCTCTCAGGAGAGACTGTGTTAGTCCAGCGGCGGCCCGAGCAAAATGCAAAAAGAAAAAAAATTTGGGGGGGGGGGGGGAGCACATGGTGGGGCACAGCATAATGTATAGCGCCGCTATACCCTCGTATTTACCACAAAATTCGGCCACTAGCGGTGCGGTTTTAACCCCCGCTAGCGGCCGAAAAAGGCTAATACAGCCGCGGTTTGCGGGCGGTATTACCGCGGTGTCCCATTGATTTCAATGGGAAGGAGCGGTATACACACCGCTCCAAAGATGCCGCTTGCAGGAGATTTTTTTTTCTCCTGCCAGCGCATCGCCTCAGTGTGAAAGCCCTCAGGAGTATTTCAGGCGTTATTTATGCGCTATTTTTAGCGCTAAAATGCCTGAAATACGCCTCAGTGTGAAAACGGAAAATTTATTACCAAATACTTACCGTAATTTTCCTTTCCTGATAGACTCCATGGCAGACTACGTGTGGGTTAACTCCGCCTCCTCTCCACAGCTATAGGACCCCTTACCCATAAATTTGAGCTCACCTCCACAGACAGGTGTTCCGTAACTAGCCGACTCACATTTCAACTCTCATATTTTTAATTCATGGGTGGGAACTCCGTCTGCCATGGAGTCTATCAGGAAAGGAAAATTACGGTAAGTATTTGGTAATAAATTTTCAGTTTTCCTGACAGACTCCATGGCAGACTACGTGTGGGAAATAACTAGCCAAACCACACGGGAGGGTATGCTGAACAAAAATATATTTTAATCTTTCCCGTCAACTGACAGGATTTTTCGACCAAAATTAACAGAGGAAAGGGAAGCAGGCTCAATACAATAATGAGACATAAATGTATGAATAGAAGACCACGAGGCTGCCTTGCATATCACTTCAGGAGCCACGTGTCGAGCTGCTGCCCATGAGGCTGCCATGCCTCTGATGGAATGAGCCGTCACCGCCTCTGGAGGAGCCAAGCCCTTTGCCCTGTAGGCCTGTTGGATAGATTGAACAATCCAGGCTGCTATTGTTCTGGAGGAAGCCCTCTTTCCTTTGTTGCTACTAGTGTGTAACAAGAACAGGTAGTTCGAGCTTCTAAAAGATGAAGTAGCTCGCAAGTATTCTTTCAGAGTCTCACCTACATCCAAGGGATGAACATCCTACTTTCGATTCTCCAGAATCAGCAGTAGGACTATTTCTTGGTTTTCGTGAAAAACTGATGTGACTTTTGGTTTTGACCCAAGCATGGGAATAAGGACCACTCGGTCCGGGAAGAAAGTCAAAAAAGGTTCTTGACAACCCAGGAAGCTTATTTCTGAAACCCTTTTGGCTGAAGTAATGGCCACTAGAAAGGCCAGTTTGATTGATAAGTCCTTAACAGAGAGATCCTTGTTGAGTGCTGAAAGAGCATCAAGGACGAGTGGAAGATCCCATTTGGGGAATCAAGGTTTCCTCTGAGGCCTGATTCTCGATGCCCCCCGAAAGAACTGTTGAACCAGGGGATGAGTTGCCCATGACGTTCCCGAAAAAGCTGATAAGGCTGATACTTGTACCCTGAGGGAACTGATCGATAAAGGCAGATCCAAGCCTGATTGGAGAAAACTCAAGATGTCTTGAACACTAGGATTTATAGATGACTTTCCTGCAGAAGCCGTGAAGCTGACAAATCTGGCCCAGATTCTATTGTAAGTTTTATTTGTGTTAGACTTTCTGGTGCTCATAAGGGTAGAGATTACCCCTGAAGCACACCCAAGAGACTCTAGCCTCTCCCTCTCAAGAACCAGACCATCAGTCTCAGTATTGCTGGACAGGGGTACAGGGTCGCCCCCTGAGAAAGAAGGTCTGGCCCGAGAGGAAGAGGCAGCGGGTCCCTGAAGCTCATCAGATTCAGGAGAGGAAACAAAGGTCTGCTCGGCCAGTATGGAGCTATTGTTATCACCTCGACTTTTTCCAACTGAAGCCGCTGTAGGAATTTTAGCATGATCAGAAGAGGAGGGAAGGCATATGCCCTGTTGAAGTCCCATTGACTCGTTAATGCATCTACTCCGAAGGCTTGACTGTACCGAGCTCGGGTGTAGTACCTGCCGATCTTGTAATTGCAGGGGGATTCAAACAGATCCACCTCTGGATCGAAATCCAATGATAGGATCCACTTGAAGGTTTGTGGATGCAGTGACCATTCGTTGTTGTCTAGCATGTTGCGTGACAGGAAGTCCGCTTGAATGTTCTGCTCCCCTGGAATGAAGACTGCTGTTAAGTTGAGCAGATTCCTCTGAGCCCAGGTCATGATAGGTTCGACCTCTTGGAGAAGGGTGGGGCTCCGAGTGCCCCCTTGTCTCTTCACATATGCCACAGTGGTGGTATTGTCCATTTTGAGTAGGACCGACTTCCCTTTCAGGTGGGAGAAGGCTTGAAGGGCGCACCATGCCGCACGCAGTTCCAGAATGTTCGAACCTGGAGAGTGAAGACGGGCATCCCATTTGCCCTGAGCCAGTTCTGCCCCACAATGTGCCCCCCAGCCCGCATTGCTGGCATCGGATGTAACAGTCACCCAATGGATGGGAGCAAGGGAGTGGCAAGTTGACAAGTTCTTGGTTTGAAGCCACCAGAGGAGACTGTTGCTCATTGACCGTGTTATCCGGATCCGCTGATTGAGATCGTCTGTCTTCCATTGCTGGAGGAATCCTGATTGAAAAGGACGAAGCCTCCACATCGCCCATTTGACCATGGGGGATGTGGCCACCATCGTGCCGATTATCTTCAGGCACTGTGATGCCCTTAGGTGAGAGTAGTCTACGGCTAAGGAGATTCTTTCCCGAATGATCGGTATTTTTTCTTCTGGGAGAGAGATGGTGTTCTCTATGGTATCGAACTGGGCTCCTAGATATATTAGGCACTGGGTTGGTTCTAGCTGACTCTTCTCCCGATTTAGGAGCCATCCGAATTCCAACAGTGTAGAGATCACCTGATCTTTGTGAATAAGAAGCTGCTGTCTGTCTTGGGACAGTACTAGTAGATCATCCAGATAATGATAGACGCACACCCTGTACTCTGATAAAGGGACACAACTGCTAACAGCACCTTGGAAAAGACTCTTGGAGAAGTCGTTAGCCCGAATGGAAGACAAATAAATTGTAAGTGCTCTTGTTCGACCTGGAACCGCAGATATTTGTGAACATTTTCTGCCACCGGAACATGAAAGTACGCGTCCTTTAGATCTATTGAGATCAACCAGTCGCCTGGTTGAACTATTTTTTGGATGGTTGAGAGTGACTCAATCTTGAACTTCTCGTGCTTTATGTACTTGTTCAGGAAAGTGAGATCTATGACTGGACGCCAAGAGCCGTTCTTCTTTTGTACTAGGAAGAGGGGGGAGTATACCCCCTGGAATTCCTCGTCCTTTGGGACGAGCACCACTGCTCCTTGATCTTTCAGGACATTCACATATGAGAGAAGAACTTGTTGTTTTTCTTCTGACCGAGGAAGTGAGGTTTGCATTGGTCTGCATGGAGGGATCTTGGTGAAGGACCATGCGTGACCTGTTGAGACCGTCTTGATGGTCCAATAGTCTGAGATCGAGGCCACCCAGACGTGCCGGAAGAGGCGTAGGCGAGAACCTACCCGACCCGCCTGGGCGGGCCCAATCTCAAAAAGACTTGGTTGGTTCACGCCCACCGGGCGTCTGTTTCTTGCCAGACTTTTGAAAAGAAGATTGGCCTCTATTCCAATTCCAGCTTCTCCTAAAATCCGGTCCGGGCTTATAGGAGCGTGCCTCTCTCGAGTGCTCAGTACTGCGTCTCTGTTGAGGTTTTCTCTGGTTAAACTGGCGCCTGTCCTGGGGAAGAAAACCCGACTTCCCGCCTGTAGCCTTTGAAATGGCATTATCAAGTTTGTTCCCAAACAGGGAAGTCCCTTCAAAGGGAATTTTGCACCACGCCTGCTTGGAGGCTGGATCAGCAAGCCAGGGGCGTAACCACAGTGCTCGTTTGGCCGTGACCGAGGACAACATTGATCTGGCCAGTAAACGGATGAGGTCAATTGAAGCTTCCCCCAAGAAGGCGATTGCCATTTTAAGTTCTTGCACTGCTGAATTTTGAGCCAGTTCTTCCGAGACACCTTTTAGAACAGAGTCTACGTTTTCCACCCAGGCCTCCATTGCTTTGGAGGTTACTGCAAGGGCTAAAGCTGGTTTGCATGCCGTTCCGGCCAGGCTATATATTCTTTTGAGATCCTGGTCGATCTTCCGATCCAGACCATCTTTAAATGAAACGGTGTCATCTAGCGGGAGGGTGACATGCTTCGCTAGGCGCATTACTGCTGCATCCACGAGGGGAGCATTCTCCAGATGCTTGACATCCTCTGATTTAAAGGAATACAGTCTAGACTAGAGGTTTTGCTTAGCATGGAAACCTTCTTATCTCCCTTGCTCCATTCTTCCTCAAACACTCCTTTCAGCTCAGAGGGAAGTGGGAAATTGGAGCGTTCTTTCCCCAGTTGCTTAAACAGTTTTCTTTGTTTTTCTGGGGGGGGCAGTGGTATCCTCCAACTTCAAAGTTTCCTTCACTGCCTTGATCAGTGGAGAGACTAAGGCGTAGTCGAATCCCACCGTAGAATCATCTCCCTCCATCTCGTCTTGCGAGGAATAATGGGAGGAATCATGGGGCTGGAATTGGCCGGGATCCTCCTGGGCCTCGTCAGCCAAGGAGCCAGACAAGGTGGTGGACTGGCTCCTTGTGTGGGGGGCAACTATTTCTTTCATAGATTGCTGTACCACACGTTTCACAACAGACTCAAGATTTTGTTTTTCGGTCTCTTTCCCACCAACCGCTCGGGCATAACATGGGTCGCATAGCGATTTGCCCTCCGGGATTCTGGTCTTGCATCCCCAACAGGCTCTGTGGTCAGAGCGATCATTGCGGTGGCGGTGACTAGAGGAGGAATGGGAACGTCTCCTATGATGATGGGTCCTAGACGTAGTGTCGCGTCTGGACCTGGATGATGAGTGATGATGCGGCCTGGCAAGGTCCCTTTCTTATGACTGATGAACTGAAGTAGCCGGGCTGTAAGAGATAATACAGACAGAGGGAGGGGGAGGGAAGGTGGGCAGGATGTAACCGTTAGCAACCACCAGAAGCATAAAAGACACCAACCCCCTACCCACTCCGCACATACCTTGTGCAGGAGGGCTGGCCACACGGCGGTGAAGATGAGTCCATGACAAGGGACACACAGGAGTACTACACTACCTAGACTAAGGATAAGCAAATCAATGCAAGAAAGCATAAGAAAAGAAAAAGTTTTTTTTTTTTTTTTAAAACTGTTTCTTTAAGAGACACCGAACAAAAAAGGCATTACATTGCAAGAGAAGTGCTTACCCCGTCCTAGCAGTCTTGAGGCTCCCGCTCTATGCCCACCTGTATAGGGCTCTTCAGCGGTTTAAATAAACCGCCGGAATGACGTCACAGCCGGTCCCGCTGCGCGCATGCGCCGATGAGACCAGACCCACTGCGCCTGCCCCTGACCCCTGACCCCTCCGCCACAATGCGCGAAAACCAAGCCTCGGTTTCACCGCGGCTTGGCGCATGCGCAGATGCGCGGCGGACCGGGAACCAGGAAGAGGTATGGCGTGCTGGAACGCAGAAGCGTTCCACATGCCGCAACACAGGAATGGAAAACAGGGGAAAACAAAGACAACATACATAAACTTGTCTGCCATGAAAGAAGAGATGAATCAAAATCTTCAGACCTTGCCAGCCGAGGAATCCTGCGACATCCGATCCGGTACTCTGGGGCCACATCCCTTCCACCATAGGGGTATTTTCCGGCCCTGAAACCACTCGCCCGCTCATAGCTGGGCCCTGGGTGCACCGCAGTAACAGTACCGATCGATCCAAGTAATCCACATCCTGGACATCGCACCGAATTGCATGATGAAGGTCCATGTGAGGAGGATAAAAAAGGAACACCTGTCTGTGGAGGTGAGCTCAAATTTATGGGTAAGGGGTCCTATAGCTGTGGAGAAGAGGCGGGGTTAACCCACACGTAGTCTGCCATGGAGTCTGTCAGGAAAGGGGCTTAAGTGAAACACTGACTGCAGCTAGCACAATCACCTGCCTGCCTGTCACAGTATAGAGAATAACAGGAACGGATCTAGCTAAACTGAATACAGTGTATAAATATATATACAACACCTAGGATGCATATATATCCTCTGCACATTGTAACTGCAGCTAACTGACTCGCCTGCCTGCTCTATATAACTCAATATAAATGACAGTGTCTCTGTAATCTCTCATTAAACAATTCCAACACACTACACAAGGCCGCCAAGCCAGCAGCCTTATATGGTGTGGGGCGTGTACTAAACCCCCTGAGCCATAATTGGCCAAAGCTACCCTGGCTTTTGCCAATTACGGCTCTGTTCAGACGGCGCTGTGATTGGCCAAGCATGCGGGTCATAGTGCATGCTTGGCCAATCATCAGCCAGCAATGCACTGCGATGCCGCAGTGAATTATGGGCTGTGGCGCGCCACTCGAATTTGGCGCGAACGGCCCATAATGTTCGATCTTCATCGAACAGCCGATGTTCGAGTCGAACACGAAGCTCATCCCTAGTTTTGACAATTATCTACACAGCTTTAAAGTGGTATATTAACAATGTGAGATTTGCACTCACCAGCCACTTTATTAGGTACACCTGTTCAATTGCTTGGTAACACAAATTGATAATTAGCCAATCACATGGCAGCAAATCAATGCATAGACACGTGGGGAAGACGACTTGCTTGGTTCAAACCAAGCATCAGAATTGGGATTAAAGTGACTTTGAACATGGCATGGCTGTCGGTGCCAAATGGGGTGGTCTGAGTATGTAAAAAAAAAACTGCTAATCTACTGGGATTTTCATACACAACCATCTCTATGGTTTACAGAAAATGGCCCAAAAAAGAGAATATATCCAGTGAGTGGCAGTTGTGTGAACAAAAATACTTTGTTGATGTCAGAGAATGGTCAGATTGGTTGGAGATGATAGAAAGCAACAGTAAATCAACCACGGTATGCAGATCTCTGAACGCACAACACATAGAACCTTGAAGCAGATGGGCTACAGCAGCAGAAGACCACACTGGGTGCCACTCCAGTCAGCTAAGAACAGGAAACAGAGGCTATACATACAGGCTCATTAAATTTGGAAAAATATTGCCTGGTCTGATGAGTCTTGATTTCAGCTGTGACATTCAGAGGGTAGGGTCAGAATTTGGCATAAACATGAAAGCATGGATCCAGCCTGCCTTGTACAGTTGATCAGGGTGGTGTAACGGTGTGGGGGATATTTTCTTGGCACACTTTGGGCCCCTTAGTAGCAATTTGAGCATTGTGTAAATGCCACAGCCTACCTGAGTATTATTGTGACCATTGCACGCAAGTTTTGAAAGCAAGACTGACATCCGTGCAGATCCGCTACTTCCGTATCTAATGATTTATTCCAGGCAGTACTAAAACTTTTTACACATAGCATGATACGTCACTATTATGTTAATGTAAGACTGCAAACCACATCTGATTGGCTGCAATACAAAAAGAGTACAGAAACGTGATGATTAAGCTGGGCTGTCCTCTGGTCCTATCTTCATATCCGCATTCCAAAGATGTGTGGGAGAGGGAGGTATCTGCCATTTTCTGTCTTTTCGGTGGGAGGGGTTGTTAGAGCATGATTTGAGTAAGGAAGAATTTACAGCAGTGGTGTACATGAAAAAGCAATCTAGACTTTATAGTATAGTAAAGATGCATAGAGAATAGACATTTTCTAGTTTAACATTATGCTCATCACATTCCTGCACACTTCCAGCAGGATGCACCATGTCACAAAGCTTTTAAATCATCTCAAACTTTTTTTGAACATGACAATGAGTTCACTGTACTCCAATGGCCACCAGATCTCAATCCAATAGAGCACCTTTGGGATGTGGTGGAATGGGAGATTCACTTAATGGATGCACAGCCTACAAATCTTCAGCAACTGCGTGATGCTATCATGTCAATATGGACCAAAATCTCAGGAATGTTTCCAATACCTTGTTGAATCTATGCCACAAGAATTAAGGCAGTTCTGAAGGCAAAAAGGGTCCAACCAAGGTGTATCTAAAAGTGGCCAGTGAGTGTATGTATGCCATTCAGGCTGGTAACTAGGATTACATCAATGCTAATCTAACGACTTGATAGTATGTTTGCAAAACTATTATTGCTCGAAGGTTAATTTTTTCCTCTCTACCAAGATCTGTTATAATCCACTGTAAATGCATTTTTCCTGAAATTTATTTTTTTAAACTCCAGGTCCTATGGTAAATCTTCACTGGAAGAAGCCTACCTGGCTTTCAACAACATAGGGAAGTGCCAGAAATGTCTAATCTTTAAAATGCTAAATCCAGTGGCTGAAAAGGATGGGGCTTATGATAGGAGGTCTGGATGAGCCAGGAGTGTCCATGGGCCATCCAGCACCTTATTTACAGTGTCAGAATGTTCTCCTGGGCCAGAATTCTCATTATCAGAAACACTGGCGTGAAAAAAACTGAATTGGACACCATATAGCAGAGAACTGGTCCCATGGCGTCACTAGGGCATCTACCACAAGAGCCTGTGGGTTCCCTTGTTTAGGAAATCAAACTGTCTAGTATTGCATTGAACCTGGGCAATAGAAGATCCCTGTGTGGTGAGCCCCATCACTGACAAAGTGCCATGAATACTTCCAAGTGATTTTCTGAAGCTCAGAAGAGGAAAGATTGTCCTCTAGTGGGGTTGATTCCTTTGCTCCCGAGACCCACCCAGATGTGTGTTCTCACAAAACTTGTAAACTCCCCCCGCTATGCCAAGTATGCCGTTTAAAAGAATGGGATTCCCCCATAATCATACTTACCTAGGTGGATACAGCATCTGTCCCCTGCCATCTCTTCACTGAGAGCAGAGCCAGCGAACACCGCCCATGGCACCGTTCTCTCAGCTCCCCGAGCAGAGAGCTGTTGACTGTCAATCAGCAGCTCTTCTCAACGCTCACAGAAGCGCTGAGCTGTGGAGGGGCAGGGAGCTGCCGCAGTCTCTGCGGCTCGCTGAGTGGCCGAGGCGGCCATCAGTCTAGGCACCTGGTGGATCCCAACTTCCATTGTCGTGATGACACCAGTGCCTGGACTGATTCCAGTGACATCAGCAACGAGCAGACCGTTCTCTGCTCAAAACGGGTCACAGGAGTGCAAAACTAATTGCACGCCTGTGACCCATAGGAGAAGACCAGCCTAACGAGCTCAGGCTGGACTTTAAAGTCCACAGTGCTTCCCAGTTATTCTTTTAGTGCTAGTTCACACCAGACAGTTCCGTGCGCATTTTTTCTGCACTAAAAATGCATGCAGTGTTTCTCATGTATTCCAATGGCTCTAGTTCACACCATGCAGTTTCCGCACCGGAAACGGACTGCATGGTTTGAACTAGAGCCATTGGAACACATGGAAAACACTGTGCATGCATTTTTAGTGCAGAAAAAATGCGCACGGAACTGTATCTGGTGTGAACTGGCCCTTAACCAGGCTACTTTTGCGATTCTGCACTGCGTCGCTTTAACTGACAATTGCGCAGTTGTGCGACGTGGCTCCCAAACAAAATAGAATTCTCTTTTTCCCCCACAGAACCTTTTTTGGTGGTATTTGATCTCTGCGTTTTTTTGCACTATAAAGAATAGAGCAACAATTTAAAAAAATGCAATTTTTACTTTTTGCTATAATAAATTTCCACCAAAAAAATATATAAAACATTTTTTCCCCCCTCAGTTTAGGCCAATACGTATTCTCAATCAGCGTTTGGTTTGCGCAAAAAAGTTATAGCGTTTACAAAATATGGGATAGTTAGCATTTATTTTTTTACTAGTAATGGCAGCGATCAGATTTTTTCTGTGACTGCGACATTATGGCGGACACATTTTTGAGATCATTGTCATTTTCACAGCGAACAGTGCTATAAAAATGCACCGATTACTGTGAAAATGACACTGGCAGTGAAGGGGTTAACCACTAGGTGGCGCTGTAGGGGTTAAGTGGTCCCTGCATAGTGTTTAACTGTAGGGGGGGATGGGCTCTGTTACATGACACTGATCTCCGCTCCGATTACACGAAGCCGAGATCAGCGTCACTGTCACTAGTCAGAGCAGGGAGATGCTTGTTTACACAAGCATCTCCCCGCTCTACCTCCGTGAGAATCCCCGCGGCGATTGAGTCCGCGGGACCCGTGGTCCGACTCACGGGGATGGCGGCAGGGTCGTGAGCGCGCCCACATGGACAGGTACATTGATGTGCCTGTCCGTGCCATTCTGCCAACGTAAATGTACAGGAGGCGGTCGGCAAGTGGTTAAATGACAATTGTGTTCCAGTGGTGCATTTACAGCGTTCCAGTGCAGGTAAAATGCCGCATGTTCTACTTTTTTCTGGAACGCACAGGAACTGAAAACACTGGTGTGAACTATGCCATTGAAAACCATATAACCTACTTTCCATGCGTTTTTGATGCAGAAAAAAAAAAAAAAAATGCACTGGACTGCATATGGTGTGAACTGGCCCATAGCCTACATTTCATCTGATTATACCGTGCCTTGGAAAAATATTCGTGCCCCTTGAAATTTTCCACATTGTCATGTTACAAACAAAAACGTAAATTTATTTAATGTGATAGACCAACAAAGTGGTACAGAATTGTGAAGGAAAATTATTTTCAAAAATGTTATCAAATCATAATAAAAAAAGTGTGGTCTTCATTTGTATGCTGCACTTGAGATATTTGTAAAAAAAAAAAAAAAAAACATAATTTTCCTTCTACTTGACAATTGTCACCTTGTACTGGTCCATCACATAAAAGTTACATTTTTGGTTGCGACATGACAAAATGTGGAAATTTAAGGCACTGTAGGTACGAACTCAAAGGGTGGAAAAGTTCTTGTACGATGCTGCCCTATTGATACTTTAAACTCGAGCCCTGCAAGCAGATCATTGTCTCAGCGTGTACAAAACTTCAATCACGCGACTATTAAAAGCTCATATATAATTTATTAAAATATATACAAATATATTCAATATGTGCAACATGCTTGTGAATTTATACTTTCATATTGGCTGGATTCTTTAAAAGTTGACATAGCCATCTGCAAAAGATAAAGTACAATTACTTAGTAGAAGTCCTAAACCTTCATTACAGATACAGCTAAAAGCATTACTAAGCCCAAAAAACAATGTAATATTGCAGTTTAACCTATCCTTAACCACATCAATACAGGGCATTTTCACCCCCTTTCTTCCCAGACCAATTTTTCATTTTCAGCACTTTGAATGACAATTGCGTGGCCATACAACACTGTACCCAATAGAGCTTTCTTTTGGTGGTATTTGATCTCTGCGGTTTTTATTTTTTGCGCTACAAGAGCGTAAAAAAACAAAAAAAAAAAATCGCAATAAGCGTATATTGATTGGTTTGCGCAAAAGTTATAGCATCTAGCCAGGACATATGACAGCCACCCAGGATGGGATATCCCTCCTGTGGAGATCATTTGATTATGGGCAGGTAGTGAAGGTGTTAAATGAGATGACTGCATTAGTCCCTCCCCTTATTTTAACCTGATATGGCCAGTAACACTTCTGGTCTTAGGGCATCTCCACTCTGAATGGAACAGCAAAGGAGCAAACCTTTTAATCGTCAGTCTGGGAAGAGGTTGGTGTTAGTCAAGTCCATCTAACAAATTAGATATAAATATGTTTTCACCATGTCAGAAAATCGTGGATTGTCGCCACATCCATATTGGGTAGGGAAAAAAAAAAAAAAAAAAAAAAAAAAAAAAAAAGACAGCCCCCTTGGCAGGATTTTAAAGGCAGCAACACCACTAGCATAGAATAAAAGATGTTTAATGATATAAAATTAGATCATTTCGCACATGAAAATCAGTTAAAAAGCATAAGAAAAAACAAACACGGCAAGAATATGTAGCACGTACAAATACAATTGAAATGTAGTACTCTCCAGGCTCCAATAGGATTCCGGTATCCAACGCGTTTCTGGTTATCAACCCTTCATCAGGGGTATTGGACAGGAGAATATGTAATGATATATTTTTCAAAAAGGTAAGTAGTTGGTACAGTATTATACTGCGATATGCAGGCAGGATTAACCACAGAACACTGCGGAGGACAGCGCTAGATGACACTACCCTCCAAGATCACAAGGCGAAGCGTCTTGAGAGCCCTCCACGTAATTGGTCATATTAGGACGATATGCAGATTGGCATCGGGGTTGATGGATAAGAGTTCGTTCAATGCGATGACCATCAATGGTATCCTGGCCTTAATATGGCCCTTCTTGGTCAATTGGAAACATAATACAAAGAATGAACCAACCACCTCTTCCTGCATATGAATCCCCTGTGTGAGTGCGGTCCTCCCTGGCAGTGCCAAGTGGTTAATCCTGCCTGTATAGCACAGTATATACACGGTACCAACTTCTCACTCTTGAAAATATATACAACATATTCTCCTGTCTAATACCCACGACAGGTTTAGAACCAGAAATATGTCAGTTATTGGAATCCTAGTGGAGCCTGGAGAGTACTTTCAATTGTATTTGTGTACTTTCCACATGTTGGGTTTTGTTTGTTTTTTTGCGCTTTTTAACTGATCATTTCATGTGCGAAATTACCTACATTTATATAATTAACGTATTTATTTTACACTAGTGGTGTTGCTGCCTTTGGCTTCCCCTTGTGTACCTTAGGTGACAGGTCTTATATTACACCAAGGACGAGAACATTTTAAAGTGAAACTAAAGCCTTCTATCCTTAGGAAGGCCAAGGAAGCTGCCATCTTAGCCTCTCATCTGCAGACGACAGCCATTTAATGTTCGTTTGAAAGCACAAGCAAATGCGACAGTTACCATTCACAGCATGTCTTAAATGTAACTTAATAAAAAAACAAACAAACTGGTGTACAAGTTTCCTTGCACTGGTACTCACTAACCTCTGGCGAAAAGAACCTAGACCAGTGATGGCAAACCTTGGCATCCCAGATGTTTTGGAGCTACAGTTCCCATGATGCTCAACTACACTGCAGAGTGCATGAGCATCATGGGAAATTTAGTTCCAAAACATCTGGGATGCCAAGGTTCGCAATCACTTGTCTAGACTTCCACACTTTGGGGAATTGAAACAGAAAGGCCGGGTCAAATCCAGTTTATTGTATTATACACAAACATTTATAGAAGGCTTATATAGTGTCTAATTATCAGATCTCAGCTTTGCACATATAAAAATATTGGACTCCTGAACCACTCAGAAACAGCCTCTAATTTTCAACATCTGCTGTACATCAGAAGGCAAGATCATCATCATTGTTTAGGTAGAACAAAACCTGGATTAAATGATGATTAACACAATGCTTCCTTACCCATTTAACCACTGGAATCTTCCCTGCTGGCATGCAGATTACATATAGCCACCTGATAAAAAAAAATAAAAAAAATTCTTAATGCTGGCTTATCACTGAGTTCCAATAATGCACATTACATGCTTTAGTGCACTGCAGAGCCATTAACCACTTCAATACCACACTATAGCTAAAATACGGCTATAACGCAGTCATCCAGTTCTGGGAGGGTGTCCATGGATGTTGTATTAGAACCCCTGCCTCCCCCCTGGGGCACGCTCTGATCGCTGTGTCCTTCGAACAATCACAGGGGCCTTTTACCATGTTATCAGCTGTGTCCATTTACAGCTGATCACATGTAAACAGGTTTGCCGGTTATTGCCAGCAAGGAAAGGAGAGCCGATAACCAGCAAGGCTGTCAACATTTTTTTACACAGTGCAGTCCCATCAACGCACATTAGTGCAGAAAGTTACTTATTTGCAAAATTGTATAACCGGAAAGAAAATTGGGCTGGGCAGGAAGGGGGCGAAAGTGTCCGGTATTGAAGTCGTTAATTTGGTCTGTTTTGGGACAACGAGACAGAGGGACACAAAGGCAAAACCTAAACTATTTTTTTCCCACTATGTCTCAAAGGTCACTATGCAGACAGCTCCTGAGATTTCTGAGCAGAGGATGTAATCACTGCAGCAGGCTGTCACCTCCAGAGAAAGTTGAGCTTCTCCACCCACTTACACCTACTGCCAATGAGGTATTCCATCAGGCTCCATGCACACCTGAGAGTAGCCGATTTACGGTTTGTTTTAAGCATTTTTACAGCTGAAGGTATGTGCATATTTTCGTTATACATGTCTACTTACAAATGTTTAATACATTGTGCACCCAGATTGTAGAGCATTGAGTTATCTAAACAGAAATGATATATGAACATGTCCTCAGCCACTTTGGTGCTAAATCAGTTCAGTCAGGATGTGAACAGCAGTAAAGGCCATTTAATGTAATGCATTGCAGCTTCCCAGTCCTTATATGTAGTGGCTGCATTTGTTTCTCTTTTCAGGCTAAAAACATTTTCAGAAAGCACTGAAAAATACCTTTTGATCTTGCCAAAAACGCATGGTCCTTCCTGTGAGCTAAACATGTTCAATGTCCAGTCTGGGGGACAACAAATGCTGCCTCCATAGATACATTGAAGGAATGGACTTAACACACTTCCTCTCTGGGTGGCTATTTGCAGGACCACTAAAAAAAAAAAAAAAAAAAATATATAAAAAAAAAGGCACCCCCATTCTAAGGACTGGTAGTGTGCGATATTTTACATGTTCATAGCTTTAGATACTTTTTAAACGAGAGAAGCCTGCTTATGCATTTGTGACCTACCTGCCTATACAAACAAGCAGATTACATTCAGATCCATCATGAAGGCTTGCGTCTTGAACAACTTTCTTCCAAAAAGAAATGCATTATGCAAGTAGACTAACATTCCAGATATCTGTAGTTCAAAAAAAAAAAACAAACAAAAAAAAAAAAAAAAAAAAAACTGTTATACCATTAGGTTTATAAAGAAAAACTTTTTTCAAATATAAGTTCAAACATCCTCATATCAAAAAAATGTATAATCACAGCACTCATAATGTGAACAGCAGTGATGAGTTTTAATCTTTGGATGTGGAATTTTAGAGGAAACAAAAAAATATGACAGATGAATTAGCCAGCCACTTTTATTAATTAAATCACAGAATGGAGAATCTTAAACTCTAGGTGCACAGAACTCCCTTTTACCAATTTGGGAGAACCAATGTGGGCTACACACTAATGCACATCAATGTTGTGTTATATTTTTCTGCAAGCTGGTGTGTACTGAGCCAAGTATTTCAATGCACATACTCTCCTGTTGACCCTCAAGTATATCCATTTTTTTTTTTTAAATCTTAGTGCATGCTTGTGGCTGGAGACAGTAAAAATAGGCCATTGGGTTGAGTTTTTACTGCCCCCTTAGGCCTCATGCACACAGCACTTTTGCAAACTATCCTAGAAGCCTTTCCTCCAGGCAGCAGTGTTTTAGCAGAAAAAAGCATGACACTTGTAAAAGTGTCTAAATCTTTTACAGGAGTCAAGCAAGTCCTGGGACGTTAATTCATTTTACTGACCAGACTTATTTCTGGCCATGGAAATGAATGCTCAAGCACTAGCTTTTAGCAGCATCAAGTGTTTTTTCTGCATAGGATGCATTAAGGTAAAAAAAACAGGAGCCTTTACAACCCCTTTAAGTCTACCATGATTCATGTCACCTACTGGACTTATAACCAACTTACCGTGCTTTCACACTGAAAGCGCCGCTTGTTGGCCACCAACGTGGCACTTTTACCCCCCCCCAAAAAGGTTAAACGCCTGTGGTGCAGCACTTCAGAAGCACTGCCCATTCATTGCAACGGTCAGATGCGTTTTGGGAGCGCTGTACACGATGGTTCCACAAGCGCAGCACCCAAGTGTGAAAGCACCCATTGCAGAGAATGGGAGGCAGTTTTCATGCACTATTTCTAGTGCTAACACGCTTGAAATCTGCCTCAGTGTGAAAGGGGTCTTACTCCTCAAGCAGGACCAACAAGGTGTGCACTAAAAGGCTGCAGAAACAGGCATCCCTCCCAATTCTCTATAACCAATAAAGCCTTGTGCACACTTGAGCTCCAAATCCCTGTTTTACAGGCATTTGACTCTTGCCTTTAAATGCTCCTCCATGTTAATCAAGGCAGCCAAGCGCAAATAGGTGTTTAGAGGAAGAGATAAAAATACAATCACAATGCACATTCTGAAGTGGTATGCTTGTGCTTTTTTTTTTAGCCGTCAATACGTTGAGGCACATTTACACTTTCGCATAGCGGGAACACGCGTTCCCCCTCGTGACTGTTGGGAGTGGCTTGCACATGATTTTGCATGTAGCATACGGCCAGTCCAGTCACTTGAATGGGCTGCCCAATGTGCATCAAGTCGCCAGAAAAGAAGCTCCTACACCTTTGACAAGCTTCACGTGATTTTTAGAGACGCAGTTTGCTATTCAATCCTGTCACATATCAGATTCGCATTAGGCGTGCCATTAAAGTATAAGGCCCGATGGTGCATCTCACTGTGACTCCGCCCAAGATTCCAAATTGCAAAGTGTAAACAGAGCCCAAGGGCCAGTTAAATGAATATTCTGGCCAAAATAATCCATTAAACGCTAAACATGCATGGAAGAATGCAGCTTTTAGGCCCCTTTCACACTGAGGCGCTTTTGCGCTCTAAATAGCGCCTGCAATGCGCCCCAAAAAAGCCTCTCAATACTATCCAATGTGAAAGCCTGAGGGCTTTCACACTGGAGCGTTGCGCTTGCAGGAGGCTCAAAAAACTCCTGCAAGCCGCATCTTTGAGGCGCATCAGGAGTGCTAAAAATAGCGCTCCTGCCCATTGAAATCAATGGGGTAGCGCCTCTAATACGCCCGCAAAATGCCTCAAAGAGGCGTTATTGCGGGCATTTTTAACCCTTTTTCGGTCGCTAGCGGGGGTTAAAATACCCCCGCAAATCGTGGCAAAAATAACGGTATAGCAGCGCTAAAAATAGCGTGTTTTTGCTGCATTTCTCATCAAAAGAATCCAGTGTGCAAAAAAACTTTAACTTGTAAACACCAAATCTCAGAAAGAGGCTTGGTCCTTAAGTGGTTAATTTAGAATACACGCTTCATTTAATAGATATTAATTTAACAAATAAACATTACCTGGTAATCTAGAAATGTCCATTTCAACTGATCCTACGGAAAAAAATTAAAAATAAATTTAAAGGAAAAACTTGGGAAACCTGCAAAGCCAATGTGTATATAATTTGTGTCCTCAGCCAAGTTATTAGTAATCACAGGCTATCATAATGTGAACAGCAATAAGTGTTTAATCATTGGACACAAATAAGATCTTAGTGGAAATGCATTTTCCATGCACCTAGTACAAGTACCTGAATTTCTTTCAACACCTACCCTACTGTAATCCCTATTCAAAAATACAGGTCGATGGGAAATATGGATGAATGGAAGAAAAGGCAGAATTATTCAAATGTCTACTCATACAGCCTGCCGTCTTCGGGAGAGCGGTCAACAAGACTTGCACGAACTGGGTTTATGTTAAAAAAAAAAAAAAAGCACTGCTCCCAGGATAGAACATACATCGACAAAAAGAACCTGCACAATGTCACTTGGCTCAATAAGTGTTTATTCAGCCATACAAGCAACACTAAGCCCAAAGACTGCTGCACAGCTTCTTCACCATTAGCGCATCCTTACAGAGCTAGGACAGGGTCCTTAGACCAACAGCCAAATCGGCTTTGTAACGGTGGAGGCTTGGAGCAGTGACTCCTACATGACTCGCTAGGATAGAAATAGGGGGGTTAAAAGACTGTTGCCTCAAACATGAAACAATTTTGACTTATGTGACCTAACCAAGCAAACCAGATTGAAGAGGGGGGGGGGGGGGGGGAAAACACATGTAGCTTGGATGACAGGCAGAAGGGAACAGTGAGAGCTTTTGTCTTAAAAAGTGAAATACTAGACTGCAGTTCCACCGGTAGGGCTCAGGGAGAAAGGAAAGGCCGGAAGTACTCATGAAACCTGAACTGATAGCAAGGGTTGGATAATGGGAGACGACTAAAGTGACTAGGCAGGCACAGCATGAATGGAGGGAGAACAAAACCAAAAAAAAAAAAATTTTTTTTTTTTTACAAACAGGAGATGCTTTCTCCACACCATATGGCAGGAAAAAGCACACCACACTCAGCCCAGCAGACATCAGCTCTCGGCCCCACAGCTTTAAACCCTTCCATGGCACAACATGAGGGAGTGGCAAATAAATGTGCCAAGAGATGTAACAGAGGCAACTCCCAGTACTTTGCTAAGCTAGCCTACTTACCGAATCTTTAGAGACAGAGCAAGTGCTGAGGCAACGCCAACAGCTTTGGATCTGTAAAGTGCTTCACAGAATGGTGTCTGGAAAGCATCTTATGTAGAACCTAGCATTCAAAGGTTGCTTTCAGGCCATCCCCACAAGGTACGGACAGTTTGTCAAAAGCCAGGCTGAAGACAACTCCACCGGAAAGCTGCAATCTAAGGAGGTGTAGTTCCAACAGTGATGTAGAGAACAGTCCTGGTTGACAAAATAAAACAAAAAAGATCAAGGTGTTGGCAAAAAAAGTGTCCCCTACATCTCTGAAAATGGGACTAAATATCAAACAAAGGAATGCTGCCAATAGGAGGAATTATCCTGAGATAGCCAAAAGGTTTTGTTTGCCAGTGTCCAATACTCCTGCAGGCAGCAGTATAAAGCAAAAGTTTAAGACTTCCTGTGCCCCTCAGTGGACAAGAAAAAGTCAATCTCATCATTTGGAATTTCCATGAATCTTTCAGGATGGAAACCATGTTCCTACAAGAGGCTTACTAAGGGGGGGGGGGGGGGGGGTGAGGCGCCCCGGGTACCACACACGGGGGGGGGGGGTGGGGGGGGGGGGGGGTGTGTGTGTCAGACCGGCACCCCCTCCGCAATTGTACTACAACCGGGGGAGCGTCTGCACTGAAGGGGGGCCTGTGTAACACGCAGTAATGTAAAGGGGCCCAGAGGTGCAGGGGACTGTGTAATGTAAAGGGGCCCAGAGGTGCAGGGGACTGTGTAATGTAAAGGGGCCCAGAGGTGCAGGGGACTGTGTAATGTAAAGGGGCCCAGAGGTGCAGGGGACTGTGTAATGTAAAGGGGCCCAGAGGTGCAGGGGACTGTGTAATGTAAAGGGGCCCAGAGGTGCAGGGGACTGTGTAATGTAAAGGGGCCCAGAGGTGCAGGGGACTGTGTAATGTAAAGGGGCCCAGAGGTGCAGGGGACTGTGTAATGTAAAGGGGCCCAGAGGTGCAGGGGACTGTGTAATGTAAAGGGGCCCAGAGGTGCAGGGGACTGTGTAATGTAAAGGGGCCCAGAGGTGCAGGGGACTGTGTAATGTAAAGGGGCCCAGAGGTGCAGGGGACTGTGTAATGTAAAGGGGCCCAGAGGTGCAGGGGACTGTGTAATGTAAAGGGGCCCAGAGGTGCAGGGGACTGTGTAATGTAAAGGGGCCCAGAGGTGCAGGGGACTGTGTAATGTAAAGGGGCCCAGAGGTGCAGGGGACTGTGTAATGTAAAGGGGCCCAGAGGTGCAGGGGACTGTGTAATGTAAAGGGGCCCAGAGGTGCAGGGGACTGTGTAATGTAAAGGGGCCCAGAGGTGCAGGGGACTGTGTAATGTAAAGGGGCCCAGAGGTGCAGGGGACTGTGTAATGTAAAGGGGCCCAGAGGTGCAGGGGACTGTGTAATGTAAAGGGGCCCAGAGGTGCAGGGGACTGTGTAATGTAAAGGGGCCCAGAGGTGCAGGGGACTGTGTAATGTAAAGGGGCCCAGAGGTGCAGGGGACTGTGTAATGTAAAGGGGCCCAGAGGTGCAGGGGACTGTGTAATGTAAAGGGGCCCAGAGGTGCAGGGGACTGTGTAATGTAAAGGGGCCCAGAGGTGCAGTTGTGGTACACAGTAGTGACAAAGAAATATTGAAGGATGCAGAGGTATGCCGGGGGCACAGTGGGGTGTTTTTACATTTTAATGTGGGGGGGGGGGGGTGCCAGATAAAGGTTCCGCCCCGGGTGCCAAATGCTCTAGGTACGCCCCCGATTCCTACCTCTGGTTTTTACTAGTTTTTATTTTGTGTACAATTTGGCTTCCCCTTGTGTACCTTGTGACAGTTCTTATATTACACCAAGGATGAGAACATTTTAAAAGTGAAACTAAATCCTCCTATCCTTAGGAAGGCCAAGGAAGCTGCCATCTTAGCCTCTCATCTGCAGACGACAACACCAGCCATTTAATGTTCGGTTGAAAGCAAAAGCAACAGTTACATTCAAGACATGCTGTGAAGGACAACTAAAAAAAATTAAAAAAAAATTCTGCTTTCACCATTTTGAAATCTGTTTAATATTGGGGTAACCAATCATCTCTTGTGTAGGTGTCCTTGAATATTCATGAAAATAGTTACTTCAAAAACAATGAAATGAACAAAAAAGACAAACTGGTGTCCTCGCACTGGAACTCCGTAACTAGAGGTCGACCGATATGGATTTTTCTCTGGCCGATGCCGATATTTAGAAATCGGGGCGGCCGATGGCTGTTATATGATGCCGATTTTTTCAGCAAGTGCCACTGGCAGGTTGCACCGATTGGCATTGGTAGACTTCACAGCCGATAGTGCAACTGTGAAACTGCTCTCTGCAGCGCCGGTGTGTGAAACAGTATCGAGAGAGGAGCTGAAGCACTCAGCATGATGTCGGAGGTGGGCAGGACCCAGCAGCTATCCAGCCAATGATTGGGCTGTTTAAGGGGCAGGGCCACATACACGTAGCGGCCCGCCCAGATTCCATTGGCAGGTGTTGGATAGCTGGGTCCCGCCCACCCCCAACATTCAACCTCAATTTTGACAGCTTCTCTCTCCCCCTACAGTTTCACACACTGCGGCACTGCTCTGCCAACAGTGTGGAGAAGGATTCTCCACACTCTGCTGGCAGAGGTGCGGTGACTGCGGTAGGTGTTATATTGGCCTAATTTGGATAATAATCGGCCGATGCCGATTTCTCCAAAAGGGCCAAATGTCATCCAATATATGAGCCGGCCTCTATCAGTAACCTCTGGCAACCCTTGGCTAAAAGAGCCTAGACCAGTGATGGCGAACCTTGGCACCCCAGATGTTTTAGAACCACATTTCCCACGATGCTCAGCTACACCGCAGAGTGCATGAGCATCATGGGAAATGTAGTTCCAAAACATCTGGGATGCCAAGGTTCGCCATCACTGACCTAGACATCCACACTTTGGGGGAAATGTAATTAAAGCAGAAAGGCAGGGTCAAATCCAGTTTGTTGTTTATACACAAACTTTTATAGAAGGCTTATAGTGTCCAATCAGATCTTAGCTATGCACATATAACAATTGAATCTTGTGACTCCTGAACCACTCAGAAACAGCCTCTAATTTTCAACATCTGCTGTACATCAGAAGGCAAGATCATCATTGCTCAGGTAGAACAAAACCTGGATTAAATGATTAACACAATGCTTCCTTACCCATTTAACTACTGGAATCTTCCCTTCTGGCATGCAGATTACATATAGCCACCTGATATAAAAAAATAAATAAAAATAATAATAATTCTTAATGCTGGCTTAACATCACTGAGTTCCAATAATGCACATTATATGCTTTGGTGCACTGCAGAGCCATTAACCACTTCAATACCATACTATAGCTGAAAGACTGCTACAACGCGGTCATCCAGTTCTGGGAGGGTGTCCATGGATGTTGTATTATAACCCCTGCCTGCCCCCTAGGGCACGCTCTGATCGCTGCGTCCTTTGAACAATCACAGGGGCCTTTTACCATGTGATCAGCTGTGTCCAATCACAGCTTATCACATGTAAACAGGTTTGCCGGTTATTGCCAGTGAGGAAAGGAGAGCCGATAACCAGCAAGGCCGTCAGCATATTGTTTACACTGATCATCAGTGCCCCAATTATCAGTGCCGTCCCATCAATGCACATTAGTGAAGAAAATTACTTATTTGCAAAATTGTATAACAGGAAAGAAGAAAATTGGCCTGGGTAGGAAGGGGGTGAAAGTGTCCGGTATTGAAATGGTTAATTTGGTCTGTTTTTGGTCAATGAGACAAAGGGTCACAGGTTAAGCTTTTTTGCAGCTTTTTACGAGAGTTTTTAAAGCGTTTTAGAAGCATATTACAAGCATTTTACAGATTCAGGTACTTTTGTTTAGCCAATAAACAGCACTAGGGAGAGGAGAGTGGAAAATAGGGGTGGAAAGCTACCGTTTGTGCAAAAAGCGACAACAACGCTTGTAAAATTCTCAAGTCAGGCATTTCTATTGAAGTCTATGGGGCCAAAAATGCTTGTAATCTGCCAAAAAGCAGCTCGTAGTTTGAGTGACAGGCGTTTTGCTTCAGGCAACAGAACGTTCACGTGAACGGGGGCCATTGAAATTAATGGGATTGGGCTTGTTGAGCGTTTTAGAGCTACAAGCAGAAAATCTCTAGGCTCTGAAATGACATACAAATGTCTGCCATTTGCTGTCCAGAACATCCTAGCATTACAGTAGAGGGGAATTAGATCTGCTGAAGGTATGTGCAAATTTTGTTATGCATGTCTTTTTACTTACAAAATGTTTAATACATTGTGCATCCAGATTGTAAAGCATTCTGAGTTATCTTAACAGAAATGATATATGTCCTAAAATTGAATTTGTACTGGTGAGCATGTCCTCAGCCACTTTGGTGCTAAATCACAGTTCAGTCAGGATGTGAACAGCAGTAAAGGCCATCACCACAGGACATTTAACGTAATGCATTGCAGCTTCCCAGTCCTTATATGTAGTGGCTGCATTTGTTTCTCTTTTCAGGCTAAAAACATTTTCAGAAAGCACTGAAAAATACCTTTTGATCTTGCCAAAAAAAAACATGGTCCTTCCTGTGAGCTAAACAGATAACATGTTCAATGTCCAGTCTGGGGGACAACAAAAGGTTGCCTCCATACAGTTGCAATAAAATGTGAACCCTTTTGGAATGATATAGATTTCTGCACAAATTGGTCATAAAATGTGATCTGATCATCCAAGTCACAAAAATTGACAATCACAGTCTGCTTAAACTAATAAACACACAATTAAATGTTACCATGTTTTTATTGAACACACCATGTAAACATTCACAGTGCAGGTGGAAAAAGTATGTGAACCCCTAGACTAATGAGATCTCCAAGAGCTAATTGGAGTGAGGTGTCAGCCAACTGGAGTCCAATCAATGAGATGGGAGGTGTTGGTTACAGCTGCCCTCTAAAAAAAAAAAAACACACCAGTTCAGGGTTTGCTTTTCACAAGAAGCATTGCCTGATGTGAATGATGCCTCGCACAAAAGAGCTCTCAGAAGACCTAAGATTAATTGTTGACTTGCATAAAGCCGGAAAGGGTTATAAAAGTATCTCCAAAAGCCTTGCTGTTCATCAGTCCACGGTAAGACAAACTGTCTATAAATGGAGAAAGGGAGAGTAGCAGCAGTGCTAAACCTAGGAGTGGGCGTCCTGTAAAGGTGACTGCAAGAGCACAGCGCAGACTGCTCAATGAGGTGAAGAATCCTAGAGTGTCAGCTAAAGACTTACAAACGTCTCTGGCATATGCCAACATCCCTGTTAGCGAATCTACGTTCCGTAAAACGCTAAAGAATGGATTTCATGGGAGAATACCACAGAGAAAGCCACTGCTGTCCAGAAAAAAAACATTGCTGCACGTTTACAGTTTGCACAAGAGCACCTGGATGTTCCATAGCAGTACTGGCAAAATATTCTGTGGACAGATGAAACCAAAGATGAGTTGTTTGGAAGAAAAACACTGTTTACAGAAAAAGGCACAGCACACCAACATCAAAACCTCATCCCAACTGTGAAGTATGGTGGTGGGGGCATCATGGTTTGGGGCTGCTTTGCCGAGTCAGGGCCTGGACAGATTGCTTTTATCAAAGGAAAAATGAATTCAAGTTTATCAAGACATTTTGCAGGAGAACTTAAGGCCATCTGAAGCTCAACAGAAAATGGGTGTTGCAACAGGACAACGACCCAAAGCATAAAAGTAAAACAGAATGGCTTAAACAGAAGAAAATACGCCTTCTGGAGTGGCCCAGTCAGAGTCCTGACCTCAACCCGATTGAGATGCTGTGGCATGACCTCAAGAAAGCGATTCACACCAGACATCCCAAGAATATTGCTGAACTTAAACAGTTGTGCAAAGAGGAACGGTCAAGAATTACTCCTGACCGTTGTGCACGTCTGATCTGCAACTACAGGAAACGTTTGGTTGAAGTTATTGCTGCCAAAGGAGATTCAACCAGTTATTAAATCCAAGGGTTCACATACTTTTTCAACCTGCACTGTGAATGTTTACATGGTGTGTTCAATAAAAACATGGTAACATTTAATTCTTTGTGTTAATAGTTTAAGCAGACTGTGATTGTCTATTGTTGTGACTTAGATGAAGATCAGATCACATTTTATAACCAATTTGTGCAGAAATCCATATCATTCCAAAAGGGTTCACATACTTTTTATTGCAACTGTAGATACATTGAAGGAATGGACTTAGCCACCCAGATAGAGGAAGTGTGTTATTTGCAGGACCACTAAATAAAAACAAAAAACGCAGGCGCCCCATTCTAAGGACTGGTAATATGCGATATTTAAAATTTATTTTCATAGGTTTAGATACGCTTTAAAAAAAAAAAAAAAAGGAAAGAGAAGCCGGCTTATGTATTTGTGACCTACCTGCTTCTACAAATGAGCAGATTACATCCAGATCCATCATGGAGGCTTGTGTCTTTCGAACAACTTTCTTCCAAAAAATAAATGCATTCTGCAAGTAGACTGCAACATTCTAGATAAATCTGTAAAAATAGATAGAAAATATATAAAACAAAGTGTTAAACCATTATGTTTATAAAGAAAACCTTTGTTTTTAAATATAAGTTCCAACATCCTCATATCAAAAAAAAATGTATAATCACAGCACTCATAATGTGAACAGCAGTGATGAGTTTTAATCATTGGATGTGGAATTGAGGGGGAAAAAAAAAAAATGACAGATGACTGATATTAATTAAATCACAGAATGGAGAATCTTAAAACTCTAGGTGCCCAGAATTCCCTTTTACTAATTTGAGCGTACCAATGTGGACCACACACACCAATGGTGCGTAATATTTTTCTGCAAGCTGGTGTGTGCTGACTGAGCCAAGTATTTCAATGCACTTGTAGCATAGGGACAGTCCAGTCACTTGAACTGGCTGCCCAATTTGTTTTAGTCACAAGTAGATCTGCACAATTAATCATTAAAAAAAATTGTGATCGATTCAACCCCCCCCCCTCACAATCTCTAGTGCAGTTTCCCGATTTTTTTCATGCAACAAGTATAGAATTCTCTGCTCACTCTGGCAATCTGCCAAGTTTTTAAAGCGGAGTTCCACCCAAAAGTGGAACTTACGCTTTAACCACTCCTTGCCTCCTTACATGCCACATTTGGCATGTCATTTTGTTGGGGGGGGGGCCTTTGTTAGGAGTGGGACTTCCTGTCCTACTTCCACCCAGCGACCGCTTAGGTGACTCGTCATATCGCCTTAGGCGACCCCTCCCTGTAGGTGATCACCTGGGACACGTGACAGGCGATCGCCTGTCCACTCCTAAAGCGCAGCATGACTCACGCATGCGCAGTGAGTGGCCGTGAAGCCAAAAGCTGTCACGGCCGGGCACCCACAGTGTGAATGGACGCGCCGGTGGAGGGGGGGGAGCAACGCTAGACAGTGGAGCAGGTAAGTGTCTGTTTATTAAAAGCCAGCAGCTACACTTTTTGTATCTGCTGACTTTTAATGAACATAAAAAAGTCTGGAACTCCCCTTTAACATTGTCTGTGCTAGTAGATAAGTAGAAACACTGCAGCTCTTTTTTTAGATCAAAGGGATATAACTTGTGTGTAAATGTTGTACGTTTTAACCACTTAGGAACCTTTCACACGTGCGGACCGTATGTCCGTATTTCATCCATCCGTTTTTGGATGAAATACAGACATACATGTATCCCTATGGGATAGCGGATGAACATGTCCGCTGACACGCCGTCTCCGCTATGATCGGATTCTGCAGATGGAGGAATATCCTAATTTTTCCATCCGTCTGCAGATCAGATGAACACAGACGGTCCGAGTTTATCCGATCCCCCCATAGAGGAGAGCAGAGATCGGGCGATCCCTGCACAGTGTGCGGGGACCGCCCTGTCATCAGCCGTCTCAGAGGGGATCAACGAAGCGATCCACCGCTAAGCAAGCGGATGTTTGCGGGGCGGATCATTACGGGATCCGCCCGTGTGAAAGGGCCCTTAAAGTCTAAACCTTTTCCTGGCACTTGTTTCTTACAAAGTTAATCAGAATTTTTGCTAGAAAAATTACTTGGAACCCCCCAAACACGTGTATGTGTAATAAATTATATATATATATATATATATATATATATATATATATATATACATACACACACACACACACACACATATACATATATCTATACACATACACACATCTATCTATACACACACACATACACAGAAAAGCAGCCGCTCAGGTGTAGAAATCTTCAATTACCTCCTCCCAGCAACCAAGGGTGCAGGCAATGCCAATATCAGCAAACAGGAACAAACAAGTCCTCTGGATAGCAGCACTCCAAAAATAAAAGCCTTTATTTTAAAATTCAGGGATCCAAATACACATCACACTGGTCAAAAAACTGGCTAACGTGTTTCACACTGTACTAGTGCTTATTCATAGCTATGAATAAGCACTAGTACAGTGTGAAACACGTTAGCCAGTTTTTTGACAAGTGTGACGTGATGTGCAGTGTGTATTTGGATCCCTGAATTTTAAAATAAAGGCTTTTATTTTTGGAGTGCTGCTATCCAGAGAACTTGTTTGTTCCCATTTGCACACACACAGAATTTTTAAGCAGAGACCCTAGGGAATAAAATGGCGATTGTTGCAATATTATGTCACACTGCATTTGCACAGTGGTCTTTCAAACGCAATTTTTTTGGGGGAAAAAAAAAACAAGTAGCTAGCCCAATTTTTGTTTAATGTGAAGGATGCTGTTACAACACGAGAGAATCGTGATATTCTAAGGAAAAAAAATAAAAATTTGCGAATCGTGCAGCTGTAGTCACAAGAATAGAAGCTCCCAAACCTTTTCGATGACAAGCTTCACCCGGTTTTTAGAGACCAGAATCGCATTTGGCATGCCATTAAAGTATAATGAGGCCCAACGTTGCATCTCACGGCAACGCCGCCCAAGATTCCAAATCGCAAAGTGTGAACGGAGATCAAGAGACAATTTAAATGAATATTCTGGTTAAAAGAATGCATGAATGCCAAACATGCATTGAAAAATGCAGCTTTGCTTTTTTTTCTCATCAAAAGAATCCAGTGTGCACGTGGCCTAAAACTGGACAGCTTCTATTCACAAGGATTTCTCTTCCTCTGCTTAAGCGGTAAAATAAAGGTTTGGAGTCAGAAGGGTAAGTGTAGAAATGTTACCCCAGAATATCTCCTACTAATAGGGTAATAAGTCCTAACAGAAGACAACATACAGCACAAGCCGCACTCACCTCCGCACGCTGCCACTACCCCAGCACAAATGGCTGAATACTCCTTCCGCGCGCGCACACAAACACACGAGGTTCTACGTTCCGGCTGCGTGCTGACGTCCCGTGCGTCCCATTTCTAACAGGAAGCAGGAAATACGAATGAGGAAGCGGAAGCGCTGCGGTGATAGCCATTTCCGGAGGCCAAGTCAATGATTGGCGTTAGTTCTGCTGCATATTTTCTTTGGTATACGTAAATAAAATGTATTCATAGGATGGTGTGCTGTTAAAACCCATTTAAATATACATGAGGGAACCGGGTGACACGTTGGATATGCGGACAGTGTACGGGGCGGGGATAGGCAGCATCAGGTCGGTGTGGGCGGGGTCTGGGTTGCCACGTTTGAGTTGGACGTGGAGAGGAGGAGACAGGGAGGGCACAGGAGCCGGGCAGGGAAAGAGGCCGAGAGCCCCAGACTATCTTATACATCACAGGGCTGTACCGGGGGAGGACAGTGATCGTACTGTGCGCTGTGTTATCATTGCTGCTTGTCTTCTGAGCTCTCACTCTAATCCTCCTCACTCTCCATTCATAACGTTATACCGATCTCTGTGCAGTGCTACTGCCTAATCCAGGAAAGGTGAGTGCTTGTGGGGGGGGGGGGACTTGGGCATCTGTAGCAGGGCCCCCACCTTCTTCCCCTGACTGTCACTAGCACAGCTGTCCTGCTGGTGTAAGTGTGGGCTCCTGTGGAAGGATCATGTCAGAGACAGCTGATCTGCTATGAACAGAGAGATATGGCTCTGCTGGAGAAGTATTGGGTGCCATCTGGTGCAGTGTGATTTCTAATGTAGAGGGGTGGTACTGATCAGGCATCCTGGGTGATCACACGTCCTGATGACTGCTCTGTACCAACATGCAGCTGTGACACCAAGAGTGGCTCCATAGTAGTGACACCTACATTGCCTACTCTCTCCTGCTCCATTCATTTCCAACAGAGCTGTCTTCAGTCACTCCATCTCAGAGCTGGCCTGTCATATGGGAACTCTGACCTTTTCTAGTTGGCTGTGACTCAAAGAATAATCTATTCATGCTTGTAATCCGAGCCTAAGAGACTCTGCAATTATATCACTGTTTTCTCTGAACATAACTGACCTGATCTGACACAGACAGGCCTACTTCTGCTTTGTTTGAAAGTACTTTAGAATGTGGGAGATATTTCTAATGATGAAACAGTATGCAGGCTGCTTTTTAAAAGACTATTTCCATGGCAATCATGCTGCTCTTATGGCTACTTACACAATTTCTAATCCACTAGCCTGCCACAAGCTTGTAGGCGAGGTGTTCTGACTTGAAGGGTTAGTTCACCTTTACAGAGAAAAAAAATAAAGGTGAACCAACACCAAACACCCCCCCCCCCCATCCCCTAGTCCACGCTGTCAGTGCCCCGGCAGCCAGCCCAGTGATCCGGGATTTGAATTTCCCACTGTTCTCCCTCTTTATGCAGCACTTCTGAGATGGACCAGATTGATTCACTGTGATTTATTTCCTAAAGCTGGAGAGGACAAAATCAGGCTCACTTCTGCATAGAAATGTTAACAAAAAAGAAAAGGGCATATGTGTGTGTATAACACACTGATATATACTCCAACACATTGTATACCCATGAAAGAGACGTACCGCTCCAAGCTGTGGATGCTCCAATAGTTGCTCACATCCTGTTACTCAAACAGGTGCTGGCTCTGCACTAATGCATGAGAAAAGGAAAAAGCCCTGGACTGCCGCACTCTGTATAAACAATTTATATCAGAAAATGGTTGAAAAAATCCAAAATGTAATCCGTAAATCCAAAAACAAGCAAAAAAACTGAAAGTAGTCATGCAGGGGTGGGTGGCTGACGCGTTTCACATCAAATGTTGATGCTTACATTTGATGTGAAACTCGTCAGCCACCCACCCCTGCATGACTACTTTCTGTTTTTTGCTTGTTTTTGGACTTATGGATTACATTTTGGATTTTTTCAACATTTTCTGATATAAATTGTTTATACACAGCAGTCCAGGGCTTTTTCCTTTTCTCATACATTGTATACCCAGTATGGGTAGTGTCACTCTAGTCAAAGAATACTGCATATAAACAAAAAAAGGGGGGTATCCTTATCTAGACTACAAGGAACCAGAGGACTGTGTCACTCATTTGGTCCTCTGGTTCCTTGAAGTTTAGATAAGGGTACCCCCCTTCATTTCGGCATAGAAACCTTCTGGTGTAGGGAATCGCCAGCTCTAAAAGACAATATCTGAATGATGCCTGTAGCTGCAGGCATCATTCAGATATCCCTGCTCAAAGTCAAGGATGTCATATGATGGCCGGCGGGCCGGAAGTGGTTAACAATCTGAGGTTAGAAGCGAGCCTGATTTTGCACTCTCCAGCTTTAGTAAATAAACCCCACTGTGATGGCGCTGACCATTCAGAATGGATTTGGTCCATCCTGGAACTGCTGCACAGAGAAGAGCGAGAACAGCAAGGATTTCAATTCCCAGATCACTGGACTGGCTGCATGGGTGCTTACAGCTCAGCAACCCCAGTACAATGGGGGCCAGGAGAATTAGTTCACCTTCAAATTATTTCTGTAAAGGTGAATTGATGCTTTAAAGTGTATTTAAAGCCAAAACATTTACCGTATTTATCAGCGTATAACACGCACAGGCGTATAACACGCACCCTAACTTTAAGAGGGAAGTTTCAGGAAAAAAACTTTCCACAGCCCCCTGCGTATAACACGCAGGCACAGTTTACCCTCTATTTTCAGGGTAAAAAAGTGAGTGTTATATGCCAATAAATACAGTACTTTAGTTCTGTACAGTATATAATGGTTAGAACCACTCGCTGGGTTGTATTGTTGATGCCTGTATCCCATAAGTGATATGCAATCTCTCCATTTGTCCTGGGGGCACTTCTGATCAGGACTGAATGTGGGTAAGAAACTGAAATTTTCAGCTGTTAGAGGGCTAATCATCCAATGGGGACACTTGTTTCTGTGACAGCTGTCCAAGAGGGGATGGCACTTGCATTGGAAAGATATCCTCCCATATCCTTTTGTGTCTACAGGGCAAAAAGTACAGAGAAATCTGCCCAATTGGTGTAAAAAAACAAAACAAAAAAAAATCTCACTCAGGTTTTCCCTATTCTGACCAAAATGGGGGGGGGGGGGAAGTTTGTCTTTAGTTATATTTTAAAGCAGAACTAAACTCCGAAATATACTCCCCTCAACCTTCCAGAGTTGTGGCGGTTATGTTCCTCGCCAGCCGCTCTCATATTTTCCCTGGGTGCTGGGTTTTCAGCTTCTTGATTGGCCGGTGCTCAGCTCGGTGTATTATTGCAAAAGAGGCATATCATGTCTCTTCTGCATTAAGGTTTAGTTCTATTGCTGCTGTTGTCCCTGTTTGGACTAAATTGTGCTTTAAACAAGAACGTCACAAAAAATAAGAACCAAACGAGCCAATAAAAAGAGGAACTAAACACACTAATTTAAAATGGAACTAAAGTCCGAGATACTTGGGTAAGCTCCAACGGTCCGATGCCCGCAAGGTCCCTCACTGGCATCTTCTACCCAGCTTCTTCATTGGCCAGCGTGGCATAGTGTAACTTCTGCACTTGTGCAGGGGTTTGGTCATCCCAGCGCACAGGCACAGTGCTGGAACGTATACTGAGCTCAGTGTACATTCTAAAATACACAAAGACAAGCAAAATGTTTTAATTTTTTGAAAAAAAATGCATATTTATTTCAGGTACTTATATAGCGTTGTCAATTAGCGCAGGGCTATATATATATATATATATATATATATATATATATATATATATATATATATATTGTACATTCACATTAGTCCCTGCCCTCAAGGAGTTTACAATCTATTGTCCCTAACTCACATTCATACATACACATAGTAGGGCCACAATCGGAAGTCAAATTTCGTCCGACGAACAATCTGACGATTTTCGAATCGTTAGTATGGTGCTTTTCGTCAGACTTTAAAAGCTGTATGTGCAGACTATAAAATATTTGTCGTACGCGAACTCAACGTCCGAATTTCATTTAATTTGTTCGGTTTTCGTCTGCAAAAAAACGTAAGAGCAGGACTACGCATGCTCAGGAACGAACGCATACATACAAAACTATTTAACATATTGGGGGTTATTTACTAAAGGCAAATCCACTTTGCACTACAAGTGCAAAGTGCACTTGAAATTGGACTGAAAGTGCACTTGGAAGTTCAGTCGCTGTAGATCCGAGGGGGACATGCAAGGAAAATAAAAAACAACATTTTAGCTTGCACATGATTGGATAATAAAATCAGCAGAGCTTCCCCTCATTTCAGATCTACCCCTCAGATTTACAGCGACTGCACTTCCAAGTGCACTTTCTGATCATGTGTACAAGGCTTTAGACAGGAGCCAATTAACCTACCAGCATGTCTTTGGAATGTGGGAGGAAACCGGAGTACCGGGAGGAAACCCACACAGGCACAGGGAGAACATGCAAACTCCAGGCAGGTAGTGTTGTGGTTTCATGTCTCTTCTGCAGTTTTTTGTGTTTTTTTTACAATTTATTGGTTCAGTGAGTGACAAAAGTATAGAGATCTGAGTCCCCAAAACAGCGGCCTGAGTGCCTGTCCCTTCTCCCTCCTGCCCATTCACAGAAAGTTTTGGATTTTGTGAATACGTTTTGTAATTGGGTAAGGGGAGGGGTGGGCAGTGCAGCTGCAAAATATGCCAGTTCTGCTGTGTAGGACATTGGGAGCTGGGTGATGGAGCACTGGAAGTATAGAGATAGCTATACAAATAGTGCCGAGTGAAAATTGTAAAAAAATAAATAAAAAAATAATAATTTCCAGGAGGTGGCATATACCTCATTGTACTTACCTCCCAGCAGATCTTAACACCGTATTGTTTTTCCTGGAGTTCTCCTTTAGCTGTCAGTCGTTGGATCTTAAATCACTGAAGTCAGAGACAGCCAGGCAACAACATTTTCATAAGACTTTTGTACATACATGTATTTTCTTTGCATCAAAGCTGCTTTTCTTACCATACAAGTCAGCGTGATTGGAAAAAGCAGCTTAAAGGAATTCAGAATTCTAAACACAAGCTGAGTGCCCCTGAAAGTCTGCTGTATTTGCACAGCTACACAAGCAGCAGGGAGGTCTGCAGTGGGAGTCTTCAAATATCCTCTCTGCAAATATTTCCTCTAATTTATTGTTTGCTTTCTACCCCTCCATGAAATTGCAGGAAGCGTGTTGTAATGCCGCGTACACACGACCCTTTTTAATGTCATTGAATAAAACAGCGTTTTTCTCGACGTGATTCTTCTCAAGCCTGCCTTGCCTACACACTATCGTGAAAAAAAATGCTTGAGCAAAGCGCGGTGACGTACAACACGTACGACGGCACTATAAAGGGGAAGTTCCATTCGGATGGCGCCACCCTCTGGGCTGCTTTTGCTGATCCTCGTGTTAGTAAAGTTTGTTGAGAGACGATTCGCGCTTTTCAGTCCGTTACAGCGTGACGAATGTGCTATCTCCATTACGAACGCTAGTTTTACCAGAACGAGCGCTCCCGTCTCATAACTTGCTTCTGAGCATGCACATTTTTTTCACGTCGTTAAAGCCTACACACGGCCGTTTTTCATGACGAGAAAAACGACGACGAGAAAAATTAGAGCATGTTCCAAATTTTTAATGGCCATTTTTCACGTCGCGAAAACTGCTCTGGAGCCCACACACAATCGTTTTTAATGACCAAATAAAAAAATGTCATTTTTCTCGTCCTGAAAAACGGTCGTGTGTACATAAGAGAAACATGGAGATGGTCATTGCTGATCTCTTTTTCTAGTTTGACCCTCTTGGTTCAGAACTGTGACTTGGAATTATCATGCAAATAATGACTATGGTTCATGATCTGTTTACCTGTTCAGGGTCAGTGACTCAGAAATGATCTAAAGTGGAACTAAACCTACAGATTCAAGAGTTTTCCAAAACAGTTATTATTCACAGCATGCCTTGAATGTAAGTGTCACAGCTGCTTGTGCTCTCAAATGAACTGTCAACACATCAAAGGGCCGGTGTCAAAACTGATCACATCACCATGGCAACTTTAGATAAAACAGAGGCTAAAGCCCGGTACACACGGTCTGACTTTTGGCCAACAAACTTCATTTTGAGCAAGTTGGACCAACAATCCGACCGTGTGTATGCTCCATCGGACAAACTTTTTTGCTTTTTTCTTGTTTTCATCGGACAAAAGTTGGGTCTGCAAACGGAAAAACTTTTGGCCAACAAAAGTCCGATGGAGCAAAGTCCGACCGTGTGTACAGAAAACCATCGGACTTTTGTCCGATGGACAAAACAACTAATGTTAAAATCAACCAACAATAGCAGAAGTTGACCAAAGGGTGGCGGTAAAGAGCAGAAAAACCACGTGATGTTGCAAAAAGTTTTGGGAAAGTTTGCAGAAAAGTCAGAGCGTGTGTATGCTATGGGTGTTCCCGACCAACTCCGTTCGGACAAAAATCCACGGAAAAATCCAATGGAAGTCCGACCGTGTGTATGGGGCTTTAGATGGCAGCTTTGTTGGCTGTAAAGGATAGGAGGGTTTAGTTCCTCTTTAAGTCAGAGTATTAGTAGGACAACCAGGCAATTGGACTCTTTAGAAGAATGCCAGAAAGGGCAGCCTCCATATTTGAGGGCATGGCAGGTTTACATTAACACCTGATTGAACTTTGAGCCTAAACCCTGGTTCATACCGGTGCAGCTTTGAAATCGCGCTACTTCAGTGCAATATCAAAGCCGCACATCAGTGCGATTTGCACTGCCAATTTAATTGCAGCTTGCGACTTCATTTAACAAAAGTCTTTGCAAGTCGCAATGAAATCGGTATAAAGTAGTACAGGGACCTTTTCCATAATCACTGTATTAACGGTTTCATTGCCAGCAATAGGATGTGATTTGGAGCTTTCAAATCACATGAAAAGTTCCACTATTGTAACCTGAAAGTCGCGTGATTTTGCCTCAATTTTAATGCGACTTGAAGCAATTCCTGTGTATTCTTTAGGTCTACGGTTCTCAAGTCGCATCAAAGTGGGACCAAAGTAGTGAAGGGACTGCTTTTGAAGTCGCAACAACTTGAAGTCGCACAGATATGAACGGTACTCATTGAAAATCATGGTGTACGACTTATGCGACCTTGCAGTTCCAAGTCGCATGACAAGTCACACTAGTGGAAACGTAGCCTTAATCAACTACATACATGCTGCAGATGAGAACCCTTGCTCTCTGGCGGGAAAGCAGTAATCTTTCTGCAGGGGTCCAAAATGCACCCCATGCTGAGTCAGAGCTAAAGCACTGCAATAGACAAAGATCAAGCTTCTGCTGGTTGTAGAGTTCTGGCTCTAAAGAAGTAGGAAGTGTTGGGCCTCTGCAGAGAGACCACTGCTTCCAAACAGTCCTTCTCTACTTTATGCTGGAAAGGGACAGGCTTTTTTTTTTGTCTCTGGCTTCTTTCTAAAGAAATCAAACTGTAGGGTCCAAGCGGACATCTTTTTACACCCACCAAAGTCTTGCATTTCACACTTATTTTTACCAGTAAACTCTGCTTATATGGTGAAATACAGTGTTTTGAAATCAGTCAAACTGTTTTGATGTTGAATTTTAAAAGCAGCAATGTTCTGTCAGATTAGCAAACCTGTAAGATGGCAGGCTTGCCGATGCTTTTAAAATTCAATATCCAAACAGTGTCACAGACTTCCAAATACTGTATTTCACCATATAAGCAGATTTTACTGATAAAAATATGTGTGAAATGCAAGACTCTGATGGGTGCAAAAAGATGTCCACTTGTCACCTTCTGACTGTAGGCTTAGTGCGGGTGTACCAAGATGGCTGCGACTGAACGTCACTTTGGTTGCATTTTCTGATGGGTAGCGATATTCTGATAGAACACTGGGAATAGTTTGCTTTTTGAAATCGTTAAGGCCCCTTTCACACTTGTGCGACTTGGGACTGCAAAGTCGCATACCATGACTTTTTTAATGAGTACCATTCATATCTGTGTGACTTCAAAGTAGTCCCTGCACTACTTTGGTCCGACTTTGATGCGACTTTCACAGGCATTGCTTCATATCGCATCAAAGTCGCAGCAAAATCACACGACTTTCAGGTCGCACAAGTGTGAAAGGGCCCTAAATCGATGGGTTTAGTTCCACTTTAAAGCGGAGGTTCACCCAAAATGGAACCTCCACTTTTCGGAAACCCCCCCCCCATCCGGTGTCACATTTGGCACCTTTCAGGGGGGAGGGGGTGCAGATACCTGTATAAAACAGGTATTTGCACCACCACTTCCAGGTATAGACTCCTGCGGGAGTCCCGCCCCTTCGCGTTCGGAGTAACTTGGCTTGAGAGCGTTTTGCAAGACAAGCAAAACTTTTAAATACATTTTGACTTGATTAACAAGCGATGTCTTGATATACAAGTAGGGTAATGTCACAACTGAGTATAAAATAAAAGAGAGGCGCATCTAAGTGAAGCAATATGGTTCCATTTAATGAAAGTACAACATTTTAGAGCTGCACGATTCTGGGAAAAATGAGAATCACGATTCTTTTGCTTAAATTAAAGATCACGATTCTCTCGGTCCTCCCTATGTCACCATGCACCACCCACAGGTCTACAACTCACCGCTGCACTGCTCCTGTCACGTACGAAATTCAAAACAATACATAGAAAGCACTTTAACACACTAATCCCCTGAATACAATAAATACAGTACCAACACTAATCCCCTGACTATATTAAATACTTTAACACCACTCGCCGCTGCACTGCTCCTGCACGCCTGTCACCTATGAAATTCAAAAGCACTGCACGCTACACTAAAATAAATTAAATGCAGCGCCTGTCAGCAACAACATTTTTTATTTTGAATTTGTTAATGTATTTAATTTATTTTAGTGTAGCGTGCAGTGCTTTTGAATTTCATAGGTGACAGGCGTGCAGGAGCAGTGCAGCCGCGAGTGGTGTTAAAGTATTTAATATAGTCAGGGGATTAGTGGTGTTACTGTATTTAATGTATTCAGGGGATTAGCCTGTTAATGTGCTTTCTATGTATTTTGAATTTCGTACGTGACAGGAGCAGTGCAGCGGCGAGTGGTGTAAATGTATTTAATTTATTCAGGGGATTAGCGTGTTAATGAACGACCGCGCAGGCGCACTGTGAAGTTGGAGACTGATAGGAAGACGACGTGAATCACATTGACGTTCTCTGACAGAACAGCGGCGCATCACGCTCTCTGCTCTGACGCCAGTTCCGGTATCGGCGCCATTTGCGTTCCACGATGGTTCCGACAGCTTCTCCTCCGGTCCAGGCTACATCCCGGGAGAATCGCGGTAATCCGGGCTGGAGATCGCCGGGGGGGGGTGAATCGAGATCGCGATTATCATACGATTAATCGTGCAGCTCTACAACATTTAGCAACTCACGTGGTTGTTGATTAAAACAGACACATCCAAGTATGATAGACCATCCTCCTTCATTAAATGTAACCATATTGCTACACTTCTCTTTAAGGCTCCATGTACACAGAAGCTGATAAACTGCAGTTTATTGGCGTTTTGGCGTTTTTTTAAAAAGCCGATTAACTGCACTCTATGTTAGCCTATGTGTTCATGTACACATAACGTTTTTTAACTTTAATGGGCTTTTTTCTGAACGCAAGAAATTCGCGTTCAAGGTGCCGTTTTTCGGCAGAAAAAAACGTAAAACGCCAAAAAACCCTCAAACGCTGGCCGCAAGTTTTTTTTTGCGTTTTTTGGTCCATTAAAAAAAAAAAAAAAAGCTAAAAAATGCTACAATGAAAAACGCCAATAAAAGCTAGTAAAAAAACGCTGATAAAAGCTAGCTTTTTCTGCTGCTTTAAAAACGACCATTTTTGAGCTTCTGTGTACATGGAGCCTTAAACTCTGTAGTTCCTGCTGGATTTTGCTTCTAATCCCCTTGTGGAGGCTGCCATTAGGACATTTTATGGTTACACAACCTAAATGGTTGTGAAACGAATCATCTGAGTTTCCATTAATTTTTATGGGGAAATTTGCTTTGATATGCAAGTGCTTTGCGTGCTTTGGAATAGCAGTATGTTTCCGGAACGAATTATGCTTGCAATCCAAGGTTTTACTGTACCTGCTATAATGTTTTGGTTCCGGTTAACAATCCAAAGATGTTTTTCGCCTGTCTATGGGCAGTCTATTTTTATTTATTTTTTACAGATACTTACTGTATATAGTGCTGTCAATTTACGCAGCTCTTTACATATATGTTGTACATTTACATGAGTCCCTGGCCTCAAGGAGCTTACAGTCTAAGGTCCCTAAATCACATTCATACATACACTTAGTAGGGCCAATTTAGACAGAAGCCAATTAACCTACCAGCATGTCCTTGGGGGATGAGAGGAAACCCACGCAGGCACAGGGAGAACATGCAAACTCAAGGCAGGCAATGTCATGGTTGGGATTCGAACCGGTGACCCAAGTGCTGCTAGGTGGAAGTGCTAACCACTTAGCCACTGTGCTATTTTGTTTTCTTTTTATACATAGGACAAGGTTCGCCTTTTTGTTTTGATTTTCCTAAAAGCGGTGTTAAAGCTTTTGATTAATATTTGCTATGCAGCACCAGGGACATAACCTACCTGTAATGAAGTGTGTGTGCCATGCCCAGCTGGCTGATACGTAATGTAGAAAACATCTTCCCACTTCTGCCAAGTTCTTCTTACAGCACTGATCTTCCAGCTCTTCTGGGGTTAACAGCCATTGTGAGTATGAAAGAGACGTGCTGCTTGCTCGCTCGTCCGCCCCTTCAATTCATAGAACTCATAATATTCTTTCCCATAATGCAAAGTGGATTACCTGTGTGCAACCATTGTGATCACATAAGGTTTTCCAATTGGTTGCATCCCTTGCAGGAGGGTTGTACACCGCTGACTGCAGATGTCATAAGCATGGGGCGTTCTGCCAGTACAGTCTATTGGCTAGATCAGGAGACATTAATGTCCTTCGGGTGCCCCAGCACTTCTGGTGATCTCACAATCTGTTCCCAAATACATGCAAATCACCTGTGCTGGTAAGGTTTGCAGCAACATAGGCCATATCAGTTCAGTGCTTAGACATAAAGCTGACAGTTCAAAGTGCAAGTTTCAGCGGTTACATGGCTTTGGGCCCTGTGTATATTTTCATACGTAAAACTTCCTTCAATGCTGTGCTGGAATTGCGTGTTGAAATTCTAAACATAGGATAAGCATTAGCACTGTAAAATCCAATTGTTCACATTGTAGCACTGAAGCCTCGTACACACGGCCGAGATTCTCGTCGGAAAAAAACATGTCGTTTTTTTCGACGAGATTCTTGGACAAGAAACTTGTCCCGGCCGAGTGTACACACGCTCGATTCAAAGAACCCGCGGTTCTTTGAATGGAGCGTACGCGGTGACGTCATTGACTACGACGAGCATGCGCTCGTCACATTCAATGCCGTCGCCGCCATCTTGGTATACCCTACCTATGCCTAGGAAGCTACCGCGCATGCGTCGAATTCATTTCGAGCATGCGCGGGCTTCCGGGAGGACAGGTAAGTGTACACACACTCACTTTTCTCGTCGAGAAACATGCCGACGAGAATCTCGACGAGAAAATAGAGAGCAGATTCTCTATTTTCTTGTCGAGATTACTTGTCGGTTTTCTTGACGAGAAACCATACACACGAACGAGTTTCTCGGCAAGACATCTCTGCCAGCAAGTTTCTTGCTGGTTCTTGCCGAGAAACTCGGTCGTGTGTACGAGGCCATAGAGAGTATAATTGGCAAAGGATCCTTTTTTTTGCTATGACAGATATTTTTTTCGCCTGGTGTGTGCAGTTATAACTGCTGATCCGTTTATTCTTGGTAAATAAGTAGTTATGACTACACTACAGTCAAAATTGAAAATTAAAGATGAAGTTTAATATGTCGATATTTTGTCTTTCCATGATTCACTGCCCCTCTCCCTCCTGTGCATTCCCAATGCAGTGAATTCAGGTTAAGGGGAATTAAGCAACCTTTCTCATTTTTGCACAGTTGCAGTCTTTGCGAGCTGGCTTTAGAAGCTTGCCAGTTGTTTCACATTTTGCACATGAGCTTTTCATAAATGTGAAGGTGTTTGTATTCCGTGAGATTAGAATAGAATTGAAGGTAAATACGATTAGATCTGATAAGGTGGTATAGACTTGTATTTTACTGGCTTACAGTAACCCTGATAAACATCTCCTCCTCTTCTCCCTGGGAATGTTTGGCCACAGGCAATACGATGAGAAGGATTTAAGTGCTTAACTAATATTCTGCAGTGCTTTACAGAAAAAAAAACCTAAGAGCTCTTTGACATTGCAGCTGTAAGGTGAGAAGCGCCTGCCAAGAATCCCTCAAATGATGGGTATTAAAGGGCACTGAGCCAAAAGGACATTTGTTTTCTTCTTTTCTGCTGAGAGATCAATTCCCAAAGAATAGAAAGCTTTGGGGGAGATTTACTAAAACTGGTGCAGCTATGCATGGCATTAAATCGGCTTCTAAGGCCCCTTTCACACTGAGGCGCTTTGCAGGCGCTATTGCGCTAAAAATAGCGCCTGCAATGCGCCCCAAAAAGGCAGCTCAATTGTATCCAATGTGAAAGCCCGAGGGCTTTCACACTGGAGCGTTGCGCTTGCAGGAGGGTCAAAAAACTCCTGCAAGCTGCATCTTTGAGGCGCAATAGGAGCGGTAAAAATACCGCTCCTATAGCGCCCCTGCCCATTGAAATCAATGGGGTAGCGCCTCCAAAATGCCCACAAAACGCTGCAAAGAGGCGTTATTGCGGGCGTTTTTAACCCATTTTCGGCCGCTAGCGGGGGTTAAAATCCCCCCGCTAGCACCCACAAATCGTGGGAAAAAATACGGTATAGCGGCGCTAAAAATAGCGCCGCTATGCCGCCAGCGCATCCAGCGCCTCAGTGTGAAAGTAGCCTAACTTCAGCTTGTTTAATTAAAGTGATACTAAAGGTTCCCTTTTTAAAAATAAAAATAACAAACATGTTATACTTACCTCCACTGTGCAGCTTGTTTTGAACAGAGTGGCCCCGAACATCCTCTTCTGGGGTCTCTCGCGGCTCCTCCCTGCATTAGATAACCCCCTTGGAGAAGAGTTCTCCCGAGGGGGTTACCTTGCGGGCTCGCTCCTGAGTCATACACTCGGCGTCCATAGACGCCGAGTGTATGACTCTGCCCCGCCCCTCGCGTCACTGGATTTGATTGACAGCAGCGAGAGCCAATGGCTGCGCTGCTGTCAATCTATCCAATCAAAGTCGGGACTCCGTAGAGAGGAGGATGATGGGGACGCGCCGAGCAGGTGAACTGGCTCAGGTAGGTAAAACGAGGGGGCTAGGGGGCCGGTGATTGCCAGGTATTTTTTCACCTGAATGCATAGGATGTATTCAGGTGAAAAAACAAGCCTTTACAACCCCTTTTAAAGTGGAGTGCCACCCAAAAATGGAACTTCCACTTTTTGGAATCCTCCCCCCCCTCCGGTGTCACATTTGGCACCTTTCAGGAGGGAGGTGTGTGGTGCAAACACCGTTTACACATGCGTGCATGATTGTGTATGCATTCGCTTGAGCATGGAGGGATGGGGGCACTTAAAAAAAATTATTATTTTTTTTTTTTACACAATTTTTTTTATTTTTTTATTGAGAGCATTAAAAGTAGTATATACAGTACAAAAATCACATTGGTTTATATGGTAACCATGACACACTTATACAATATAGAACACCATTTGCAAATGAGTCATGGAGCGTATCAAGCTTTCAATTTTAATTTTTAACTTTTCCACTTTTTTTTGTCACTTTTATTTGCTATTATAAGGAATGTAAACATCCCTTGTAATAGAAATAAGGATGTCAGGTCCTCTTTATGGAGAGATATGGGGTCAAACAGACCCAAATCTTTTCTGTACCTTTTAAAAATCAAAAGAAAAATTGTGTTTGATCTTTTGCCTTAAAAAAATAAAAAAGTTAATAATTTACTGCCATCTTGGACCAGAAGTGACGTCATGACGTTGCTCCAGTCCTCCACGGCCATAGAGGCGATCAAAGACGATCTAGTCTTTTATTGCCTCTGTGACCAGCTGGCTGCATCGACAGAGAGCGTTTCTCGGGCGAGCCGGCGGAAACGGTAAGCCCAAGAGACACTGGCGAGCGGACATCCCCTCCTGCCGCTTCTGAAAGCGATCCAGTGGCTCATGAGCCGTTTGGAAGGATTTCAAGAGAAAGCCAGCCACTGGCTAAAAAGAACAATACCGAGGTTATTGCTGATATCCTCAGCCATAATTCCGGTAAACCACTTGCAAACCGCAACGTATATATATACGTATTCCGGTTGCAAAGTGGTTAACCTATCAGGGTGTTTTTAAAACCACCTATACGAACTCCATGGCGATTGTTTTCATGGTATGAATTAAACTAGTAATCCACCATGGCAAAACAATCATTCTTGCTATAATGACAGCTGTGATTAAAAAGTATTGCCTGCAAGCGTTACAGCATTTCACAGTTATTTTCCACTGTCACAGTTCCCAAAAGTACAATCGTGGGCAGTAGTGAAGAACTCATCATTAAAGAATAAAGACATGTAACTGAATTGGCTAAATGAAGTGTTAGCAGTGCGTGCAGAAATACCAATGTATGGACGTAATCCCCTAATCTGCTGACGTGCAGCCTGTGAGCACGGTGAATGGATTCAGATTCCAAACCATATGGAAGACACCCTAATGGTGAGGGGGGGAGTACGGTGCAGATCAAAAACTGGACAAGCTGAGTTGCTTGGCCGTTATCTATAGGCTGAGTTTCTGATTGTTTAGGAAAGTAAGGCAGGCTATACTTATACTGTCACTGTTTGCATTTCTCTTATTACTTCTGCTCTTACTTGTGCAACCTGCACATTTAATTAAAAAGTCAATAAAAAATGTTCTTTGGAATTTGTCATGCCCATAAATATTAAAATTGTACTCTAGTTTTTATATATATATATATACCGTATATGTGTATGTATAAATATAAAAATATTTGTATGTAAACAGAGCAGCGCCTCTTACAGACACAGCAAGCTTTTGTTAAGCTTTGAGAAACTTCTTTTGAAAAAACATTACTTTCAATATGGGAAGGTATAGCACATATCTTGTTTAAATAGTTTTTTTTTTATTTTAATACATAAAACTCTTACATTCTTTGCAAAACAATTTGCAACTCATACATATAAAAGTAGTAGTACAGACTGTTAGGCTGCATTCACCCATGATCGCGGGCGATTCAGCCCCACAATTTCAAATGGCTGCAAAACACGGGACGCGTTAAAAAAGCCATCACTTGTAATCGCACCTTAATCACGCCATAAATCTAACTGCAATCGCAATGCTTGTCGCTCAAAAGGGTTTCTTTTTGGGCAACAGCGTCACGATTTGCCGTGATTGTGGCGTGATCTACGGCGCGACAATCACAACAAAATCGCGGCACGATTGGGGTGCCATTAGAAGTAATAGTATTGCAAATGCATTCCGCGTTTTGCAGACGTTTGAAATCGTGGCAATTCCACCCGCGACCATGTGGAATTGCAGCTTTACTTTCAACAAGCTGCTTGTTTAGAGGGACAGCACTCCCAGTAAAGGGGATCTTGCACGTAAAGTGATTGTAAACTCTTACATATACTCAGTGAATTGACTGGCCTCAGGTGATACACAAATCCTCCTTCATAAATTGTACCTGTTTATCTGCGGTCTTCTCTTCTCTACATCCGTCCAAAGTGCAGAATTTATAAAGCTTGTCTGAGGTGCCAGAAAAAAGGGGACAGAGAGCTGAAGTTACACTCTGAGCTCAGTGAGGAGAGCTCTGAGAGCTGATTGGAGGGAAAGGACATGCACACAGAGCTGAGGCTGTCAATCAGCTGGAGCTCCCTCCTCTGTCAACTTTTTTTTCTTGGTGACAGGGGAGAGGGTCCTAATGGCTCCTTAACGTTGCACTTATTCCTTGGTGATGTGATGTGATTTCTCTACAATAAAAGTTTTGGACTACAATAAAGGGCCATGGGGTGCTGGCGAATATGTGTATTGATTTGTTCCATAATTAAAGGGGTTGTAAAGGCAATTTTTTTTTTTTTTTTTAAATAACAAACATGTTATACTTACCTTCACTGTGCAGCTCGTTTTGCACAGAGTGGCCCCGAACCTGGTCTTCTGGGGTCCCTCAGCGGCTGTCTCAGCTCCTCCCTGCAAGAAATAACCACCTTCATGAGAGCTCTCTCGCATGGTGGTTAGTTCTTGCGGGCGCGCTCCAGTGATACAGCCTGTATTCTATCGATTTGGTTCGCCTATCGGATAGGGTCTGGCTTGGACTGCGCAGGCGCAATCGGAGCTGACAGAAATCTCTGAGGTGGAACAGCTGTTCGTCAGCTGTAGACGGAACATGCGCAATCAACACAGCGCTCGCTCCCGATGTTTGGGGCTGGTTATACATGCCGCTCGCTCTATACAGCAAGGGACGGATGCTTTTCTCAAAGGGGCGGATATGGTTAGAAGAGGCATGATGGCCAGTGCTTTATCATGCGGCCTCTTATAACCATATCCGCCCCTTGCTGTATTGATAAAAGCATCCGCCTCTTGCTGTATTGAGATCCGAGCATTTGAGAAAAGCATCTGCCCATCATAAAGCACTGGCCATTATGCCTCTTCTAACCATATCCGCCCCTTTGAGAAAAGCATCTGCCCCTTGGTGTATAGGGGGAGCAACGTGTATGACCAGCCCTGAGCATCGGGAGCGAGCACTGTGTTGATTGCGCATGCTCCATCTACAGCTGAAGAACAGCTGTTCAGGCTCAGATTTTCGTTGGCTCTGATTGTGCATGCGCTGCGCCTGTACAGTCGAGGCCGGACCCTATCGGATAGGGGAACCATCTCGATAAAACACCGGTGGCTAAAGTCGCTCACTGTATCACTCGGCCCCACCCCCCCCCCCCACGCGCCACGTCATTGGATGTGATTGACAGCAGCGTGAGCCAATGGCTGCGCTGCTTTCAATCCATCCACTCTAGCCAATCAACGGCCAGGCTGAGTGGTGAAGAGGACGTTGGGGGCGAGCGCAGCAGGTGAACATGCTCAGCTAAGTAAAACAGGGGGCTGGGGGGGGGGGCGTTACTGTCGGATGTTTTTTCACCCTAATGCATAGGATGCATTAAGGTGAAAAAACATGAACCTTTACAACCCCTTTAAGCTGGCCATCCAGTAGTTTGCTTGTTAACTTCTTGTACTGTTTGTTGCAGCTCATAAAATTCACTAAGATGTCAGACAAATGTAATTATAAAGCTCATCTTGAATAATACTGTGGCAAATAAAATAGTTATATGTTTATGGAGGTAATTAAAAGAAAAAAGGGAACACCTAGACAGACGCTTTGATGCAAAAGGATATGTCAAATTCATTCCTTACATATGTAACTATTCTATATATTTGCATTGCTCATACTAGTTAGGACCCCAGATTGTAAAGTCTTGTTTTGTTTTTTTTCCCCAAAAAATAACAAACATGTTATACCTACCTGCTCTGTGTAGTGGATTTGCACAGAGCAGCCCAGATCCTCCTCTTCTCGGGTCCCTCTTCTGTTCTCCTGGCCCCTCCCTCCTGCCGAGTGCCCCCACAGCAAGCAGCTTGCTTTGGGGGCTCCCGAGCCGAGTCGCAGCTTCCTCTGTCCATTCAGACACGGAGCTCCTCCATGCTTCTTATCAGTTTGGTTGCTCTTCTGTGCACTTTCTCCAGTTCCCCAAAATCTTTTTGGTGAATTGGTGCCCAAAACTGAACTGTATATTTCAGATGAGGTCTTACTAATGATTTGTACAGGGGCAAAATAATGTGTCTCTCTCTCTCTCTCTCTCTCGTCTGTACCTCTCTCTCTCTCTCGTCTGTACCCCTCTCTCTCTCTCTCTCTCTCTCTCTCTCTCTCTCTCTCTCTCTCTCTCTCTCTCTCTCGTCTGTACCTCTCTAAATACAAAAACATATTAGTGTTCATACAAGCATTTTGTACACAGAGGCGTGCTAAGGCAACCCATACATTTCGAACACCTCCACACACAGAAAGATGCACCTACACTATTTTTGACAATACAAAACACCAAAACAGTGTTCATTCTTCAGTTAGAATGAGAATTAGTCCTCTAGAGCTAGCTAGATGAGGTTATAAAAATTAAGAGGGGTGGAATTTTCCCACCTAGCACTATTTTAGCTGAAGATGCAACAAAAGTACCATATATACTCGAGTATAAGCCAAGTTTTTCAGCACATTTTTTTTTGTGCTGAAAATGCCCCCCTCGGCTTATACTCGAGCCACCTTTTTGCGCCTGATCTCCCAGACTTTGGGGACCCGGAACTTGGCACACATATAGCCCCACCCTTCCTCTACAAGTGTGCAAAGTTTGTTATCCGGGGGACCTATGGCCCGGGAGCACCGATTTTTCAAAGCCGGGCACCCCTTCCATAGACTCCAATGTTAAACTGTAATTTCTCCGGTAACTTTGGGGACCCGGTACCGGCCGGCCGGCCAGAAGTCCCCTGGATCCGAAACTTGGCACAAAAGTAGCCCCAGTTCTCCTCTACAAGTGTGCAAAGGTTGCTGTCTGAGGGACCTACAGCCGGGGAGCACTCATTTTTCAAAGCCGGGCACCCCTTCCATATGCTCCCATGTTAAACGTAAGTCTAGGCATGGGCACAGTGAGGCATGGACATGGACACAGTGAGGCATGCACATGGACACAGTGAGGCATGCACATGGACACCCTAGGCTTATACTCGAGTCAATACGTTTTTTCCCCATTTTTTTGTGGTAAAATTAGGTGCCTCGGCTTATATTCGGGTCGGCTTATACTCGAGTATATACGGTAAATGAAAACAGACACCTGTCCAATAAAAAATGACTATAACCCGGAAACTACAGTGATTAACTGAATTCTGCTTGGAATCAGCAAGTCTTATGAGCAGTAAATGTTTTTATAGGAAGACTCTACACCTGGGAGACCTGGGCCATTACTGACACATTAGTCATGGCTGCTGGAGAGTTCGATTCTACTTCTACAATGACATTGCACATATACCCACATGCTACTACAACGCAAAGATAAATTTCTTGATCTGTAAATTTTCCACTAAATCTTGATTTTTGAGGTACATGCAAAGCCTTGTTTTGCATGCCAGAGTCGTAGAAATGAAAAGTAAAACTATAGTCAATTTATTTTCTTAAAATATGACTAGCTGAATTGCAAACCCAAGCAGCTGACATTTATTGAGCATGCTTTATGTTTTGTATGCCTTCTGTATAGCTTTTGCTATACTTCAGGTACTGTTCACCTGAGCAGATGTGGTTACATAGGGTACTAAGTAGCATAAAGATTATTGATCATGCAGTACTATTAGACCTGTGGCAATCAAGGCACACCAAGCGGTATAAGGAACTTGTTTGTACTTTGACCTGTCAGATTATCCAGATTTAAAGTGGATGTAAACCCTCCATACACCCAGTGAAGTGAACAGCCTCAGATGATACACAGAGATGAACCAAATCTCCCTACATAGGTTTTACATCCATATCTGATGTCTTCACATTTATATACTGTTTAGAAAGTTCAGATCGTGTTAGGAAATTTTCTCTTCCTGTTTAACACAGAGTGTGATGTCTGGGCATACAGCCAAGATAGCTAAAATTGCTGATTGGAGAAAAAGCACACACCCCCTCTCATCATAGGCAGAGACTCTCAGAGGTGTTTTGTAACAGGGCCAGTTCCCTGCTAATCTATTTTAGCAACCACCCCTGACAGAAATTTAAGGCTGCTTTTTATCTGATGTGTCCGAGAATTTGTCAGGAGTTATCAGGCTGATAACAGAGGAATGGTTCAGGAGAGAGCTACAGGACATAGCTCTTTGAAGAGAGATAACAAAACACTGAAGATATATGTGCCCAGCTCAAATTTCATGAATCGATTTTACATCCACTTTAACTGTAAAAGACCATCTACTGTATGTTTAAGCTGTCCATACACAGTAGAGGATAGTTGGTTGTGCATATATCATCTGACCATCTTGGACATCTGTGCAAGCCACATGAACTTTAAGACAGGATGGTCACCTTGATTGTAGCGAAAACACTGCACTGCCACCGCTTACCAGAATTGAAACGAATAATCGCACACGGTTTTCTAAGGCCCCATGCACACGAGACGCCGGTGCAAACTCTGCTGAACACACGTTTTTAAAGGCTAAAACCGGTGTTTAAAAACACCCGTTTTGCCGCAATTTTAGCGGCGTTTTACCGCGTTTTACCGCGTTTGCGTCTATAGGCGTTTAGTTAAGAAACATCATAAGACCCTCCCTAAGCTCAAAAAACATTATTATTTAACCATTTCAGCCATTTTGGGAGACCAGCAGCTGAGAGAGCAGCAGTGTACTTGTATTTAGCGTATCACTTGCCACATCATCTGCCACAAGATGTGTATTGTCCACTTGCCACATCACCTGATACGTCACCTGGCCACGTCACCTGCCACAAGTTGTGAATTGTCCAATTGCCACGTCACCTGGCCACAAGTTGTGGATTGTCCACTTGCCACATCACCTGGCAACGTCACCTGGCCACATCACCTGCCACGTCACCTGCCACAAGTTGTGAATTGTCCACTTGCCACGTCACCTGCCACGTCACCTGGCCACAAGTTGTGGATTGTCCACTTGCCACGTCACCTGTCCACGTCACCTGGCCATGTCACCTGCCACGTCACCTGCCACAAGTTGTGGAATGTTCACTTGCCACGTCACCTGGCCACGTCACCTGCCACAAGTTGTGCATTGTCCACTTGCCACGTCACCTGGCCACGTCACCTGCCACAATTTGTGGATTGTCCACCTGCCACGTCACCTGCCACATCACCTGGCCACGTCACCTGCCACAATTTGTGGATTGTCCACCTGCCACGTCACCTGGCCACGTCACCTGCCACAAGTTTTGGATTGTCCACCTGCCACGTCACCTGCCACGTCACCTGCCACAATTTGTGGATTGTCCACCTGCCACATCACCTGGCCACGTCACCTGCCACAAGTTTTGGATTGTCCACTTGCCACGTCACCTGCCACAATTTGTGGATTGTCCACCTGCCACGTCACCTGCCATGTCACCTGGCCACGTCACCTGGCCACGTCACCTGCCACAATTTGTGGATTGTCCACCTGCCACGTCACCTGCCATGTCACCTGGCCACGTCACCTGGCAACATCACCTGCCACAAGTTGTGGATTGTCCACTTGCCACGTCACCTGCCACAAGTTGTGGATTGTCTACAGTGCAATGCAAGCAATTACAGTTTTTTTTCATATTTTTTTGATGGTTTTTCATCATTTGCCATCATTTTTGAGATTTCTAATGTAAAAAAATAGGTCACCTTTAAAAACGCTAATAAACGAAATCGCAGCAAAACGCCGGTACCGCGTTTAGCCGCGTTTTGCGTCTGAAACGTGGAAAACTTTTGCGTCTGAACCCATTTTTTTGCTTCTGGAAAAACGAGGTTAAACGCAACTGCCTAAAAACGTCAATAAACGAGACTGTGTGCATGGACACATAGGATAACATTGAATGGGTTCAGGGGCAGTTGAAAAAAGTGTCCAACTGCCTCTGAACGCGCGTTCAACAGCAAATAACAGCGTCTCGTGTGCATGGGGCTTAACCTGTCCAGCCGCTGTTCCCTGTTCTCTTTAAAAAGCTATGCCATAATGACGTTAGATGGTCACTGAATAAGAAGACCATCATCTGCTTTCTGTGGATACTTCTGCACATCTCTTTTACCTATCCCTGTTCTACCCGTCTCATTAGAGGCCTGCAAGGAGACATGAAGTCCACCTACTGTATGTGCTGTGTATTTTCTTCATACTGGTGTGCTGGCATTACCATGTTGCCCAAAGTGACTGTTTACATTTTTATTTATTTTTTCTTTCTATTATACTGCATTGAGAAATTACCAGGAAAATCTGGTTACAGTCATCAACACAGTTGCCGGTTAAAGCATTAGAAAATAAGGCCAAATTTGAACAAATTCTACAATATGCTGTACCAAAGTGTGTGTGTGTGTGTGTGTGTGTGTTATTTATTTATTTATTTATTTATATAAAAATTAAAAACCTTTCGTTTTTTTTATCCTGTGTTTTCTTCGCTTCAATACAGAATGAAGCTAAAAGAGATTGATCGCACTGCAATGCAGACTTGGAGCCCCTCTCAACAACATCCTATATATCTTGCAACAGGTGAGTTTTTATTTTTATTTTATTTTTTCACTGTTCCCCATTTAAGCGGATTTCCCTGCTAGGTTCCATCGACAAGAATATGTAAGGATCTGTAGAATGCTTGTGTTTTTGAAATGAAGGAAGTTATATGTTACAAAATCTTCTTTGAGTAGATTTTGTTACAGTTTCCTCTGTTAAACCTCCCATCTAAGTTACAAATTTTGTATTCTTTTTTATTTTTTTATTTATGTTTATTGATTTTTCCATTGAACAGAGAAAAATTACAGAGCATATCAACATACACGCTTACACATTATTTTCTTGTATTCAGTAGCAATATACCAGTATTACACCGTGAAGCGGGAGCATAAACAATATAGTCTCGAAATAACATTCAAGCCTAATAAGGCCTACAGCTTGTGGCCACATGGCCACATAGGTGTCCCAGTTCCTCAACGGAGGAGAAGAAAAAAAAAAAAGAAACACAAAACCCTAATACCAAAGGTGTATCGAGAGTATTTAACTGTGATTTTCACAGGACTCATTCGGTTATCCTTATTCAGTAATACTTAAGTGCTTGCATTCACTCACACAACACTCATACCCATTCACCCAGCACTTCCACCCATTTCCCCAGCCGAAACTACAGCTGGGGGGGGCACTCCTCCTACTCCCCCCCCACATTTATGTGGGATATGTTTCATGTCCCCAGCTTCTTTATTTAGGATAGGAGGTAGTTCTCCCCCCCCCCCCCATCAAACAGGAGGGGCTGAATCAGGGCCCACTACTGCTGAGACAGAGGGGTATCCTTCCAAAAGGAGCTGTCTATATCCAGCCAAGGTTGCCAGATCTTGTAGAATTTCTGTATACAGGCCCTTCCTTTATAGATTAGTTTAAAGGTTGGTACGACTTTGTTTATCATGCGGTACAGCAGTTGGATGTTGGGAGCAGATTCACACTTCCATTGTAGTAATATCAGTTTTCTGGCATAAAAGAGTATCAAGCGGACTAGGGTCCGTTCGTGGGTTCTGGGTATGTGGTCATTAAGGATGCCCAGGAGCCCCACTTCAACAGTGTGGGGGGGTCACTAGGCATAGATTGTTTTCAAAAAAAGAGAATAGGTCCACCCAGAACCCCAAGAGGGCCGGGCAGGACCAAAACATGTGTACATAACCAGCATTGGTGCACTTACATCTAGGGCAGAGGGCCCCTGAAACATAACCCATGCGAGCCAGACGGGCCGGCGTGTAATGCAGTTGATGAATAAATTTTAACTGTATATATTGGTCGTTAGACCCAACAATATCCAAGAAACAGGCCCCAGAGGCCTCCTCCCACCCCTCCTCTGAAAGCCCAGGGATGTCGACCATCCACTTCCGCTGTGCAGCACGGAAGGGAGAACTCCCACCCGTCTGCAGTCGGGAGTAAATGGTCGTGGCTAATTTCGTAATGCCAGAACACGACATCAATGCCTCAAGCGGGGATTCAGCGAGCTCAAGAGTCAGGCCATGAAACTGCGCACGGACAGCGTGTCGTATGAGAAGATATTTAAAATAGAATTTATTTGATAATCCACTTGTAGCTTTTAGGACTTCAAAAGAGATAAATTCACCATTGAGAAAAATGTGGGCAGCGTGGGTAATGCCCAGCCGTGTCCACCACAATGTATCGGGGTGACCCATGAGCTCCAGAAGATTGCGGTTATGCCATAGGGGGTTTTTGGTGAGACCCCCCCCCAATTCTGAAATCGTCTTATTCCCTTCATGCCAGGCCAACCAACTCACTTCTATCGGGGAGCCGCGGGAGCATCGTTTTGGTAAAGATCTATGCATAATATCTACCAATGGGGTCTCTAGGCCAGCAAGTGCCTGCAGTAGATTGGTTCCAGGGGGCCTCCGCATCCTGCTCTACCTTTCATAGACATAGGTTAATTGGGCTCCTATAAAATAGTGTCGCAAGTTGGGGCAGGCCAGTCCCCCATCACCCTTAGAGGCCTGGAGGGAAGCCTTCGCTATTTTGGGATTGGTCCCCTGCCATAGGAAGGAGGATAATAACGAGTCTATTCTTTTGAACAGCTTTTTGTAGAGAAAAATAGGGGATGCCCTAAAGGCATATAAAAATTTAGGTAGGTATATCATTTTAAATATGTTCACCCGCCCTATCAAATTCAAAGGTAATGAGGCCCAAGTTTGCAACCTGGTCTCCATGTGTGTAACAACTGGGGCAATGTTAAGAGATTCAAAGAGGGCCAGGTCTGCATTAATGTGAATGCCCAAATATTTAAATGTGGATCTGACTGACAGGTTAGAGTGAGATAAGTAAGTATAGTCCTGTTTGGGGCCTATGGGAAAAGCAACAGACTTGTCCCAGCCCACCTTTAGTCCCGAGACCCTCCCGAACTCCTCCACCACTTCCATTAAAGATTTAAAGGACTGTTCTGTGCCATCAAGGTATATTAATGCGTCATCAGCATATAATGAGATCTTCTCTGTAAGATTACTATAACATATGCCGCCCACCGATGCCGTCTGTCGCACCGCCAGAGCCAAAGGCTCTATGGCAAGTGCGAACAGGAGTGGCGAGAGCGGGCAGCCCTGCCGTGTTCCCCTGTGTAAAGAAAAGACATCCGATACATCCTTGTTAGTACATATTCTTGCCCTGGGATTGATATATAGCAGGCGAACCCATTTTATAAATTGGTGACTAAAACCCATTCGGTGCATGACTTCCCACAAAAAGGTCCATTTCACAGTATCAAAGGCCTTCATTACATCCAGTGACAACACCAGGCCACTTTTATGCTCAGTGTCAGCTCTATGGATATGTATGAACAATCGTCTAATGTTGTCATATGTACTCTTTCCAGGCATGAATCCAGTTTGGTCCCTATGGATAAGGTGTAGGATAATCTTTTGTAGTCTCACTGCCAGTACCTTGGCCAGTATCTTAACATCGCTATTGAGCAAGGAGATTGGACGGTATGAGCCGCATAGCGTTGGATTTTTATCAGGCTTGGGGATCACCACAATCAGGGCCTCACACATGGAGGAGGGGAGAACGCCCTCCTCCATTGCCTGCCCAAACTGAGAGTGCAACCTCTGTGCCAAGTCCCCAGCATAGTGTTTGTACCATTCAGCGGGCAAACCGTCCAATCCAGGAGTTTTGTTCGGGGGGAGTGAGTATATGGCAGTGGTAATTTCTTTTACCGTCAAAGGTTCATTTAAGATGGATCTGTGTGAGTCCTCCAGTACAGGGAACCGGAGAGACTCGAAGAAACCCATAGTTTCACATTCAGGTGGGGAGGGCTGGGACGAATATAGGTCCTCATAGAAGGATTTAAAAGTTAGATTAATGGTCCTAAAGTCTGAAGCGATGGAGCCATCCGGCACCTGGATTTGCGGAATAGCCCTATCAACACAGTCCATGCGGGAGAGATATGCCAACATCTTGCCATTTTTCCCACTGTGTTCAAGCAGCCTGGCCGTCAGATATCTCTGTTGTTTCTGCGTTACATCCACCCTGTGGAGGTCCAGGGCCCTATGCGCCCCCACCAGGACCCCGTGGGAGTCCGGGGTGGGGGACGCAGAATACTGGGCCCTCGCAATCTCCAAGGAGGACTCTAGGGCTAAAAGAGTGGCCTGGAGGTTTTTTTTATGTCTGGTAGTGTTAGAGATGTATGAACCCCGCACAGTCGCCTTAAAGGCGTCCCATGTGGGGCCAGGGGAGGCAGATCCTTCATTATCCGCCCAAAAGTGGGACATGTCCTGTCCCACCGGGTCCTGTATTTCGTGGGTGGAGATCCAGCAAGGGCTGAGCCTCCACTGCCGAAAAGAGGGTCGGTGACCCATCACCAACTCTATCTTAAGGGCCGAATGGTCTGAGATTGTCTGCGAGATGTATGCGACTGAATTAACATAAGGGACCATATCAGAGGTTCCCAGGGCATAATCCAGCCTGGAAAGAGTACCATATGTTCTGGATTGACAGGAGTATTCTTTTATCAGTGGATGGCTACGCCGCCAAAGGTCGACGTAACCAAAGGAGGCACACCAGTGGCTAAATAGCTTGGATTCATATTGGAGGGGCCTCAACCTGTCCAGACCTGGGTCCAGGACAGAATTGAAATCCCCCAGCACAAGGGTAGGCAGACCCGGCAATTTAGAAAACTGTAAACTTAAGTCAGTGAAGATTGCAGCCGTGACAGGGGGGGGGGGCATACACCACCACCAAGAGCAATGGGGTGGCGTGGATTTTACACAGTAAAAAAACGTACCGACCCATTGGGTCAATAACTACCTGGTCACAGGAGAAAGGGAGTCCCTTCCTTATGAGGACAGAGACTCCCCTAGCATAATTTGAGTACGTGGAATGATACCCCTGTGACACCCAGTGTTTTTTCAAAGCAAGTATTTTGGAGCCTAGGAGATGTGTCTCCTGTAGGCATAGTATCTGTGGCCTATGTGGCTTGAGAAATTCAAATAAGGATGCTCTTTTAAATTTAGAATTTAACCCCCGGACATTCCAGGAGATGCATGTGATTATAGACATGGCGGGGGGTTAAAAAGGGGCCCATATATGGTAATACAAATCAGACACTTGTCACTGGCGCGGCTGCAATCCAACACTGGGGGGGAGCAGGAGAAAAGGAGTACCCATGAACACATCCACACAACCACCATCCATGCAAACACACAAACCATTACACATACATTACCAGTTGAAATCCACATTGATTTCGTTACTACCCCTGCCGTACCCCAAGAACAAGGGGCCGGCTTTGTCCCAAAACTGCTAGTAGACACTAGGAACATGGCCAATACAGGCAAGTCAGCAAACTATTTCGATCAGTCAATGATCAGAGAACAAAAAAAAAAAAAAAAGAAAACCAAAGGGGAAAGAAAAAGGAAAACAACTGCAGCATCCCAATCTTCCCCTTAAAGATCCATAGCCTCTTGTCGAGCTGTAGAATAAGGTACCTGCCATAGGCACAAAGAGCCCCCGATTGGGGCGAGAAAAAGAAAATGAAGTGGCTTTGTAGCCAGTGCGGGGGGGGGATACCCCGATCAGGTTGCAGGTGGTCGGTCAGATGCGCGGCCGGGTTTGGACAGGGATTCATACCAGGAAAGCGCAGTAGCAGGGTTCTGAAAAAAGTGCACTTGGTCCTGGTGGACGACTCTCAGCGTCACGGGAAATTGCATGGAGTATTGTATGGTCTGTTCTCTCAACTTCTGTTTAACATGTTGATACTTGGCTCTCGCAGCACGAACTGCTGGGGAGTAATCTGGGTAGAGGGAGACCGATGCGTTGTTGATTTTCAGGCTTCCCTTTATGCGGGCAGCCCTCAGGATAGCGTCCCTGTCCCTATAATTTAGGAGACGGATAACCATGGTGCGAGGGGGGTTTCCAGCAGGGAGCGGTCTCCCAGGGACCCTGTGGGCCCGTTCGATCACAAAACATGGGGACAGGCAGTCTTTGCCAAATTCCTGGGTAAACCAGCATTCAAGGAAGGATACCGGATCTGCACCCTCGACCCGTTCTGGGAGGCCCACCAGGCGCAGGTTATTCCTACGTAAACGATTTTCCAAATCGTCGATCTTATCTGCCAACGATTGAATTCTGTTGCCATGGGTTTTCAGCACAGGCAGGGCCGGGCCTACAGTGTCTTCCAGGTCACTAATGCGGCGTTCTGTCTCAGCGACCCGGTCCCTGACCTTATGCATGTCCTGGCACATTATAGTAATGTCCAGCTTTAGTTCCTCCACCTTCCCCATAATATCAGAATGATTTACCTTCAGGATTTTGAGAACATCCAGCAAGGTGGGCTCCGGTTCCGGCCCCTCCTCGAGACCGTCATCACTCGGAGCGGGGTGGGCCAGGGGTATTGAAGGGGCTGAAGCCCCAGGGGATGGTGGTAGTGAGGGGTCCAGATCGTCACCGAAGAGTTCCGGTGTAGATGAGAGAGGCACATGTAGCATGGTGGAGCGGCGGCCATCTTGGGAGGACCGAGTGGTAATATTCATCCTGACCGGGGGCTACAAATTTTGTATTCTTAAATGAATGAGGCTGTCAAGCTTTAATCCAAATGATAAGAATTGTACGTTTTATGTATGTTCAATTGTACATGAGCTATTGCAGCCTGAAACTGCATGCTGATATACATACATACATACATACATACATGAAAGCAAATGTTCTGTGTTGCTATGGCAAAAGATTATGTTGACATGTAAGGCATCCTATGTTGGGTCTTGTTGGTCTTCAAGTGACTTTAGTGATAAATTAGAATTCAGAATACTGTATTACCTTATATACTTGAGTATAAGCCGAGTTTTCCAGCACATTTTTTTTGTGCTGAAAATGCCCCCCTCGGCTTATATTTGAGTCACCTTTTTGTGCCTGATCTCCTGGACTTTGGGGACCCGGTACTAGCCGGCCGTAGGGCACCCCTTCCTTAGACTCCCATGTTAAACGGTCATTTCTCCGGTGACTTTGGGGAAGCGGTACCGGCCGGCCATAGGTCCCCTGAACCCCACACATTTAGCCCCATTTCTCCTCTACAAGTGTGCAAAGTTTGTTGTCTGGGGGACCTACGGCCGGGGAGCACCGATTTTTCAAAGCCAGGCATCCCTTCCATAGACTCCCATGTTAAACGTCAGTCTAGGCATGGGCACAGTGAGGCATGGGCACAGTGAGGCATGCAGATGGACACCCTAGGCTTATACTCAAGTCAATAAGTTTTCCCATTTTTTTTTTTGTGCTAAAATTAGGTGCCTCGGCTTATATTCAGGTCGGCTTATACTCGAGTATATACGGTAATCCCAAAGGAAAATTACCAAAATACAGTTACATTCAACAAAGATGAAGAAAAAAAAATGACATTAACAAGACACAACAATAATAAAATTACCAGTAACAGCAATTAAAACTAAATTAAGACTTTACTTTAATCAACCATACCATCCTAATAAAATACGACATAAAATACATGAGCCTGGAAGATTCACTTGCAGGGAATGTTTGCTTAGGCCCCTTTCACGCTTTTATGAACTGAAAGTCGTGCGTCTTTGACGTGACTTGAAGCAATGCCTGTGTAATCTTGAGGACTATGGACCTCAAGTTGCATCAAAGTTGGACCATTGTAGTGCAGGGACTACTTTAAAGTTGCTGCGACTTGAAGACGCACAGATATGAACGGTACTCATTGGAAATCATGGGGTGCGACTTGTTATGCGACTTTTCAGTCCCAAGCCACAGGACAAGTCGCACTAGTGTGAAAGGGGCCCTAATGTCAGATTCACTTCTTTAGAATTATGCCACTGTGTGTTTAGTCTGGAGCCCTTCTTTAGTTACATCTGTGGAAAAATTTTATTAGGGAAAATGAGTCATTTTCAGCTGCAAGTAGACATAAAAAGCCTACTATCCCAACCTTATTTTGTTGCTGTGGAGCTTCTGTCCACTTGTCTAGAATGACTCAGGCCTCAAAGTTAAACTGTCTCTTCTAAATATTTTGTATATTGCAATTAGAGTTGTAAATATTCAGATCAGAAATGCAAATTTCCCTTGTCAAAATGTTTATTATGACAGTGAATGTCTTGACTCCAAAAGACAATCTACCTGCTTACAGTGTGCTTAGCCCTGAAATGTTGGCATCTTGTGGTGTCAGTAATTGTGACTTATTGAACATTTTTATGCAACAGGGAAGGTATTTTGGTGATTTCTAAAGATTCAGAATTTATTCATGTATTATTTATATATTAAGCACTTGCTGCCTGCAATCTGTTGAAGCACAAAGGATCAGCTGCTGGCTGTCACAGGGGTGGCCATTCATTAATGCATCCTTGGCACAGGGCATCGCTCCTAGTATAGGTTTAATAAATGTCCACCCCTGTGAGAGCCAGCAGCTAACCCTTTGTGTGCCTACTGGCGATCCATCCACAGCCGATGTTCCCACTGGTGATCAGGAAATAATCAAAAGGGTTCCTGATCTTTCGCTTACTGTGTCAGCTCCGACATAGTGATCATATGCAAGCTGAAGGGTCTCGACCTCCAGCCTGCAGATCAACATCAAGAGATTACAAGCCTGGTTATCACAACAAGGTTTACTTTTTTAGGCCGGGTTCACACTGGTACGATAAACTCTCCAACTTTGGGAGCTCATGTCGCATGACGTGTGAAAATCAATGTTTGCCTATGAGAGCCGTCTTACCTGGTCCGCCACAATCGATCTGACTTTGAGAATGCTCCCTGCGCTACTTTGGTCCAACTTTGGTCCTAATTCAGCCCATTGAATATCATTGAAGTCGGATCAAAGTAGAATCCTTGTCCTAACCACCCGACTTGTGACATCCTACATGGTGATTACAGTAGCAGGAAAAGGAATTTATGAAACTCTGGGATTGTTTTGATTGGTCAAAGGACAAGTTGTATTATCCCAAAGTCAGAGCAAAATCGTATCCTGTTCATTCAAGTTGGATGGAAGTAGGACCGTTGTAGGACTGATGGATGACAGTAGTGTAGTATCAGTGTGAACCCAGCTCCAGGGCAAGAACTACACTAAACCATCCCTTCCTTATGTCATGATAGTTGCTAGTCATTGTTTTTTCTTGTGCTGGATGTGTTTGTGCTAGGCCTCATCTTATAACCTGTGTTATCTGCTCTATAGTATTTTGTTTGATCATCCGTGACTTTTGATAGTGTATAAATCAATTTGTTTATTGTGTAGGTCAATGATTGTCTGTCAGTTAATGTGTTAAAGCTTTTAGGGTTTAGCAGCATGAAAATGGTTATACATCCTAAACATTTTTTTTTACCTTAATACATTACTTGAAGTAAGGTAAAACATGTTCGGGTATTAGTCCCAACACACAAGCATTTACTTGAGCCCTCATTCAATCCAGATCTGTGCCTGTCTGCAGCGGCTCCCTTTCCTCACTTCCTTGTTTCACAGGCTTTGCTGAGTGAGCGAGAGCCATTGGCACCCACTGATGTCAATCAGAGCCAATGATGAGGGAGCAGAGGGCGGGGCTGAGCCCTCTGTCTGTGTCTATAGACTCCGACAGCAAAGCTCGGGAGCAAGTCCACACGAGTGCCCCCATAGGAAGTGGCTTTCTATGAGGGAACTCGCCAGAGGGGAGGAACCAGGAGCGCAAGTGTAGGATCAGAGAAGAGGAGGTTCAGGGCCACTCTATGCAATTCCATTGCACAGAACAGGTAAGTATAAACCTGTTTGTTATGGGGGCCTATAGTGGCTTAAGTTGGTTAAAAGTTGGGTGCTTTTGTTTTAAGGTTTATGGTTTGGGGATTTTGTTTAGGAGCATTTTAGGGCTCAACGTCTTTAGTGCAGGGGGTTTAAGAGGTACAGGTTTTTACTGGGCTAAAAGGTCAGGTGCTTTAGTTTAGTTTAGGAAGCTTTAAAGTGATTGTAAAGGTTCGAAGATTATTTTTTTTAAATAACAAACATATTATACTTACTTCCACTGTGCAGCTCGTTTTGCACAGAGTGGACCCGAACCTCGTCTTCTGGGGTCCCTTGGTGGCTGTCTCGGCTCCTCCCTGCATCAGATGACCCCTTCTGGGAAGCGCTTTCCCAAGGGGGTTACCTTACGGGCATGCTCCCTAGTCCAGCATTTGCGTCCATGGACACAAATGCCGGACTCGGCCCTGGCGCCCGCGTCATTGAATTTTATTAACAGCAGCGGGAGCCAATGGCTGCACTGCTATCAATCTATCCAATGAAGAGCTGAAAAGCCCGGGCCGAGAAGAGCAGAGAAGCCAGCGCGTTCTCGACGCAGGACTTTCGTAAACTGGGGGCTGGGGGACCAGTAAGTATCGGATGTTTTTTCACCTTAATGCATAGGATGCATTAAGGTGAAAAAAACAGGAAGGTTTACAACCCCTTTAAGAGTCAGGGACTTTACTGTGGGGCCTGCAGTTTTTGTGGCTGTACTTTAAATGATAAGTTCACCTTTCATAACCTGTTATAAATGCACCGAGACCCTTCCCCTCCCTGTGACAGCAGACGCGTCTGTGCGGGGCTCCCCCCCACCCAGCTGTGTCAATCATATACAGTCCCTTGTAAATGGTAAACTACAAGGTCCGGCAGCCTTTGTGACTGTCGGCTTGTAGTTTTCAATGAACTACCACAGCACTGTGAGAGTTTATACTGTCAGAATGTATTGGCTTCCTTGTACGAGATACGAGCAAGTCGATACACTGACAGATCTGCAGGAGACCTGCATGGCACCAGCGATCTGCTGATCGCTGGTGCAATGCTTTACAGGCTCCTACTATAGGGTGACCAGACATCCCCGGTTTCAGGGGACAGTCCCCGGATTGAGGACACTGTCCCCGGACCAAGTCTGTCCCCAGTTTTGTCCCCGGATTGGATTTGAACAGGAGCTGGGGCAATTTCAAAGACAGTCAGTGCAGAATTTAAAAAATAAATCTGAATTACACAACCCTACTCCGCCGCCCCTACTAGCTTAGAGGGGTGTATTTTTTTCCATTATCTGTGCCCCTTTCTGATGATCATGTGCTGGTTCGGGTGCATGCCCATTCAGCTCCGCTCGCATGTTCTTCTGCCTTGGCTCAAGTCCCAGCCAGCCACCTGCCTGCTTATCTCCTTGCCTTCCCTGGCAGAGTGATCTTCCTCCGCTCCCCACCCAGTCGTAGCCGGGGCCCGAAGAGTAAGACTTGAAAGGCTGGGAGGCAGGCGTTGACGGACAGAGAGACGCTGATTGCCGCCATTACTAGTAAAAAAAAAAAAATGTCCCCAGATTTCATTTTAAAAATCTGGTCACCTTATCCTACTACAAAAAATATTAAATTCTTATTTTGTTACCTCCAAAAAAATGTGCATTTATTTATTTTTTTAAAGTGAACTATCCTTTTAATAGGCATTTAAAGCTCCTGATCCAAGCTTTTATTTAGGAGGCTGGAAAGTGTCTTAAGTTTTGACGTTTTGGTTTTTGGTCAAAACTTTCCTCCTATCTATCCTCACTTCCTGTCTCACTGACAACCTATTTATGAGATGGGAAGTGAGGGGAACTCTCCAGCAGCAACACAGGTGGCCCATTAATTTGAATGGGCTGCCAACGCTTCATAGTACAAACATTTAATTTGAGTTAAACCACCCAACTTGAGTGATTAGCTTCAAATAACTGATTTGCTTTATGGTGGTGAAGTTGTATCCATCATGTTATTACTACAAGCGTATTTTAAAACAATAAATATTTACCCAAGTTTTTTTTTTTTTTTCTCATGTCTGCAAACCTAACCTAATTCAAGTAAAAAAAAGATGCGTGCCTTTTTAATTAAGGCAAAATTAATAATGCACAGTGTGAGCTCAGTCACAATTATTTTTTATCTTGTTCAGGTACTTCCGCTCAGCAGCTAGATGCCACTTTTAGCACTAATGCCTCCTTGGAGATTTTCGAACTAGATTTGGATGACTCTTCACTGGACATGAAATCATGTGCTACATATACATCTTCTCACAGGTATAAAATTAACTTTTTTTGTTTTTACAGCACTGTATAGAAGATTTACCTGAGGAGTAGAAAGGGCTTAAATACTATTTTGTTTTGTTTTTTTGAGAAGGAGAAATGCATATTTGCATTATATCTTTACATGTACGTTTTCCCCATGTTTAGTCCATTTAAAGATACTGCAAGTACAGAAAAGTATCTGTTTTTCAAGTACCGTATAAAGTTGAGTATAAGCCGACCCGAATATAAGCCGAGGCACCTAATTTTACCATAAAAAACTGGGAAAATGTATTGACTCGAGTATAAGCCTAGGGTGTCCATTTGCATGCCTCACTGTGCCCATGCCTCGACTGACGTTTAACATGGGAGTCTTTGGCTTCCTTGTACGAGATACGAGCAAGTCGATACACTGACAGATCTTGCCTGGCTTTGAAAAATCGGTGCTTCCCGGCCGTAGGTCCCCCAGACAGAAAACTGTGCACACTTATAGAGGAGAAATGGGGCTACAAGTTTCGGGTTCAGGGGACCTACCACCGGCCAGTACCGGGTCCCCAAAGTCACCGGAGAAATTACCGTTTACCAAGGGAGTCAATGAAGGGGTGCCCGGTTTTGAAAAATCGGTGCTCCCCGGCCGTAGGTCTCCCGGAAAACAAACTTTGCACACTTGTAGAGGAAGAGTGGGGCTACATGTGTGCCAAGCTTGGGGTCCATGGGAACTACAGCCGGCCGGTACCGGGTCCCCAAAGTCCGGGAGATCAGGCGCAAAAAAGGTGACTCCAGTATAAGCCGAGGGGGGCATTTTCAGCACAAAAAAATGTGCTGGAAAAACTTGGCTTATACTCGAGTATATATGGTATCAAGTTTTCTCTTGTGGGCTTTGTGTGTGCTTTTTCTGGCTTGTTAGCCCATTTTAATAAAATAAATAAAAAATAAATAAAAAAATTCAAAAGCAGTCCTGTCAGTCGCACATGCAAATGCTAACTGTTGCATGTGTATGTAAACAGTGACTGTGCCACACATGTTAGGTATTGTCATCCTTGGAGTGCGATCATTAATTCTAGGCCCAACATTCATGGTTAACACTGAACTGATAACCTGTAAGGACATTTAAAGCATTGCCTATGGACTGTTTTTGGCAACATTTATTTTAAATGCAGTTTCATGCACTCGTGCGACATGTCTGGTATGCATTTAGCTTGGGGAGGGAGTTACAATAGTCAAGGCGAGAGATAATAAGGGAGTGAATAAGTTGCTTTGTGGTTTCCACGGTTAAAAAGGGGCATATTTTGGAGATGTTATGGAGGTGAAGTCTGCAAGATTTGGGCAGCGATTGGATTCGGGGCTGAAAGGACAGGTAAGAGTCCAGGATTACACCTAGTGCACTGGCATTAGGGGAGGGACTGATGGTCATAATAATGATCTTAATGGAGAAGTCAGGGAAGGGGGCACGGGCCTTTCCAAGGCATACAGAGTGGAGATGCTTAACTGACCTATCTAGGAACACCAGTAAGCCATGCGTTAGATACAGTTTACTTGATAAAAGAAGGGGAGCATGCGCACTTTGGTGGCAGTGCAATATTGCCACTGAGAACCAATGTCTGGCATTCATCTCTTAGGAAGGTTTTAATAAAAAAATAAAGGGCACAGAAACGGCAACATTATAAAAATTCTTATGAGTGATTTTATATATATATATATATATATATATATATATATATATATATATATATATATATATATATATATATATATATATATATATATATATATATATAATCTCACAGTTCAGTCATGTTTTATCCATTGTTTATTTTCTTTTTATTGCTTAATCCAGAGATATTTTATTTTATTGTACCACTTGGTGCCATTGATTTCATCATGACATACAGTATTTTATTTTTTATATGCTTTCAGATATCATAAGCTAATTTGGGGACCGCACGGGATAAAATCAGATTGCAGCATTTCAGGAGTTATTATTGCTGGAGGTGAAAATGGAAATGTAATTCTTTACGACCCAGCTAAAATTATGGCTGGTGATGATGATGTAGTGATTGCACAGCAAGATAAACATACAGGACCAGTCAGAGCTTTGGATGTAAACCCGTATCAGGTTAGATCTTTAGATATGTTTTTTATAACAGCGGGGGTAAAGCATTTGCTTATTTTATTGCATCAGTTTAAATTGAAAGAATATCACATGGATTTTTTTTTTTTTAAGAATTCCAGGTTACAGTGCCCAAATGAACTATATCCATTACTTAGCAATGCAGCCACTGTGTCTGATGTAATATACCATAGTCACATTAGCTACAGTAAAACCTCGTACACACGACCGAGTTTCTCGGCAAAAACCAGCAAGAAACTTGCTGGCAGAGATTTCTTGCAGAGAAATTCGTTCGTGTGTATGGTTTCTCGTCAAGAAAAGCGACAAGAATCTCGACGAGAAAATAGAGAACCTGCTCTCTATTTTCTCGTCGAGATTCTCGTCAGCCTGTTTCTCGACGAGAAAATTGTGTGTGTGTGTGTACACTTACCTGTTCGCCGGGAAGCCCGCGCATGCTCGAAATGACTTCGACGCATGCGCGGTAGCTTCCTAGGCATAGGTAGGGTGAACCAAGATGGCGGTGACGGCATCGAATGTGACGAGCGCACGCTTGTCGTAGTCGATGACGTCACCGCGTTCGCTTCATTCAAAGAACCGCGGGTTCTTTGAAATGAGCGTGTGTACACTCGGCCGGGACAAGTTTCTTGTCCAAGGATCTCGTCGAAAAAAACAACATGTTTTTAACGACGAGATTCTCGGCCGTGTGTACGAGGCATCAGGGATGCCGTGTTCTGCCAGCAGTATGTGCGACTTCCCATCTGCTGACAGAATTAAAGGGAGTTGGGCTTTTCTGCCCTCTGAAGTACACTGTCTGACTCCCTCTTTAATTCCAGTAGCAAAAGGGATGTCACCTATACTGCTGGCGAAACACAGCACCGCTTACGCCATGTTGCTAATGATATTATATTTTATTACAGCACACATAGCGGCCACCACGTTTAGTAATGGAAATAGTTTGCCTGGGCCACCTTGGCCCAAATGAACTGTTTAAAATGCATTGAAACATGGAATTCTGCTTTAAACTGTTTGTATCATTTGGAATATAGCGTTTTTTTTTTGCATATTTTATTCTTTGTATGCATTCTGCAGTCTGAAAATATACTGCTACAATAGCACATCAAGGTGTCCTTTGTAAGTGCCTGTTCACACTAGCGCGATGCATGAACCAGCACAATCCCAGTGCAATTCCCGTTTTGCATAGAACTCGCAGGCAGTTCACACTGCCCTATGCGAACCGCTGTGGGTGTCAATAGAAAGTTAATGACACCCCCAGATCAGTTTGCATATCGCAGTGCAGACTGTCAAATGGTGCAGGAACATGGGTGTGAACACCCATGCAATCTGATTCCAGTGTGAACCAAAAAAAGGGTCCTGCACCATTTTGGTGCGAATTCAGCCATACAATCTGTATGGCTGAATTTGCATCGCACAGCAGTGTGATGCGAATAACATGGGATGTCTAACATCGCACAAGTGTGAACCCAGCTTAAAGGGAGGTTTTCTAAACTGTGGAAGCACCAGAACTCCTCATAGGAGCCCTGTTCTGATTAAGTATGGAGGCTGATATTGGTGGTCTCTCCCGCTGACATGGATAGTTTACAGGTTGTCATGCTGAATCAGTGGTTTCAGTATTTATAGTCAATGTAGAATCATTTATTTGTTTCCATATTAAATTTCAATTATTTCTAGCCTACTCCTATAAATCTGAATTATCTTGAAGTTTGTAAACTTTGTGAAGATCCCCACACATTTACTTCCTGGAATTCTGTGACACACAATTTACTATAGACACTGCTGTGTCACGCATTTCACAGAGCCCGCCTTCTGAACTACAGAGGTGCTGAGAGGAGGCAGAGTCAGTATAGAAATTACTGCTTGGAGGCAGGAGGTATCAAGGGATATATAGTCCTTAGAAATTGAAAATAAGCAGCAGAGAAGATGCTGCAATGCATACAGGGAATCCAGAAAATTGTGAAATAGATGGCCAGCAGACAGGCAGCTTATATTGGATTGTCAAAAATAACTCATGGTAGTTACTCCTGTCAGTCAAATAACAAAACCTTTTACCAGTCGTCCTTTTTCTGCACTAGTAGGTTGTCTATACTGATCCAAGTTTTTATTTTTTTCCCCATAGACAAACCTTGTAGCATCGGGTGCTAATGAGTCTGAAATCTACATTTGGGATTTGAATAACTTTGCTGTTCCTATGACGCCAGGAGCTAAAAGCCAGGTAAACAAAGTTGTCTGATTTTGCTTCTTCTTGGTTTATAAAGTACATCAGAAGGCTGAAATGTCCCCCCCCCCCCCCCCTAATTTGCGCGTTGTTATCTATCAATTGAATCCATTGTGTTCCCAAACGATTGTTGGGGACTGGAAATTCTGCTTGTACACCCCCACTACCAGATGCTGTATTGTAAGGTGAGTCGGCCTCATGAGGGCTTACAACCATTTTCATGTGACACGTAAGATCCTGCAGAAGTAACTTTGCCCTCAAGCACTGGGGAGGTGTGCACTGACTTGTGGTCAATCATAAAGTCAATGGATGGAATTTGGTATGGCGAGCTCCAAATTGACTGACTGCCTGGAGGATCTGCAGTTAAGGGTGACAGCACGTTAAGCCATGCCCACTGCATACATTATTATGTCCTGCTGTAGCCCTAGCAGGTACAATGGCTCAAGGGTGACTATTCTGCAGTGTTTTTTATAACTCAGGTAGAGCGGTGTCATCCTTTCAAAAGACATGTATCAGCAACAGTTCTGCTGGCAGGATCATCATGTTAATCATGCTAACAACCTAGATGACATGTCAAATTTTGTTCATTGTTGTACTTTAAAGTAGAACTATAAGCAAAACTTTTTTTTAAATTTTGGATAGAGTTAGCGCTCATGCACACTGCAGCTCAAAGAAGCGACTCATGCAGGCTTTTTTTTTTTTTCTGCCTAGAAGCTCCCCTTCAAGTTAGCTAATGTGTCCATGCACACTTTGACTTTTTCAGGCATATACTCCTACAGGCAGAAAAAAAAACCCAACCAAACTCTCATTTTGAAGAATTAGATGTGGGGTATGGCGCTGCTCACTAGTCTTAAATGACCAGTATTAAGAAAAAAAATAAAAAATTGGTGAAAAATAAATATATATCAAGTGTCACCCCCAATGGGGTGCTAAAGAATACACACAGTACAGTGAACACAAAAATAGCTAAAATGATTAGGCGTGCGAGTGGCCGTAGCCAGTAATGCCTTAAAATTAATCTGGTATATTACCAACAATTACCAGTAAAAAGTGTATTATGTCTGTGTGTGTCTATATAATATGTGAAATATATTCCATAAATTTTACAGGCTAAAATATATGTAACGTCCAAAATGCAATGCTTCCAAACAGAAACCTCCAGGCAAGAGCATCAATGTAAACAAAAATGCTTCCATGGTGTAGTAAAAAATGGGCTTTTATTTAAAAAATATATAGGTTGCAAAAAGACAAAGCAACAAAGATAAAAATAAAACTGAAAAACAGAAACAACAGCGCCTAGCGCGTGTGTGCCACGATCGGTACAAGCTGGTAACCGCAGTTTGCGCTCCAACTGCGTTCCAGTTTCACTTCCGGGTAGAGTAGCGTGGTGTGCGTATTGCGTAGCCCCGCCTTACGCGTTTCGTCATTGGACTTCGTCTAGAGGCGCTGTTGTTTCTGTTTTTCAGTTTTATTTTTATCTTTGTTGCTTTGTCTTTTTGCAACCTATATATTTTTTTAAAAATGCTTATGCTCAAAAAAAAGCTCAAAGGTGCTTGAAGAAGCTCAATAAAAAACGTGCACAAGAGCACAGAAAAGCACAAGCTTCTTCAAGCTGAATTAAAAGCTCAAATGCCTGTAAAAGCAGCTTTTTTTGATCTGCAGTATGCATGAGCCCTTAGGGAGGGTTATAACCCCTTGTTGGTAATTTTTTGTTATCTGTGCCTCATTGGGGAGATTTGCCTTCACTTCCTGTCTCGTAGCCAAAACCAGAAGTGAGAGGAAATCCCTGCACATTAAGGGAATCCCTTGGGGACCACCAGGCCACCAGAACTAGTGTCCCCGTTAGAAGATTTCCCCTCTATTACTTTTCTGGAGACAACCCCAAATGTGGGATTTTCTTTTACTTTCACTTTCTTTGATAATGGTAAACAGGATAAACAGAGGGTGAATATCCCTAATGGGGACACAGATAGCAATAAAACTTGACAGGTGTTCTAATCTATCCAAAACTAAAGAGTTTTGCCTTTAGTTATACTTTAAGTTTGTATTTAAAAATAATGTTTTCATCACTAGCAACTATATGAGCCTTGTTGGAGGATATTTATTGTGGTGTTCTGAGGACATTCATCTTGGAAAATGTGCATTTCATACAAAAGTAAGTTTATATTTAAATCCTTGTCATTTCTTGTAGCCTCTAGAAGACATAGGTTGTATTGCATGGAACAGACAAGTTCAGCATATTCTCGCTTCTACAAGCCCTAGTGGTCGAGCCACTGTCTGGGATCTCCGGAAAAATGAACCAATTTTAAAAGTCAGCGACCACAGCAACAGGGTACAGTTGCCATTCACATATATATTTTTTTAATTTCCTAGATCCTTTGTGATTTTCTTACTTTTTATTCTACTTTTTCTGTTGATCAGATGCATTGTTCTGGCATGGCATGGCACCCTGATGTTGCTACCCAAATGGTTTTATCATCAGAGGACGACCGGCTACCTGTCATTCAAATGTGGGATCTCAGATTTGCTTCTTCTCCCTTTAGGGTGATGGAAAATCATACAAGGTTTGAATACTACTCTTTTGGTGTGTGTTTGTTTTTTGTGTTTGTGTTTTTTTTTTTTTAAACGAGAAAGTATGTCTTCAGGTTCCACTTTATTATAAGCACTTGCCGAATATTGTTGTGTGACTTGCTGGCCAGTTTGTCCACAAGTGCTAATATTGATGAGATTGTGTCATGGCAAAGAATATTTTCTAGTTTTATGCTTTTTATTTCAGAGGAATTTTGGCTATTGCTTGGAGTGTAGCAGACCCAGAACTGTTGCTGAGCTGTGGAAAGGATTCCAAAATACTTTGCTCAAATCCTAACACTGGAGAGGTGAGTTCCTTGAAAAGATTATTAAAAAACCTGCTAGATAGGTGCCAGTCACTTTAAAGAGTAACTCCACTTTTGTTGAGAAAAAAAACATTCCCCCTTCCAAGCTGCTGGGCCTGCATCCCGTTAGATGTGATTTCCTATTGGGAGTATCTCACCAAAAATGAAATTTTTGTTGCAAGGGATGCCTGAAATCTGACTTGTATCTTAGTGCAGACTTCTGGGAAAATCGGTTAGCCAATCACACAAACAGGAAATTATGTTTCTTTCTCGTACATCACGGGACACAGAGCGGCATAGTAATTACTATGTGGGTCATAGAGCTTACCTTCAGGTGATGGACACTGGCACACCCAAGACAGGAAGTCCCCTCCCCTATATAACCCCTCCCATACCAGGAGTACCTCCGTTTTTTTGCCAGTGTCTAAGGTGTTGGTCACGGTTAAACATGTATTCATCTGGGCTTGTGTATAGGTTCATTTGGGCCTAAGCAAGCTATTCCGGATCCGTCCAAAGTGCTTCATAGCCAAACGGTCGGTACCCGGGCCTCGGCAAAGAAGAACGAGGTTTTGCCTGTAATGCCTCTCTTAGGAGGGCTGGACCCTGGGATCCAGTACTCTGGTCATACCCAAAACCAAGATGTTTTCTGGCAGGGTTCTATACAGGTCCAGGGGAGTGGTGATCCTTGGGACCCCGGTCCCTGAAGGTCTGCTGACATTGCCCGCCGTGAGGGGCGAAGTTTGGGCTTCTGTGCCAAACATGGTCCTGCGGCGTGAAAAAGGTAAGTGGAGATCCCTGAGGAACTTGGTTCTGTGGGGATCTTCAGTTCTAATGTGTTGTTTCTGCCTGTTACCTTACGGGTATTCCCGCTGGTCTATTTGCCTAATTGCTAATCCTGAAATTTATTTTTCACATGGGATATAAGACATCTGTGCTGTACCTGTTTTTAACCAGTAGAGGCCGCTGTGGGGTGTCTTTGGGCTATTCCTCCTGTGGGTGTAAAGTCCAGGCAGATGATGAGCTCTCGCTGTAGAGAAGCTACATATTTGTCTGTCATACTTACCACGAGCTCTGCCATCCCCGGGCTCTGTGTATTAGCAGCGGTGGGTCCTGGCTTCTCTCCCTGTTTGTTTGCCTACATGCTTCTCCATGTGCAGCGCCGACGGCGCAAACGTGTGCGCGCGCGCGCGCACACACTCTGTATATGAGAAATAGGTCGGAAGGGGGCGGGGCTTGGCGGATGACGCTCTGTGTTCACTGGCGCGCTTCTGCACATGTGCGAGCGTCCCTAGCCGGTTTAAAAATGCAGTTTTCTGTGCAGCTGGCTGTGGAGTGGACAGAGCAAGGGCTTGGTGGTAACTAAAATCAGAGGCATACAGCAGGCGGTGATACAGGCATCCCCTAGAAAGACACATTAGTAAGGCACCAAACTGATATATGTAGCAGCAAGTGCGCTAGACTATAATCAGTGAGTGGTGTATTTGGCTATAAATACCTCAGCTTTGAGCTTAGGAATATGCCGTCCAATGGCTCTGGGACTAAAAGTCTTGGGAAGCAAAAAGGGTCTCCATCGGGCTCTGAGGATCTGGGGCATGCTTCTGCTGCACCAGCCTCCCCTGATAAATCAGAGGTTAGTACCCATAAGGAGCCCTCAGGAGTGCTAGGTACTGCGGCTGCCCTCAGTTCACCTGCTCCTGTGTATGTAACAGAGGAGGCTTTTGCCTCGGCTCTGGGAGGATTGGAGCAAAGATTGGCAGCATTAATCGCTTCTTCTCTACCAGAGAGAAAGCGCGCCAGTTCTCCGTCTCTTCCGTCAGAGTACCTGTTAGCAGAGCAACGGTCCCACGAAGGGATTGACCTGCCTGAGGGTGATCAGGCTGAGGATGACTCTGCCTCAGAAGAGTCAACAGTGGAGGAACCATTCTCAGCGTCGCAAGCTGAAAGACTATTGGTCCAGTCCTTAACGGTCATGGTTCGATCAGCCTTTAAATTGCCACTTTCTGAACCAATGACTACTTCTGTTTCCTCGTTGGGGTCTTTAAAAGCTCCACAGGCTAATTGTTCCTTTCCAGTCCATCCATTACTGGAAGGACTGATTTACCAAGATTGGGAATATCCTGATAAACTATTTGTTCCTACTAAGAGGTTTTCGGTGAAGTACACCCAAAAATGGAGTTTGCCCGAAGTAGATGCGGCCATCTCCTGTGTGAACAAGTCACTGACATGCCCAGTGGATAATGTTCAAATGTTCAAGGATCCAATAAATAAGAAATTGGAATCCTTGTTAAAATCTGCCTTTTCTACAGCTGGGGCTGTAGCACAGCCAGCAGTAGCAGCTATTGGTGTTTGCCAAGCCTTAAAAGATCAGATGAAACTGGTCTTACGGGATTTACCAGATCAGCAGGCTCATGATCTGGCTGATTTGCCTAGAGCAGTGGTTCTCAACTCCAGTCCTCAGGACCCACTAACAGGCCAGATTTTAAGTATTACCTTGGTGAGATGCAGACTAGAATACTGCAATCCCTGAGCAGCAAATTATATCACCTGTGATGCATTTCAGTTATCTTTCAAACCTGGCCTGTTGGTGGGCCCTGAGGACTGGAGTTGAGAACCACTGGCCTAGAGCATTGTGCTTTGCGGTTGACGCCATCAAGGATTCGATCCATCAGGCCTCCCGCCTTACGCTGTCGCTAGTACACATGCATAGACTTCTTTGGCTCAAGAACTGGTCTGCTGAGACACCCTGTAAAAAGCTTCTAGCTACCTTCCCATTCCATGGCGAGCGCTTATTTGGCGAAGATCTGGATAAATATATTCAGAAAATTTCCAGCGGTAAAAGTACCCTCTTACCGGTCAAGAAGAGGTTTAGAGGTCCCTCTTTCAAGAGGCCTACCTCTCCAGTCCCTGCGACGTCTGCCTCTAAGCAGTTCCGACGGCCTCCCCGATCAAATCCCGGAGGTAAAGCTCAAGGACAGTCACAGGGAAGTAAAAAACCCCGGAACCGAAGAGGTACAAAACTGGCCTCCAAATCGGTCCTATGAAGGGCTGCCCCCACTCAAGAGGGTGGGGGGAAGACTTCAGTTGTTTGCAGAGACATGGAGAGGGACGATCAGAGACAGATGGGTGCTCTCCACAGTAACTCTGGGTTACAAATTGGAGTTAAGGGAGTTTCCTCCTCCCCACTTTATGTGGTCAAATGTGGCAAAAGATCAGTTTAAAGAGAGGATCTCTCCTTTTGGCATTAGACCAACGGTTGCTCCAAGGAGTAATTATGGAAGTTCCTGTGAAAGAACGGGGGTTGGGATTCTACTCAAACCTCTTCACAGTGCCAAAGCCAAACGGGGACGTAAGGCCTATATTGGATCTCAAGGGGCTAAACAAATTCCTGAACATCCGGTCTTTTCGCATGGAGTCGATCCGATCAGTAGCCACTACCCTGCAAGGGGAGGAATGGTTAGCTTCCATCGACATCAAAAGATGCCTATCTGCACATTCCCATTTTTCTGAGTCATCAAAGGTTTCTACGCTTTGCGTTAGAAGGGCGCCATTTTCAGTTCGTGGCCTTAATGTTCGGTCTGGCCACGGCACCACGGGTGTTAACAAAAGTTCTGGCCCCTCTGTTGGCCGACCTAAGAACCCGAGGTGTGTCGATAATGGCGTACCTAGACGACCTATTGTTGATAGATCACTCAGCTGCCAAACTAAAGGTAGTGATTCAGGACACAATCAGGTATCTGGAGTCTCACGGTTGGATTATCAACCTGGACAAGTCAGCCTTACATCCAGTAAAGAGTCTGGAATACTTGGGGCTACGTTTAGACTCAGACCAAAAGAAGATTTTTTTTGCCCCAGACAAAGATGTCCTCTTTGAGGGAATTAATCCATCTGGTTTGTGCAAAAAGACAGCCGTCCATGCACCTGTGCATGCGGCTGCTGGGAAGATGGTAGCTTCGTTCAAAGCTGTGCCATACGCCCAGTTTCACTCAAGGAACTTGCAAAGGGCCATACTTTCAACGTGGAACAAGAAGGTTCAGGCCCTAGACTTCCCGATGTCCCTGACCCCTTCAGTTCGGAAAAGTCTCTGTTGGTGGTTGGTACCCCAAGATCTGCAAAAGGGGAAATCCTTCAGTCCGATTTCTTGGAAGGTGGTCACTACAGATGCCAGTCTTGTAGGCTGGGTGGCAGTGCTGGAGCAATGGTCTCTCCAGGGGAGATGGTCAGATACAGAGAAGGCCCTGGCCATCAACCTTTTGGAAATTTGAGCGGCTCGGTATGCCCTAAAAACATGGCCATCCAAGCTTCGGGGGTCCCCTGTCAGGATTCAATCAGACAATGCCACAGCAGTGGCATATGTCAATCACCAGGGGGGCACCAGGAGTTGTGCTGCCCAGAAGGAAGTGAATCACATCATGGAATGGGCAGAAGAGCATGTCCCATGCATATCCGTTGTATTCATTCCAGGAGTGGAAAATTGGAAGGCGGACTTCCTGAGTCGCCAACAGTTATCCCCAGGGGAGTGATCCCTTCATCCCAACATTTTACGATCAATATGTCAGCGGTGGGGAACACCAGACGTAGATCTGCTAGCATCCAGATTCAACGCAAAGGTGGACAGATTTGTGTCCCGGACAAGGGATCCCCTCGCTTACGTGTCGGATGCCCTGGTGTTCCCATGGGATCAGTTCGAACTAATATACACGTTCCCGCCGCTACAGTTGTTACCTCGACTCCTCCGCAGGGTCAGGTTGGAAAAGAAGCCAGTGATTCTGGTGGCTCCAGCATGGCCCCAGAGATACTGGTAGGCGGAGATTGTGAAATTGTCTGTGGGGAGTCCTTGGACCCTTCCACGTCGTCCGGACCTGCTTTCGCAAGGACCAATATACCACCCTTCCTTACTAACTCTAGGTTTAACGGCCTGGCTATTGAATCCCACATTCTAAAAAAGAGAGGTCTCTCTAACTCTGTGGTATCTACTATGATCAATGCCAGGAAGCCGGTATCTAGGCATATCTACTATAGAGTTTGGAAGGCATACGTCGCTTGGTGTGAAACCAGGAACTGGCATCCACGAAAGTACGTTATAGGCAGGGTTCTGGACTTCCTGCAGTGGGCTGTAGACAGGAAGTTAGCCTTAAGTACTATTAAGGGTCAGGTTTCGGCCTTGTCAATACTTTTTCAAAGGCCCCTGGCTTCACATTCACTTGCCAAATCCTTTTTGCAAGGGGTGACTCGCATTAACCCACCGGTTAAAGCTCCCATATGTCCATGGGACCTAAACCTGGTTCTTTCGGTTCTTCAGAGACAACCATTTAAACCTCTGCGGCACATTCCCTTGGTGCTTCTCACCAGGAAATTTATCTTTTTGGTAGCCATATCTTCGGCCAGGAGAGTGTCGGAATTGGCCGCTATGTCCTGTAGGGAGCCATATTTGGTTATCCATAAGGATAGAGTAGTTCTACGTCCTCCATCCAGCCTTTCTTCCTAAGGTGGTATCAAGGTTTCATTTGAACCAAGATGTGGTTCTTCCTTCCTTTTTTTCCAAGCCTAGCTCGGTAGAAGAAAAGTTATTACATTCTTTAGATGTAGTAAGAGCAGTTAAGGCTTATCTACAAGCCACTGCTCAGATTTGGAGAACGGATACTTTGTTTATTCTGCCGGAGGGCCCCAGAAAGGGTCAGGCAGCATCGAAATCTACTTTGGCCAAGTGGATTCGACAGGTCATTGTGCAAGCCTATGGCTTGAAAGGAAGATTGCCTCCGTTCAAAGTTAGGGCACACTCTACGAGAGCAGTTGGTACTTCGTGGGCAGTGCATCACCAGGCCTCCATGGCTCAAATCCGTAAAGCTGCGACTTGGGTTTCAGTACACATGTTCACTAGATTTTACCAGGTGGATGTAAGAGGTCAGGAGGATGTCGCCTTTAGGCGCAGTGTGCTGCAGGCTGCAATAGATCCTCTTGTCTGATGGTCCCCCAGCTTATATATGGTGTCTCCCTCCCCTCATTTGGGCATTGCTTTGGGACTTCCCACATAGTAATTACTATGCCGCTCTGTGTCCCGTGATGTACGAGAAAGAAAATAGGATTTTTATAACAGCTTACCTGTAAAATCCTTTTCTTGGAGTACATCACGGGACACAGAGCTCCCACCCCTCTTTTGGGGACACTTATTGCTTTGCTACAAAACTGAGATACTCCCAATATGGGAGGGGTTATATAGGGAGGGGACTTCCTGTCTTGGGTGTGCCAGTGTCCATCACCTGAAGGTAAGCTCTATAACCCACATAGTAATTACTATGCCGCTCTGTGTCCCGTGATGTACTCCAAGAAAAGGATTTTATAGGTAAGCTGTTATAAAAATCCTATTTTTTGGGGGGGCATTCTGTACACATTATGTGCACAGAACACCTCCAGGTAGCCATATTGCAATGCATTTTCAGAAAATTTGGTAATTTTTAATAACATTCAATTACAATATGACTTGTCGCTATATTATTTTTTCCTTTTTATTTGCTATTTTTTCCCCCACAAAAGTGGAGTTACGCTTTAACCTTAGTATAGGCAGATTTAAAAGACTAAAATGATTGTCCATATACACCACTTGAGTGTACAAACAATGTTCATTAGACAAATGGATATAAATATTGATGTAATAGCTGTATTCCAAGTGATAGATTCCAACCACCGTGCTTTCAGAAAGTGCAATGTGCATATAAAGTGCTTCACCCGACGTGACAATCAAAATCTGCTTACCAGATGTAAGCGGCCATCAAAGACCATCAGGCATATAGAAATTTCTCTCAGGATTCTTCCTTATTCAATCTCTCCCATACGTATTCAGTTCCCCATAAAGATCGCAGAAATTACTTCTTAAGGGGAAGGTAATATATTCCTCCACTCTACAGAGAATCAAACGGCTCCACCGGAATGAGCCACAAAATACCAGGGATAGTGTAATACCGTTTTATTTAAAATGGAGCAGGGTAAAACAGTGTACATAGGCAGGTACACTCACAGCTATAGAAAGGAGGCAGCGGACGGACTATTCACTAAGTGATCTGGAGACCGGCATGCAACAAAGCTGTTAAAATGTAGAACTTACAAAATACACGGCTCCAGAGTAATGGCGTGCTGGCATTTCAATGCATTTCGCGAGGTTCGAGTCATCAGGAAATGGCGCCGCCATCTTTTTCCCAGGAGCCTTATAGCAGATGTCCCTCTATCATTGGCTGCGGCGACCCACATCAAAATGGTGCCACCGCCATCATACTGGAGACCAAAACAAACTTCAACCAATCATAGTACCTAAAGCTAATAGAAAACTATGTAGGAAAACTCCACTAAGGTAATAAGGAAAAAATAATAATAATAGTGGTTGCATGAGGCCACAGCAAAAGAGCGTCGCCCTTACATTACCGGAGCCTCCTTCTCACTATATCAATGAAGATGGAAAATCTAAAATCCGTATGAGACCACAGCAACATAGCGCCGCCGTCATGATACCGAAGCCCCATACTAACTATACACCCCATTCAAAAAGACTTTAATTGTTGTTATGTCCTGTATTGAAACCAGAACCAAAGCATATCGGCGGTGCCGCCAACCCCTTGGAACCCCAATATTCATCAATCCAGTGATGCATATCTGAACATCTGACACCACCAATAATACTGCATCACTGGTAGATGAGAGATCAATCAGGACTAACAATCTTGATCCAATTAAAAATTGGGATAAAAATAAAAATACAATACAAAATCTTATAATATTAAATTTAATTAATACAATTTTTAATTTTTTTTTAAAAAACTTGAAATTGGGAAAAAAGAGCCGCCTCCCTTCATAACTGCAAGCGGCACAGTATTGATACATATAAAAACATCATTAAACCCTCAAAGTTGTTGTAGATCTATATGTACCTTTTCTATATTATACATGTCCACGTCCATTATTGAATTTTTTTTTTTTTTTTTTTATTTATTGCAATAGTTTTCTTAAAAAATTATTATTGCAATTAACGTATGATTGTTCCACTACACTGGATGTATGGGAAATATTTTGTGTAATCAAGTCTGCACTAATGTAATTGACCATTTACACATTCGGGTCTATTATACATTTTTCATTTCCTTTTTAAATTTAGAGCTATTAAAGCGGAGGTTCACCCACATTTTAAACATTGCTGTCACCAGTCCCTCTTAACATGAATAAAAACAAATGCCTAACCTTTTATTTTTTTTGTTGTGTCGTTTTCATTAATCTTCTTTATTCATTCATACTTCCGGGATTTCCTCCCGCGGGAGTAGGCGTGTCCTTTGCTGTGTATGCCGGGAATTGTGCTGCACTGTCTCCTGGGAGCAAAGTGTCCTGCTTCCCAGGAGTAATAGAGTAACGCCTTCCTTGCAAACAAACATCACGATAATTCAATCGTCACGTGACTCGTCTACCCGGTCACGTGACGAGGGCAGATCTAATTCCGCCATTTTAAATAATGGCACGTAGGTGTATTGGCATCACAACGGGGCGTGTTCTTTTACTGTTGACGCCTGTTGTGATGGCAACCAGGAAGTGTTGACGGCGCTGCTCGCCGTCAACACTGCGCGTGCGCGAGATACAGCGATGAATGCCGGGAGAAGCGCATTCATCGCTACCCGGAAGAATGTGCTTGTGGGCTTCAAGATGCCCACAAGCAAAATGGCAAATACAGGAAGGATTTTTATAAAGAATAATTTATAACGAAAACGGACGGGGGAAGTTTATGAGCGCCGGACAAGTGAGTACTAAAAATACATAATGCGTAGCATAGAATGGACTGAAAAAAAAAAAATGTCTAGACCGCGGAACTTCCGCTTTAAGATATTATCATTGTTCTAAGTCTGGGTGTATTACCATTCTTGGTCACAAGATGGAGGTGCATCTGGATTTATGGTGGTACATAAGCCTCCAGTATATATTGCAGTACCATTTTCTTGCCACACAATGGAGGTTTGTTACCATTATAGTTCTAGATTGATTTGACCCATCTGGTAATGTATGACATATGCATCAATGGTATAAGATCTGGGAATAATACTGGGTTCACTAATATAGAGACATGTAGAATTTTTCTGCATGTGTTTTTCTGCATCAGATTCTAGAGAAATATGGTTAAGAGTTATATTTGAGGGTTTAATGATGTTTTTATATGTATCAATACTGTGCCGCTTGCAGTTATGAATTTTTTTTCATTTTTTTTTTCAATTTTATTAATTTAATTTAATATCATAAGATTTTGTATTGTATTTTTATTTTTATCCCAATTTTTAATTGGATCAAGATTGTTATTGTTATTCCTGATTGATCTCTCATCTACCAGTGATGCAGTATTATTGGTGGTGTCAGATGTTCAGATATGCATCACTGGATTGATGAATATTGGGGTTCCGAGGGGTTGACGGCACCGCCGATATGCTTTGGTTCTGGTTTCAATACAGGACATAACAATTAAAGTCTTTTTGAATGGGGTGTATAGTTAGTATGGGGCTTCGGTATCATGGCGGCGGCGCCATTTTGCTGTGGTCTCATACGGATTTTAGATTTTAGATTTTCTATCTTCATTGATATAGTGAGAAGGAGGCTCCGGTAATGTAAGGGCGACGCTCTTTTGCTGTGGCCTCATGCAACCACTATTATTTATTATTTTTTTCCTTATTACCTTTAGTGGAGTTTTCCTACATAGTTTTCTATTAGCTTTAGGTACTATGATTGGTTGAAGTTTGTTTTGGTCTCCAGTATGATGGCGGTGGCACCATTTTGCTGTGGGTCGCCACAGCCAATGATAGAGGGACATCTGCTATAAGGCTCCTGGGGAAAAAGATGGCGGCTCCATTTCCTGATGACGCGAACCTCGCGAAATGCATTGAAATGCCAGCACGCCATTACTCTGGAGCCGTGTATTTTGTAAGTTCTACATTTTAACAGCTTTGATGCATGCCGGTCTCCAGATCACTTATAGAAAGGAGGCAGCGGCCGGACTATTCACTAGCTGTGAGTGTACCTGCCTATGTACACTGTTTTACCCTGCTCCATTGTAAATAAAACAGTATTACACTATCCCCGGTCTTTTGTGGATCATTCCGGTGGAGCCGTTTGATTCTCTGCAGAGTGGAGGAATATATTACCTTCCCCTTAAGAAGTCATTTCTGCGATCTTTATGGGGAACTGAATACGTATGGGAGAGATTGAATAAGAAAGGATCCTGAGAGGAATTTCTATATGCCTGATGGTCTTTGATGGCCGCTTACATCTGGTAAGCAGATTTTGATTGTCACGTCTGGTGAAGCACTTTATATGCACATTGCACTTTCTGAAAGCACAGTGGTTGGAATATAAGAGATTGGAATACAGCTATTACATCAATATTTATATCCATTTGACTAATGAACATTGTTTGTACACTCGAGTGGTGTATATGGACAATCATTTTACACTTTTTGCGCCCTTTGTACCTTTTTCTTCACAGTTTATTAGTCCACACTAATTTTGGAGCTGCATTTGGTTGTATTTATTTTGATCTAATTAATTTTTGGGCGCTGTATGCCATTTTTTCTATCCATTCAGATTTAAAAGACTCCCAGTAATACATTTATACATTATTTCTTTTTTAACTAGTACTTCAGCCTACATTTATTAGTCTTTGTACAATTTTCCTGTAACCCCCTGCACTTGCATCTCCAGGCTGTAAGAGGAGGGGGTTGCACTGTAAGATAGTCAGGTTTTACTGCTTTGCACAGTGTTGGGAATATAACAAGGAGAGGTTGCTGATTTTAATAAAATATAATAAATTGGTGAGCTGCTAGCTGCTTTTTTTTTTTTTTTTTATCAAACCACAGCCTTGTCTAATGTGTATTGTTGTAAAGCTGATCTTCACTCTCTTTGAACTCAACTCTACTCCTCGCCACCACTCCTCCCTCCAAAATACAAATGGCCAAATGGCAAGCCTCACCCCCCCCCCCAATATGTCTGACACTTGCCTAGGCAAAAGACGTGCACTATGCTCACTGTGCCTCCGGGGATATGCACATCACGTATCCCAGGAGGCATAGTCCTTTATTGACAAAGGAGGAGGGGGGCAGGCCTAGCAGTGCATCATCAGGAGGCTGGGCAGCTCAGCCCGAAGAGCCAGCAGCTGATGTCACACAAGAAGATGGCAGCGAGGGACCCGAGCGGTGGCAGAAGATTAAAAGATTTTGAAGGACAGCGCTGGATCTGCTGGGTGGGTGAGTATCTGAAATGTGCAGGACCACAACCAGGTAATCAGAGGAGTGGGGAGAAGATATGCTTTAATTTTAGAGGAAAAAGGTAAATGGCGGGGACTTTGTCTGTTAGGACTCATTTACACTTGCTTCGGCTTCAACACACATTAACGGCTAGTTTACACTTGCTTCAAAACAAGGCTTCAGGCAGGCTTTGTTAAAGCTCTCTGAACGCTAGTCAAAGCTCCTGTCACTAAATATAATGGTTAGCTTACAGTCCTGTTTACACCTTGCTTTTTCTTTTCTTTGCTTCAAAAATTAAACCCCATGTTGCTTTAGTTGTGCTTCAAAGCCTCCAAAAAATCTTTGGCAAAGTTCGTTTGAAGCCCCACCAAAGGCTCGTCGAAGCCCCCCCAAAGGCTTGTCGAAGCACCAAGCAAAAACAAGGTGTAAACAGGACTGTAAGCTAACCATTTTATTTAGTGACAGGTGCTAAATTTAGTGACAGGTGCTGTGACTGGTATTTAGAGAGCTTTAATAAAGTGTGTCCAAAGCCATGTTTTCAAGTAAGTGTAAACTAGCCCTTATGGTAACTGGCAGGACCTGGACATATTTTTCAGAGATCTAGTAGCCAGCTGAAAAGGTTAGAGGCAATCAGACTACAGCCAGTCAACACTGGTATTCCCCAATCTAATAATGCTGACATATTTACACAAATCCATGATTGCAAAGTAAATTTGTGTAAATATTTCGGTAAAACGGACAACATTCCTGGTTGCTATTGCCTGGTTCTTGTTTTGTTTTTTTTCCCTACATATGTTTTCTCACTCTCAGCTGCATTCACACATGAGAGTTTCATAAATGCGTGCCAGTTATTGTTAATGGCACCCCAAATGTGGCATTTGCGTTTTTGCGTGCAAAGCTTAATGGCCAAAAAGGTACATGAGTAACTTTGGCGCACACGTAGGGCAGCCTATTTAAATTTATGGGCTGCTCCGAAAACAAATGTTCATGAAGCGCTAGGTGTGACCAAACATCTGTGTACAATTTCAGGCTGCAAAAAATAAAGAAAAATGGAGATGTGGCCCCTAGAAAGATTACTTCTACACAGTTGTTTAAAATGTAAACAACAAATTTGAGAAGGAAAAATACAATTGGTGTGTTAGTTAAAACCTCAAGGCCACTTTTTATGCCATATGCCAAGGTACTGATATATATGTTTTCTCACTTCGCACCAGAAGTAGTAGAGTACATCACATAATGGAAATCCGCAAGGATGTACATAGAGCTCTTTGCCTATTCCAAACAAAGATGTCACAATCAGACGGGCATTGAGAATACACACAACACAACCGATATGGGGCACAAAGTGGTCTTGAGGTTTTTAATTTGCATTTACAGAGGTATTTTTTTATTTTTTAAAGTTACTTTTTACGTTTTTTAAGTACTTTTTATAAATTGTACAAGACATACATAAAATAAAAATGGAAAAATAAATATTTAAGTAAAGATAAACACAACTAAGGACCCTAAATACCCGGAGTCGTATAGGCCCATTTCTTTGTTACAGGTAGACATTAAAATATTAGCTAAGATTCTAGCCTCCCGCCTTAACCAGGTTATTCTGTCATTGATACACCCTGACCAAACTGGCTTTATGCCAGGGAAGAACACCGCCATGAATATTCGCCGCCTGTTTATGAATATTCAGGGGTCCCATGATGAAATTGGCTCGAGGGTCGTGGTGGCTCTGGATGCCGCCAAGGCCTTCGACTCCGTGGAGTGGAACTACCTGTGGGAGTGCCTCTCAAGATGTGGATTTGGCCCCAGCTTTATTCGCTGGGTCCAACTCCTCTATCAGTCCCCAAGGGCCAGAGTATTTGTGAATGGTTGGCTTTCTGACCAGTTCCCGCTGGAGAGGGGGACCCGGCAGGGCTGCCCCCTTTCCCCCATGCTTTACGCATTGGCTGTGGAGCCGTTGGCCATTATGGTCCGTGCGGACACTTGCATCCGAGGCCTCAGGATGGGGAACCTGGAAGAAAAGATTGGGATGTATGCCGACGACACACTTTTGTATCTGGCGGACTCCGGTCCTTCTCTTATAGCAGCCCTCCAGTCCATAGAACGTATGGGTGGCCATTCGGGTCTGAGTATTAATTGGTCTAAGTCCCAGATCCTTCTGATTGACCATTTCCCCCCCTCGTTCGCGTCCCCTCCTCTGGCTCTTCCAAGGGTCTCCCAGATTAAATACCTTGGCGTACAGGTCACCAGATCGCTCTCAGATTATAAACTACTGAACATTGAACCCCTGTTTGCCCTGATCAAGAACAAGACGCAGACTTGGGCCAGACTACCCCTGGGTGTTATGGGTCGTGTCAGCTTAGTTAAGATGATACTCCTTCCCAAGATACTCTATTTGGTCTGGCATGCTCCCCTCTATATACCACAAATTTTTTTCAGGACAATTGAATCCATCCTGAATTCATTTATTTGGGGTCATGGCAGACACAAGTTATCTTGGAGAATTCTGAAGAACCCTGTGACGTTGGGAGGAGCTGCTCTCCCTGACTTTCAGGATTATTATTTTGCCTCCCAACTGTCCCACTTCTATTATTTTGACAAACATGAACTAACGAGATACCAGACACTACTCTGTGAGCACCCGGATGACTCGGCCCATACCCCACTTCAATCGGTCCTAAGAGCCCCATTGACTAGACGCCCCCCCCAACGCACAGCAGACATGTTGACTCACCACCGGAGGGTATGGCGGACGGCACTGCAAAGAACTGGGACCCCAAAAGTACACTCTCATACCCCTCTCTGGTACAATACATGCTTGCCAGAATTATTGTCCATTCCGGACCCCGCGGTGTGGATACGCCATGGGATCTTATGCATACACCAGATCATGACCGCTTCAGGCCTTAAACCATTCCAAATGCTGAAGGACGAATTTTCCCTCCCCAATTGCCTTTTTTTCAGGTATTTGCAACTCCGTCACGCTATACAGGCCCAGTTTTCTGGCTCTTACCCGTCCCTGGCAGTTCCCTCCATAGTGGACACAGTCACGGGTAATGTGCCTGCTAAGCTCATCTCCACTTTGTACTCCGCCATTCGTCTCCCTAGCACCACAGCATTGGCCTATACTGCTAAGACTAGATGGGAGGCGGATGTTGGACTTATAGAGGATGAGGACTGGGGCGAGATTTTGGAGGACGTGAAAAAGGTTTCCCCCAAGCTGTCGGACCGCCTCACACAGCTGTACATCATACATAGAACATATCTGACCCCTCAGAGAGTAGCACGTTTCAGGCCCACGTACAATCCAGGATGCCGCCTCTGTGACCATACCCCAGGCTCCTACCACCTCATATGGTTCTGCCCTACCATTTAGGCATACTGGACACAGGTGATACGCTTCCTACACGATCAGATGGGCTCCCCTGCTACCCTTGACCCAAAGATGTGCCTACTTGGCCTGTTGCCAGACTTGGATGCCGACAAACCCCTCCGTACCTTTTTACATGAGACGCTATTCTTGGCAAGAAAAGTAGTGGCCCGTAATTGGATGCAGGCCCTGCCCCCTACAATTCAGTGCTGGAAAAATGCGGTTAACGATGCTCTCCCATATAAAAAACTGATTTATGTACATAGAGGGTGTCCGCTAAAGTATGAGAAGGTCTGGGACAGATGGATGGCGGATGGTGAAACGTGTACTTGATATGTCGATTCTTTATTTTTGTTGTGTACCGGCTCTACTTTCACTGCTGTTATTATCTTTATGTCACACAGATGCTTCACTGTGTTCATGTATGTACTATTATATTGGCCATACTGGCTTATGTTGATTTATGTACCATGCATACTTTTCAATAAAGTTGTTTTTTTCCAATAAAAAAAAAAAAGATAAACACAACTGTTACATCAAAGTGGGAAGTGTACATGCACAACCATTAATCAGTAGCCTTTTAAAACACCCATCCATATGAGAGTCACATAATAAGCACAGTGACATTGTAAACAGTGTCATCGGGTTATTCATACACGAAACAAAGGGGGAAAGGGTAATTTACAGAGAGCCCACCCACTTCTAATAACCGTATTATCATAATGCCAGTGTTACGAAACCAACAAAAATAAAAGACATTAAAGGGGTTGTAAACCCTCAGGGTTTTTCACCTTCATGCATATGCATGAAGGTGAAAAACCTTTTGTGCTGCAGCACCCCCCCAGACCCCCCCCTTTTTTTATTACCTAAGGCAATCGTTCCAGCGATGGGGATGAGCACAGCAGCTCCAGCCGCTGTCTCGGGTCCTCATTGGATAGATTGATAGTATCAGGAGCCGTTGGCTCCTAGTGCTGTCAATCAAATCCAGTGACACGGGGGCGGGGCCAAGTCTTGCTGTCTGTGTCAATGGACTCAGCAGCAGGACTCCGGAGAGTGCCCCCTTGAAAAGCGGCTCTCTAAGGGGGGCACTCGAGAAGAGGAGGAGCCAGGAGCGCCACGGGGGGGGGGGGGGCCCTAGAAGAGGCGGATCGGTACCACTCTGTGCAAAACCCTTCCACGTAGGAGACAAGTATGACATGTTTGTAAAGGTTTTTTTTTTTGTTTTTGTTTTTAAAGAATAACAATCACTTTAAAGAAAAGAGTAACAAAACCACGTTGCATCTTATTCTCATCGCCAAGTAACCAAAGTAGATATTAAGTTCCTCATGACATGGTGGTTAGACAGTAAAGGTCAAACTGGGAAGTCACCTGGTTCCCCAGGAAAAATACTTTCAATAGTGAACTAACTAGCACTGAAATAGTCTTAAGGAAACCAAGGAAAAGGGGGCCAAGCTTGCCATCGCTATCCAAGGTTCCCAGAACTTGGATAACTGATTAGGAGTACCTCTCGTGTGTAGATTTATTGTTCTCTCAATAGGGTGGTATTGACCGGCTGTCTCCAAATGTAGGGGAGTTAGAAGACATCCATCTCATGGCTATAGTTTTACAGGCTATGGACAGTAGCCATTTCAAAGGAACGCTAACCTCCGGTAGAAATTGTTCCTCCTCTATATCTCCCAGCAAGTAGATCACTGGTGACAGTTCCAGTTGTATATGAAATACTCAACTTATTGTGTCCACAAGCCTCTGCCAGAATCTAACAAGCTTGGGGCATCTCCACAGCATATGAATAAAGTCAGCAGTGTGTCCCTGACATTTTGGACAGTCGGGTAGATCTACAGCCCCATTTATATAATTTTAACCACTTAACAACCACCTGCCGACAAATAACGTCGACAAGGTGGTTGCTTAACTCTGGGAGGACGTTATATAACGTCCTCCCAGAATCGCGCTCCCGCGCGCCCCCTGGGGCGCGCACACGGGAAACTCCGTGACCGCCGGGTCCAGAGGACCCGGCGGATCACGAATCGCGGTAAATCGCCGCTGATAGCGGCCGTTTACCACGTGATCGCTCCGTCAAATGACGGAGCAATCACTTGTAAACAGACCGGCGTCATTTGATGACGCCGGTTCCTCCCTCCCCTCTCTGTACCGATCGGTACAGTGTGAGAGGGGAGGGGGAGGGAGCGGATGGCAGCAGCAGCACTGTGGGCTGGATCTGTGACAATTGCAGTCACAGATCCAGCCATCCATCCCTGCTCAGCCATCCCTGTGCTATACCCTGCCAATACTCTGCAATACACCCTGCCAATACTCTGCAAAATACCCTGCCAATACCCTGGTGCAATACTCGGCAATACCCTGGTGCAATACTCGGCAATACCCTGGTGCAATACTCGGCAATACCCTGCGCAATACTCTGCAATACTCTGCAATACCCTGCAAAATACTCTGCAATACCCTGCAAAATACTCTGCAATACCCTGCGCAATACTCTGCAATACCCTGCGCAATACTCTGCAATACCCTGCGCAATACTCTGCAAAATACTCTGCAATACCCTGCGCAATACCCTGCAAAATACTCTGCAATACCCTGGTGCAATACTCTGCAATACTCTGGTGCAATACTCTGCAATACTCTGGTGCAATACTCTGCAATACACTGCGCAATACCTTGCGCAATACTCTGCAATACCCTGCGCAATACTCTGCAATACCCTGCGCAATACTCTGCAAAATACTCTGCAATACCCTGCACAATACTCTGCAATACCCTGCACAATACTCTGCAATACCCTCCACAATACTCTGCAATACCCTCCACAATACTCTGCAATACCCTCCACAATACCCTGTGCAATACCCTGTGCAATACCCGTGCAATACCCTGCCATAGTCCGCAATACTCCGCAATGCCCTGCAATACTCCGCAATGCCCAGCAATACTCCGCAATGCCCGGCAATACTCCGCAATGCCCGGCAATACTCTGCAATAACCACTTCCCGCCCTCCGGCCGTCATATGACGTCCTTGACTTTGTGCGGGGATATCTGAATGATGGGAGCAGCTACAGGCATCATTCAGATATTAGCTTTTTCAGCCGGCGATTCACTACACCATAAGAACAATCATAGCGGCTGTTCCGCCGCTTGATCATTCTTACGGGAGGCGAGAGGGGATGTGTCCCCGTCCCCCCCCCCCCCCCGCCGCCCTCCGGTGCTTCTACCGACTCACCGCTACGATCAAAGCCAGGATTGTTGTTTTTTTTTTTGTATTTTTTTCAGGCTTCCCAGCCTAGAGGTGAGATGTGGGGTCTTATTGACACCCCCCCCCCCCCCCATATCTCACTGTAAAGAGGACCTGTCATGCCATATTCCTATTACAAGGGATGTTTACGTTCCTTGTAATAGGTATAAAAGTGATCAAAAAAATGTTTAGGGCGGAAAAACATGTCAAACTAAAATAAATAAAGTAAAATGAAGAATAAATTTTTTTTTTTTTTTTAAAGCGCCCCTGTCCCCGTGAGCTCGCATACAGAAGCGAACGCATACGTAAGTCCCGCCCACATATGAAAACGGTTTTCAAACCACACATGTGAGGTATCTCTGCGAACGTTAGTGCGAGAGCAATCATTTTGGCCCTAGACCTCCTCTGTAACTCAAAACATGTAACCAGTAAAAATATTTCAAGCGTCGCCTATGGGGATTTTTTAAGTAGCGAAGTTTGGCGCCATTCCACGAGTGTGTGCAATTTTTAAGGGCGACATGTTAGGTATCTATTTACTCGGCGTAACTTCATCTTTCACATTATGCAAAAACATTGGGCTAACTTTACTGTTTTTTTTTTTTTTTAAGCACAAAACATTTTTTTTCCGTAAAAAACGCGTTAAAAAAATTGCTGCGCAAATATCGTGCGAGATAAAAAGTTGCAACAACCACCATTATATTCTCTAAGGTCTTTGCTAAAAAAACATATATAATGTTTTGGGGTTCTATGTAATTTTCTAGCAAACAAATGATGATTTTTACATGTAGGAGAGAAATGTCAGAATTGGCCTGGGTGCTCCAGAACGCCTGAAGGTGCTCCCTACATGTCGGGCCTCTGTATGTGGCCACGCTGTGTAAAAGTCTCACACATGTGGTATCGCCATACTCGGGAGTAATAGCAGAATGTGTTTTGGGGTGTAATTTGTGGAATGCATATGCTGTGTGTGAGAAATAACCTGCTAATATGACAATTTTGTGAAAAAAAAAAAAGAGAAAAAAAAAATCTTGATTTTGCAAAGAATTGTGGGAAAAAATGACAACTTCAAAAAACTCACAATGCCTCTTTCTGAATACCTTGGAATGTCTTCTTTCCAAAAAGGGGTCATTTGGGGGGTATTTGTACTTTTCTGGCATGTTAGGGTCTCAAGAATTGAGATAGGCCGTCAGTACTTCAGGTGTGATCAATTTTCAGATATTGGCACCATAGCTTGTGGACTCTATAACTTTCACAAAGACCAAATAATATACACCAATTTGTACTTATTTTTACCAAAGATATGTAGCAGTATAAATTTTGGCCAAAATTTATGAAGAAAAAATAGTAATTTGCAAAATTTTATAACAGAAACGAAAAAAAAATCATTTTTTTACAAAATTTTCAGTCTTTTTCCTCTTATAGCGCAAAAAATAAAAAACCCAACAGTGATTAAATACCACCAAAAGAAAGCTCTATTTGTGTGAAAAAAAGGACAAAAATTTCATATGGGTACAGTGTTGTATGACTGAGTAATTGTCATTCAAAATGTGAGAGCACCGAAAGCTGAAAATTGGTCTGGTTATTAAGGGGGTTTAAGTGCCCAGTGGTCAAGTGGTTAAGGGGGTGTGATATACCATGTGGATGATAAATACTTGGGTGAGCCTCTGCATTGGGGATAAAGAAATTTGGGTCACTTGCTCCAATATTAATCCAGGATACATCCGATATCTCACTTGGGTCTCTTTCCCACCTGCTACGTCCTGGGAGAACTAACCTAGCCAGATGCTTTTCCAGCATCTGTTTCTATAGGGATGAGATAAGACCCCGTTTTCCAGCAGTAGACTCCAAAGAGGAAAGTAATGACATATTTTGAAGGGAATGGTTATTTTTCTGGGCTTGGGCCGTCAAGGCGTGCCTTAACTGGAGATACTGAAAGAATCTAGAGGTAAGTAATTGATATGCCTCTTGCAGACCCTGATAGGACCTTCGAGTTTGTTGAGTGTACATTTGAGCTGCATATCAAATACCATGAGTGTACCAGCAGTGAAAACCCCTCTAGTTTGCGCTCTTCCTCTAGTCTAGAGTTTTCCCACAAGGGCGTAATGACTGATATACCATAATAGCCTTCATTTCTTTCCATACCTTATACAGAAGTTTGAATGTAGGGCCCGATGTAGTCTCCGCAAAGGTGTCCTGATTCCAGCTGCGACAATAAATTGTACAAGCTAGTAAGAGGGCTTGAATAGGATCAGTTAAATGTATATTATCGCATCCAGCAAAATGCTGCAGCTGGGAGGCTATTAAATGAATTTTAAAGTGGGGAACCACCAGCCCCCTTCCGTTTTAGGGATCTGTAAAATGGGAAATATATTTCTGGGGACGTGCCAAACAAGGGGTTAATCAAGCGCACTCTGGATACGGGTGGATAAAATGAATTAATGTATAGAGAGGGAAATAGAAATGAATGATTGGGGGAAAAAATTATAATATGTACCGGTATATACTTTTTAGTCCATGACAATTAGTCCATATGTAAGCTCAAAGACTAGCTTATCCGCAGAGATGGCTGCCAGCTTGCAGATAGAAGAGATCTGAAATGTAGCAGAAGGGAAAAAAGCAGCGCCTTCTAAGCGTAGCAGTGAAACTGATTTATTAAAATGACAAAAATGTAGGAGATACACTCACAAGAAAACAAGGTTAAGGGGCTTATCTGTGTATAAGTTCATCCGCTCATCCTGGGGGCTGCTTGTCCTGATGTTATAGGGACAAAGTCTCTGGTGTCCTCTCAGATGTCGGCAGCGGTGGTGAAACCCAGCACTCACGGCAAACGGGGATGAGAGACAATATTCCTAGGAACACAGCTGCAGAGATCGTCACTTCCGGGTTGTGGGGTCAGCGGGGAGGTGCGCGCGTTCGAAGCATGCGTGCTTCTTCCTCAGGCTCTCTCCCGGAAGTGACGATCTCTCTTCCGATGGAAAAAAAAACGATAGCAAATTCCGATCGTCTGTGTGGAACTCCATCGGACAAAAAACCCATGCGTGCTCAGAATCAAGTCGACGCCTGCTCAGAAGCATTGAACTTAATTTTTCTCGGCTCGTCTGAGTGTTTTACGTCACGGCATTTGGGACGGTCGGATTTTTGACTGATGGTGTGTAGGCAAGACTGATGGAAGTCAGCTTCATCGGATTTCCGATGGAAAAATCCATCGGATTAGAATCCATAGGAAATCCGATCGTGTGTAAACGGCTTTAGGCCTCTTGCACATGGTACTGATGTTTGAGCAGCTGCTTTTTTGGACGTAATTTCGGGCGTTTGTTTAGCACGTATATACGCTTTTGCACATTTGTGCGCACAATACATTCTTGGGGAAAATGAATTCATATTTATGCTCATACGCATGTATTTGCGCACATATGTGCGTATTCGCACATACCGGCGCAAAATACTGACTGGGAATACAGATTTTTCAATTTTATAATTTTTTTACTCAAGAATACGCAGCGCTTGTTTACTCGCCTAAGCATACAACCTACACATAAACTACGGGCCGCATTCTAGATCAGTAAAAAAAAAACGCTGTACTAAGCTTTTTCAAGCTGCGGTGTACAAGAGGCCTTAGGCCCCTTTCACACTAGTGCAACTTCAAAGTTGCGCGATTTTACCACGATTGGCGGCCGCGATTTTGCCGTGATTTTGAGGAATGCCATGTGTAATTGGCATCAAAAGCGAACTAAAGTAGTGCAGGGACTACTTTGAAGTCGTACTAATATGAATGGTTGTCATTGGAAATCATGGGGAACGCCTTGTCATGCTATTTTGCAGTTCCAAATCGTGGGACAAGTCGTACAAGTGTGAAAGGGGCCTTAGTGTTTAAGAAATCTCAAGCCATATGGTAAAAAAAAAAACTGAAAAACAGGAAAATTGTGCTACTGTGCTAGGATAAAATACTAAGATAAAATACTAGGATAAAATTAAACAAAAATGAATGCAGAAATAATACATTCTTTGCTAATTAATTCTTTGTTTACCATTATTCTCCTTTTTTGCCAGATTTTATATGAGCTGCCAACAAACACTCAGTGGTGTTTCGATATCCAGTGGTGTCCCCGTAACCCAGCTGTGCTCTCTGCTGCTTCTTTTGATGGCCGCATTAGTGTTTATTCCATTATGGGTGGAGGCAATGACAATCTGAGCCAGAAGCAGGCGGATACGGTAAATTGTTAATTTTTTTACTTGCAGTCTATTGCGAACCTGCTTATAAAAACAAAAATAATAATAAAAAAAAATCATGTAACTGTATTGTAGTAAGTGCTTTGCTGACCTATGTTGTATGTCATTGATGTTTCTTTAAATTGCATATTTTTACAAATTTGTAGATTTAGTATGTGACTGCATGTCCTTTTTCTTTTTTTTTTTTTTTTATATCATGTAGCTTTCTTCATCATTTGGAAACATGGATCCATTTGGCACCGGACAGGCTCTTCCTCCTTTGCAGCTCCCTCAACAGACCACTCAGCAGAGTACTATGATTCCTTTAAAGAAACCTCCCAAGTGGCTGCGCCGGCCTGTCGGAGCTTCATTTTCTGTAAGTGATTTTTATTTTACAACAAAGCTTGCAGAGTCATTCAAAAGAAGACTTTGATCGTTGTGAAATTAAGCAGACGTATACCATTTCTGTGGCTTTTTTAATGCGTGTGTGTGTTTGTTTTTTTATTTTTTTCTGGTGAAGTGTGTTGTTTAGCAGAGAGAATGTTTGATGTTGTGAATGCTAAATGGAAAACTTTTCCTATTGTCTTCTGTTTATCCCTGAGTAATAATGTAGGGTTAAATATTAAGGGATGCAATTACATCTTTGTAATGCATTTACATGTGTTGCACTACAAAAGCCCATTCAAATGGGCCTCCTAACACATAAAAACGAATTTTAGCAATGCAAGCAGGTACACTATATTGTCAAAAGTATTGGGACACATGAACTTTAATGGCATCCCAGTCTTAGTCCGTAGGGTTCAATATTGAGTTGGCCCACCCTTTGCAGCTATAACAGTGTCAACTCTTCTGGGAAGGCTGTGCACAAGGTTTAGGAGTGTGTCTATGGGAATGTGACTGTTCTTCCAGAAGCGCATTCGTGGGGTCAGGCACTGATGTTGGACAAGAAGGCCTGGCTTGCAATCTCCGCTCAAATTCATCCCAAAGGCGTTTTATCGGGTTGAGGTCAGGACTCTGTGCAGGCCAGTCAAGTTTCTCCACCCCAAACTCGCTCATCCCTGTCTTTTATGGACCTTGCTTTGTACACTGGTCCAAATTATTTGGTGGAGGGGGGATTATGGTTGTTTTTTCAGGGGTTGGGCTTGGCTCCTTAGTTCCAGTGAAGGGATCTCTTAAGGTGTCATCATACAAAGACATTTTGGACAATTTCATGCTCCTAAGTTTGTGGGAACAGTTTGGGGATGGCCCCTTCCTGTTTTACCATGACTGCGCACCAGTGTACAAAGTAAGGTCCATAAAGACATGTATGAGCAAGTGTGGGGTTAAGGAACTTGACCTGATGGAACACCTTTGGGATGAATTAGGCCCCTTTCACACTGAGGCGCTTTGCAGGCGCTATTGCGCTAAAAATAGCGCCTGCAATGCGCCCCGAAAAAGCCGTTCCATTGTATCCAGTGTGAAAGCCCGAGAGCTTTCACACTGGAGCGTTGCGCTTGCAGGAGGGTAGAAAAACTCCTGCAAGCCGCATCTTTGAGGCGCGATAGGAGCGGTAAAAATACCGCTCCTATAGCGCCCCTGCCCATTGAAATCAATGGGGTAGCGCCTCCAAAACGCCACAAAGAGGCGTTATTGGGGGCGTTTTTAACCCTTTTTCGGCCGCTAGCGGTGGTTACAATCCCCCCGCTAGCGCCCGCAAATCGTGGCAAAAATGACGGTATAGCGGCGCTAAAAATAGCGCCGCTATACCGGCAGCGCATACAGCGCTTCAGTGTGAAAAGTAGCCTTAGAGTGGAGACTGCGAGCCAGGCCTTCTTGTCCAACAACAATGCCTGACCTCACAAATGCGCTTCTGGAAGAATGGTCAAACATTCCCATAGACACACTTCTAAACCACATGGAAAGCCTTTTTCATAAGAGTTGAAGCTGTTATAGCTGCAGATGGTGGGCCAACTCAATATTGAACCCTACGGACTAAGACTGTGATGCCATTAAAGTTCATGTGTGTAAAGGCAGGCGTCCAAATACTTTTGACAATATAGGTTAGGAAAGATGCACTGGGGTACTGTTCAGAGTGCGTTGGGAAAGAGTAAAAACAGATGTTTAGTTTGTAATGCGAATCAGTAACCTAAGAAGATGATTTCATATCTGGGTTAGTTGCACTATCACGGAATTGCTGTATCCTCTTCATTCTTGGTCCAGTTAATTATTTTCTAGGGCACACATTTTGGTTCAAACACAATAGGTCTTATTTTGTAATTTTTTTTGTCTTGCATAACAACGGTTTTATGTTGTCATTCAGCCACTTTAAGCCTTAATGATTTTATTAGCTGAAATCAGGTCAATGACTCGCTTGGTGTTGAAGAGGGCATGATTAGCATGAAGGAGCAGATCGGTATGATAACCCTGCAGTGTTATCAAGCATGTTTTTACCCCCAAAGGTTTCCATAAAGCGGTAGTAAACCGCCATATGTTTTTTTTTTTTTTTTAAAACCTGCAAGGTAAAGTTATAATGTGAAACCTACCTTAAAACAAAGCCCTCCACGGACACACTGTCACCGCTGACAGGGCTTTCATCCTCACCCAGTCTTCCTTTCCGGGTTTGTGTCATCTGGCTGTCTGACCGCGCCGCATGTGCGCAGGAGCCGCGCGTGGTGCAGGACTCCTTTAGAGCGCATGCGCCGGTGATGTTACTGGCCCATTCACGAGTAAATATCTCCTAAACAGTGCACGTTTAGGAGATATTTACTGTACCTATAGGTAAGCCTTATTATAGGCTTACCTGTAGGTAATTGTCAACCTTGGGCGTTTACTCCCACTTTAAAGTGTACAGTAAAATCTGATTGTTGGGTCATGTTGCTGGAAGGCCAGTGCAATTTTGTTTATCTAGTATGGTAACTTTGTTTATCTAGTATAGTAACTAGTAATAGGTAGTTTTCTTACACTCTATAACGGGGGTTAGCAACCTGTAGATTGCGATCTACCAGTAGATCGCCGACAAGTGACTGGTAGATCGCAGTCTGGCCTCCACCACCCCCCAACTTTACGCACGAATGAGCCCTAAGGGTGCCGCTGCCGAATGCAACTAAGGGCTTATTTACAAGTGCAGAGGACACTGCTGCAATTGTAACCTGCGCTAGCAACCTGTAGCAACCTGCAACCTGTAGATCGCGATCTACCAGTAGATCGCGGACAAGTGACTGGTAGATCGCAGTCTGGGCTTTACCACCCCCCAACTTTGTGTGAATGAGCCCCAAGGGTGCCGCTGCTGAATGCAACTAAGGGCTTATTTACAAGTGCAGCAGACACTTCTGCTCCACTGGAAAGCGACCAGAGTGTTTGACAGGTGGTGAGGAGGCGATATGTTGCCTCCTCATCTCCTGATTTAAACCCATGATTGCCATGCATAGCATGTAATTTCGACACAGTAGTACAGCATGTAGCGGTTTAAATCAGGGGGGAGGAGGAGGCAACATTGACTTCTCCCATGTTGTTCAAGTAGATCTCCACCTCTTTAAGGTTGCCTACCCCTGCTCTATAATCATGAAAATCTAACAGTTTCCTATAGCTAGTCTTTGACACCCACCGTGCAATGCAGACACAAGCCAATGTTTTCTTTGAACTGAAAAGCTTTTATACCACCAAAAAGGGAAAGTCTTAAAGTGGTTGTAAACCCTTACATATACTCAGTGAAGTGACTGGTCTCAGGTGATCCTCCTACATTAGTTTATTTGCAGTAATTTGTCCTGTACATCCTTGTAGAACTCAGAGATTATTTTTTTTTTATCAGACTCTCAGAGCAGGGGGTGAGGAGCTGGAGTTGCACATTATAAGCTCTGAAAGCTGATGGGAGGAAAGGGACACACCCCCTTCACACAGGAACAGAGCGGAGGCTGTCAATCAGCTGGAGATCCCTCCCGTCACCATTTTTCTCTTGATGTCAAGAAATCTTTTTAGAAGTGACTTGGAAAGAGGCACGTGAACACTACAGAAATATATGCTTTCTTCAGATTTCATGTCTGAGGTTTACAACCACTTTAAGCAAATCACAGTGTAGTTCTGAGATTTTTGACATGGTGAGATGTGTGACAGCATTTTGCTTTCCAGATGTGGACCATAGCAGAATCTTCAGGCAAAATATATTTTCTTCTGATATTTTTATAAGAAGAAAATATCCAAAGTGTCCTTGAATCTTGATCTTGAGGCATTAGTTGTGTGCACTGGAGGTTGCATGTCTCAATTACCTGTGTAAATGTTTCATGACCTCTTTATTATCTCTCTCTCTGCAGTTTGGTGGCAAGCTGGTAACTTTTGAGGCAGAGAAAACGCAGCCAACCCAACAGCATCCACAAGCCCAGCACTTTCATGTGTATGTCAGTCAAGTGGTCACAGAGCAGGAGTTCCTCAACCGCTCTAATAAGTTACAGGATGTGGTCAGCACAGGTGCCTTTCTGGAGTACTGCCAGAAGAAAATTGATGAAGCCAAAAATGCCTTTGAAAAAAATGTCTGGTCCTTCCTAAAGGTATGTTCACTTGCTGCCCTTTGTTGTGTTTTAAAGTTCTTTACTGTTGTCTGTATCCTTGTTAGGGATATTCACCCAGTCTAATTGTCCAGTTTACTGTTATCACTGGGTTGTCACAAGACCAATGGGGACATTGGTTTTCTGGGGATGACCGGGCATTTCTCACGTTCTAGGGATTTCCTCTCGCTTTCCTGTTTTGGCTATGGGACAGGGTGTGAGGAGATATCTCCCCAATGGAACAGAGTTTGCAAAAAAAAAAAAACCTGACAGGGGTTACAACCCTTTCTCACTCTATCCAAAACAAAAGCTTTAGGGTTCATTTTTTTTCCTCACTGTATCAATAATTCAAACTATAATTCAACTCAATGCAGTAGACGTGTGATAAACCTTGTTGCAGTTGTGAAATGTAAGAATTTGATGACAGACATACATTACCCATGGAATCAATCATGCTACAAATGATTACACTGCGCGCGCAATATTTTGTTCTTTAGTGTCGGTTCACACTGTTGATCTGTGTTGGCACACGTGTGTCACCGTACAAAGATTAATAGAGACCTCTAAGCTTTTGAAAGCCTATGGGGCGAGGAATTTAAAAAGATCACCAAATGATTTATAATCAATAATCCACCAGTAGCAAAAATTTCAAATTACTTCTAATTTTTGGATGGAAGCAAATTCAACCTAAGACCTGACTAGTTCATGCTAAAAAAAAAAAAAGTTTCTAAGAACCCCAAAATGGCATTGTGGATTGTTCAAGTAACTCTTGCAACAGTTGTGGTCAAAGTGCATGCATCTACAATCGGAAAGAGACTGCACCAATTCAGCCTACACAAGAGGTGTGTTAATAAAAAGCTTTTGCTGTCCAAATTGTACATTCAAAGCAAGATTACAGTTCACTATTGAAAATATAGGAAAGCTCAGGCCTTCTGGAACAATGTGTTAAGGACTGATCAATCAAAGTTAGAATTGTTTGGTTATTACAGTAACAGTGGAGATGTTTGCCTCACACCAATGAAGCATGGTGATGGAAAGTTTTTGGTTTGGGTTTGCTTTGCTGCTTCGCTGCCTTAGGGCATGGACATATACATTCTGCATCATATCAAAGTGTCTTTGCCAAGAATGTGAGATCATCTGTCCAAAAGTTGAATTAGAAGTTGGTCTTTTAACACAATAATGATTCGGGACACACTAGCATGTCCAAGAAATGGCTCAAAGTGAAGGGATAGAGGGTTATGAACTGCCCTAGTGAAAGCTTGATTTTATTCCCATTACATTGTGCAGTTCATACAGGCAAACCCACAAACATCCTACAACTGAAGGACCTTTGCATGGGAAAAGTGGTCCAAAATTTTGATGTCAGAGACTGGTGGGCAGTTATACAAGAAGTAATTTCTATAACAGGAATCAAAAGCAACTTCCAAGAGCCAATGTGTACTTTTTTACCCCCCTAGAGTACACCATTATATCTATTAAATTTTCGTTGCATAAATAATTGAAATGGCACTTTTTTTTTCATTCAAACATATTACCTATGTCTGTAGTCACTGTTTAAGTAAAGATCTATTGTTTGCCTGTTCAACAATTTCCATGGGGAAAAACTATAATACTTTTTGGCTTTTTTTTTTTTTTTCTTAAGGGGTTTGGACAGGTTAATTTTTGGGTAAATAAACATGTTATACTTACCTGTCCTGTGCAATGGTTTTGCACAGAGCAGCCCTTATCCTTTTCTTCTCAGGCCACCCTCCCCTCCCCTTGCTAATTGCCCCCATAGCAAGCTGCTTGTTTTGAGGGCAGTTGTGTGTGCTCACTCCCAAGCCGCCTCTGTGTGTTTTAAGGGGACACACAGCGCGTGGCTCATCCCCACCCCCCACTCCCTCCTCACTAGCTGTGATTGACAGCAGTAGGAGCCAATGGCCAATAAGCAGGCAGAGAGCCAGGAGAGCTTCTGTTCTCATGCACATCGCTGGATCAGGCTCAGGTGAGTCTAAGGGGTGGGGGTTGAGGCGGGAAACTGCATACTGAAGGTTTTTTACCTTCATGCATTGAATGCATGAAGGCAAATACCCTACAGCCCTAAGAACCACTTTTAGTATAACCAAAGTCAAAACTGTCTGTGTATATTTTATTGCATAGCATTCCATACAAATTATTCTGGGCCTTTTCTCTTCAAATATTATATACATATACAACCACTCTACATCATATAATCATCATTTGAATTTAACAGTTATTCAGATTATTTGTCCAATTTTAATGGTTCTGATCTCAAAGGATATGTAAAGGTTTGTTTTTAAAAACAAACAAGCATGTCATACTTACCTCCTCTGTGCAGTGGTTTTGCACAGAGTTGCCCTGATCCTCCTCTTCTGAGGTCCCTTAGCGACGTTCCTGGCTCCTCCTCTTCTCAAGTGCCCTGTTGGAGAGCCGCTGTCCCTCGGGGCACCCGTGCGGGCGCGCTCCCGTGTCCTGCTGCTGCGTCCATTGACACAGGCAGCAGGACTCAGCCCCGCCCCTGGCTCCCGCATCATTGGATTTGATTGACAGCAGCGGGAGCCAATGGTTCTTGCTGCTATCAATTTATTCAACGAGGACCCGAGACACCGACTGGAGCTGGTGTGCTCATTCTCGTCGCTGGATAGACCAGGGTCAGGTAAGTAAAAGAGAGGCTCTGGGGGGCTGCTGCACTACAGAAGGTTTTTCACCTTAATGCATAGAATGTATTAAGGTGAAAAACATTGAGGGTTTACCACCCCTTTTAAGAGCACTGTATCCATTCCATTACTATTATCAGAGAAACAACATGTGAAACCTGCCTCAATTCACGGTTGGATCATAGAAAGTGAAGACAGTAATTCCCCACTTTTACACTTGCTGTAATGGTACCTCCATATTCGGGGCTTGCCCTCACAAATGGTGTAATTCAAGATGGCAAAAAAATATTTTAAATAGTTTAGTAATATTGGTTACATATTTGTCAGAGCATTCACTCTTCTTATAGTAGGAGACTGTTCATGACATCAGACCACTGAGACTGCTTGCTAGTCAACAGTATATTAATAAGTATTTGCATTGGCACTTAGGTCATGTTATTTGTAGTGGCACAGCAGCTCTTATGATCTATGAGGCTACTTAGTATTGAACAATATGTATTCCAAAGAGTAATGCACACATAAGTGATCTGACATTGTTGATTCCAATGCTTGCTGGCCGACTCTTGATTCAATATCGTGTGAAATAATTGTAGATGACAGTTCAAGTGCCCGCTCTGTAACCAGAACCTATGGACTGAGTAGAGCAGGGGTAGGCAACCTGTGGCCCTTCAGCTGTTGTGGAACTATGTTTCCTATGAGGCATTGCAAGGCTGGCAGTTACAATTACTCCCAGAGGCATGATGGGACTTCTAGTTTTGCAACAACTGGAGGGCCCCAGGTTGCTACCCCTGGAGTAGAGCATTTTACAGAGTGTACAGGGCCCCATTTACAACTTTTATGAGGTTTACAATATAACCATGAAGTAAAAGTTAACTTTTTTCCTACTGGTATACTTGCTTTTTTTATATATATATTTATCTTATTTTGCTTATTCTAATTTATGCATTTCAGAAAAAAGGACCCCTTATTTAAAGCTTTTGTACTGAATAGTCTTCCTGCTTTTTGAAACTACTTTGAGAGACTCTCCCTTTATAGTTTCATGGTGTTATTAATATTTCTCATGCATTTATCTGTTATCAATGGGTAGCTGTGGGAATCTTAGAAAAATGTCTGTCTGAAATTTACTACAATTCTCATGATCCTAAGGATGGAAACTTTCAGAGATCTAGCATTCATAACATGAGATGTTTTGTACTTTCCTAGGTGAACTTTGAGGACGACTCCCGTGGCAAGTATTTGGAACTTTTGGGATTCAGAAAGGAAGATCTTGGAGCAAAGGTATTCATTGGTGTCCCCCTACTTGTGCATCACATACACTGTTTTAGTAATGCTGGATGGACATGGACTGTAATAGCACATTGAGTATCATAGAGTAGCTGATAATTTCTAAAACCCTTTAGCTATAAACCCTCTTGCTCTACACACGGTATTTTCAGAATATATTATCCTATAGACTGATCAGCCAAAACATTATGACCACTAACTGGTAATGTGAATAACATTGATTATCTAATTTCAATGGCATCTGAAAATGGGTGGGATATATGAGACAGCAAGTGATCATGTTTTCCCTGATGATAATTAATGTTTTGAAAGCAGAAAAAAATGGGCAAGAGTAAGGATTTGAGAAACTTTGACAAGGGCTAAATTGTAATGGCTAGATATCTGGGTGAGAGCAACTCCAAAACTACAGCTCTTCTGGGATGTTCCCAGTCTAGTGTCCAGGAACTGTCTAGGATTTTATTGCCTTTGACAAGGGCCAAATTGTTATGGCTAGATGACTGAGTGAGAGCAACTCCAAAACTACAACTTGTGTGGGTTGTTCCTAGTCTGCATTGGCCAGGATCTACCAAGAGAGGTCCAATGAAGGAAAACCAGCAACTGTGTCATGGGTGGCCAATGCTCCTTGATGCATGTGGAATGTAAAGGCTGGCCCATGTCTCGATCCAATAGAAGAGCTACTGTGGCTCAAATTGCTGAAAAATGGAATGCTTGTTCTAATAGAAAGGTGTCAGAACACAGTGCATTGCATTTTGTTGTGTATGGGGCTGCTTGGCCACAGACCAGTCAGGGTGCCCATGGTGACCCGTGTCCACTGCCAAAAGTGACTACATTGGACACATGAGCATCAGAACTGGAGCAATAGAAGAAGGTGTCTTTGAGGCATTGACTTGGCCTTCAAATTTTCCAGATCTCAATCCAATCATTCATTCATTCATTCATTCAATCAAGCATCTGTGGGATGTGCTGGAATAACAAGTCCGAACCATGAAGGCCCCACCTCACAACTTACAGAACTTAAAGGATCTGCTACTGATGGGTTGGTGCTTGATACAACGACATACCTTCAGAGGTCTAGTGGTGGCCATGCCTCAAAGACAGGTCAGGGCTATTTTGGTGGCAAAAGGGAGACCTAATCAATTTTAGGTGGGTGGGTGGGTGACTGATCAGTATATATCTCAATATCTCATATCTGATGAAAGAAGTGCAAGGCCATCTCCGCCTTCTTGGGAGGGAAGTTTTATTAAAAAACAAGGTTACATAAAGCTAGGAAATAGGGGTAACTGAGCAAATCATCTTAACAAATTTTGTTCATTGCAGATAGCTTCAGTTCTAAGCCACACTGACGGAGCACGAGAGGTATGTTTCATTATAAATGTAACCTTTGTGTTTTTTACCTCTATTCTCTTACGTTGCGTAAAAACATTCAACTTGCATGCCGCAATAGTTACTGCTAGTGTGCTTTGCATTTTATGGAGTACATTTATTTGACGTTTACAATTGGCAAGTAAACTCACTAATTTTCTAAAGTGAAGATCCCACCTCTTATCTTTTTTTAAATGAAATTTACTTTCTAGATTTGCATGACATTGCCCAGCTTGACCAATGAATGCCATTTGAAAAACACATTAAGTTGCATCTTAATGTTTATCTTCATGTTCAGAAGTCAACAATTTATGCTAGTTTACAAGAATCCTTTGGTTGCTTACTATGTGAAGGGGAGTCATTTGAGAAGTGTAGGCACTGTATGATAGTAAAAGGTCTAGCCTTTATGTGAGGTGTATGGCGGCCTTGATCTAATACATTTTATCTGACAATGGCAAATTGGCACTACCCTCAATCATTCAGGATAGAAATGTAGGAGCACCCCTTTCAGACTTTTTTTGAAGGTGCAAATAAACCAAGGACATTGTTTGTTCTAGGTTAGTGACTTGCCAAGTAGTGAAAGCAAAACAATTTAGCAATGCCAGCTGCCCTAATTTTGTCAATGTGACATGTAGTCATTGGGTCTGGAATAGAATAGAAATCTCCCCAACAGGTATGCGATAATGAAAGCATGGGGAGGACTTATAATATTTGTTATGTTTTTATTGCTGTTCCTTATGTGTTTGGGGGGGATTTTCCCTTTTCATTTATTTTCTACTGAAAGGTTTCCATAATGGAAATTACAGAAAAATCTCTCCAATGCAGAAAGAGCAATTTAAAATTGATGAAATAAAAGGTGCCGTGCCCCAGACAAATAAAATGGAAAAAAAAGAAATGTATAAATAATAAAACAGTGATATAAACAGATGTCAAAATCCAGGTCTCTGATACATACATAAAAATTGTAATATCCTCAATGGAAATGTGGTAACCATCCAGCGTATATAACTGGTAACTAGTGCCGCTTATCCACCATCATGTATGCACTCGCCAGACACTTGAATGATGCCGAAAAACATATTGTACATCCACTCTTAATTTTGAAGGACAATCGGCAATAGTTCCACAATTTTCCCCCAGGGGCAATTTAATCAGGAAGAGCAAGTAACAAAGAATAGTAGTGTGTTGAACATTTCTATAATGAAAGGGAATCTGAAGATCTGCTCCCAAATGTTTCCCTGGCTTTGCAGGGCCCTTTCGTTCTTGAAATGTTCAACACACTTCCATTCTTTATTACTTGCTCTTCCTGATTTGAACGCTAATCCGGCCATGTTTGCTGCGTTCATTTGTGTCTGGTTAGTGCATACATGGTGGTGGGTAAGCAGGACTAGTGACCAAGTCTACAATGTGGATGATTACCACATTTGCATTGAAGATATACATCTTTTTTTATGTATATCATGGACTTGGACTATCACGTTTTTGTAGATTGTCACATCTATTATGTGTATATCACAGTTTTTTATTATTTTTAAATTTTGTTTATTTTATCTATCTACCTTGTTGCCAGCTGCCCATACTTCCAAGCGCTATCTTACCCTGACACTGAGCAATTTAAAATTGTCAAAGGCTCCAAAATCCACCCAAAACTGAAAAATTGCTTACTTAAAGGGGTCCCCACACCAGTGCATCAGCTGTGTCTCAGTCTAGAGGGGTATGCTAATAATGAATACCCCTAACCATTTAAAAGTTGATGTGGTCATTTATTAGAATTTACTAAATGATTATCTGAACAATAAGAAAAATTGTGTATCCAGTAATAATATGGTTTTAAACTATATCACAGGTTGGCTTCCTTCACATACGATAAAGTTTTCTTTTGAGTATGTGAGTTATATTGCAAGGCACAATATAAATGCAATCAAATTACTTATTGCTTTCGTTGTGTGGCTCCCTAACATAAATTAATGGAGCCTGAGGAATATAGTCTGTCTTGATTTACGCTTGGGGAAATAAGCTTGGGAAATAAGTGAAAATACACGCATTCAGACAGGTTTGGCATAAGAAATGCAAAAGAAAAGCATTAATTGAGACCCACCAATGGTGTGGATGAAAGCGCGTTGACTGGTTTTCCCTCTAGTCTGGATTTCTCTGGTCACGGCCATTCAGGTTCCATTAAGCAAGTGAAAATGTCTGCTGGATTTTGAACCAGTTATGCCATACATGTTGTTGCTGGGATAGTAAGATGGAGCTAAGCTCTATATGTGGAGGATTCTGTTTCCACTTATAAGCAGTTGTTTAAATATGATCTGTGATTGGACAAGAGGAGAGAAAATAGAGGGTTAATTACATGATCGCTTCGCTGTCGCATCTGCAGCTCCTATAGCTAAAGCCTGCTGTCAGCTGGCCTCCCAGAATCTGTTCCAGTCTCTGGAAGGATCCTGGCAATTATGTCCGGAATCACCCAGATGCCTGACCATCAGCTCACTTAGCCTCTCAGTGTGCTGCTGAATGCCTGAGCCAGCCGCTTCTGCCCCCTCCCCAGTCCGGCGCTCCAGTGAGTGCTGGAGGAGCAGCTCTCTGCTTAGAGTTGACTGAGAACTGAGCGATCAGCGGTCATGTGATTGCTCTGTTTTTTGGGCTTAGAGCTGGCAGAGGACAGTTGTAGCATCAGACTGATACTGCAGTAGGCACGCGAGTATGGATGTTTATGTTTTTTTTTGTTTTCGCACACTTCTCCTTTTAAGAGGTATATTATGGTCTGGACAGGGATGTTTGTGACATTGTCATGTGTCATTTTAATAGGTGATGGGTTATGGATCTCATTGACGTTTTGTTTATTTTTGCATTGTTTATTAGTCTTCAGTAAAGATTTGTACTTGTGCTGCATTCAGCTCAAAGTTCAACTCTTGGCATCCTCTTTTGGTTGCATGGTTGTTCTGGTTGAGCAAGAATGGCATCCATTACTGTGGATGAGATGGTGGGTACAATAGTAAAAGATATAATAGTGATTCCCAGTTTTTTTTTTTTTTTAATACTTTTGGCTTTGTAAAAAAATTTGGGGCCGTGGGTATTGCTTTCCTAGACTGCATTTAGAATACCGGTTTTAATCAATAAGCTTGGCTGTGCTGTATGTGATTTTTTTAATATGTTCATTCATGTATGCAAAACTGCATATTATAATTTTTTTTTGGTAGAAGATTCTGTACCATACATAAAACCTAGACTTGGATAAATCCTTCTGATGAATAACACTGAGGCCTCGTACACACGGCCAAGATTCTCGTTGAAAAAAACATGTCGTTTTTTTCGACGAGATTCTTGGACAAGAAACTTGTCCCGGCCGAGTGTACACACGCTCGTTTCAAAGAACCCGCGGTTCTTTGAAAGGAGTGTACGCGGTGACGTCATCGACTACGTCGAGCATGCGCTCGTCACATTCGATGCCGTCGCCGCCATCTTGGTATACCCTACGTATGCCTAGGAAGCTACCGCGCATGCGTCGAATTCATTTCGAACATGCGCGGGCTTCCGGGCGGACAGGTAAGTGTACACACACTCACTTTTCTCGTCGAGAAACATGCCGAGGAGAATCTCGACGAGAAAATAGAGAGCAGGTTCTCTATTTTCTCGTCGAGGTTTCTTGTCGGTTTTCTCGACAAGAAACCCGCTAGCAGCGTACACCCGACCGATTTACTCGGCAAGACCTTCTCTGCCAGCAAGTTTCTTGCTGGTTCTTGCCGAGAAAATCGGTCGTGTGTACGAGGCCTCAGACTTCGTATTATAACCCATGTTAAATTGCTGTCTCTTTTCTAATGCATAATGATCTCCATATGTATACTTAACTGTCTTCTAATACTGTACTGTACTTTACTTCCCTAAAAAAAAAAAATACAAATCAATATGTAATTGATGCCCATAATAAAAAAAACAATAAAAAATAAATAAGTTTGTAATATCTATAAGAAAACAATAATAATAATAATTAAGGTTGTTCCTTGGTGGAAAGTAGACACTGAGAAACACTGTAATATAACTGAAAAAGAAAACCGTATTAGTACTGCAGATTCGTTTTTACTCCTTGTGATCTTTGCTGCAAATATTTATTTATTTCTAAACATAGATTTTCTACGTAAAACATCTGACTTTTGAATGGCCACACAACCACTATGATCTTATAAATTCTTTTTCTCCAATGATTTTGAATTGATTTCAACTATTTTTCTAATCCTTAATCCTCCCTTACTATTTCTATTTCTCTAACACTATTCTATAAAAGGCTGAGAAAGACTCTGACCAGGCTGCAGAGAGTGATGAGGAAGGAAGTGAACCTACTGAAGAGCTGAGCTTGGGGGAGGTACTGTATTTATTTAATGCTGTTTTTTTTTTTTTGTCATATTCCAGCAAGCTGAATTGTAACAGTAAGTGCATTTCCAAGCGTTAATCTGACGTAAAATACCAAACTAGCACTGTGTATTGTCTCAAATAGTTTGCTGGTGGTTTAGTTAATAAATATACAGTATTTTTTGCACGATAAGACGCACCTGACCATAAGACGCACCTAGGTTTTAGAGGAGGAAAACAAGAAGAAAAATATTCTGAAAAAATGGTCTACTAAAATATATTCCAGTACCCATGAAATGCAGCCTGACCATTGCCATAGTAAACGCAGAGTGACCATGCCATAGTAAACGCCGAGTGACCATGCCATAGTAAACGCCGAGTGACCATGCCATAGTAAACGCAGAGTGACCATGAGTGACCATGCCATAGAAATGCAGAGTGACCATGCCATAGAAATGCAGAGTGACCATGCCATAGTAAACGCCGAGTGACCATGCCATAGTAAACGCAGAGTGACCATGAGTGACCATGCCATAGAAATGCAGAGTGACCATGCCATAGAAATGCAGAGTGACCATGCCATAGAAATGCAGAGTGACCATGCCATAGAAATGCAGAGTGACCATGCCATAGAAATGCAGAGTGACCATGCCATAGAAATGCAGAGTGACCATGAGTGACCATGCCATAGAAATGCAGAGTGACCATGAGTGACCATGCCATTGAAATGCAGAGTGACCATGAGTGACCATGCCATTGAAATGCAGAGTGACCATGAGTGACCATGCCATAGTAAATGCAGAGTGACCATGAGTGACCATGCCATAGAAATGCAGTGAACGTTGCCACAAATGCAGCCTTACCTCTTCCACCTAACAGAAGACAGAGCAGCCCGAGCGGCCGAATGCTCTATGAGGAACCAGCTGGAGGATCGCTCGGTGCCCACGGGGGGTTTGGAAGTCTGTCCCCCGCTCTCCTGCCTCTCTTCCGGTGGTGGCGGCAGGGGGCGATGCGAGCGGTGGCAGGGGCGGTGCCGGCGGGGGGCAGTTCCAGCGGTGGCAGGGGATGGTGTCAGCGGCGGCGGGGGGCAGGGCCTGTCATATATTCACACTATAAGACGCAGGGACATTTTCCCCCATATTTCTGGGGGAAAAAAGTGCGTTGTATAGTCCAAAAAATACGGTAGATGTTGCTTTCATGTTGCCGTACACTATTTAAGGTAATAAAAGCTTTATTCCTTTTTAAAATTACATGCAGTATAAGAGTGTTTTTTGTCTTTTTTTACATTCTCTTAGAACCTCAGTGTCAGTAAAGCAGATGTTGGGGACACCATTCCATCTGGTGAGACCTTCAATATATCCGTGAGCGGAGGTAATTAACTCACATTCTCAAACAGGATCCATTTGGAATGAAGGGGCTTTATCACTCTCAGATTATACTAAAACCTTCATATAGTAACTTATATAAACCACAAACAGGGTGCAAATGCCTATCTTCAGAATTGTATTAAAGAATAAACATCCTTGAGGTGATTGTAGCTGTATTAGTGCAATTGTGACAGAGAAAATTGAGTACTGTCCGTGATACTTTTTTTTATTTGCACTAACATATAATTTTTCATGGACAAGCTTTCGGGGTGTGTTCCCTTCTTCAAGGTCCAAGCAGTACTGATTCACAAAAGTTTTAGCAGAAGGTGAAATGTTAAAAAATAAATAAATTAAAGAATAAAAGAATACATATTATACTCACAAGCAAATAAGGATAGCATAACTTAAAACACAGAATCCAGAAGTTCATTCCCCAACCTCAATAAATTGTGTGGATGACAATGTCAGCTTACGTGTTTCAGGGCTCTGGCCCCCTTCCTCAGAACAATGGTTTTTAATAACATGCTGAAGATAATGCACTAGGAGGGTTTGTGCCCTGTTTGTTATTTATGCAGTGCTGGATTCCCCAATCTGAGGAGTTGCACAGTGACCTTGATGCTTGTTTTCAATGACCGGCATCCCTACAGCTTCTGAATGCTGAAGTGTCAAGTTTGCATTATTTGAGTACAGTGGAACCTTGGATTACGAGCATAATCCGTTTTAGGAGAATTCTTGTAATCCAAAGCACTCGCATATCAAAGCGAGTTTGCCCATAGAAGTCAATGGAAATTAAAATAATTCATTCCACATTGACTTCTATGGCATGCAATACCACATGTGGCCAGAGGTGGAGGGGCGCTGGAGAGACTTGGAAATACTCAGAGATCGTTCGGCTGCCCTCAGGAAAGGCTCGGGAATCAAGTATCTCCGAGTATTTTCGATTGGCTCGGGCGCCCCCGCACCTCTAGCCAAATGTGGTACTGCACATCGCAAAGGCTTGAATCCTGCTCGTTTTGCAAGACAACACTCGCAAACCGAGTCAGGATTTAAAAAAAATTATTGCTCGTATTGCAAAATGTTCGTTAACCGCGTTACTCGCTATCTGAGGTTCCACTGTATATAATAACTTGTGTTCTACAGTATAGTCTCCTTTTGAACAGCAGCGGGGTGCTCAATGTCATTTCAATCCCTTGGCAATTTCTGTCAGTTCAAACTTACACTTATAAAATTATAACTTAACTGCACAAGCAATAATCAGTTTCACCAGTAGGTAGCACTGCAGCTGTATTTGGAGTTTGGACTTTTGATGATTTGTACTATTACAATTTTGATTCTGAATTAGATGAAGAGATTATGTTGCCTTTACCTTTGCTGAGACATTTCATTGTAATTTCAGATGTAGACGGACTCATCACTCAAGCTTTGTTAATGGGTAACTTTGAAAGTGCAGTGGATCTCTGCCTGCACGATAACCGTATGGCAGATGCTATAATACTGGCTATTGCTGGTGGCCCTGATCTGCTAGCTAGAACACAAAAGAAGTACTTTGCTAGAACACAAAGCAAAATAACCAGGGTATGTATTATACATGTTGTGACAGCTTGGAGAATTTGTAGCTTACGGTAGCGCCAAACAGTGAGTTTACTCCATGCTATAAGTACATTTTAGGGCTTTTTGTACCCATTTTTATTTAAACGTAAAACAAAAGCTCACATGGAAGTCTTCCCACGCAGGGGCTTCTCACCGTCAATACAATAAGGAAAAGTAACATACAGCCTTGTGGCTCTTTAATCAGCTTTACTGCTCAATTTAGTAAGCTTGGTCTTCCTGACCATCAAAGACATTTAGTGCTTGCACACACACACACGCTGTACCTCCGCTCTGTGTCTTGTCTGCAGCATCCCAGCTGCTCCCTTCACACACTGACCCCCTCCATTAAATGGTGATGCAAACTTTGCACTCCTCTTCCCGTTGGCAGTAGAAATGGGAAGAAGAAACTATTATTATTTTTATTATTATTATACAGGATCTATATAGCAAAGACAGTTTACGCAACGCTTTACAACTGGAGGGTAGACAGTACAATTACAATACACTTTAATACAGTAGGAATCAGAGGGTCCTGCTCGTTAGAGTTTACAGTCTAAGACAAACAATAAGCAAAAACAATTTTGCTGCTATGGCAGCCTATTACATACTTGACCAAATGCACTTCATTAAACAATGAAAAAAACATGCAGCACTGACACAACCCAAAAGCAGTAATAAAGAACAGTAATCCATGGCAACCAATTGGATTTCAGATCGATCAGAGATAATCTCTACCTTTTTTTTCCCTTTATAATCTACTATCTATAGGTTGCATTTTAAATCATTGCTGGCAAGAATGTGTTTGATTGCTCAACAGATTATATTATATTTACCTGCTGCTTACAAAATATTAACTAGTATTTTTTAGTTATTTAAAGTGGTGTTCTGGCCAAATTACACTTTTTAAACAAAAATACCCCTATAATACACAAGCTTAATGTATTCTAGTAAAGTTAGTCTGTAAACTAAGGTCCGTTTTGTTTGGTTATTACAGCATTTTGAACGTTTATAAACTAGCAGGCAGCAGACCGTGGCCATCTTAAGTGTGGGCATCTGAAGCCAGACTGTGTATTTCTTCCTGGATTTCAGCATTACAGATCTCGCACATGCTCAGTGCTGCACAAGCAGTGTAATAGGTTTTAGGTCAGGTTTCCATAGCAACGGCAGTGTCAGAGGAAGTTGTCCTTATCTATGCAAACCTCTTCTCCCCTCCTCCCTCCAGGAACCAGTAAATATACTGCATGTACAGTAGGTGCCGCCGATATTGTATATCTATCGCGCTCCCATCGCCGAGATTCTCGGCGACAGGAGTGCCGAGATCTCGGCAACAGGGTGGCGACGCTTGCTGCAATAGCGAGGAGACGCGGCACTGTATTGAGCGGGGATCCGACGTGGATTCCCGCCAATACCAGGCACTGCGTTTGGTATGAATCCTGAGCGGGAACTCCACGCCAATTTTTAAAGAAAAAAACGGCGTGGGTTCCCCCTCCAGGAGCATACCAGGCCCTTGGGTCTGGTCTGGATTTGAAGGGGAACCCTACGCCGAAAAAACGGCATAGGGGTCCTCCTCAAAATCCAAACCAGACCCTTATCCAAGCACGCAACCTGGCAGGCCGCAGGGGAAGAGGGGGGGACGAGAGAGTGGCCCCCCCTCCCTCCTGAACCGTACCAGGCCGCATGCCCTCAACATGGGGGGTTTGGTGCTCTGGGGCTGGGGGGCGACCTGCGGCCCCCCCACCCCAGAGCACCCTGCCCCCATGTTGATGAGGACAGGGCCTCTTCCCGACAACCCTGGCCGTTGGTTGTCGGGGTCTGCGGGCGGGGGGGCTTATCGGAATCCGGGAGCCCCCTTTAATAAAGGGGGCACCCGGATCCCGGCCCCCCCACCCTATGTGAATGAGTATGAGGTACATCGTACCCCTACCCATTCACCTGGTGGAAAAAAATTGCAATAAAAAAAACACACAGCTTTTTAAAGTATTTTATTGCACAGCTCCGGGGGTCTTCTTCCGACTTCGGGGGTCTCCGGTGTCGTCGCCGCGCTCTCCGGTTCTTTCTTCTGCCGGGCCACCGCTATCTTCTTCCAGCTCTTTTGCTAGCGGGGCCCGGTCTTCTCCGTCGCCTTCTCCCCTCTTCTCCGGTTCTTTCTTTCTTCCGCCGGGCCTCCGCTAACTTCTTTTAGCTCTTTTGCTAGCGGAGGCCCAGTCTTCTCCGTCGCCTTCTCCCCTCTTCTCCGGTTCTTTCTTTCTTCCGCCGGGCCTCCGCTAACTTCTTTTTAGCGCTTTTGCTAACGGAGGCCCGGTCTTCTCCGTCGTCTCGTCCGGCTCTCCGTTGTCCTTCTGCCGGCCCCTCCACTAACTTCTTGTAGCTCTTCTGCTAGTGGAGGGGCCGGTCTTCCCGTCGTCGGCGTCTTCTTCCCTCTTCTCCTCCTCGATGTTGACTCGTCGCTTCCTCTCGCAGTAATGCTAAATCTTCGGTCCGCAGAGATTATTATAGGCTTCTCATGACGTCACAGTCACATGCTCCGGGGCACATGGCCCCGGAGCATGTGACTGTGACGTCATGGGAACATGTGACTGTGACGTCATGAGAAGCCTATATTAATCTCTGCGGACCGAAAATTTAGCATTACTGCGAGAGGAGGCGACGAGTCAATATCGAAGAGGAGAAGAGGGAAGAAGAAGCCGACGGCGACGAGGGAAAGACCGTCCCCGCCACTAGCAAAAGAGCTACAGGAAGTTAGTGGAGGGGCCGACAGAAGGACAACGGAGAGCCTGACGAGACGACGGAGAAGACCGGGCCTCCACTAGCAAAAGAGCTAAAAGAAGTTAGCGGAGGCCCGGCGGAAGAAAGAACCGGAGAGCGTGAAAATGACATCGGAGAGCGGGAGAAGAAGAAGGCGACGGAGAAGACCGGGCCTCCGCTAGCAAAAGAGCTAAAAGAAGTTAGCGGAGGCCCGGCGGAAGAAAGAAAGAACCGAGGGGAGAAGGCGACGGAGAAGACCGGGCCCCGCTAGCAAAAGAGTTGGAAGAAGATAGCGGTGGCCCGGCAGAAGAAAGAACCGGAGAGCGCGGCGACGACACCGGAGACCCCCGAAGTCGGAAGAAGACCTCCGGAGCTGTGCAATAAAATACTTTTAAAAACTGTGTTGTGTTTTTATTGCCATTTTTTTTCCACCAGGTGAATGGGTAGGGGTACGATGTACCCCATACTCATTCACATAGGGTGGGGGGGCCGGGATCTGGGGGCCCCCTTATTAAAGGGGGCTCCCGGATTCCGATAAGCCGCCCGCCCGCAGACCCCGACAACCAACGGCCAGGGTTGTTGGGAAGAGGCCCTGTCCTCATCAACATGGGGGCAGGGTGCTCTGGGGTGGGGGGGCCGCAGGTCGCCCCCCTGCCCCAGAGCACCAAACCCCCCATGTTGAGGGCATGCGGCCTGGTACGGTTCAGGAGGGAGGGGGGGCCGCTCTCTCGTCCCCCCCTCTTCCCCTGCGGCCTGCCAGGTTGCGTGCTCGGATAAGGGTCTGGTTTGGATTTTTCGGCGTAGGGTTCCCCTTCAAATCCAGACCAGACCCAAGGGCCTGGTATGCTCCTGGAGGGGGAACCCACGCCGTTTTTTTCTTTAAAAATTGGCGTGGAGTTCCCGCTCAGGATTCATACCAAACGCAGTGCCTGGTATTGGCGGGAATCCACGTCGCATCCCCGCCTATCGGCAATGCGTGTCGCTCATCGTGAAAGGAACATTTTTTTTCCTTTCCCAATGACGAGACAGCTCGGCGCTGGCTAGAAGCGGCGAGATTGACACAATATCGGCGGCACCTACTGTAGAAGGAATATTATTCAAGAAATTTTTATATATACTATATCTCTTGTTATATATTTTTCTTTCTCGTACATCACGGGACACAGAGCGGCATAGTCATTACTATGTGGGTTATATAGATACCTTCAGGTGCTGGCACTGGCAACTTCCAAAACCGGAAGTACCCTCCCCTATATAAGCCCCTCCCATCCGGGAGCACCTCAGTTTTTTGCCAGTGTCTAAGGTGTTGGCCAAGAAGTAACATGTGTTTTTCACTGAGCTTGCGTACAGGTTCTTTTGGGCCTCAGTAAGCTATTCCGGATCCGACCAAAAAAGCTTCATAGCTAAACGGTCGGTACCCGGGCCTTGCAGAGAAGAGCAAGGTTTTGCCTGTAATGCTTCTCTTAGGAGAGCTGGACCCTGGGATCCAGAGCTCTGGTCATACCCACGACCAAGATGTTTTTCTGTGCAGGGTGCTATACAGGTCCAGGGGAGTGGAATCCTTGGGAACCCGGTCCCTGAAGGTTTAATTACAATGCCTGCCGTGATAGGTGAAGTTTGGGCTTCTGTGGACCAAACAGAGTCCTGCGGCGGGGAAAAGGTAAGTGGGGGCCCCTCAGGAACTTGGTTCTATTGAGGGGACCCCCAAGCCTAATATGTCTTTCTGCCTGTTACCTAACGGTATTCCCTCTAAATATTTATGCATGCCTGTAACTACTAAAAAATGTAATAATTTTAATAGTGGTCAAGAAAAAAATAAAATATATATATAGACTGCGGTACCTGTGTTAATCCACTAGAGGCCGCTGTGGAACGTTTTCTTGTCATATGGACTAGTTTCTTTTCATCAGAGCAAGTCCAGGCAGATGGTGAGTTCTCTTGTGGGAAACTGCTTCCTCTGCCATGTTGCAATGCTCGTCCATCCCCCGGCCTGCGGCAAAAGGGGCCCTAGCTCTTGTCCCTAGTTTCCCTTTTCAAAAAAGAGCGCCGAAGGCGCACGTGGCCGCGCGCGTGCGCGTGCACGCGCCTCTATATATAGAGGTGAGCTGGGAAAGGGGGCGGAGCTTGGGGGATGACGCTCTGTGCGCGCCGCAGCGCTTCTGCGCATGTGCGGGCGTCCCAGCATGTTAAAAAACACAATTATGTGTTGTGAGCTGGCTATGGAGTGCAGAGACAGAGCTGGCAACATTTAAAAAAGGCATACAGCAAGCGGTTGATGCAGGCATCCCCATAGAAAGGCACATTAGTAGACACCAACTGTTTTTATAGCAGCATTTGTGCTAGACTATTGTCAGTAAGTGGTGTATTTCGGCTGGAATACCTCAGCTTTGGGCTTAGGAATATGCCGTCTAAAAACTCCGGGATTAAAAATCCCAGGAAGCATAGGGGGTCTCCATCGGGCTCTGAGGATCTTGGGCATGCTTCGGCTGCACAAATCTCCCCTGAAGAATCAGAGGTTAGTGACCGTAGAGCACCCTCAGGAGTACCTGGTACTGTGGCTGTCCTCAGTTCACCTGCTCCTGTGTATGTAACAGAGGAGGTTTTTTCCTCAGCTCTGGGAGGGCTGGAAGAGAGATTGTCAGCATTGATCGCTGCTTCCCTGTCACAGGGAAAAAGCGCTCAATCTCCATCTCCTCCCTCAGAGTGCCTGTTAGCGGAGCAACAGTCCCATACAGGGATCGACCTACCTGAGGGGGATCAGGATGAGGTCGATTCTGTTGTAGAGGAATCAACAGTGGAAGAGCCATTCTCAGCATCACATGCTGAAAGATTATGGGTTCAGTCCCTGACTAACATGGTCCGATCAGCATTTAAAATGCCCCTTGCGGAGCCATCATCCACTTCTGTCTCCTCGTTGGGGTCGCTAAAAGCTCCCCAGACTGTTTGTTCCTTTCCGATCCATCCTTTACTGGAAGGGCTCATTTACCAGGATTGGGAGCATCCTGATAAAATATTTACTCCTCCCAAGAGATTTCAGGTGGTCTATCCCATGGAGGATAAGTTCGTCAAAAAATGGAGGGTCCCTACAGTGGACGCAGCCATCTCTTGTGTGAATAAATCACTGACATGTCCAGTGGATAATGTCCAAATGTTCAAGGACCCAATAGATAAAAAATTAGAGTCCTTATTAAAATCTGCTTTTGCTACAGCAGGCTTGGTGACACAACCAGCAGTGGCAGCTATTGGGGTCTGCCAAGCAGTGAAGGATCAGTTGAAACAGGTCTTAAGGGACTTGCCAGATCAGCAGGCTCTTGCCCTAGCTGATCTACCTAGAGCCTTATGCTTTGCGGTGGACGCTATAAAGGATTCAATCCATCAGGCCTCCCGCCTTACGCTGTCTGTAGTACATATGCGCAGGCTTCTATGGCTCAAAAACTGGTCTGCTGAAGCTCCCTGTAAAAAATTGCTGGTCAGCTTCCCATTTCATGGTGAACGCTTATTCGGGGAAGACCTGGACAAATATATCCAGAAAATTTCCAGCGGTAAAAGTACACTTTTGCCGGTTAAAAACAGAGTTAGAGGTCCCTCTTTTAAGAGGCCTGCTTCTCCAGTCCCTAGGACATCGGCTGTGAAACAGTTCCGACGGCCTCCTCGGTCAAATCCCGGAGGTAAAAATCAGGGACAATTGCAGGGTAACAAGAAGCCCTGGAGCAGGAGAGGTACAAAACCTCCCCCAAAGTCAAATGCATGAAGGGTTGCCCCCACTCAATCGGGTGGGGGGAAGACTTCAGTTGTTCACAGAGACCTGGCGGGACACGATCAGAGACAGATGGGTGCTCTCCGCAGTAAGTCTGGGATACAAATTGGAGTTAAAAGACTCCCCTCCTTCCCACTTTATAAGGTCAAACGTGCCAAGGGATCCCCAGAAGAGAGGATCCCTCCTGTTGGCACTAGAACAATTATTGCTCCAAGCAGTAATTATAGAGGTTCCCCTGGAAGAATGGGGGTTCGGGTTTTACTCAAACCTCTTTACAGTCCCGAAGCCAAACGGGGACGTGAGGCCCATATTAAATCTAAAAGGGCTAAACAAATTCCTACATATCAGGACTTTCCGGATGGAGTCGATCCGATCGGTGGCCACTGCCCTACAAGGGGAGGAATGGTTAGCCTCAATCGACATCAAAGATGCTTATTTGCACATTCCCATCTTTCCAGCCCACCAAAAATGTCTACGCTTTGCGGTAGAAGGGCGCCATTTTCAGTTCAGAGCCTTACCCTTCGGTCTGGCCACAGCACCACGAGTGTTCACAAAAATTCTGGCCCCATTATTGGCCAATCTAAGAACACGAGGTGTAACGATAATGGCATATCTAGACGACTTGTTGCTGATAGACCACTCAGTGGAAAAACTAGAAGTGGTTGTTCACGAGACAATCGAGTATCTGGAATATCACGGTTGGATTATCAACCGAGACAAGTCAGCCCTAAAACCAGTCAAAAGTCTGGAATACTTGGGGCTAAGGCTGGATTCAGACCAGAGAAAAATTTTCTTGCCTCAAGAAAAGGGGTCGTCTTTGAGAGATTTGATCCACTTAGTGGGTACAAAAAGACAGCCGTCCATACACCTGTGCATGAGGCTGCTGGGAAAAATGGTGGCATCATTCGAAGCAGTACCCTACGGTCAATTCCATTCAAGGAATTTGCAAAGGGCCATACTGTCAGCCTGGAACAAAAAAGTTCAGGCCCTAGACTTACCAATGTCCTTGTCCCCTTCCGTTCGCAAGAGCCTCCGTTGGTGGTTGGTGCCCCAGAATCTGGAAAGAGGGAAATCCTTCAGTCCAATTTCTTGGAAGGTGGTCACTACAGATGCCAGCCTTATAGGCTGGGGAGCAGTACTGGAGCAATGGTCTCTCCAGGGCAGATGGTCGGATGCAGAAAAGGCCCTGCCCATCAATCTCTTAGAGATACGAGCAGCCCGGTATGCCCTAGTAGCATGGACATCCAAACTCCAAGGGTCCCCTGTCAGAATTCAATCGGACAATGCCACGGCAGTGGCATATATCAATCATCAGGGTGGCACCAGGAGTCGTGCAGCCCAGAGGGAAGTAAATTGCATCCTGAAATGGGCAGAAAGATATGTCCCAGCCATATCTGCGGTATTCATTCCAGGAGTGGAGAATTGGAAGGCGGACTTTCTAAGTCGCCAACAATTATGCCCAGGGGAATGGTCCCTTCATCCCGAGGTTTTCCGGACAATATGTCAGCGGTGGGGAACACCGGATGTAGATCTGCTAGCATCCAGATTCAACGCAAAAGTGGACAGGTTTGTCTCTTGGACAAGGGATCCCCTAGCTTGCGGCTCGGATGCCCTAGTGTTCCCTTGGGATCAGTTCAAGCTGATATATGCATTCCCACCGCCACAATTGTTACCTCGATTACTCCGCAGAATCAGGGTAGAAAAGAAACCAGTGATTCTGGTGGCTCCAGCGTGGCCCCGAAGAGCATGGTACGCGGAGATTGTAAAGATGTCTGTGGGGAGTCCTTGGACCCTCCCACATCGTCCGGACCTGCTTTCGCAAGGACCGATATACCACCCTTCCTTACCAGCCCTAGGTTTGACGGCCTGGCTATTGAAGCCCACATTCTAAAAAAGAGAGGGCTCTCTAATTCTGTGGTATCTACCATGATCAATGCCAGGAAGCCGGTATCCAGGCAGATCTACTATAGAATCTGGAAGGCGTACATCGCCTGGTGTGAGGCCAAGAAATGGCATCCACGTAAATACGTAATAGGTAGGATTCTGGACTTCCTACAATGGGCTGTAGATAGGAAGCTTGCCTTGAGTACTATCAAGGGTCAGATTTCGGCCTTGTCAATATTTTTTCAAAGGCCCTTGGCTTCGCATTCACTAGTCAAAGCCTTTATACAAGGAGTGATGCGTATTAGCCCTCCGGTTAATATTCCCATATGTCCATGGGACTTAAACCTGGTTCTGCCGGTTCTACAGAAACAACCATTTGAACCATTACAGCATATTTCCCTTGTTCTTCTCACCAGGAAATTGATTTTTCTAGTAGCCATTTGTTCGGCTAAAAGAGTGTCGGAATTAGCCGCTATGTCCTGTAGGGAGCCATATCTGGTTATCCATAAGGACAGAGTAGTGTTACGTCCTCATCCAGCCTTTCTTCCTAAGGTGGTATCGAGGTTTCATTTGAACCAAGATGTGGTTCTTCCTTCTTTTTTCCCCAAACCTAGTTCGGTAGAGGAAAAGTTATTGCATTCTTTGGATGTAGTAAGAGCAGTTAAAGCTTATCTAAAAGCCACTGCTCAGATTCGCAGAACGGATACTTTGTTTATTCTGCCGGAAGGCCCCAGAAGGGGTCAGGCAGCGTCAAAATCTACTTTAGCCAAGTGGATTCGACAGGTCATAATGCAAGCCTATGGCTTGAGAAGGAGACCGCCTCCGTTCAAAGTTAGGGCGCACTCCACGAGAGCAGTTGGAACTTCATGGGCAGTGCATCACCAGGCCTCCCTGGCTCAAATCTGTAAGGCCGCAACATGGTCTTCAGTACACACGTTTACTAAGTTCTACCAGGTGGACGTTAGAAGTCAGGAGGATGTCGCCTTTGGGCGCAGTGTGTTGCAGGCCGCAAAAGATCCTCATGTCTGATAGCGCTCAGCTTATGTATGGTGTACCCCCCCCTCATTGGGCATTGCTTTAGGACATCCCACATAGTAATGACTATGCCGCTCTGTGTCCCGTGATGTACGAGAAAGAAAATAGGATTTTTATAACAGCTTACCTGTAAAATCCTTTTCTTGGAGTACATCACGGGACACAGAGCTCCCACCCCTCTTTTTGGGACACTTATTGCTTTGCTACAAAACTGAGGTGCTCCCGGATGGGAGGGGCTTATATAGGGGAGGGTACTTCCGGTTTTGGAAGTTGCCAGTGCCAGCACCTGAAGGTATCTATATAACCCACATAGTAATGACTATGCCGCTCTGTGTCCCGTGATGTACTCCAAGAAAAGGATTTTACAGGTAAGCTGTTATAAAAATCCTATTATCTTGGGGTGTGTGTGTGTGTGTATGTATGTATGTATCGTGAGATGGGGGTTGTTTAGCTCAAATGGTAGTTGCATTTTTTCAGCGATTCAAGCCAGTCAGGAACTATATTTAAGGGCATGGTAGCCCATTTTTATTAAAAAGGCAAAATAAAAGTCCAAACAAAGGTTTCCCATGCAGGGGTTCTTCTCCATCAAATACACATAACAGAAAATGCTAGCCCACCTGGCTCTCTGTAGCAGTACTTCTGCACTTTATCCTGGTCAGCCAGACCACCGGACTCCTCAAAGTAGACAGCTTCCCTTTAGCGTCCACAGCTCTGCCTCTTGCAGTCACCAACTTTTTGGCTGCCGCTTGCAGTCACCAACTTTCTGGCTGTCTCCTACAGCCTCTCTGACTCCTGAAGACCTCCTGTCTCTTGGTGTGGAGCCGTCTCCAACTGGGAGCCCTGAGGTCTTCCCATACACTCATTATAAGGGCTGTGCTCACCTGAGCACACACCCTGCTGGTAATCAGCAAAGTCTGGACACAGGCTTGGAGATCCCATCCCTCCCAAGACACTGTGGAATCTCCAAACTACAAAGCCCCTTTCCAGAATACCAAAACCTGTAGAAAGCTGCGAAAGCAGTCTTCTCCAGTCCACATCTACGCTCTGTAGTCTTGCACCTTGCAAATGTGCAGACCCTGTGTCCAGCAAACTGTCCATTTTACCGTGACAGTAGCTCCTACTGTCACAGTATGTATGTATGTATGTATATATGTATGTATGTATGTATGTATGTATATGTATGTGTGTATATATATATATAATGTGTGTGTGTGTGTATGTGTATTGTGACAGCAGGAAGGTAAAGTCACCTGGTTGCATCCAGGGGGGTAGATATATTTCTCCCAGATTCAGGCTTTATGCCGACTTATACAACTAGGGAGTTGATGAAGCCCAGCTGAGGCTAGTGGGCTCATGAATGACTCATACCTCTAGGGAGAGTGCTGGGCGTCGTGAGACAGGGAGTTGATGAGACCAGCTGAAGCTTGTCAGCTCATTTAGGCCTCTATAAGAACTCCCAGCTTCATTAGATGTTAGCTCATGCCTGGAACCAGACCTGTGTGGACTGTCTAGGGAGAGTGAACCCCTGTGCGGTGAGGCAAAGCCTGTGTGGCTATTTGTTTGGACTTTTACTAAACCAGGGACTTAGGGACTAGGACAGCACCAGGCTGATCCCAGTTGTTAGTTTAGGAAACCTGCATGTTTAGTCAGAGGTCAAACTGACCAGGATTTATTTTGTTTGTTTCTTTTTGGCTTTGCTGTGTTTTTGTCACTGTACATAGAGAAATAAACCGCACCTTTTGATTTTGAAAACCACAACCTCCGTCTGCTGGCCCTGTTTTTGTGTGGGGAGCCCAACCAGGGGGTCACACACACCCGCTACCGAGTTAACCCCCCCACAGTTGGTGGAGAACCAGTGGCAGTTTTTTTTAAGCCAGCATGGAGGAGATACTGAAACAGCTGGCTCTAGCAAATGCCAATCAACAGCAGACAAATGCAGGTTTGCAAAGGAGCCTTGCAGCCCAGCAGCAAGCTCATCAACAAGCCCAGCAGCAATCTGAGGCCCGCTTCATAGACCTGTTACAGAAGCAAGAGCAGAGACTACAACAAATGGAAGCAGTAATGCAGCAACGTCCGCAGACCAGTGAGGAAAGCCGTCCCACTAATACCGCGTCCTTTGGGGTGAGTCGTTTATTGACAAAAATGACTGGAGAGGATGATCCAGAGGTATTTTTGACCACATTTGAAAGGACCGCTGAAAGAGAAAAGTGGCCTGAGGAGCAGTGGGCTGGACTGGTGGCTCCTCTGTTAACTGGTGAATCGCAGAAGGCTTACTATGACCTAGAGCCTGACCAAGCAAAAGACTATGTGATGCTAAAAGCTGAAATATTGGCAAGGCTGGGTGTCACCCTGGCTGTCCGGGCTCAGCGTGTGCATAACTGGACTTTCCAGCTTGGAAAACCCCCCAGGTCTCAAATGTATGATCTCATTCACCTGAGCAGGAAGTGGCTACAGCCAGAGACTTTGTCCGCACCAGAGATTGTGGAACGTGTTGTAATGGATCGGTTTTTGAGAGCTCTTCCTACTGCCATCCAAAAGTGGGTAAGCCATGGAGACCCAGAGACGGCCGGTGGTCTTGTGGATCGTGTAGAGAAATACTTGGCTACAGAGAACCTGACGGCCTCTTCCAGAGACACTCGGACTTTCCACCCTAAGACCAGACCATCCCCAGGGGCGGATAAGAGGATTCCAAGGGGTGAGGGTGGAGAGAGTGAGAGGGTGGGAGCTCTACCCCAAGTTTGGCGAGAACAGCCTGGGAAATCAGCGGCTCAAGAGGCCGCAAGAAGGATCGTTTGCTACCGCTGCCGGCAAGCGGGACATATTGCAGCCAATTGCCCGGTTGTGGAGGAACCCATGCAGTGTGACTTTCTGACGGGCAGACGTCAGTCGCTGTGTGCGACAGTCGCATGCACTGCCATTCGAGGAACTGAGAAACATTTATGCAAAATGTGTATTAATGGTAGAAATGTTGTGGTATTACTGGATTCAGGTAGCCTTGTGACCCTGATAAAGGCTGAATTAGTTAAAACAGAGGTCTCTGGGAATAGCAAGGTAGCTGTTATTTGTGTGCATGGGGACACCCGAGAGTATCCAGTGACTACAGTGTGTTTCGAGACCCCCAAAGGTACCCTCTCTCATCCAGTGGGCTTAGTATCTCAGTTACCGCATGACGCCATTGTGGGAAGGGATTTTCCGAAGTTCTGGGAACTGTGGGATGATCCTGAGCCCCCCACTGGTGCCCCTATGTACCAGGAATGTGATAGCCAGAACTCCTCTGAGAGTGGTGAGGACTCTCCAGAATTTCCCTTGTCAGTATTTGCAGGGGAGACTCAAGAAACTGGAGAGGAGCCCACCTCCTCAGACGAAAACCTACCGTCTGTGGAGTTTTCTGATCTGGAGGTTCACAGGGAAAATTTTGCCACAGAACAGTTAAAAGACCCCGCCCTAATAAAGGCACGGGAAAACGTAGTGGAAATAGATGGCGAGTTAGTGAACCCAGATAATACCTGCACTTACCCATACTTCAGCGTAGAGAAGGACCTACTGTATCGGGTGGCAAAAAGGGCAGAAGAAACCGTTGAGCAGCTGGTGGTGCCCAAACCTTACAGGAAGTTGGTGTTGGAGTTGGCCCATGGCCACATTCTTGGAGGTCATCTGGGGACAGAGAAAACCCGAGAGAGGGTATTACAGAGATTCTATTGGCCTGGGGTGATGAAGGACATAGAAAATTATTGTTCCTCCTGCCCTGTGTGTCAGAGGTCGGCCCCGATGCCACATTTCCGTAGCCCGCTGGTCCCTCTACCCATCATTGAGGTCCCGTTTGAGAGAATCGCAATGGATTTGGTAGGTCCTATAATCAAGTCCGCTAGGGGGCACCAGTACATATTGGTTATAATGGACTATGCCACCCGTTATCCAGAAGCGATCCCTCTCAGAAATACCTCGGCCAAAACCATAGCCAAAGGGCTATCTCTTGTTTTTAGCCGGGTGGGTATTTGTAAAGAACTGCTTACGGACCAAGGTACACCCTTTATGTCCCGGGTTATGAAAGAGCTGTGTAAATTGCTCAAAGTGACGCAATTGCGTACATCTGTGTATCACCCCCAAACCGATGGGCTGGTTGAAAGATTCAACAAAACCCTAAAACAAATGTTGAAGAAAGTGGTGGATAGAGATGGAAAGGATTGGGACTGTCTACTTCCTTATTTGATGTTTGCTATTAGGGAGGTGCCCCAATCCTCTACGGGATTCTCCCCCTTTGAGTTACTGTATGGGAGACACCCAAGAGGGCTGTTGGATATTGCCAAGGAAACTTGGGAAAGTGAGAGTTCTCCCCACAGGAGTGTGATTGAGCATGTCGCCCTGATGCAAGATCGAATTGCACAGGTAATGCCCATCGTGAAGGAACATTTGGCCCAAGCGCAGTTGGCACAGCAGAGAGTGTACAACCGTGGAGCAAAGACCCGTACCTTTTCCCCGGGGGATAGGATATTGGTACTTGTCCCTACGGTTGAAAGTAAATTCCTTGCCAAATGGCAAGGCCCCTACGAGATAATGGAAAAAGTGAGCGAAGTGAATTACAAGGTCAGACAACCAGGAAGGCGAAAGCCCGAACAGATATATCACGTTAATCTGTTGAAAGCCTGGAGGGATAGAGAGTCCCTAGTCGCAGAAACTTGGTCACCAGCTCAAACTGGTTGCGTGATTCCGGAGGTTGGAATAGCAGCCACCTTGTCACAACCCCAACAACAGGAGGTTAAGGAGTTTGTGCTTCGCAACAAGGAGGTGTTCTCTGAGCTGCCGGGACAAACATCTGGGGTAGAGCATGATATTATTACCCCGCCCGGTGAAAGGGTGAAGTTAAAACCCTATCGGATCCCAGAGGCCCGACGGGAGGCAATACGGGAGGAAGTACAGAAAATGCTGAACTTAGGGGTGATAGAGGAGTCCCAAAGTGATTGGTCTAGTCCCATTGTGTTGGTGCCTAAACCGGATGGGAGCTGGCGATTTTGTAACGATTTTCGTCAGTTGAACAAAGTTACAAAATTTGACACCTACCCCATGCCACGTATAGATGAGTTGATCGACCGGCTGGGAACAGCCCGATACATGACGACTCTTGACCTCACAAAAGGGTATTGGCAAATTCCCCTGGCCAAGTCGGCCAAAGAGAAAACCGCATTTGTAACCCCAGACGGGGCGTTCCAATATAAGAGAATGCCGTTCGGGTTACAGAATGCGCCGGCCACATTCCAGCGGAAAATGGACCAGATACTGAGGCCCCATCGGAAGTATGCTGCGGCTTACCTGGATGACGTAATTGTCCATAGCACAGATTGGGCCTCACATCTGCCAAAAGTGCAAGCAGTCCTAGACTCTATCCGGGAAGCGGGGTTTACGGCTAACCCCAAGAAGTGTACCATTGGGCAGGAGGAGGCCAAATATCTTGGGTACACCATTGGCAGGGGAGTAATAAAACCCCAACTCAACAAAGTCGAGGCCATCCAGAGTTGGCCACGTCCCAACAGCAAGAAGCAGGTACGAGCCTTTCTGGGAATCGCGGGTTATTATCGGCGCTTCATTCCCCACTTTGCTTCTAAGGCTGTGCCCCTAACCAACCTGACGAAAGGGAAAGGGTCGGTCATGATTAAATGGACCCCCGAGGCTGAGGCAGCATTCCAATTCTTGAAACAAGCCTTATGTAGCCAGCCAGTGTTGTACTCACCCGACTTCTCTAAAGACTTTGTCGTACAAAGTGATGCGTCAGATGTGGGGTTAGGAGCAGTATTGTCCCAGGTCTGGAACGGGGAAGAGCACCCAGTCATTTACCTCAGCAGGAAGTTGAAGTCCCATGAGGTAAATTACGCCACGGTTGAAAAGGAGTGTTTAGCGGTGAAGTGGGCTCTAGATTCCCTTCGGTACTATCTGCTAGGTAGGCACTTTGACATGGTTACGGATCACGCTCCGTTAAAGTGGATGGCTCAAAACAAGGCGACAAATAGAAGAGTGAATAGGTGGTTCCTGGCCCTACAGGAATTCAACTTCACAGTAAAGCATCGCCCTGGCGTTCAAATGGGGAATGTGGATGCTTTGTCTCGAGTACATGAATGCCTGATTGCTGGTGTTCCAACCCTGAGGTTAAAACAAGAGGGGGGGGTATGTGACAGCAGGAAGGTAAAGTCACCTGGTTGCATCCAGGGGGGTAGATATATTTCTCCCAGATTCAGGCTTTATGCCGACTTATACAACTAGGGAGTTGATGAAGCCCAGCTGAGGCTAGTGGGCTCATGAATGACTCATACCTCTAGGGAGAGTGCTGGGCGTCGTGAGACAGGGAGTTGATGAGACCAGCTGAAGCTTGTCAGCTCATTTAGGCCTCTATAAGAACTCCCAGCTTCATTAGATGTTAGCTCATGCCTGGAACCAGACCTGTGTGGACTGTCTAGGGAGAGTGAACCCCTGTGCGGTGAGGCAAAGCCTGTGTGGCTATTTGTTTGGACTTTTACTAAACCAGGGACTTAGGGACTAGGACAGCACCAGGCTGATCCCAGTTGTTAGTTTAGGAAACCTGCATGTTTAGTCAGAGGTCAAACTGACCAGGATTTATTTTGTTTGTTTCTTTTTGGCTTTGCTGTGTTTTTGTCACTGTACATAGAGAAATAAACCGCACCTTTTGATTTTGAAAACCACAACCTCCGTCTGCTGGCCCTGTTTTTGTGTGGGGAGCCCAACCAGGGGGTCACACACACCCGCTACCGAGTTAACCCCCCCACAGTATATATGTATGTGTATATATGTATGTGTATATATATATATATATATATATATATATATATGTATGAATATGTATATATATATATTTATATAATATATATATATATATATATATATATATATATATATATACGCGCGCGCACACGGGCTACTTTTTTTCTGTGAAGATTTTCATTTAAAAAAAATTTATGATAATCTCAGCAACAAAATTCATTTATGCATCTAGATGTATTGAAGACGGCTTTATGAAGTTCAAGCGGAGGGATGAGAAGGTCGAAGCAGAGGGATGAGGGTTGAGAAGGTCGAAGATGAGGGATGAGAAGTTTGAAGCGGAGGGATGAGGGATAAGAAGGTCGAAGCGGAGGGATTAGAAGGCGGAAGATGAGGGACGAGAAGGTAAAATAGGAGGGATGAGGGACGAGAAGGTAAAATAGGAGGGATGAGGGACGAGAAGGTAAAATAGGAGGGACGAGAAGGTCAAAGCGAAGGGATGAGGGACGAGAAGGTCGAATCGGAGGGATGAGGGACGAGAAGGTCGAAGCGGAGGGATGAGGGACGAGAAGGTGGAAGATGAGGGATGAGAAGGTGGAAGAGGAGGGATGAGAAGATCGAAGATGAGGGATGAGAAGGTGGAATATGAGGGATGAGAAGGTGGAAGAGGGATGAGGGATGAGAAGGTCGAAGCGGAGGGATGAGAAGGTCGAAACGGAGGGATGAGGGATAAGAAGGTCGAAGCGAAAGGATGAGAAGGTGGAAGAGGAGGGATGAGTGATGAGAAGGTGGAGTAGGAGGGATGAGAAGGTGAAAGAGGAGGGATGAGAAGGTGAAAGAGGAGGAATGAGAAGGTGGAAGAGGAGGGATGAGAAGGTGGAAGGTGGAGTAGGAGGGATGAGAAGGTGGAGTAGGAGGGATGAGAAGGTGGAGTAGGAGGGATGAGAAGGTGAAAGAGGAGGGATGAGAAGGTGGAAGATGAGGGATGAGAAGATGACAATAATTTAATTAAATAAAAATATAGGGGACATTTTTTTTTAAATTAAATAAATAGAAGAAAATTTTTTTTTATATTTTAAAAATGTATTATAAAATGAAAAAAAACAGAATCAAAGAAAAAATACTTGAAAAGGACATTTAATACACAAAGAAAAAAAAAAAGAAAAGAAATGGAAGACCTAAAAAAAAACATTAAAAAAACGGGGATTAGCAAAAAACGACAAAGAAGGAGCAATCATATTAAACATGCAGGAGACATCTATAGAGATAATGAGCACATTTGTAGCTGAATTACAATATTACAAACACTTACCTGTTCTGTGAAAGTCTTCTGGGTGAAACAGCTGCTTGAAAACCATGAGTATCACCTCCTTTCTGCTCGTGTCCTTTCTCTCTAACATCAACATGTGTTATGCCATAACACAGGGCGTTCTTCCCTTTTCAAAAATTGCGCTGAGATCAGCCTTAATCGCGTCATTTCCTGTAAGAAAATAATGCGATTTTTAGGCACAGTAATGCCCAGAGACTCCTGGGAAATTAGTGTCATCATTTCCCAGGAGGCAATGTGGGGAAGGAACGGAAGTGCATCCACCGCGTACTAGGAACAAGGCAGATTTCGATTTCTGCCTAGCAACAGCCAGATAGGGGTCAGTAAAAAAAGTGAATTATTATTTATTTTTTTATTATTAAATGCAAGCTGTTAAGAGAAAGTACATTTTTGGGGTGGAACTCCGCTTTAAGTGTTGTATGTCATTTCTTTTGTAGTGACATATTTTAACCTTCATTTCCCCTAGCTAATAACGGCCGTAGTTACTAAGAACTGGAGTGATATTGTGCAGTCATGTGATCTCAAAAACTGGAGAGAGGCTTTGGCTGCAGTGCTAACCTATGCAAGACCTGAAGAATTTGCCTCTTTATGCGGTATGGAATTCTAATAACTGTTTATTCATGTTTTATCCCTATTAAATTGAAAGTGTAACTATAATTTTAAAGGAAACCTGTTGTGGATTTTGGTCAGTGTATTTTTTTTTATTTCTAAGCCGATATATTATATCATTATCTGTAGTGTATACAATCCTTATATCTTAATTTTATGCTAAAAGACACAGGCTGAATATTTGTAGACTTTGGTTTATAGGATAGGTGATGGGACACTGGCAAAGCTTTTGGACATGCCCCTTTTCAACTTGGGGGTAGGGGGTGGGTGGGGATCCTTCTCTACTGTCTTAAGCTGGCCATAGACGGTTCGAACCCCGGCCAGTTCAGCAGGGACCTGCTGAGATTCGAACCACGTATGAGCAGGCTGATTGTATCCAAGTTGATTGATCGATCAACTTGGGTAAAACCAGCCTGTTGGATTTGTCATGTGATTATTGCCAGCTGCTATAGGTGCTAGCAATAATTACTGTGTGTTTTCCTGGCCGAGATTGCCCCTCTGTCCCCACGGCGGGAGAACGCAATAGCTCTGTGGTTGCAGGGAACAAAAAAAATTGCACCGTCTATGCCCAGTTTTAAAGCTCTGTGTGTAAATTGAGGTCCTGGTATTTAAGTACATACAGTAGCAGTAAAGAAAATCCCCCAGACCAGACTGCAAAATACGTTTGAGTTCTAGTTTGATAAAGCATAATTTTACTAAACCTTGTGACAAATGCAATTTGTTAGGTTTGTAATAGACAGAAAGTAAAACCATTCTTTTTATGAGTCATTGATTGGTTAAGGTAGGCTGCTCTAATGCTAGTGATGAGCAGTGGAATTACATTTAATTAGCCTCAGTCAAATGCCACCAAAAAGTGCATATCCGTGTAGCAACAGTAGATTAGCCCAATCAGCTGAACCCTGAGAATCAAATTGCTTTCTTTAGAAATAGAAAGGGGGAGAATTCCGGCGCTCCTAGCAGTGTGATGCCTTTAAAAAACAGATATAATGGTGGCACTAATAGCACTTCTAAAATAGTCTGTTGGTATAAAAACAAACAAAGGCAGCCATCCTCAGAGGGTGTCCATTACCGCTGTCAGAAGAAGTATACAGAAAAAGAGGAGGGTGGAGGCACCAACAGTGTAAATCCTACTTGATAAAGCATGTAAGTGTAGTCTGTCCACTTACTGGTTCACTTGGCAATGTAGTCCATCTGGGATGGTAGTATCCTGGGGTCTGAAGTTGTCGCTCTGCAGGCTCTGATGATGTGTCTCTCGGCCGGATGGGGTGATGGTTGTTTGAAATTCGTGTCACAGGCTCCCAGCGGTGTCACATGACAGGAAGCTCACGCTGTCCAGTCCGGGACGCGGAAGCGGCGGTGATGTCACACAGCAGAGCTGGCAATCAAAGATGGGGTAGGGAGTGTTGCAGGCTACGCGCTCGGAGCTTACAGCTCCTTCTACTGGCCTCAAGTAGGATTTACACTGTTGGCGCCTCCACCCTCCTCTTTTTCTTCTTTAGAAATAGTCAGTTTAATGTGCTGTCAGGTTTTGACTCTTACTGTTTTACCTACAGATCTTTTGGGCTCACGGCTTGAGAAAGAGGGTGATGTTTCTGTCCAGGCACAAGCTTGTCTGTGCTACATCTGTGCTGGAAATGTAGAAAAACTGGTCGCCTGCTGGACCAGTGCCCAAGATGGTGCAAGTCCTCTTTCTCTGCAGGTGGGTGGGGGTGTTGTCATTGATGTACATAACTTTTTTAGCTGTAAATATTTTTTATGACGTTTTCTTTTTTTTTCCTGTAATGTAATCAGGATCTTATAGAAAAGGTGGTCATCCTACGCAAATCTGTGCAGATCATGCAAGCTGTGGACACACAAGATGTTGGCGTTCTGCTGGCCGAGAAGATGAGTCAGTATGCTAACCTGCTGGCAGCTCAAGGCAGCCTTGCTGCTGCTATGGCATTTTTACCCAACAACACAAACCAGGTGAGATATTTTTGTAATGATGTATTCAGGCACAATGTATGTTGCTGTTGGAGGCATAAGAGGTAGTTATGTCGGACTGTGGAGTAGTAAGCCTTCTGATTTCTCTTTTCTGCGCCAGCTGAATGTTGTGCAGTTGCGGGACAGACTATCGCGAGCACAAGGGGAAGGTGGCACAGCCACCCCTGGAAATGTTGCACCCCATGGAGGACCAGCTACGTTACCACATCGCATGACAACACATGCAAAACCTGCAGCAGACAACCAGTACTATCCACAGGTAACAATCTAAAATGCCCTGTTGATTTAGAAAAGGATTGAATTAGAATGTGAATGCTTAACAATTAATCAAGTTATTAAAAAATAGACCTGTAACTTATTTCCTACATTTAGGTTTCTGCATTAGCATGTTCTGAATGCTCCGTACTGCTGACCGTACGATTGGGTTGTTTGTTTAATGTATGAAGCACTCCAGGTAAGGCATGATAAAAATCACATACAGTGGGTACGGAAAGTATTCAGACCCCCTTAAATTTTTCACTCTTTGTTATATTGCAGCCATTTGCTAAAATCATTTAAGTTCATTTTTTTTCCTCATTAATGTACACACAGCACCACATATTGACAGAAAAACACAGAATTGTTGACATTTTTGCAGATATATTAAAAAAGAAAAACTGAAATATCACATGGTCCTAAGTATTCAGACCCTTTGCTCAGTATTTAGTATTTGCACCCTTTTGATCTAATACAGCCATGAGTCTGTTTGGGAAAGATGCAACAAGTTTTTCACACCTGGATTTGGGGATCCTCTGCCATTCCTCCTTGCAGATCCTCTCCAGTTCTGTCAGGTTGGATGGTAAACGTTGGTGGACAGACATTTTTAGGTCTCTCCAGAGATGCTCAATTGGGTTTAAGTCGGGGCTCTGGCTGGGCCATTCAAGAACAGTCACAGAGTTGTTGTGAAGCCACTCCTTCGTTATTTTAGCTGTGTGCTTAGGGTCATTGTCTTGTTGGAAGGTAAACCTTCGGCCCAGTCTGAGGTCCTGAGCACTCTGGAGAAAGTTTTCGTCCAGGATATCCCTGTACTTGGCCGCATTCATCTTTCCCTCGATTGCAACCAGCCGTCCTGTCCCCGCAGCTGAAAAACACCCCTACAGCATGATGCTGCCACCACCATGCTTCACTGTTGGGACTGTATTGGACAGGATATGAGCAGCGCCTGGTTTTCTCCACACATACCGCTTAGAATTAAGGCCAAAAAGTTCTATCTTGGTCTCATCAGACCAGAGAATCTTATTTCTCACTATCTTGGAGTCCTTCAGGTGTTTTTTTTTTAGCAAACTCCATGCAGGCTTTCATGTGTCTTGGAGAGGCTTCCGTCGGGCCACTCTGCCATAAAGCCCTGACTGGTGGAGGGCTGCAGTGATAATTTTCTTTCTAAAACTTTCTCTCATCTCCCGACTGCATCTCTGGAGCTCAGCCACAGTGATCTTTGGGTTCTTCTTTACCTCTCTCACCAAGGCTCTTCTCCCCCGATAGCTGAGTTTGGTCGGACGGCCAGCTCTAGGAAGCGTTCTGGTCGTCCCAAACGTCTTCCATTTAAGGATTATGGAGGTCACTGTGCTTTTAGGAACCGTAAGTGCAGCAGAAATTTTTTTGTAACCTTGGCCAGATCTGTGCTTTGCCACAATTCTGTATCTGAGCTCTTCAGGCAGTTCCTTTGACCTCATGATTCTCATTTGCTCTGACATGCACTGTGAGCTGTAAGGTCTTATATAGACAGGTGTGTGGCTTTCCTAATCAAGACCAATCAGTATAATCAAACACAGCTGGACTCAAATGAAGGTGTAGAACAATCTCAAGGATGATCAGAAGAAATGGACAGCACCCGAGTTAAATATATGAGTGTCACAGCAAAGGGTCTAAATACTTAGGACCATGTGATATTTCAGTTTTTCTTTTTTAATAAATCTGCAAAAATGTCAACAATTCTGTGTTTTTCTCTCAATATGGGGTGCTATGCGTACATTGAGGGAAAAAAATGAATTTAAATGATTTTAGCAAATGACTGCAATATAACAAAGAGTGAAAAATGTAAGGGGGTCTGAATACTTTCTGTACCCACTGTATATACACACAAGTGATGGTTGTGACAGCTGCACTTTCTGTGAAAAAGTGTAAACCAGCCCTGCCTTGTTTCTTCCCAAGGGTATTATGGTTCTGAACAGTGATTACCTAACAAAGTACTGTCTTTGGAATATGTATCTCCTAGTCTTTTGGAGACTTTAAATAATTGTAATCAGTAACAAACATTTTAGACCAAACTAATGCCACTGGACCCAAAAAATGCCCTCTGCAAATTTGGACTTTCTGGTGATTGGTCCAGTTGGCAGAGGACTCCGCTATTCAGGTCAGGACAGTTTATCTGAGATTTCTTGCTTTCCTTTCTGGAGACTAACCAATGTGACTGGTGGCTGGTTATATGATTTGTGAACTTTCTTCCTCATATTTGTACGTGAGTGCATCTCTTTGCAAAGGCTGATCATTAAAGTGTTACTAAACCCAGTATAAGGAAAATAGTTCATCCGCCCAACCCCCCCCCACAGTGCCCACAGCTTATAAATCATCTTTTTACATTAAAATACTGCCTCTGTATACCACGGTCAGTGATAAACTGCACAGTTTCTCCAGTGCTGAGAGTTCAGGAAGATGGAGATTTCCACTACAGCCTGTATACACGCCCACATATGTGATGCCAATATTATGTCACCTGGCTACCTCTGATCAACAAGTATATGTTCTCTCCAGCATAAAATACACAACTGAGCATGTGCAGTTTGGCTACTCTGCCTGTGTTAGCTGGCCTTCCCCAGATAGACAGTGCAGGAGGGGGAGGATCTGTGCATACGGGATACACAATGCAGAGGATTAACCTCTTAAGTTCCACAGTGAGTATAACGAACATGCTATGCTGCATATACAGACTGATTCTACTGTTGTGGGTTTAGTAACACTTTAAGTACCGTATATACTCGAGTATAAGCCGAGATTTTCAGCCCTTTTTTTTGGGCTGAAAATCCCCCCCTCGGCTTATACTCGAGTCAGTGTACCTTGGGTGTCCATTTTTTTAAATTCGCGCTCCCTCCTGGTCCCGTGCGGTTCCGTGATATGCAATTTACACTGTGTTTAGTGATCCGCCAATCACGTACCTTCTCCTCTTGTTCGAGGATGAAAGAACGTCCGTGATTGGCGGATCACTAAACACAGTGTCTGCTGGGAAAGTCAGAGGATGAGAAGATGGCCGTGATAGGCGGAACAATGAACACAGTGTCAATCGCCTATCACGGAACCGCACGGGACCAGGAGGAAGCCGCAAATTTTTTTAAATGGACGCCCGCAGCGCGATGGACATGGGAGGTGATCTTTCCTTTGCTGTAGCAAGCAGAAGGTGAGTGTGGATAATGGGCACAGTGTGGATAATGGGCACAGTGTGGATAATGGGCACAGTGTGGATATGGGCACAGTGTGGATATGGGCACAGTGAGGTAATGGGTACAGTGAGGTAATGGGCACAGTGAGGTGTTGGGCACAGTGAAGCTGCAAATGGGCATCGTTGACCCTCTTTTCCGCTTACAGTAGCTGCTGCATTTTTACCCTCGGCTTATACTCGAGTCAATAAGTTTTCCGAGTTTTTTGTGGTAAAATTAGGGCCTCGGCTTATACTCGGGTCGGCTTATACTCGAGTATATACGGTATATGAGAGACGTGCTACTCTCTCTCTCTATTTTTTCCCTTTTAGTCTTCCTATATTCTTTATAGGTTGTAAGCTGGGTATCTGAATTAAAAAAAAACCCTGAACTAGAGAGATCAGGACTTTATCGGTACCACAAAAGGTAAGATAAAATATATCACATTTTTATTTGTACAAATTTAAAACCTGAGATAATACATAAAAGTAATCTCATACAAACATAGCTGCATCCTATATCACATCATGTTCTTCCCATCCTCCTTGTCAGAGTTAAAGCGGAAGTAAACCCATCGATTTAACAGTTTCAAAAAGCAGTTTCATTCCCGCCATGCCGGGAAGGCCAACTGTCACATTGGTTGTGCTCTCAACCAAACTGTCAAACCATCCAATGGCTGGTGTCATAACGGATCACATGTGCAGCATCATGGCAGTTGAAGATTAAACAGAGGCCAAAGATGGCAGCTTCCTTGCCTGAAAATTATAGGAGGGTTTACTTCCGCTTTAAGGGATAAATAGCTTGCTCTAACTTCAATGCGTTTCATGGGTCGCTTCATCAGGAGGACAAGCATAATAAAGCTCTGTTATGGATACATGATTTATTCATAAAACAACAAAATTATACAGCCAACGATTATGACATCATGGTAGGAATGTATCCTAGACCGCTGGCATATATCTAGTCATACCCTGGAGAGGATGGTGGATGGTGGTAATCCTCTATATATACTTAATGATATTCCAGCAATTATGTGAGTCAAAGACGTGCACATCAGGTCCCCAATGTTATGGAGTGCGCCCCCCCCCCCCCCCCGAAGAAAGAGCTTGTGCTCATCTGCTCTACTCTAGGGTGGTTGTTGCTGGTGTGTCGGTGGCCAGAGGTCCGGGGTCACTGCAGGCTCCCAGCGCTTCCTGGTAAACTCAGAGACACTCTGGGGCACTGATGACATACCCGGAAGTGAGGTCATCAGTGCACCCGAGTGTCTCCTAGTTTACCAGGTAGCGTTGGAGGCCACCAGCGCCCCATGGACCTCTGGTCGCCGACACACCAGTGGCTACCACCCGAGAGTCCTTCAGGCGGGGAGATGAGTCCCACAGACAGATGAAATGTCATTGGTTGTTAAGGATGCAGTGGCCCCGCTCCTTAACCAATAATTGCCGGCATTCTTTTCTTTACATTTCAGCTGTTAGTGGGAAAAGCCTGCAGACAGCTGAAAAAAAACAAGCCAGAAGGCATTGGTTTCAGGTATCGGTGCATTTGCACAAATGCAAATGCCTAATATCGGTGCAAGCCTACTTTTATTATACTTGTCTTCCTGCTAAAGCGGACTGTTGACCCGTGAAACACGTTGAAGTTACAGCAAGCTATTTATCTCCTTACTCTGACATGGATGATGGGGAAAACATGATGTGATATAGGATACAGAAATGTTTGTATGAGATTACTTTTACGTATTCCCTAAGATTTTTTATTCAGCAGTAAAAAAAAATTAGTTTGTACAAATAAAAATTTCATATTTTTTATCTTACCTTTTATGTTACTGATAAACTCCTGATATCTGTAGTAAGATGTTTTTTTCTGTGCTTCTACTTGGCATGTGGTACCGGATAACAACATTGTCCAATATTTAGAGTTTCCCTTTTTGGATTCCTTCCTCCTATATGTTGATTGGTTCATATGTGAATTTTGACTGTTCTAAAGACTCCCACCTTATATTTTGTATAATTTGTCTGTATGGTCAAAACCATTGCTCTTTAAGGTGTTTTCTGTAGGGAAACCCTCTGTTTCTCTTTCGTCCATGGACGGACACAGCTCCTTTAGTCTTGACAAGTGGGTTATGTTCCGTCTATTAGGAGAGAACTAGGCAGACATGTTAGATATACAAAAACATGTAATTATACCAAAGCTGAACAGCCCCGCCCAGGGGGCGGTCCCTCTGGTCATAGCCCCTCACCCTGCACTCAGTCGCTCAGTTTTTTTCTGCCTAGAGTAGAAGGACCTGGCTCTCTAGAGGCCCATTGGTCCTGGAGAACTTTTTTATTTTCAATTTTGAATCCTGAGATCTACTATCAACTGCCGGCTGGGTGACAGGCTGGATAATAAAGATCCTTGTAGTCTCCCCAGTCCGGCAATCGAGTGTGAGCAGGCCTTTAGCTACACGCTGGGTCGGCCACCACATACCCCGTTTGCTCCAGGGGTGGCCAGTGAGCTATATGCTCCGGGGCCCACATGTGACCGGGCTACTGCTGTCCAGTCACAGTGGGCCGTGGCCGACAGCCACTCCGTACTGCTCGGTGATGGGTCTGTCAGGAATGCGTCCAGCAGTCCTCGCAGGGACGGGTAAGTAAGGTTCCTCCTGTCTTGGCAGGATGGAACAGCTGGGCATTCCTGGGGTGGTCGATTAGGTGGTCTCTAGTCCTCCCTTTCTTCTCTCCCCGTCCACCCCTCCTCCCCATGCTTTGCTGGACCTGCTGTGTACCTCACGGGGGGTCCCTGAGGGGGGCTCTGGGTCCTAGCTGGGGGCTGCGCGGTGTGTCCGGGTCCGCTCTAGTGTGGGTGGTCTGCCTTGTGGGGGGGCCTCCGCTTGGAGGCCCAGTGTTTTCGCTGCCTTTTATTTTACCTCAGAAAGCTGCGCTGTTCCTAATGCTAATACAGCTGGCGGCCATTTTCTTGTAGCCGCGCTGTTTCTATAGCTAATACAGCGGTCGGCCATTTTCTTGTAGCTCGCGCTCTTTTTCCTGAGGTAACCGGCGGCCATCTTTGTGGGGATTTTTACATTGGCTGGACCTCTAACGCTGGTTTGTCATTCTGAACGGCGTGAACGGCAGATCACCTCAGAGACACCTCAGGCACAAACTGTGCAGGAGTTTTAGAGCGGATGGCAGCGCTGAAGCAGTGCCTGGGTCAGGGCGGTGAGTCCTCTGGGGATACCCCTCGATCTGAGCAGCTAGGAGAGTGGGCCTTTTCTTGTACCTTGACTTGTTCCCTGAGTGGCTGTCAAGTGTGTGGGTCAGCATGACGTCAGAAGCTGGCATATCTTCCCCAGACATTCCGGTGGTAGCAACCAGTGCCCCTGCACCTGCAGTACCTGCACCAGGAGTTGGAAAGACAACAGGTTTTCCCAGTCTGCGTAGAAATGGCTGACCAGTTGGTGCATGGCCTCAAATATGTCTGCGATGCAGCCCTGGACACAGCTCCCCTGCTTTCTAGAGCCTCAGTATCTGCTGTGGTACTGCGTCGCCTGATTTGCCTAAATTGCTGGTCCGCGGACCAGACTTCCAAGAAGGCTCTGGCTGATTTGCCTTTCTGGGGGTGGAAGGCTATTTGGAGCCTCGCTGGATGACATTATTAAGGATGTCACTGGGGGTAAGAGCACACTGCTCCCACAATCCAGAAAAGGTAAGGAGCTATGCCGCAGACCTGGGCCCTCCTTTTCCGCTCAGAAGCGTTTTTTTCGTCAGTCCGGGCCCGCAGGTAAGCGTTCCCAGGCCGACAAGGGGCCAGCTGAGGGACAAAAGCGTCCCTGGGTTCACAAGCCAAACAAGCCCGTAAACAAATCTACTACTGCATGAATGTTTGCCCCCGCCTTGACTCTCGGGTGGGGGTCGCCTTCGCGAGTTTGCAGCTCGGTGGACCTCCCCTGCTTTCCGACCAATGGGTTTGCAAAGTGGTTTCATCAGGGTACAAGATAGAATTTCTTGTCCACCAAACAGATTTTTTCCCTCAAACCTTCATCTTCCTCCAGCTCGTCGGAACACCCTGTTTGGGGCAGTGCAGGACCTGCTGAACCGCGGGGTGATAGTACCTGTGCCGCTGCCAGAAAGGTTTCAGGAATTTTACTCCAATCTGTAGTCCCAAAGAAGGACGGGGTCCGTCCAATCCTGGATCTCAAGGCCCTCAACACATTTGTAAAGGTGCGAAGGTTCAGGATGGAATTAGTTCACTCTGCGGTCGCTGCACCCCATCCGAGGGATATATTGGCGTCCTTGGACATCAAGGACGCATACTTGCATGTCCCCATATGCATCAGGCATCAGAGATTTCTGCGTTTTGCAGTCAGGGACGATCACTACCAATTTGTGGCTCTCCCTTTTGGCCTGGCAACGGCACCAAGGGTTTTCACCAAGGTGCTCGCCCCGATTCTGGCCTTGCTGAGACCGTGAGGTATCGCTATCGTGGGCTACCTGGACGACCTCCTTCTGAGAGCTGCTTCAGACTCAGAATTAGAGGAGGATGTAGCGATTGCCAGTCAGACCCTTCAAGAATTTGGTTGGGTACTGAACCTCCAGAAGTCGGTGTTGGTGCCGACTCAGCGCCTGGAATACCTGGGCTTGATCCTGGACTCCTCGGAGGCAAAGGTTTTTCTCCCTTTAGAAAAATTGCAGGCTCTTCAGGTGGCGGTGAAGCTGTTGGCATCCCGCAGGTGGTCGTCGCTGCGTTTTTGCATGCGAGTCCTGGGTCTCATGGTGGCCTCCTTCGAGGCGGTACCGTATGCTCAATTCCACACTCGAGTGGCAGAAGGAGATCCTGTCCAAGTGGGACAAGTATCTGTTGTTCCTGGATTGTCAAATCCGGATGAGCCAACTAGTCAGGACTTCCCTGGTCTGGTGGCTGACATCTCCGGCCCTTCAGTCCGGAAAGTCATTCCTTCCCTTTCACTGGACGGTGATCACGATGGGCGCCAGCCTGACTGGTTGGGGGGTGTTTGGGGGGGGTCCAGTCGACACAAGGTCGCTGGACACAGGAAGAATCTCGCCTGCCGATCAATGTACTGGAACTTCGGGCGATCAGGCAGTGCCTCTTCACATCGTCACCGAGGCTACAGGGCGTCCAGTCAGGATCCAGTCAGACAACGCCACGGCAGTGGCGTATGTCAACCGTCAAGGGGGAGCAGGGAGCTCGGCTGCAGGTCGCTCCTATCCTGCAGTGGGCAGAAAGGAGCGTGCCGGCTCTATTGGCCGTATACATTCCGGGCATAGAAAACTGGCAGGCGGACTACCTAAGTCGCCAGATGCTGGACCAAGGAGAATGGTCACTACACCCGGACGTGTTTGAACTCCTTTTCCTAAAATGGGGCACGCTAGACGTGGATCTCCTGGCTTCTCGACTCAATCGGAAGGTATTGAGGTTTGTGGCCAGGTCAAAAGATCCCTGGGCGGATGCAGCGGACGCGTTGGTGGCCCCGTGGGGACAGTATCGGCTGATCCATGCTTTTCCCCCACTGAAACTTCATCCTCGTCTGCTCCGCAGAGTGGAGACCGACGGGATTCCGGTAATCCTAATTGCCCCAGATTGGCCTCGGCGTCACTGGTACGTCGACCTGGTGGCGGATGCCCCTTGGCAGCTGCCGATGCAGGAGGACCTTCTGTCGCAAGGTCCCATACTTCATCCTGCTTTACAGTCGCTGGCTTTAACGGCATGGCTATTGAAAGCCAGGTACTAAGGGACAGAGGCCTCCCTGATTCAGTAATTTCCACTATGCTGAGGGCACGGAAGTCATCTTCTCTGAAGATCTACCATCGCACGTGGAAGGCATACATCTCTATGTGTGAGGAGATGGAGTGGCGTCCACGGGCATATTTTCGGTTTCCAAGATCCTGCTGTTTCTACAGTGTGGAGTTGATCAGAAACTTGCCTTAAGCACCATTAAGGGGCAGATTTCAGCCTTGGCTGTTTTCTTTCAATGACCCCTGGCAGCTCATTCACTGGTGAGTACGTTTGTGCAAGGGGTCCGACATGTGGCTCCTCTGGGTTCAACCACCACTACCTCCGTGGGATTTGAATCTGGTGCTCTCGGTACTTCAGAAACCTCCCTTTGAGAACATCAGAGAGATTCCTCTTTTGACACTCTCTCAGAAAGTTGCCTTTCTGGTGGCCATTACATCTGTCAGGAGGGTTTCTGAGTTGGCGGTCTTGTCTTGAAAGTCCCCCTACTTGATCCTCCGTAAGGATAAAGCGGTGCTACGCCCCCGCAGCCTTCGTTTCTTCCAAAGGTGGTTTCCGCTTTTCATCTGAAAGAGGACATTGTACTTCCATCCTTGTGTCCTCGGCCGTCGCATCCCAAAGAGGTTGCGTTACATTTCTTAGATGTGGTACGTGCTCTGCGGGTGTATCTGTCTGCTACGGCTCCATTTCGGAGGTCAGACTCACTGTTTATGTCTGTGACTGGTCCAATGAAAGGCCTGGCGGTCTCGTCGGCCACCATTTCTCGGTGGACCAGACAGATTGTGATTCAGGCTTATGCCCTTAAAGGGCGGGTGCCTCCCTTTCCTGTCACGGCGCATTCGACCAGGGCGATTTGGTGCCTCCTGGGCTTTTCGACATCAAGCGTCTGTCTCACAGGTGTGTAAGGCGGCAACCTGGTCGTCCGTTCACACCTTCACTAAATTTTACAAGGTTGACGTGCATGCATCTGCGGATGCTTGCTTCGGCCGCAAGGTTTTGCAGGCGGCTGTTTAAGGTTGCAACTCCTCCGTTGAGGAGCTCTGTTTGTTTAGGGGGAAGTTTGTTTGCTTGCTGTTTCCCACCCCTCGTTTTTTTTACACTGCTCGGGGACGTCCCACTTGTCAAGACCAAAGGAGCTGTGTCCATCCATGGATGAAAGAGAAAATAGGATTTTTGTACTCATCATAAAATCCTTTTCTCTGAAGTCCATGGACGGACACAGCACCCACCTCTCCTGTTTGAGTTTGTACTGCTTTTTGACGAACTGAGCTGCTGAGTGCAGGGTGAGGGGTTAGGACCAGAGGGACCGCCCCCTGGGCGGGGCTGTTCAGCTTTGGTATAATTACATGTTTTTGTATATCTAACATGTCTGCCTAGTCCTCTCCTAATAGACGGAACATAACCCACGTGTCAAGACTAAAGGAGCTGTGTCCGTCCATGGACTTCAGAGAAAAGGATTGTCGCTTTTGGAACTGCATTTTTTTTTACTCAGCAGCAGGGCATTCTTTCTGGACTGCTATGTTAACTTTTATTCTGTTTATTGGTCTTGGCTGGGACTCAAGGCCGCAGTTTATTTTTGCCCTACTGTGTACCTGTGCGGGTATGCACCATAAGTGTGCTCACACTGCTCTTTCAACAGCATAGCTGATTATTTGAAAGGGTGGCTTCAGCATGTAAGGCTGCATTCACACCTGAGTGTTTTCAGCTCTTAAAACGCCTGGAAAAACGCCCAACAAGCTATATCCCATTCATTTCAATGGCACCTGTTTACATCTGAGCGTTTTTTCACCTGAAGCAAAACGTCTGAAAAACGCCCTGAGCTCAAAAAAGAGCATGAGCTTCTTTGGGGCAGATTACAGGCGTTTTTCTGCCTTTTACATTGGTGACCTGAACAAAATCGTGGTAAAAACGTGCGACTTTGAAACGCTCAGGTGTGAATGCAGCCTTAAGTTTAGATTTTCGTGCACTTGCATATATCTTTATTATTCAGCTTGATGATCTGTGCTGCTGTCCAGTTGGCAGCCTCAAGTATAACATCATGAGTTATAATATCTGGGCCAATTAATACAGTGCCAGTGACCCGTAGCTACCAAATTCCATTAGGATTTTACTGCTTTTCTCCCCACATGCAGCCCAGCAGCCTTTCCGTTGTTGAGCATGCAGCATCGGGACAGTAGTTGCACCACTAGTGATATTACGCAGATTTCGCTTCTGTTGTTTACCCGTTACAACTTACGGCTTTGGTCTGTACACACGGCCGGATTTTCCGATGGAAAAAGTCAGACGGGCTCTTTTTATTGGATTTTCCAACCGTGTGTATGCCCCATCAGACCTTTTCCATCGGAATTCCGACCGACTTAGATGTTCTCAATCTATTCGCGGTCTTCCGACGAACTTTCGGCGGACTTTTGCACGGTCAAAAGTCTGGCCGTGTGTACAGGACATTAGTATTCCTCAGGGATTCTTGTAGATCCCTTTTTTCTTTAAGGTACATAACATTCAGATTTCTGCAACACTCAGGCATCAAAAGGAAGGGTGGTTGCCCCATTACTACAGGTGAACCATCTACTGAGGACAAAATGGCATTAGTTGTAAGGTCGCTTGATGCAGGAGCTAATTGTGTCTCTTGCGTTTTCTTAGGCTGGCCATACATTAGGTCCTTTTTTTTTTCTTTCACCCCAGGTTGAAGGACAGAAACTCGCTTGATTCTCGCATTAACACAGTCAGTGGAGGTTACTCGGGTGTCAGAATTCAATGGCTAAAGCCAGCTGCAGTAATGATACGAAGAAAAAAAAAAACGAGAGGCTGGTTGTTCTTAAGCTGATCGATAGATCCAATTCAGTACAACCAGCCTGTCCCATAGATGGATGAAAATTCAGCTGATTTCTCTGAATAGGCGAAAGCTTGATCTGTCTTTGGCTGACTTTACAGGTCTCAAATCAGGACAGTCTAATGCTGATTACACATGGGAAGTTTTTTTACGTTCAACCCAGCGGGCTGAATGAAAAAAATAAATTACAGATCGCCGTACTAACACATTCAATATTTTTTTTTTAACAATAAGGTTGGTCTTTATTGAGAAGACATTAAAAAGAAAAATAAATAATAGGCAAACATAGTACAATCAAAAGTATCACAGCAACAGGTAAAGAAGATTAATCAAGGAGATAATATCCATTTTGACACATTAAGCGAACGTCCCACCCAACCCACCCCACCAGTTCAAGGTAATTAGCTAGAAGCAACCTCTTTCCATCAGCAACATACATCAAAATTGTTGTGTCCAGGGGAGCCAGACCCTGTCAAATTTCTGAGGACATCCCCTACTAACGTAAGTCAACTTATACAATGGCAACAGAAGATTCCCAAGCGTCAATCTTGGGAGGAGAGGAAAAGGACCATTTCTGAAGAATTTCCTTCTTGGCATAGAATAACAACATGGACACTAGTAATTTCGTATAGCGAGGTCGTTGGTCATCATCATGTATCCCAAGCAAGGCTAGCTCGGGCGACACTGGGAGAAATAATTTGAGGCGTATATTGACACAATCAAAGACCTCCACCCAGAAGGCCACCACCAAGGGACAGGTCAAGAACATATAGAGAAAAGTGCCATCCGAGGAATGGCATTTAGGGCAGCCAGGAGATCTGTCAGGGTATATCTGATGCAGCCTCTGAGGTGTGTAGTATATACGATGCATGAATTTAGTGTGCAGCAGCTTGTCCCTAGAGGATATCATTAATTTTGCTCCGTCCTCAAAACACTCCCCCCATGTTTCCCTATCTAGGCTGGGAATATCAGTCCGCCATTTCTCCCAGAGTCAGTCCATCTTCGGGGAGTCAACCTCCAGGAGAGCCAGATATAGTGTAGAGCGTTTTTTTAAGGGTTTCCTGAGCTAGAATCCCCTCTATAGGGTCAGTAGTAATGGTGATAGTCTGTCGAAATTGGGCCCTGGCAGCATGCCTCAGTTGAAAGTATCTAAACCGCATTCTTCCCGGGAGTCCATACTTGGTAGCTAAGTCCTGGAAGGTCATCAAATTCCCCGAGCGAATAATATCCTGAAGGATCTTTATCCCATATCCAGCCCACAACTGTGGATCAGGTATCGTCCTAAAATGAGGGAGGGAAGGATTACCCCAGAGCGGACAGAAAGGAGAGTATTGATGTGGTCGGAGGAATCTCCTCCGAGCCACAGCCCACACTCTAAGGGTCGTCTTGGTAGGACCGGGTAGTGAAGGATATGCAGCACTTCCCCTATAGACCAAATTCCCCAGTTCCTTAAGTGATCCCAGTATGGCAGCCTCCAAGCAAGTGGCCACATTCATCCTGGATTTCTCAAACCACCATCTCACAGTGACCAGGATTCCCGCCCAGTAATACACCAGGTAGTTGGGGAGTGCAAGGCCCCCGCAATGGACTGGCAACTGTAAGGTGGACCTGGCCAGCCTAGGGCAAGATCCCCTCCAAAGAAAGGAGCCTATACAGACATCCAAGTCTTTAAAAAAAGAAAGGGGGAGCCAGACCGGGCAATTCCTGAACACATAGGTAAATGTGGGTAAAAATAAAATTTTCAACACGTTTATGCATCCCGGTAGATTAAGGGGCAATTCCCTCCATTTGGAACAATGCTCCTTGAGCCGCTTTACCAGAGGTAGCAGATTGAGGCGGCGAAAGTCCCGAAGGTCCCTCGACACCACAATCCCCAGATATTTAAACTCCTCTACCCAAAGCATCGGGGTCGGAGTTCCACCCTCTCGTGCCCGAGGGTCCAGAGGGAACAGGATAGACTTTGACCAGTTGATCCTGACCCCGGAGAAGCGCCCAAAGTCATCAAAGATCTGCAAGGCCGCTTGCAACGAGGTGTCAGCATCATGCAGATAGAGAAGTGTGTCATCTGCATATAGGGAGATCTTCTCCTCCAGAGGGCCAACTCTGAGCCCCCGAACCGGACTCGACTCTCTAATCAGGATCGCCAACGGCTCCAGGGCCAGAGCAAACAAGCTGGGTGACAAGGGGCAGCCCTGCCTGGTGCCCCTCTGGAGGAGAAAAAAATCAGACAGGGCATCGTTGGTACGTATTCTTGCTCTAGGGGACGTATATAACATTCCCAACCATCTAAGAAATTGAGGGCCAAATCCAAAGCGCTTCAGGACTTCCCAGAGGTACCCCCACTCTACCGAGTCAAAAGCCTTCTCTGCATCAAGATAGGCTATGACCTGGGTGCCGCCATTGTCATGAGGAGTATCTAGGTTGAGAAACCATCTGCGGATGTTAATATCCGTGCCCTTCCCCGGCATGAATCCGGTCTGATCCTGGTGGATCAAGTCCTCCATCACCGCGACCAGCCGCAGCGCCAAAACCTTTGCTAAAAGCTTGGCATCGGCGTTAATCAGAGAAATGGGTCTGTAAGAGCCACATTCTTCGGGATCCTTCCCGGGTTTGGGCACTAATACAACAACCGCCTCAGACATTGAATCCGGAAGGGATCCCAAGGTGGAGAACTGTTGAAAGAGGGAGGTTAGTCTAGGGGCCAATAGTTCCTGATAGTCTGTATAAAACTCAATGGGTACCCCGTCCAACCCCGGAGCCTTACCCGATTGCATGCAACCCATGGCCTTCTGCACTTCTTCCAAAGAGATGTCTCTATCCAAGTCCCTACTTTTTGCCGGGTCAAGTGTGGGAAATGGGATTCTATCCAAGTAGCCAGTGAGGTTATCAGCAGTATAGGTCACTTTGGAGGAGTAAAGGTCCTGATAGAAGCGTAGAAACCTGGAGCTAATGGCCTCTGGAGTAGTTACTAATGCACCATCCGTGTCTCTAACCCTACCTATACGTGTATTGGCAGACTGACCCTTGGCCAGTCATGCCAGAAGTCTACCGTTTTTATCGCCAAACTCAAACACCCGCTGGGCACTGTCAAGCATGGACTTCTTAGTGAGATCTTTTCTCAACAAAGAGAGCTCTCTAAGGGTGTGTTGCCAAGTATAAGTGTCCGAGCCCGGTGCCCGAACATAAGCCCTCTCCTGTGTCAGGGCCTGACCCTCCAGATGTCTAAGAGACTGCATAGATCCCCTCTTCCTAGCGGCAATTTTTTTTATGTATTCTCCTCTTAGCCAGGCTTTAAAAGTGTCCCATACTATCACGGGTCCAGAGGATCCCTCATTTTTCTTGTAGCACCTCCAGGTACGGAGCCAGTTTGTAGTCTCTCTGCAGTGACTGGTAAGCGGTTAGTTTTTTGGAGTTTGTTATTTCGTATCTCCATTCTCTAGCATGTATTTCTTTGGAGTCGTTCATTAGGTTTTTTATTTGAGATTTTGTCAGGCCGCATTGTTGAGAGTTTGGGATAGACAAGGTGTTGATGAGTTGTTGCAGGCCACATGGCTTGGACTGGTCCTTACTGTCCAGTAAGGCTTTATGGTGGTATGAGTTGGGACTGCTGTTTTGTAGGTGGTCCCAGTATGATAGCGCCCTCTTCTGTACTGCGAGAAGTAAGGGAAATCTGCCCAACTCAGACCTGCAAGCACTGTTGGAGGTGCTCCGATGGACTTGCAGGAGTTGCTTGCAGAATTCCAGATGGAATATTTCTGTTGGGCTGGGGTCCCATTTGGATTGGTCTGGGTAGGTGACAGGACCCCAAACTTCACTGCCATAGAGCAGAATTGGGGCGATGACGCTATTAAATATTCTAATGCCGCGTACACACGGCGGTTTTTCTCGTCGAGAAAAACTACATTTTTCCCATTCTACGAGAAAAACGATCGTCTGTGGGCTTTCTGACGTTTTTTTCGACGAGAAAAACGGCATTAAAAACGACGCGAAAAATTAGAACATGTTCTAATTTTTCTCGTCGTTTTTTTCAACATGTTTTCCACGGCAGTGTTTCCCATAGGGAAACACTGCCGCGGAGCCCACAGACGGTCGTTTTTCTCGTCAAGAGAAAAACGACCGTGTGTGGGGAACAAGCTGTTCCCCCGTTTTAAATGACATTATTCACGGTGGTTTTTTAACCGCCGTGAATAATGATCGTGTGTACGCAACATTAGCCAGACTCTGATGGGTGGTTTTAGGTGGTAGAGCTGTCTCCTGATGGCATAGAAGGCTCTGCATGCCTTGTCTTTTAGTGCCTCTATGGCTGGCTTGAAACTTCCTGATTGGGTAATTTCTAGGCCGAGGTATGTGTAGCTGTTAGTTTCATCAACAGTGCAGTTGTTTATTGTAAAGGAAGGGCTTTTTGTTTGTTTTGTATTTTTCTTTTGGAACACCATGATTTTTGTTTTGCTTGAGTTGATTGGTTGTGCCCATGTGGCACTGTATTTCTCCAGCACTTCCAGGCTGTCTTGTAGGCCTTTTCTCTGTTGGTGACAGAAGTAGGAGGTCATCCGCATACAGCAGGAACTTCACCTCAGTGTCATGTAGAGTCAATCCTGGTGCTGCGGAGGATTCTAGAGCTGCAGCTTGTTCATTGATGTAGATGTTGACGAGGGTTGGACTTAGGCTGCAGCCCTGTCTGACTCCTCGGGCCTGCCGGAAGTGTTCGTTTATTTTCCCATTCACCTTTACGCTGCAGCTGTTCTCAGTGTATGAACTCTTGATCTCTTGATGACATCATATGTTTTCCCCTCCTATTCCACTCTCCAATCGTTTGAGGAACAGGCCTGGGTGCCACACTGAGTCAAATGCCTTCCACAAAGCATGGTTCTTGATGAGGCTGTGCAGGGTGTAGATGTGGTTTGCAGTGCGATGGTTTGGCATGAACCCTGCCTGACTTCTGCTGAGGACATTGTGTTGTGTCAGGAAGTTGCGGATCCGTTTGTTAAGGATACTGTTGAATAGTTTCCCTAGTGTGCTGCTGACACATATTCCCCTGTAGTTGGCTGGATCATTCTGGTCTCCACTCTTATGTATGGTTGTTATGAGGCCTTGGTTCCATACTGTAGGGTAGTAACCAGCACCCAGGACCAGATTGAACAGTTTACACATTGCAGCGTGTACATCTGGGGAGCCGTGTTTAATCATCTCTGGCAGGATTCAATCCACCCCACTTGATTTTTTGGTTTGCATGTTTTGGATTTTCTCCCTTGTATCTTGTGTAACCGGTACATCTAGGGCAGGGGTCTCCAAACTTTTAAAACAAAGGGCCAGTTTATTGTCCTTCAAACTTTAGGAGGGCCGGATTGTGGCCAGTGTGGGCAGAAAATGTCCCAGGTCTGGCATTAGTGACAATAAATATGGCCCCAGGGTTGGTGGTCAATAGGAGGAGGAGGAGTAATGCCCCTATTAGTAGGAGGAATAGTATCCTATGATTGGTAGCGGTGGAATAAATAGTGCCCTATTGTTGGTGTCAGTGGGAGGAATAGTGTCCCAAGGGCCAGATAAAGGCTAGCAAAGGGCCACATCTGGCCCTCGGGCCGCAGTTTGGAGACCCCTGATCTAGGGGGTTCTGGAAGTCCTTAATTTTTTCCTCCATATCATTTAGTCTTTTGATGATGTCTTTTTGTTCTACAGTTAGAGCCTCCTCTGGAATATTTTTGTAGAGGTCCTTTAAAGTAGTTGAGCCAGATGTCGCCATTTTGGATGTGGAGGTTGTTTTTCCTGGTTGCTGAGCCAATATTCTTCCATATTTCCCAGAAAGAATTTTCCTGAAGTGCCTCTTCCAGCTGTTGCAGGTTTTTGGAGATGAAGTTTTGCTTTTTTTTTTTTTTTTTAAGGGTTTGTTTGTATTTTTTCTGTAGGGTGCCATGGGCTATCCTTAGGTCAGCGTTGTCAGGGTCTCTGTGTTTGTTATTGGAGACGGTCCGTAAGGTGTTCCTTAATGCTTTGCATTTTTTGTCGAACCATTTATTGGATTGTTTGTTGGATGGTTTCTTGTAGTTGTTTTTTCTCAGCTGGGCTGTTTCTGCAATGGTGTGTAGTATTTTATGGAAGTCCTTTGCTGCCTGGTTCACACCTTGTGGGCTTATCTCATAGGCGTTGTTATGGAAGTTTTCAAGCTGTTTTTTAATGTCAGGTCTGTCATTTACCTCTCTATATTTTGTGGTAGACTGTTTGGGCCATTTAAATGATGGTGGCAGGTTGCGGAGAGAGGCCCGGTGGAGTATTGGTGATGGTTTGCTAGAAGATTTGATGTATAGCAGTAGTTGGTTGTGGTCTGATAGGTGTGTTTGTGGGGGGACTGTAAAACCATTGATGAGTGTGGGGTTCATATCTGTGATGGCATAGTCTACCACACTGCTGCCTACATAGGAGCTGAATGTGTATCTCCCTAGAGAGTTTCCCTTGGTACGGCCGTTGAGGATGTAGAGACCCAAAATGCGACACAAATTCAACAATTTTCTTCCATTTTTGTTGGTTGTACTTGTCATCTTTGAATCTGTATCGACTCATGACCGTAATTTGCATGGCCCAGTATGTACGTGTTGCCATCAGAACTTGTATAGTCTTTTTCCCTTCCTGTCCCGACATTGAGGTCTCCACAGATGAGCACTTGTCCCAGGGATTGGAAGTGGATGACCTCATTTTGTAGGATCTCATAGGTGTCTGGTCTGAAATATGGAGACTCTGCTGGGTCAATGTATGCTGCACACAGGTAGATGTCAGATTGATCTCTCTCTCTCCCCCTCTCTCTCTCCCCCTCTCTCTCTCCCCCTCTCTCCCCCTCTCTCTCCCTTGCTCTCCCTCGCTCTCTTGCTCTCTCTTCGCTCTCTCTCTCCCCCTTCGCTCGCTCTCTCTCCCCCCCTTCGCTCGCTCTCTCTCTCCCCCTTCGCTCTCTCTCTCCCCCTTCGCTCTCTCTCTCCCCCTTCGCTCTCTCTCTCCCCCTTCGCTCTCTCTCTCCCCCTTCGCTCTCTCTCTCCCCCTTCGCTCTCTCTCTCCCCCGTCACTCTCTCTCTCCTCCTTCGCGCTCTCTCTCTCTCTCTCCCCCTTCGCTCTCTCTCTCTCCCCCTTCGCGCTCTCTCTCTCCCCCTTTGCGCTCTCTCCCCTTCGCTCTCTCTCCCCCTTCGTTCGCTCTCTCTCTCCCCCCCTTCGCTCTCTCTCTCCCCCCTTCGCTCTCTCTCTCTCCCCCCCTTCGCTCTCTCTCCCCCCTTCTCTCTCTCTCCCCCCTTCGCTCTCTCTCCCCCTTCGCTCTCTCTCCCCCCTTCGCTCTCTCTCTCTCCCCCCTTCGCTCTCTCTCTCTCCCCCCTTCGCTCTCTCTCTCTCCCCCCTTCGCTCTCTCTCTCTCCCCCCTTCACTCTCTCTCCCCCCTTCGCTCTCTCTCTCTCCCCCCTTCGCTCTCTCTCCCCCCTTCGCTCTCTCTCCCCCCTTCGCTCTCTCTCCCCCCTTCGCTCTCTCTCTCCCCCCTTCGCTCTCTCTCTCTCCCCCTTCGCTCTCTCTCTCCCCCTTCTCTCTCTCCCCCCCATTCGCTCTCTCTCTCCCCCCATTCGCTCTCTCTCCCCTCTTTGCTCTCTCTCCCCCCCATTCGCTCTCTCTCCCCCCATTCGCTCTCTCTCCCCCCATTCGCTCTCTCTCCCCCCATTTGCTCTCTCTCCCCCCCATTCGCTCTCCCCCCCCTTCGCTCTCTCTCTCTCTCTCCCCCCCTTCGCTCTCTCTCTCTCACCCCTTCGCTCTCTCTCTCCCCCTTCGCTTTCTCTCTCTCCCCCCTTCGCTTTCTCTCTCTCCCCCCTTCGCTCTCTCTCTCCCCCTTCGCTCTCTCTCCCTCTCCCCCCTTCGCTCTCTCTCTCCCCCTTTGCTCTCTCTCTCCCCCTTTGCTCTCTCTCTCTCCCCCCTTTGCTCTCTCTCTCTCCCCCCTTCGCTCTCTCTCTCTCCCCCCTTCGCTCTCTCTCTCCCCCCTTCGCTCTCTCTCTCTCTCCCCCTTCGCTCTCTCTCTCTCTCCCCCTTCGCTCTCTCTCTCTCTCCCCCTTCGCTCTCTCTCTCTCTCCCCCTTCGCTCTCTCTCTCTCCCCCCTTCGCTCTCTCTCTCCCCCCTTCGCTCTCTCTCTCTCTCCCCCCTTCGCTCTCTCTCTCTCTCCCCCCTTCGCTCTCTCCCCCCTTCGCTCTCTCTCCCCCTTCGCTCTCCCCCCTTCGCGCTCTCTCCCCCCTTCGCGCTCTCTCCCCCCCTTCGCGCTCTCTCCCCCCCTTCGCGCTCTCTCTCCCCCTTCGCCCTCTCTCTCTCCACCCTTCGCTCTCTCTCTCTCCCCCCTTCGCTCTCTCTCTCTCCCCCCCTTCGCTCTCTCTCTCTCCTTCTCTCTCTCCCCCTTCTCTCTCTCTCTCCCTCCCCCTTCTCTCTCCCCCTTCTCTCTCTCTCCCCCTTCTCTCTCTCTCTCCCCTTCTCTCTCTCTCTCCCCTTCTCGCTCTCTCTCCCTTCTCGCTCTCTCTCCCCTTCTCGCTCTCTCTCCCTTCTCGCTCTCTCTCCCTTCTCGCTCTCTCTCCCTTCTCGCTCTCTCTCCCTTCTCGCTCTCTCTCCCTTCTCGCTCTCTCTCCCTTCTCGCTCTCTCTCCCTTCTCGCTCTCCCTTCTCGCTCTCCCTTCTCTCTCGCTCTCCCTTCTCGCTCTCGCTCTCCCTTCTCTCTCTCGCTCTCCCTTCTCTCTCGCTCTCTCTCGCTCCCGCTCTCCCTTCTCTCTCTCTCTCGCTCTCTCTCCCTCCCTCTCCCTCCCTCTCCTTCTCTCCCTCCCCCTCCTTCTATCCCTCCCCCTCCTTCTATCCCTCCCCTCCTTCTCTTCTTCTCTGTCCATACTTCTCTTCTGGGTCACAGGGGTGCACACCACTTTATTGTCGGGATCCACCCAGATGCCTGGACCGGCAGCTGGCTCAGTCTCTCAGCATGCCTCTGAGAGCCTGAGCCAGGCACTCCTGCCCCCTTTCCAGTCCAGCACTCCAGTGAACGCTGGAGGAGAATAGCAGAGAGCCAGTGACTGACAGTCACCGACTCTCTGCTCACTTAAGACCGAGAAGAGATCAGCATCCTTGTGTGCAGAGTAGCAGCTTTGTGATCGCTTAGTTCTCAGTCTTCAGACCAATGCTGCATCCACATAGGTAAGTATGTACTGTGTACGTGTTTTTTCAGATTGCTTTTCTCAGGGAGGGCAAGGTCTCCTAAACCTAACCTTACAGACAAGCCATTAAAGCTTCCCTTTAAAGTGGCTTTCAGGCTCGGTTGACATTGGTGTGATTTGGGAACCCTGCGAAACCACTGCGGGTTCCCGCTTTGCACCTGACTCGCAGGCAGTTCACGCTGCCTTATGCGAACCGCAGCAGTGTGAACCCAGCCTCAGGGTTATCACTTTACTAAAGTGTATATCTAGTAGCAGAAGCTACAGGTAAGGATTATGTTTCTTGTTTGACTGTGTCTCCATAATTGTCTAAACTCACATAGTTTATCTCTGTATATGTCTACCAGCATCAGTCTGTTTTGTGTATGGTGGGAACCTGATAATTCTGAAGGATATCCATGACAGAGATTCAGGATTACATGTCAATCTCTTTCTCCCTTAACAATGGAAATGAAAACCTATTGCACGTATCCCAGGAGAAATTTAGTTCTCATCTCTTAGTTTGTCCAGTGATTTGTTATTTCTTTGTTTACTTCAGGCTAGAATTGCCCCTACTGTCACTTCCTGGAGTAACAAAAACCCTACTGCCCTTACCAGCTTTCCACCTGCTGCCTTCTCCTCCTTTGACACACAGGTATTACATTATGGTCTTCCACAGATTTGATGCTTTCTTCCCTTTTGCACACTTTTTTTGGTTGACCTATTCTGTTTTGATCTTCACTGTGCATGTGTTGATCCCTTGCACAGTGCAGTGTGTCCAGATCTTTATGTTGCTCACTCTACAGAACATTATACAGCATGTTTGGGCAAGAGAGATGCCCATAGAGTTTATATGCAGTTTGTCTTTGTGTATTGCTGCTTCACCTGGATGCTGACTGCTTAGGGGTGTTACTCTTTACCTGCGCTCTGAAGATGGCTTTATGACAAGACCCTGCTTGGATACTATGCTGCAATATTTATTTATTTTTTACAACACTTAATAGCACGTTTGCTCTCCTTCAGAAGACTGCATGATTGGGGTATCATACAAAGAAAATCAAAATCGATTGAAAGCTCCCGACAAATGAAACGTTTGTATTAAATATGATGTAATAATTATGAGCAAGATATGCATTTGTTGATCTATAACTTTACATTATTTTAATGTATAGTCTTTCATTTGTTTACAGAGAGAAAGTGCTCCACAGCCTGGATTTAATTTGCCAGGAATCATGTATCCATCTCAACCAGTCCCTGCGGGACCCCCTCCAGATTCCAGCACCAATCCTTACAACATGAGCTCACAGATGGGACCACGGCAACCCTATCCCCAGAGTATGTGTGCTTTGTGTCTTCTTTTTATCACAGCAACCATTAGCCTAGCTTGTAACAAATGATTTCTGAATGCACAGGGTTTGTTATTGAAATAAGGAAACTGCCATAAACATTAGCTTTGTATGAAAACATATACATTCTAATGATTAGAGTAGTAGAATATACAACTCTGTTTAACTATCAAGTGTTAAAGTGGAACTTTACCCATAAGAGTTTGATAACAATTGGTGTTCTTTTAACAAGAACATACATAATTATGCTACCAAAATTAGCGAGTGTGGTAAGTTGCTTCCGGTATTGCTCCGGTTTCTTCTTGCCAGCAGCCACCATTTTTTTTAATCCCAGAGCAGTCACTTCCTTATTGGAAACTCTCCCCCTCTCATTGGTTTTAAAAACTATGTCACTTACTGTAATTAAAATGTGTGTGTATTTCCAGCCATGATTGTATGTCTTGGCTCAGCTAGAGAGAAAGTCTGACGGAAGCTTAAAGCCCGGTACACACACTGCTAAACCTTCCGACTTTTGGTCTATTTGTACAGCTGTCTGTTTTACAGAAGCCGGTCTAATGACTGGCTTCTGTCGAATGGGCATGCTGGAAAACCAGCTTTTAATCAGTGTTTGCCAATGGCTGCAAACACTGATAAGTGTATTCTGGTAGAGGAAGGGGATAGTCCCCCTGTCAGAATACAGTGTCTTAGCGGGGGAGATCGTTGCATCACACATCGCTTGTGTTAATGCAGTGATCTCTGTTTTTCTCATTTAACCCGCTGGTTGAAGGAAAAAAAATGAAAAATGTGTATCCAGTCTTAGGCTGGCCATAGATTACATGATTTTCTTTCGATTTACCATGAATAGAAGGAAAGCAAATTGCTTGGTTCCCCCATCAACCCAATCAGTGTTTGTGTTGACTATTGAATCTGCGCTATTGTATTCTGCCAGCCAGGAGCCCGGGGGGCATTCCGGCCAGCAGAATACAGTGGTTACTGGCAGGAGCTATATATACACAACCTGCATTACAGTGCTGAAGTTCACAAGCTGCCCCTGTGAGGGAGAAAGGAGAGACTATCAGGGAGATAAGATAAGATATCATCAGAGTTTATCCTGTCGCCTCCCCTGATTTTCTTTTCTCTATCCCTCCCTAATCTGTGTTTCCTCATCAAACTTAAGCCGGGGTACACTTATTTTTTTTTTCAATCCTGTGGGTTGAACAAAAAAAACCTGAAAGCTCCGGTCGGAGCCGCTGTACTAACCGTGCAAGGTTAGTTCAGCGATCTCCCCCACTGAGCTGTTGTGTTTTGACAGGGGGCAGCGCCCTGGCTGAGAGCGCTGATCAGGAGTCGTCGGCTGCTGGTTTTCCAGCATGCACGTCCGACATACACATGGGCCGAATGTCAACAGTTTTTTTTTTTTACCAGCCGTTGTCTCCCGACATTCGGCCCGTGTGCTTTAGTAATTCCTGTTACTTCAAACTTCCTCACAAGCAGTAAATCTTTAGGCTGTCAGCAGATTGGCCTCTAGTGACTTACTGTTTTTAGGCACAGTGCTGAGCATACAGGGCAACTGTGCAGAGCAGGGAAAGCATTACTGAATTTTAAACAGTATATGTACTTATTTTTAATGTTTTACGTACAGTGGGTCAAAAAAGTATTTAGTCAGCCACCAATTGTGCAAGTTCTCCCACTTAAAAAGATGAGAGAGGCCTCTAATTGTCATCATAGATATACCTCAACTATGAGAGACAAAATGTGGAAACAAATCCAGACAATCACATTGTCTGGTTTGGAAAGAATTTATTTGCAAATTATGGTGGAAAATAAGTAATTGGTCAATATCAAAAGTTCATCTCAATACTATGTTATATATCCTTTGTTGGAAATGACAGAGGTAAAACATTTTCTGTAAGTCTTTACAAGGTTGTCACACACTGTTGCTGGTATGTTGGCCCATTCCTCCATGCAGATCTCCTTTAGAGCAGTGATGTTTTGGGGCTGTCGCTGGGCAACACGGACTTTCAACTTCCTCCAAAGGTTTTCTATGGGGTTGAGATCTGGAGACTGGCTAGGCCACTCCAGGACCTTGAAATGCTTCTTACGAAGCCACTCCTTCGTTGCTCGGGCGGTGTGTTTGGGATCATTGTTATGCTGAAAGACCCAGCCACGTTTCATCTTCAATGCCCTTGCTGATGGGAGGAGGTTTGCACTCAAAATCTCACGATACATGGCCCCATTCATTCTTTCATGTACACGGATCAGTCGTCCTGTTACCTTTGCAGAGAAACAGCCCCAAAGCATGATGTTGCCACCCCCATGCTTCACAGTAGGTATGGTGTTCTTTGGTTGTAACTCAGCATTCTCTCTCCTCCAAACACGACGAGTTGTGTTTCTACCAAACAGTTCTACTTTGGTTTCATCTGACCATATGACATTCTCCCAATCCTCTTCTGGATCATCCAAATGCTCTCTAGCAAACCTCAGACGGGCCTGGCCATGTACTGGCTTAAGCAGGGGGACACGTCTGGCACTGCAGGATCTGAGTCCCTGGCGGCGTAGTGTTTTACTGATGGGTAGCCTTTGTTACGTTGGTCCCAGCTCTCTGCAGGTCATTCACTAGGTCCCCCCCCCCATGTGGTTCTGGGATTTTTGCTCACCGATCTTGTGATCATTTTGACCCCACAGGGTGAGATCTTGCGTGGAGCCCCAGATCGAGGGAGATTATCAGTGGTCTTGTATGTCTTCCATTTTCTAATTATTGCTCCCACATTTGATTTCGTCACACAAAGCTGCTTGCCTATTGCAGATTCACTCTTCCCAGCCTGGTGCAGGTCTACAATTTTGTTTCTGGTGTCCTTCGACAGCTCTTTGGTCTGCACCATAGTGGAGTTTGGAGTGTGACTGTTTGAGGTTGTGGACAGCTGTCATTTATACTGATAACAAGTTCAAACAGGTGCCATTAATACAGGTAATGAGTGGAGGACAGAGGAGCCTCTTAAAGAAGAAGATACAAGTCTGTGAGAGACAGAAATCTTGTTTGTTTGTAGGTGACCAAATACTTTTCTTTATCGTACATCACGGGACACAGAGTGGCATAGTAATTACTATGTGGGTTATAGAGCTTACCTTCAGGTGATGGACACTGGCACACCCAAGACAGGAAGTCCCCTCCCTATATAACCCCTCCCATATCGGGAGTACCTCCAGTTTTGTTGCCAGTGTCTAAAGGTGTTGGTCACGGTTAAGCATGTATTCAAGTTAGCTCTGCGTATGGTCTTTGAGGCCTAAAGGCGAGCTATTCCGGATCCGTCCAAAGTGCTTCAATGCCAAAATGGACGGTACCCGGGCCTCGGGGAAGAAGATGTGGACCATCTACCACGTTGGACCTGTAATGCCTCTCTTAGGAGGGCTGGACCCTGGGATCCAGTACTCTGGCCAGACCCAATACCAAGAGGTTTCTGGCAGGATGCTGTACAGGTCCAGGGGAGTGGTGTTTCTTTCAGTAGGACCCCGGTCCCTGAAGGTCAAATGACGTTGCCCGCCAAAGGGGCGAAGTTTGGGCTGACTGTTCCGAACAGGGTCCTGCGGCGGGGACAGGTAAGTGAGGGTCCCTTATGAACTTGGTCCAGCAGGGACCCTTCAAAACTAATGTGTTTGCCTGTATTTTACCTACATGGTATATTTCCCACTGTACCTGATGCCTAAAATATCTTTGATAAACCTGAAAATAGGATTTTTATAACAGCTTACCTGTAAAATCCTTTTCTTGGAGTACATCACGGGACACAGAGCGACATAGTCATTACTAATGGGTTATATAGTTACCGTCAGGTGCTGGCACTGGCAACTTCCAAAACCGGAAGTACCCTCCCCTATATAAGCCCCTCCCATCCGGGAGCACCTCAGTTTTGTAGCAAAGCAATAAGTGTCCCCAAAGAGGGGCGGGAGCTCTGTGTCCCGTGATGTACTCCAAGAAAAGGATTTTACAGGTAAGCTGTTATAAAAATCCTATTTTCTTTCTCGTACATCACGGGACACAGAGCGACATAGTCATTACTAATGGGATGTCCTAAAGCAATGCCAAATGAGGGGGGGGATACACCATATATAAGCTGAGCGCTATCAGACATGAGGATCTTTTGCGGCCTGCAACACACTGCGCCCAAAGGCGACATCCTCCTGACTTCTAACGTCCACCTGGTAGAACCTAGTAAACGTGTGTACTGAAGACCATGTTGCGGCCTTACAGACCTGAGCCAGGGAGGCCTGGTGATGCACTGCCCATGAAGTTCCAACTGCTCTCGTGGAGTGCGCCCTAACTTTGAACGGAGGCGGTCTACTTCTCAAGCTATAGGCTTGTATTATGACCTGTCGAATCCACTTGGCTAAAGTAGATTTTGACGCTGCCTGACCCTTTCTGGGGCCTTCCGGCAGAATAAACAAAGTATCCGTTCTGCGAATCTGAGCAGTGGCTTTTAGATAAGCTTTAACTGCTCTTACTACATCCAAAGAATGCAATAACTTTTCCTCTACCGAAGTAGGCTTGGGGAAAAAAGAAGGAAGAACCACATCTTGGTTCAAATGAAAACTCGATACCACCTTAGGAAGAAAGGCTGGATGAGGACGTAACACTACTCTGTCCTTATGGATAACCAGATATGGCTCCTTACAGGACATAGCTGCTAATTCCGATACTCTTTTAGCCGAACAAATGGCTACTAGAAAAATCAATTTCCTGGTGAGAAGCACTAAGGAAATATGCTGTAATGGTTCAAATGGTTGTTTCTGTAGAACCGACAGAACCAAGTTTAGATCCCATGGACATATGGGAATATTAACCGGAGGACTAATACGCATCACTCCTTGTATAAAGGCTTTGACTAGTGAATGCGAAGCCAAGGGCCTTTGAAAAAATATTGACAAGGCCGAAATCTGACCTTTGATAGTACCCAAGGCAAGCTTCCTATCTACAGCCCATTGTAGGAAGTCCAGAATTCTACCTATTACGTATTTACGTGGATGCCATTTCTTGGCTTCACACCAGGCGATGTACGCCTTCCAGATTCTATAGTAGATCTGCCTGGATACCGGTTTCCTGGCATTGATCATGGTAGACACCACAGCATTAGAGAGCCCTCTCTTTTTTAGAATGTGGGCTTCAATAGCCAGGCCGTCAAACCTAGGGCTGGTAAGGAAGGGTGGTATATCGGTCCCTGCGAAAGCAGGTCCGGACGATGTGGGAGGGTCCAAGGACTCCCCACAGACATTTTTACAATCTCCACGTACCATGCTCTTCGGGGCCACGCTGGAGCCACCAGAATCACTGGTTTCTTTTCTACCCTGATTCTGCGGAGTAATCGAGGTAACAATTGTGGCGGTGGGAATGCATATATCAGCTTGAACTGATCCCAAGGGAACACTAGGGCATCCGAGCCGCACGCTAGGGGATCCCTTGTCCAAGAGACAAACCTGTCCACTTTCGTGTTGAACCTGGATGCTAGCAGATCTACATCCGGTGTTCCCCACCGCTGACATATTGTCCGGAAAACCTCGGGATGAAGGGACCATTCCCCTGGGCATAATTGTTGGCGACTTAGAAAGTCCGCCTTCCAATTCTCCACCCCTGGAATGAATACCGCAGATATGGCTGGGACATATCTTTCTGCCCATCTCAGGATGTAATTTACTTCCCTTTGGGCTGCACGACTCCTGGTGCCCCCCTGACGATTGATATATGCCACTGCTGTGGCATTGTCTGACTGAACTCTGACAGGGGACCCTTGGAGTTTGGATGTCCATGCTACTAGGGCATACCGGGCTGCTCGTATCTCTAAGAGATTGATGGGCAGGGCCTTTTCTGCATCCGACCATCTGCCCTGGAGAGACTATTGCTCCAGTACTGCTCCCCAGCCTATAAGGCTGGCATCTGTAGTGACCACCTTCCAAGAAATCGGACTGAAGGATTTCCTTTTTTCCAGATTCTGGGGAACCCACCACCAACGGAGGCTCTTGCGAACGGAAGGGGACAAGGACATTGTAAGTCTAGGGCCTGAACTTTTTTGTTCCAGGCTGACAGTATGGCCCCTTGCAAATTCCTTGAATGGAATTGACCGTAGGGTACTGCTTCGAATGATGCCACCATTTTTCCCAGCAGCCTCATATACAGGCGTATGGACGGCTGTCTTTTTTGTACCCACTAAGTGGATCAAATCTTTCAAAGACAACACCTTTCCTCGAGGCAAGAATATTTTTCTCTGGCCTGAATCCAACCTTAGCCCCAAGTATTCCAGACTTTTGACTGGTTTTTAGGGCTGACTTGTCTCGGTTGATAATCCAACCGTGAGATTCCAGATACTTGATCGTCTTGTGAACGACCACGTCTAGTTTTTTCACTGAGTGGTCTATCAGCAACAAGTCATCCAGATATGCCATTATCATTACACCTTGTGTTCTTAGATTGGCCAATAAAGGGCCAGAATTTTTGTGAACACTCTTGGTGCTGTGGCCAAACCGAAGGGTAAGGCTCTGAACTGAAAATGGCGCCCTTCTACTGCAAAGCGTAGAAATTTTTGGTGGACTGGAAAGGTGGGAATGTGCAAATAAGCATCTTTGATGTCGATCGTGGCTAACCAATCCTCCCCTTGTAGGGCAGTGGCCACCGATCGGATCGACTCCATCGGAAAGTCCTGATATACAGGAATTTGTATAGCCCTCTTAGAATTAATATGGGCCTCCCGTCCGCGTTTGCTTCGGGACTGTAAAGAGGTTTGAGTAAAACCCGAACCCTCATTCTTCCAGGGGAACCTCCATAATTACTCCTTGGAGCAATAGTTGTTCTAGTGCCAACAGGAGGGACTCTCTCTTCCGGGGATCCCTTGGCACGTTTGACCTCAAAATGGGAAGGAGGAGAGTCTTTTAACTCCAAACTGTATCCCAAACCTACTGCGGAGAGCACCTATCTGTCTTGATCGTGTCCCGCCAGGTCTCTTTGCGAACAACTGGAGTCCTCCCCCCACCTGACTGAGTGGGGGCTTCAATGAATTTAACTTTGGGGGAGGTTTTGTACCTCCCCTGACCCAGGGTTTCTCATTACCCTGCTACTGTCCCTGTTTTTTACCCCCGGGATTTGACCGAGGAGGCCGTCGGAACTGTTACACAGCCGATGCTCCAGGGACTGGAGAAGCAGGCCTCTTAAAGAGGGACCTCTAACTCTGCTTTTAACCGGCAAGAGCGTATTTTTACCGCTGGAAATTTTCTGGATATATTTGTCCAGGTTTTCCCTGAATAAGCGTTCACCATGAAATGGGACGCTAACCAGCCATTCTTTACAGGGAGCTTCAGCAGACCAGTTTCTGAGCCATAGGAGCCTACGCATATGTACTATAGATAGCGTAAGGCGGGAGGCCTGATGGACTGAATCCTCTATGGCGTCAACCGCAAAGCCTAAGGCTCTAGGTAGATCAGCTAGGGCAAAGCCTGCTGATCTGTCAAGTCCCTCAAGACCTGTTTCAACTGATCCTTCACTGCTTAGCAGACCCCAATAGCTGCTACTGCTGGTTGTATCACCAAGCAGATTTTCATAAGGACTCCAATCTTTTATCTATTGGGTTCTTGAACATTTGGACATTATCCACTGGACATGTCAGTGATTTATACATACAAGAGATGGCTGCGTCCCTGTAGGGACCTTCCATTTCTTTTTTTTTTTTTTTTTTTGATGAACTTATCCTCCATGGGATAGACCACCGGAAATCTCTTGGGGGAATAAATATTTTCTCAGGACGTTCCCAATCCTGGTAAATGAGCCCTTTCAGTAAAGGGTGAAGTGGAAAAGAACAAACAGTCTGGGGGCTTCTAGCGACCCCAACGAGGATACAGTAGTGGTTGATGGTTCCGCAAGGTGCATTTTTAAATGCTGATCGGACCATGTTAGTCAGAGACTGAACCCATAATCTTTCAGCTTGAGATGCTGAGAAAAGGTTCCCCCACTGTTGATTCCTCTATAACAGAATCAACCTTATCCTGATCCCCTTCAGGCAGGTCGATCCCTGTATGGGACTGTTGCTCTGCTAACAGGCACTCTGAAGGAGGAGACGGAGATCGGGCGTGCTTTCCCTGACAGGGAGGCAGCGATAAATTTTGACAATCTCTCTCTAATCCTCCCAGAGCTGAGGAAAAAACCTCCTCTGTTACATACACAGGAGCAGGTGACTGAGGACAGCCACAGTACCAAGTACCCCTGCGGGGTCTCTACGGTCACTTACCTCTGAACTTCAGGGGAGACTGGTGCAGCAGGAGTATGCCCAAGATCCTCAGAGCCCGATGAGACCCCCTTCGCTTCCTGGAAGATTCAGTTCCGGAGCTACTGGACGGCATATTCCTAAGCCTAAAGCTGAGGTATTCCAGCCGTAATACACCACTTTTACTGAGAATAGTCTAGCACAATTGCTGCTATATCACAGTTGGTGTCTACTAATGTGCCTTTCTAGGGGATGCCTGTATCAACCGCTTGCTGTATGCCTTTAAATGTTGCCAGTTCTGTCTCTGTACTTCATAGCCAGCTTACTGCAATAATGTGGCTTTTTTAAAAACCTGCTGGGACGCCCGCACATGCGCAGAAGCGCTGCGGCGCGCACAGAGCGTCATCCCCCAGGCCCCGCCCCTTTTTCCGGCCACCTCTATATATAGAGGCGCGTGCACGCGCACGCGCGCGGCCACGTGCGCCTCGGCGCTAATTTTCAAACATGGAAACCAGGGACAGGAGCCAGGGCCCCCTTTGCCGCAGGCCGGGGGATAGACGAACACTGCAACATGGCAGAGGAAACAGTTTCCTGTAGGAGAACTCACCAGCTGCCTGGACTTTGCTCTCTGAGAAGAAACTAGTCCATATGACAAGAAAAACATTCCACAGCGGCCTCTAGTGGACAAACACAGGTACCGCAGTTTAATATACTAAACATATATAAAAAAACATTCTTTTTTTTTTTTTTTTTCTTGACCACCATTAAAAATTATTACATTTTTTTAGTAGTTACAGGCATGCACAGATATTAGCGGGAATACCGTTAGGTAACAGACAGAAAGACAAATTAGGCTTGGGGGTCCCCCAATAGAACCAAGTTCCTGGGGGCCCCCACTTACCTGTTCCCCGCCGCAGGACTTTGTTTGGTCCACAAAAGCCCAAACTTCACCTATCACGGCAGGCATTGTAATCAAACCTTCAGGGACCGGGTTCCCAAGGATTCCACTCCCCTGGACCTGTATAGCACCCTGCACAGAAAACATCTTGGTCGTGGGTATGACCAGAGCTCTGGATCCCAGGGTCCAGCTCTCCTAAGAGAAGCATTACAGGCAGAACCTTGCTCTTCTCTGCAAGGCCCGGGTACCGACCGTTTAGCTATGAAGCTTTTTTGGTCGGATCCGGAATAGCTTACTGAGGCCCAAAAGAACCTGTACGCAAGCTCAGTGAAAAACACATGTTTCTTCTTGGCCAACACCTTAGACACTGGCAAAAAACTGAGGTGCTCCCGGATGGGAGGGGCTTATATAGGGGAGGGTACTTCCGGTTTTGGAAGTTGCCAGTGCCAGCACCTGACGGTAACTATATAACCCATTAGTAATGACTATGTCGCTCTGTGTCCCGTGATGTACGAGAAAGAAATGTATTTTTCTTATGGTTCTATTGGACATTATGTAGTACCCCTGTTTGGCCACAGGAGGGAGATACTTGAGAATGTCTATATAGCTGGGCATACCTTCTATAAGTGTAATGCCTAGACAGATGGAGGAGCATTCTTCTATGTACAAGCTCTGCAGTACCCATCTGTAAAAATTTTACCATACCTGCTAGGGGGATCTGGAAACAGCGTTCTTAGTAGGGTTGTCCCGATACCACTTTTTTAAGACCGAGTACAAGTACCGATACTTTTTTTCAAGTACTCGCCGATACCGATTACCGATACTTTTTTTCAATGTCATGTGACAGTTTGAAAGATGGGGACTGATAGGTGGCACTTATGGGCACGGATCGATGGCACTTATGGGCACTGATAGGTGGCACTTGTGGGCAGTGATAGGTGGCACTGATAGGTGGCACTTGGGGGCACTGATAGGTGGCACTTGTGGGCACTGATAGGTGGCACTTGGGGGCACTGATAGGTGGCACTTGGGGGCAGTGATAGGTGGCACTTGTGGGCACAGAAAGGTGGCACTTGTGGGCACTGATAGGTGGCACTTGTGGGCACTGATAGGTGGCACTTGTGGGCACAGAAAGGTGGCACTTGTGGGCACAGAAAGGTGGCACTTGTGGGCAGTGATAGGTGGCACTTGTGGGCAGTGATAGGTGGCACTTGTGGGCACTGATAGATGGCACTGATTGCACTATTAGTGCAATCAGTGCCATCTATCAGTGCCCACAAGTGCCACCTATCAGTGCAATCAGTGCCCATAAGTGCCACCTATCAGTGCAATCAGTGGCATCTACCAGTGCCACCTGATAGGTGGCACTGGTAGATGGCACTGATTCCACTGATAGGTAGCACTTGTGGGTACTGATAGGTGGCTGGCACTAAAATGCTGCGGGGGGGTGGGGGGGAAATGACACAGGATTTAAGAAAAAAAAAAACTGCTGCAACGCCCATCTTGGTAAACCCTGCACTCGGCTGCAGTAAGCAGCAGCAGACATCTTGTTACACCCAGCCCATATAGCTCGGGCTGGGTGTAACAAGATGTCTGCTGCTGCTTACTGCAGCCGAGTGCAGGGTGTACCAAGATGGGCGTGGGCACGTTCAGCCGCTGACGGCGACCGAATGTGACAGCACCGGTCACCGATCCTGATGCGGCTGCGCCCTGAACCCCTGCCAGCTTACCAGGTTCAACTGCAGGTGAGGGACTCGCTCTCCGCCCGCGGACTCCGTCCACCGACTGTGCCCGCCCTCTTCAGCCAGACTCCGCCCGCACTTTCCTCTTCCGCCCTCCCCAGCCACTGACTCCTCCCGCCCTCTCCGGCCAGACTCCGCCTGCACTCCCCCGCCCTCTCTCCTGCCCTCCCCAGCCACTGACTCCTCCCGCCCTCTCCGGCCACAAAAAAAAAAAAAAAGTATCGGGTGAAGCATCGGGAGCATTTGCGCGAGTACAAGTATTCGCGCAAATGCTTGGTATCGGTCCCGATACCGATACTAGTATCGGTATCGGGACAACCCTAGTTCTTAGTACACGGCGCTGTGGTCTCCCTCTATAGTGTCAGCTAGGCTCCAATGTAAAACTGCAGCTCCCTCCTGCTCCTCTCCCAATTCCTTCCAGGGAGCGTTTCTGGCGCGCGCGCGCGCGGCGCGCTTCTGCGCTTGTGCGGGCGTCCTGTAGTTAAAAAGACAGCCTCTGTAAGACATGCTGTAAGAGGACGGACACATCAGCAGAGCTCCTTGGTGACATTTATTATTATTATTATATTGGGCACACTACAGGTGGTGATACAGGCATCCCCAAGGCACATTAGTTTAGTCACCTGACTAGCTCTCATAGCAAGCTTGTACGCTAGACTATAGCTAGTAGTGGGAGCATTTTTGGCTGTAAGTCCTTAGCTTGAGCTAGGACTATGCCTTCCAAGGGCTTTGGGAGTAAAAATCCTAAGAGGCTAAAGGGTTCGCCATCGGGCTCTGAGGATCTGGGGCTTGCTCCTATTAATATATCCTCCCCTGATAAATCAGAGGTAGTTACCCGAGGGGAGCCATCAGGAATGCTAGGTGCTGCGGCTGCCCTCAGTTCACCTGCTCCGGTATATGTGACAGAGGAGGCTTTTACCTCTGCTCTGGGAGGATTAGAACAAAGATTGGCGGCAATAATCGCTTCCTCCCTGCTGGGGAAAAAAGCGCGCCAGATCTCCATCTCCACCGTTAGAGTATCTAACAGCAGAGCAATTGTCTCAGGATGAGATTGATTTTCCTACAGGGGATCAGGCTGAGAATGATGCTGCCTCGGAGGAATCTACTTTAGAGGAACCATTTTCAGCCTCTCAAGCGTCGTACACACGACCGAGTTTCTCGCCAAGAACCAGCAAGAAACTTGCTGGCAGAGCTTTCTTGCCGAGTAAATCGGTCGTGTGTACGCGGCTTTCAGTTTTCTCGTCAAGAAAACCGACAGGAATCTCGACGAGAAAAATGGAGAACCTGCTCTCTATTTTCTCGTCGGGTTTCTCGTCGGCCTGTTTCTCGACGAGAAACCCGAGTGTGTGTGTACACTTACCTGTTGCCGTGTAAACCCGCGCATGCTCGAAATGACTTAGACGCATTCGCGGTAGCTTCCTAGGCATAGGTAGGGTGTGTAGCAAGATGGCAGCGACGGCATCGAATGTGACGAGCGCACGCTCGTCGTAGTCGATGACGTCACCGCGTTCGCTCCATTCAAAGAACCGCGGGTTCTTTGAATGGAGTGTCTGTACACTCGGCCGGGACAAGTTTCTTGTCCAAGAATCTCGTCAAGAAAAACAACGTGTTTTTTCTTGACGAGATTCTCGGCCGTGTGTACGAGGCCATAGGCTGAAAAATTGTTAGTTCAGTCTTTAACAGACATGGTTCGGTCAGCTTTCAAGTTGCCCCTTTCAGAACCAGCAACTACATCGGTTTCTTCATTGGGCTCTTTGAAAGCCCCACAGGCTAATGGTTCCTTTCCAGTGCATCCATTGTTAGAAGGTCTCATCTATAAGGATTGGGAACATCCTGATAAATTGTTCCTTCCTCCCAAAAAGTTTTCTGTTGTATATCCTATGGAGGAAAAGTTCACCAAAAAAATGGAGCCTTCCTACTGTGGGCGCTGCCATCTCTTCTGTGAACAAATCCCTGACATGTCCAGTGGACAATGTACAGATGTTTAAAGATCCAACAGATAAAAAGTTGGAAACCCTATTAAAGACTGCTTTTTCTACAGCTGGTACTGTAACTCAGCCTGCAGTGGCAGCCATTGGCATCTGCCAGGCCTTGAAAGACCAGATGAAGCTGGCTTTAAAAGACATGCCAGTTCAGCAGGCGCAGGATTTTGCAGATCTACCTAGGGCTTTATGTTTTGCGGTTGACGCCATTAAAGATTCAATTCATCAGGCCTCCCACCTTACACTGGTGTTGGTACACATGCGTAGACTCCTATGGCTGAAAAACTGGTCAGCCGAGACGCCCTGTAAAAAGCTCCTGGCTGGATTTCCATTCCATGGGGAGCGGTTATTTGGCGAGGACTTGGATAAATACATCCAGAAAATCTCCAGTGGGGAGAGTACCATTTTACCTGTTAAAAGGAAATTCAGGGGTCCTGCCTTCAAGCGGCCCAACTCGCCAGTCCCAGGAACTTCAGCCTCTAAGCAGTTCCGACGGCCTCCCCGATCCAATCCTGGAGGGAGAGCTCAGGGACAGCCACAGGGTAATAAAAAGCCCTGGAACCGAAGGAATACTAAACCAGCCCCCAAGTCAGCCTTATGAAGGGTCGCCCCAACTCAGACGAGTGGGGGGAAGACTTCTGTTGTTTTCAGGGGCTTGGCGAGAGACGATCCGGGACAGATGGGCTCTCTCCACGGTATCCTTGGGATACAGGAATTTCCTCCTCCTCGGTTTATAACATCAAACGTCTCAAAAGATCCAATAAGGAGAAGATCTCTCCTTTCGGCGTTAGACCGACTATTATCCCAAGGGGTAATTGTGGAGGTTCCGGTAAAGGAACAGAGGTTGGGATTTTACTCAAACCTCTTTACCGTTCCAAAGCCCAACGGAGATGTAAGACCCATACTAGATCTCAAAGGTCTAAACAAATTCCTAATCGTCAAATCGTTCTGTATGGAATCAATTCGGTCAATATCCGCTTCCCTACAAGGGGGAGAATGGTTGGCGTCCATCGATATCAGGGACGCTTATTTACATGTTCCTCTATTCCCCAGTCATCAAAAGCTTCTACCCTTTGCGGTGGAACAGCGCCATTATCAGTTTGTGGCGCTACCCTTCGGGTTGGCCACGGCTTCGCGAGTGTTCACAAAGATCTTGGCCCCTCTGTTGGCCGACTTAAGAACTCAGGGATTATCTATAAGGGCCTACCTGGACGATCTATTGATAAAAGATCAGTCGGCTTCCAACCTAAGGGTTGCTGTACACAACACGGTACAATACCTGGAATCCCGGGGCTGGGTCCTAAATCTGGACAATTCGGCCTTGCAGCCAGCAAGAAGACTCGAATATTTAGGCTTACTCATAGACACAGACCAAAGAAAGGTTTTTCTGCCTCAGGCAAAAATCTCTTCCTTAAGAGAACTAATTCAAGCGATCTGTGCAAAGAGACAGCCATCCATTCGTCTTTGCATGCGGTTGCTGGGAAAGACGGTAGCCTCATTCGAAGCAGTTCCGTATGCTCAATTCCATTCAAGGAAATTGCAGAATGCCATCCTATCCGCCTGGAGCAAAACGGTTCAAGCCCTAGACTTCCCAATGTCCCTGGCGTCGTCAGTACGCAGGAGTCTATGTTGGTGGTTGGTACCCCAAAATTTACAAAAAGGAAAGTCGTTCATTCCAATCTCTTGGAGGGTAGTAACTACGGATGCCAGCCTTCTAGGCTGGGGGGCAGTACTGGAGCAATGTTCACTCCAGGGAAAGTGGTCGAATATTGAGAAGACCTTGCCCATCAACCTGCTGGGAATTCGGGTGGCACAGTTGGCCCTGGAAGCATGGACTTCTAAGCTACATGGGTCTCCTGTCAGGATCCAATCAGACAATGCCACATGTCCCATGCATATCCGCTTTCTTTATTCCAGGAATAGAGAATTGGAAAGCAGACTTCCTGAGTCGGCAGCAGTTATCCCCAGGGGAATGGTCTCTTCACCCCGACATCTTTCAGACAATATGTCAGAGATGGGGGACACCAGATGTAGATCTATTGGCATCCAGGTTCAACACAAAATTGAGCAGCTTTGTGTCCAGAACAAGGGACCCGCTCGCTTGCAGATCGGATGCACTGGTGTTCCCGTGGGATCAGTTCGCACTAATATATGCGTTCCCTCCGCTGCAGCTACTACCTCGACTCCTCCGCAGATTCAGGATGGAAAGGAGGCCGGTGATTCTGGTAGCCCCAGCATGGCCTCGGAGATCCTGGTACGCGGAAATTGTAAGAATGTCTGTAGGCAAGCCTTGGACCCTTCCGCTTCGGCTAGACCTGCTCACGCAGGGTCCGATATACCACCCTTCTTTACAAACTCTAAATTTAACGGTCTGGCTATTGAATCCCACATTCTAAGAGAGAGAGGTCTCTCTAACACAGTGGTGTCTACGATAATCATAGCTAGAAAGACAGTATCTAGACATATATATATTATAGAGTTTGGAAGGCGTATGTGGCATGGTGTGAAGCCAAGAAATGGCATCCTCGGAAGTACATCATAGGCAGAATACTTGGCTTCCTACGGTGGGCTGTTGTCAAAAACCTAGCCTTAAGTACTATTAAGAGACAGGTTTCGGCCTTATTGATATTTTTTCAAAGGCCACTAGCTACACATTCGCTAGTAAAGACCTTCTTGCAGGGTGTCACTCGTATCAACCCACCAGTGAGGTCTCCCATATGTCCATGGGACTTAAACTTGGTTCTATCAGTTCTTTAAAGACAACCTTTTGAACCATTACTCCACATTCCTTTAGTGCTCCTCACCAGGAAATTTGTGTTCTTGGTAGCTATATCCTCAGCCAGGAGGGTATCGGAATTAGCAGCTTTGTCTTGCAAGGAGCCATATTTGATTATCCATAAGGATAGAGTGGTTTTACGTACACATCCAGCCTTTCTTCCGAAGGTCGTGTCAAGTTTTCATTTGAACCAAGATATGGTTCTTCCTTCCTTTTTTCCCAAACCTAGTTCGGTGGAAGAGAAATTATTACATTCTTTGGATGTAGTAAGAGCAGTTAAAGCCTATCTTGAAGCTACTGCTATGATTCGGAAAACTGATGTTTTATTTATTCTGCCAGAAGGCCCCAGAAGGGGCCAGGCAGCGTCGAAATCTACTATTTCTAAGTGGATTCGGCAGGTTATTATTCAAGCCTATGGTCTGAGAAAGAAAGTGCCTCCATTTAAAATTACAGGACACTCGACTAGAGCGGTTGGTGCTTCTTGGGCAGTGCATCACCAGGCCTCCTTGGCTCAAATCTGTAAGGCCGCAACTTGGTCTTCAGTCCACACATTCACAAAATTTTATAAGGTGGATTTAAGAGGTCATGAGGATATCGCCTTTGGGCGTAGTGTGCTGCAGGCTGCAGTATAGATCCTCATGCCTGATGGTGCCCAGCTTGTTATGGTGTCTCCCTCCCCTCATGTTGGCATTGCTTTGGGACATCCCACATAATAATTACTATGCCGCTCTGTGTCCCGTGATGTACGATAAAGAAAATAGGATTTTTATAACAGCTTACCTGTAAAATCCTTTTCTTGGAGTACATCACGGGACACAGAGCTCCCACCCCTCTTTTGGGGACACTTATTGCTTTGTTACAAAACTGAGGTACTCCCGATATGGGAGGGGTTATATAGGGAGGGGACTTCCTGTCTTGGGTGTGCCAGTGTCCATCACCTGAAGGTAAGCTCTATAACCCACATAGTAATTACTATGCCGCTCTGTGTCCCGTGATGTAAAATTCCTAGTATCTTCCTAGTATTTTCCACCATAATTTGCAAATAAATTCTTTCCAAATCAGACAATGTGATTGTCTGGATTTGTTTCCACATTTTGTCTCTTATAATTGAGGTATACCTATGATGACAATTACAGGCCTCTCTCATATTTTTAAGTGGGAGAACTTGCACAATTGGTGGCTGACTAAATACTTTTTTGCCCCACTGTAGCTATGCCTGCAAAAGGGGCAAATATAAGTTAATCTATCAGGACTTCATTTTCTGCCAAAAGTTCAGCTTTAAGTATGCAAAGACACAATGATTTTCAGTAAAGTGACATTCAATTTTTTATTTTATTTTTTTGAATAAAAAACATGTTATACTTTACCTGCTCTGTGCAGTGGTTTTGCACAGAGCAGCCTCAATCCTCCTATTCTCGGGTCCCCTTTCTGTGCTTCTGGCCCCTCCCTCCTGCCAAGTGCCCCCTAGAACAATAAGCTTGCTCTGGTGGCAACCAAGCAGGCCCACTCCCATTCACACACAGAGCCACGGCTCGACCCTGCTCTCTCCCTCTACTGATTGGTCACTGGCTGTGATTAAATAGCAGCAGGAGCCAATGACTCCCACTGCTGCCCCAGCCAATGGAGAGTGAAAGCCCCCTGTGAGCTGAGGCTCCCTTGCACATAGCTGGATCGAGATGTGGCTCAGGTAAGTATTAGGGAAGGGTTTTTACCTTCATGCATTGAACCTTTAGAACCACTTTAAGTTGAAGATTAGAAGTTGGAAACACTCACGGGTGAAGAGTCTCTTTAGTACTTTGTTGTTTTATACAAGCCAAAATATAATATAGAAAAGAATAAGCAGAATGGGGACAGGATGGGTTAAAATGTGTAGATTAAGTAAATCCATAAGAAACAAAGCACACTTACATATAAAATAGCAGAATCAGCTGTAGCACAGCAGTAAACGCATGGAATGAAACAGCACATGTAGCAGCTGTGAGGAACAGGAGAGATGAGCTGTATACAGTGTATCCATTCATCAGTGTATACAGCTTTTTCCTGGCTCTCCTGTTCCTGACAGCTGCTACATGTACTGTTTCATTCCATTCAATTACTGCTGTGCATTCTGCTATTTAAATGTAAGTAAGCTTTGTTTTTCCTTAAATAAATTGATCTACACATTTTACCATTCCTGTGCACTTCTGCTTATTATCTTCCATAAAACTTCATTCACACGGCGATATAAAAAAATGTAATAAAATTAAATTTCAAGAGAGCCTGGTGCAAAAACATGAGCTGCTTTCAGATCTGTAACACAGAATCCAAAAATCTGCATCTAATGGGGGGGGGGGGGGGTACATGCAAGAAATGTCTTGCTTCTTTCAGCCCAGTGGGCTGAATGAGAAAAAGCTGACAGGTCACTGTACTAACACAAGCAATGATAGCCCCCCCCCGACAGGACACATGATCAGTACTTAGAACTATTGGCTGGGAGCACTGATCGGTTGCTGGTTGGCTGCTGTACACACTGGCTGAATGTTGTCCAGTTTCTATTGAACCGGCCTATATTCGGCCCATGTGTACCAGCTTTAAGAACATGCACTTTACATGCTTACATGTATTAAACGCATGTGTATGCATTTGTAAACGCATAAATTAAGTCTAAACAAAGGGAAAAATAATTTATTTATAAAAACAAATTATGTACATATACGCATCTTTACTCATTTAATTGCATCTATACTCAAGTGTTTTACTGATTTACACAGGAACTTTTCTCCTAGAAAACACATGTAATAACATGAGTAAATTTTTTATGGCCGTGTGAATGAGGCCTTAGGCCACATTAGAGGTGATTTAGTGCTGGTGCAAAATATAGCGTCAGGAATCTCCTGATTCCTGCTGCGGTTTTCAGCAGGTAGGTGCGGCCACTGTCCCCATTCACAATGATGACAGATCAGCAGCGGCCGCATCTATTCATGGCTCTCTGCACAGCCAGTGTTTACCTATGGTGATCGCTGCTGGATGCATACAAAGTGCTTCCAGCAGCGATTATTACAGCTAATCAAGGGCTGTGTGGACAGCAGCAAATAGCTGCGGCTGCTGGCAACCAATTAATAGTGAAGGGGGCCAGCGGTCGCACTTACCTGGTGAGAGCCGCCATAGAAATTTGATTCCTGCTGCTACTGTTTGCACCGACTCTAATTGTGAGTGTAGATGTAGCCTTATGCCGCGTACACACGATCGGACATTCCGACAACAAAACCGTGGATTTTTTTCCGACGGATGTTGGCTCAAACTTGGCTTGTATACACACGGTCGCACAAATGTTGTCGGAAAATCCGATCGTCAAGAACGTGGTCACGTACAACACGTACGACAGCCACTATAAAAGGGAAGTTCAATACCAAGTGCGCCACCCTTTGGGCTCCTGCTAATCTCATGTTAGTAGAAGTTTGGTGAGAGACGATTTTCAGCCTTGTTCTTTTTAGTTAAAAAATAAAAAGATTATTTAGGAGATCACGAGAAATAATAAAGAAATCAGTTTGTCAGAACTCTGTGTGAATATCGGCAGCAAAACAACTTCATTATTCTAGCATTATAAAGAAGAAGAGAATGCGCTGCATTAAAAGATTTAAAAATTAGCAGCGTGACGAATGTGCCATCTCCATTACGAACGCTAGTTTTACCAGACCGAGCGCTTCCGTCTCGTACTTGATTCAGAGCATGCGTGGAATTTTGTGCGTCGGAGTTGTCTACACACGCTCAGAATTTACAAGAACGGATTTTGTTGTCGGAAAATTTGAGATCCAGCTTTCAAATTTTTGTTGTCGGAAATTCCGACAGCAAATGTCCGATGAAGCCTACACACGGCTGGAATTTCCGACAACAAGCTCCCATCGAACATTTGTTGTCGGAAATTCCGATCGTGTGTAAGCGGCATAAGTGTTCCAGCCTGACCCCACAAGTGCTATAAAAAGGAGCAGCAGGAAGATTTTTCCTTGTCCCTGAAAGTCATACAACAAGCAAGCTTATTATTAAGTTTTATGGACTATTGTTCTAAGGTTGTTTGTGATTATCCACCATTTACCATCTCTTTTTTTGGCTTTCACTGTATATTTTTTTTATTGTCTGCTAAAATATAATATAGAGGTGGGCTTTTTTAGGATGATTTCCACAGGTATTCTGATTGGGACCAATCTGTGTAGTAATATGTTCCCATCCCCAATAGCCTCATGTAAACAGCACAGGGGGCTCCATACCATTGTTACTTAATGTACGTTGCATGTCTCTTCTGCTAAAGAAAAATAAATACCTTCTGGTATATTTTAGTTGTGGGAATTTAGTTCTCATTTTAATTAAAATTCCAGTTGAAAACATATATTTGCTGTTTTACCCTCTCAAAGATTCGCATTTTAGGCCAACCATCTTGAGCACAACTGCAAAGTTTATTATGCAAAATATTATGTGTAAATCACATGACTGGCAGAACCGAATTTTAAATCCTTGGCATGTGAAACAGTAAACATATATGTATTTAAACTTTAGCCATTTGCCCAGAACTGTTCTTTAACCACTTGACCTCCAGGAGATTTACCCCCCCCCCCTTTCCTGACCCAGGCTATTTTTTGCGATATGGCACTGCGTTAATTTAACTGACAATTGCACGGTCATGCAAAGCTATACCCTAATAAATTGTATGTCATTTTTTCCCCACAAATGGAGCTTTCTTTTGGTGGTATTTGATCACCTCTGCATTTTTTTATAAACTTCTAAACAAAAATAGGTGAGCAATTTTGAAAAAAAATTATATATTTTTTACTTTCTGCTATATAACACATCCAATAAAAAAATTTTAAAAACAAAAAAATGTCTTCATAAATTTACCACAATATGCATTCTGCTATATATTTTTGGTAAAAAAATCTCCATAAGCGTACACTAGTAATGGTGGTGATCAGCGGCTTTTAGCGAGACTGCGAAATTGCGGCGAACATTCTGACACATTTTGGGGACTAGTGACACCAACACAGTGATGAGTGCTAAAAAAATATGCACGGTCACTGTACTAGTGACACTGGTTGGGATGGGGGTAACATCAGGGGAGATCCAAGGGTTACCTGTGTGCCTGACCAGTGTTTTTCTAAACTGCGAGGTGCTTTTACTAGGGGATTATTTGGATTCTAGTCCTTGCTTTGCAGAGACAGGGGATCCATGCCTTCCCTCATGTCAGAACAGCGTTCTGCCTTGTACACATAGGCAGACCGCCATTCTGCCTCTGTGCAGGAAGATCGGCGGGTGCTGGCGGACATCTAGTCCATGGTACCCGCCGCTGGGCTCACACTGTGTTCGATCACAGCGGTAGTGAGCCCCCAACAGAGCGCATGCGTGCCCCCTACACGGAAGAGTAGAAACATGTATATATACGTTATCCGGCGCAGTGGTGCTGCCCTGTTTTAGAAAAACTGCTACGGGGCAGATCTTAATTGGTTAAAGCTGTATTAAACCCCAAAACAAAATTGGGTTATATTGCAGCTTACTAATTCCTTAAATGTGGTGGCTGCATTAGTTTTCTGTTTTAGGCAATTTTCTTTTAATTTCACCTGTTGATCCAGCCAGTAGTACACTTCTTGTCTAAAGCCTCGTACACACGATCGGATTTCCATCAGGACAAATCCGTGGAATTTTGTGCGAAGGGCGTTGGCCATGAACTTGGTATGCATACAGACGGCAGAACTTTTTCAGCCAACAAACACGAACGTAGTGACGTACTACGTGTTTTTTCAGCTCTTTAGCGCCACCCTGTGGGCAACTTCTGCTAATGTTGTCTTATGGTTAGCATTGGTTCGGAGCATGCGTGTTTGTACTGTGGATTTTATTCCGACGGATTTGTGTACCCACGATCGGATAATCGGACGGCACACATTTTTGAAAGCATGCTATAAAACATTTGTTGTCGGAAATTCCGACAACAATTGTCCGTACAAAGCGTACAAACGGTTGGATTTTCCGACAAAACCCTGCCATCACACATTTGTTGTCGGAAAATCCGATCGTGTGGCCTTATGATGGACTAGTAGATTTAGATGGACTTACAACACAAGTGACTAATAAATGAAAGCCCAACTCCAGCTAACATTTACAGAAACAGTTTTTTTTTTTTTTTCTTTGGGGATAAAGGTTTTACATAAATGAATAAAAGATGATCAAAGTAAGTACCTTGTTAGAGCCGGTTCACACAGGGGCAACACGACTTCCATCGTGACTTTGGGAGGCAACTTGGACACGACTTGAGTATGAATCACAGTGAGACATGAAGCTACTTACAAGGCAAATTCAAGTTGCCTCCAGGACAGGCGACTTTCTAGTGGCCAATCAAACAAGAATCTGCTCTGTGGGAGGGAGGGGTTTGCCTGGAAAACTATTTTTACTTCCTGGAAAGTTGCTTCAGTTAAGACAGGGGATCCGACTTGGAGGCAACTTCCATTGAAATCAATGGGTACAAGTCGCCTAGAAGTCGGATTGAAGTCGTACAGGAACCTTTTATGAAGTCGGAGCGACTGCAGTAGTGTACATTAAGACGGCTCCATTCACTTCTATTACTTTTCTAAACCGCGTGACTTGGGGCGACTTGAAGTCGGATCCCAGGACGCCCCTGTGTGAACCAGCTGTTAGTGTTACATGGTTTGTCTCAACCCTCTAGCTCCACTTTTGCTGCACAGCTTGGTCTGTTAAAGGGAGTTGAAAAAATAACATCAGGATCAACAGGTGGAAAAACTAAGTTACAGAGGGGATTCAGAAAAACGGACTGCTTTGTTAATGCCGATGACAGACTGCATCATATGTGTCCTTTTTTTGATTTTGCCTTTTAGTACCACTTTTATGATGATTTTTATTTTCTGTATATTTGAAATTCATGTTATATTATTAGCATGTTATGCATTCTGACAATGAACATTTTTTTTTACTAATACAATTTTCTTCTTCCCTCCTTATTCTGTGTAGCCTATCCTCAGCCACAACACTATTCCTTTAATCGTGGGGGACAAGCTGTCTATCAGCCCCAGCAACCTGCCTCGATCCAGTCTGCTTCTCCCTACCATAGCTCCCCTTACAGCTCATCTTCTCACTCTACTCCTCAGCCCCTCTATCCTGGGCAGCCTCAGCCCTCTCAAGTGTCATCTTCTTCTCCTTCTTTTCATTCTTCTGGAGCATCCTTCCAGCATGGCGGACCTGGGGCTCCAGCTGTCAATGCACCTTATGCAATGCCTCCTCCTGGACCTACAGGTACTCTGCCTGCCGCCAGTGAACTGCCTGCATCCCAGAGAACAGGTCTGAGCATGAAATGGGGTTTAGTGGGAGCATGGGATTTACTCTGATTGCTATGTTAACAGGACGTGACCTGCAGAAATGCATGTGTTTATGGCTGCTTAGAATTCTTTTGCTTTTGCATTGTTTTTGTGGTTTTAATGTGCGGAAGAACTTTCACATACATACTGTTATCAAATGGCTATGAAAGATGAATACCAGTTAAATCAGTTTTATATACATAGCGCAAATCTGATGCAGCTAGATGTTTAAAATTGTGAAATGTGGTGCATTGCTACACAAGCATGGTTGGTTTTCTTTCTGATGATCTGAAAACCAGTTAGTGAAAATAGGATATTGCATAACCTCTAATTGCTCTGTTTATCATCAGGTAAAACCTAAAAACAGCACTTCTTGATGTCATTAACACCCCTTACACTACCAAAGGCTATCTGTTTTTAGACTGGATTTTCAGTCTCCTATGTATGATGGGTAAACGATGTTTACCTTTGCTTTGGAGACTGGTCAAAAAAGGGTGAGGTGATTGGAATGGGTAGGTAATACTTGCCTCATTGACCCTCTTCTTTCAGTCTGTCAGTTTACTGCTACAGTCTGTTAATCACTGTCCCAGTCTAAAAACAGACATGGGTATCTTCTTTTCAATAGGTTTCTGTAGGAGTTTGCTGATATCTAGTGGAGATAAAGAAAGGTACAGATTGACATTTTCCAAGCAAGCCATACATTTTAAGCAATTTTCTTTCCTGCAACCATAGGTTGCAGGAAAGAAAATGGCTCAATTCCCTCATTAACACATTTAGTGTTTGGGGGGAATTCCAGTGGAGCTTTTGTATTCTGACAGAGGGAGGTTTCCCCGCCATCAGAATACACTGCCGGCTGCTATTGCCACCAGCAGTGATCAAACTGAAAAAGAAACCTGACAGGCTGGTTGTACTTAAAGAGGAGCTCCAGTCATTTTTTGTTTATTAAAAGTCAGCAGCTACAAAAACTGTAGCTGCTGACTTTTAATACACAGACACATTTAATACATAGGATCCAGTGATGTGCTCGCGTGAGCTGTCCCTTCCCACAGGCTTCTCTCCCCGGCACCGGCATTTCAACTGTGGGCACCTGGCTGTGACAGCTTGTGGCTTCACAGCTGGGTGCCCACTACGCATACGTCCACTACCATTGACGTTTCCCAGAAGACTGCGGTGAGAGATGAATTTCTAGTCAGATCGCCTAGGCGATCCGAGCGGAAGTGGGAGTGGAGCTCTACTTTAAGTTGATTTGAGTGATCAACTTCAGTACAACCAGCCTGCTCATACATAGATCAAAATTCAAAGTTTCTGCTGAACTGTTTAAATTTTTATCCATCTGTGACCAGCTTAAGTCAGATTCCCTTCTTGGTTTTAATAATCTTTGAAAGAGGACAAAAGCAGTAGATGTGAATAATGTTGCATTTTTAAAGCCCAGTTGAACTTTTAGTTTTACAAATTCCAGGTGCATTAAAACCGAAAATGTGCAAACATCTTGGTGGTGTTTTTTTTTTTGGGAATACAGCCACTGCCTGAATAAAAAAGCCCGTCCACTGCCAGCATGGTGTTGATGAGATCTCTTCCTCTCTGTTTAGAAGCAGTGATATCTCTTCTGAGGTCTGCCATGCCCTCTGCGAGTCAAACTTCTAGTTCTACAATAAGCAAAGCCCATGCTTCCTGCTGGTTGCTTCCTCACAGGGAGCATACTGATGGGCAGGCTTTTCCACTCAGAATGTTGCTGCTTTCTAAAAAGAAAGTTTAATTGTAAGACTTTAAACACCTATTGTTTTGGTGCACTTGGGATATATTCACTTGATTTAAAAAAAAGTTCAATTGGGCTTTTTTTTTTTTGTATTATATTATACAGGATTTATATAGCACCAACAATTTGCACACTGCTTTTGCTTTACAACGTTGGGGCAGACAGTACAGTTACAATACAATTCAATATAGGAGGAATCAGGAGGCCCTGCCCGTTAGAGCTTACAAGCTAGGAGGGAGGGTCAATTGATACAAAGGGTAATAACTGTGGGGGATGAGATGATGAAGAAAATTAAAGTACAGTTGTTAGGTGGAGGCTGGATAGGCTTCTCTGAAGAAAAAAAGTTTTCAGGGAGTGGATAGAGTTTGAGCTAGGCCAACAGATTGGGGTAGGGAATTCCAAAAGATGGGAGAGGCTAAGAAGAAGTCCTGGAGGCGAGTATGGGAGGAGGTGACAAAGGAGCTAGAGAGCTGAAGGTCTTGTGAGGAACGAAGAGGATGATTTGGTTGGTATTTTGAGACTAGGTTAGTGTTGTAGCTGCGGGCAGAGTTGTAGGTGGCTTGGCAAGTTCTTGTTGTTGTTATTTTGAATTTAATTTGTTGGGTGAGTGCCAGCCAGTGGAGGGATTGGCAGAGAGGGGTAGAAGACGCTTTCTAAGGTGGATGAGTCTGCCAGCAGCATTCATGATGGACTGAAGGGGGGATAGTCTATTTAAAGGTAAGCCAATGAGGAGGGAGTTGCAGTAGTCGATGCAAGAAAAAAACAGGGAGTGAAGCAGGAGCTTTGTGGTTCCATTAGTTAGGAAGGGACGAATTTTGGAGATAGTGAAGCAGGAGCTTTGTGGTTTCATTAGTTAGGAAGGGACAAATTTTGGAGATGTTGAGGCGGCAAGTTTTGGAGAGTAATTGGATGTGGGGCCGAAAAGAGAGTTCAGAGTCCAGGATAACACCTAGTATAATTGCAAATCAAATTCTTTGTTCATTATGTTCTCTGTAAATGTTTAGTAGTATTAGAATTTAACACTATATAAATGATTTTTACATTTTATCTGCAGAATATGCTGTAGAATATGCTGTAGCTCAAGAATTGGGAACTTACCTTCCAGGTGAACAGTGTGCTGCAGCAAATGGCTAATCAGTTAGAAATACTTTTGTAGACATCTGCTAAAATGCTCAAATTTGTTGCATTGCCTTCTAAAATTAACAATTATAGCTTTTTATCATCCTATGTACAATCAACTAAAATTAAAGGTATGATCCCACTTGAAGCTGAACTCAAACCAAGACTTTTTTTTTGGTAGTATTTTATTTTTATTTATTTTTTAGCACAGTATGCAAGGGTTAACCTGTCAAGGTTTTATTGCTAGGGATTTGTGTTTCTGACCCAATGGCAATTGTCGTCAAGAAAATAGTTGTTGCAAAACGGACAGGAAATATCCCAGTGGAGACACCTGTCCGAGTGATGGATGTCCAAAGTAGGATTTCTCATTTATTCTGGAAAAATGTATTCTTTCTGTTTTTGTTATTGGGACAAAAAGTAAAGGGAAATCTCCCCAAAACGATACACGGATGACAGTACAAACCTGACAATTTCTAACCTTTGTTTACTTGTTTTTGGATAGAGGTCCACTTGAGGGGATCTACAATAATTGTTGACTTTAATTTTCTATAAATCGATACCTACTGTAATTTTGAAAAATTTCCCTTAACATAATTTGATCAGCTAAAATGTTAATTTGAATACAATGCTATTTCTATACAGTATGTCCTTTAAAATACAGTCTATTCATTTTTATTTTACAGTATGTCCCTTTAAAATACAGTCTATTATTCACTTTTATTTGTAATAATGCAGCTTAAATATAATTTAAATTACCATGGATTAGTCATGTATAGTCTACTAGTCTCAGTTTAGTGAAAAGTATTTTTAGAGTGCACCTTGCAAAAAGTCACACTTATGAAACCATCCGAAGTTAAATTTGGGAACAGAATGATCCTTTTTACATACCTTCACTCTTCCCAATGCTCTTTACATACCTACTACTTGAATACACCAGGGGTTCTCACATTCAAATACTTTCTATACTTATTCTAGCAATTAGCTCCACATAGGAATTCTGACACCATTTCTTGTGAACTTCTCTATAGGGTCAGTAATGTGTGAACATTGCATTGGGAAATGGAGAGTGTAAAGGAAGTTTTCACCTTTTGCCATATATATATATATATATATATATATATATATATATATATATATATAATATATGAAACCTTTATCTAAAGGATCATTCTACCTAAACCTACACATAGGCTTTTAGGATGGTTTAGGAGCTGCTGTGGTTAGGGGAGGTTCAACCTCCCTCTCCTGAATGCAGAATTATCACGTTCAGGATAGAAACGTTTTGCCCCCCCCCCCCCCCCCCCCCGGCCGCAAAACGTAAAATTGCAGCTCGACTTTGCCACATTTTGTGGTTTCTTGCGGCCACGGTCAAAATTAACACTCACTTTTTTACCCTGAAAATAGAGGGTAAACTGTGCCTGCGTGTTATACGCAGGGGGCTGTGGAAAGTTTTTTTCCTGAAACTTCCCTCTTAAAGTTAGGGTGCGTGTTATACGCCTGTGCGTGTTATACGCCGATAAATACGGTAGTTTAAGTGTACATGAAGCCTAATGGAGTTTTATTTAATTTCAACTTTAATTTAAAGCTTGCAGCAAAAGCTTTGTGGCTCTTTGCAAATGTGGCAGACTGCAAAGTGGAGGTAGCCACAGTTGGGAACACTAGACTGGGGATCCTGACACTTACATCTCTGAGAGATATAAATAGGGTTATTCAGACCACCAATCCTTATTGGTAGTATGCCAGCTTAAAGTTTACTTCTGTTTTTTCCAGGTTTTGGAAGGTTGAATGTTGTAGTAAACGTGCACATTAAATAGTATCTCCTGCCCTTTTTACAGTGTATCCTATACCAGCCTATACCTGTGACTGGGCTAACTTCTAGGCAGCAGACCTAATCAGAGCAGTGCAACTTTATTAGACAACTTCCCAACATCTACAAACTTAAAGTGTTACTAAACCCACAACAGTAAAATCTGTCTGTATGTGCAGAATAGCATGCTTGTTATGCTCACTGTGGAACTTAAGGGGTTAATCCTCTGCATTGTGTAAAAAGGCTTTTTGATCCTGTATGCACAGATCCTCCCCCTCCTGCAGGGTCACTCTGGGCAAGGCCAGATAAGACAGTTAGAGTTTGCTCAGTTTGGTCTCTATTGCTGGAGATATAATTTCCTTGTTGAGCTGAGCTGTTGGGGTCACATGATATTGACATCACACATTTGGGCGTGTATACAGATCCTAAATGACAGCTCAGTCCCTCCCTCCTCCTTCAAGCCCAGTAACTAAAAAAGAACACAGTGGGTGGGATGTCCTCTTTTGATTCACGGATGATCCGCCTCCCATAACAGCATGAGGACACAGGCTATAGTGGAAATCTCCTCCTATCTGAACACTCGGCACTCAGGCAGACCCTGCAGTTTATCATGTGACCGTGGTATACAGATCAGCCAAAAAGGTATATAGTGTCAGTATTTGAATGTAAAAAGAAGACTTATAAGCTGTGTGGGGGAGATGAACTATTTTCATATTACTGGGTTTAGTAACACTTTAAGTTGGCCATACATTATACAACTTTCTTATTCAATTTCCTTTAGATTTACCTTCAACTACGTAGTGCATTGGCCTGCCTGATTGCATGCAAATTGAAAGTGTTTAGGTTTGACCTTATATTATATGGTTCTGGTAAATCTAAAGGAAAATTGTATAATGTATGGTCAGCCTTATTCTTGCTGTTTCAGTACCATCACAGTTGCCACAGGTGTGAAATCTTATGGTTTACAAGATCCCAAAAAGACAGGCACGTTGGTTTGTAGAACTGCTGTGTCCCTGTATTGAATACACAAATCCACTGCTTCCTTACATAGTACCCTAAATAGTTGTTTCCCCGCCGATTTAAATTTGTTTTCAGGATGTTTTTTAATTGGTTGCTGCTACAACTAAACAGTGTAACTGTAAATTGTGCAACAGTTGTTTACTTGCCTTGAAACCTGACCGTAGATTTCTCTTACAGGGCCACTAAATGGATGGAATGATCCCCCTGCCCTGACCAAAACTGCAAAGAAAAAGGTATGTTTTGTTTTTGTTTTGTTTTTTGTCTGCCAGTAAAACTGGGTATACACTTTCATTTTTTCTTTTGGCTTCATGTACACGGGACGTTGTTCAACCTCTCCTGAACGATTTAACTTGACAGCTAGAAACCAGTGTCTAAAAAAGGCCGTTTAGCCACGTTTACATGCCGCGTTTAGCAGCGTTTGCATCTGTGAAGCATTTTTTTTTTTGTTAAAATGAAAAACGTCTCTAAACGAAACGCTGCTAAACACAAGTTGCCGCGTTTGGCGCTTCAACTGCCACTAAATACAGCTTCTGAACGCATTTTTTTGGGTTCAAGAAAAAGCCTCTAAACTGCCTAGAAACGACAGTAAACGAACCATTGTACATGTACTGATAAGATAACCTAGAGAAGGGTTCAGGAGCAGTTGAAAAAAATGCTCAACTGCTCCTAAACATCCATTTACCAGCAGCAGTGTACATGAGGCCTAACCAGTGAGTTGAAGGGAGAAAAATAAAAACAGATAGATCTCTGCATCAACATAACAATGTGTGATGTGGGGATCTCTCCCGCTGTGCTATTGTATTTAGACATGGGGACTGCCATTGGCTGCAAGCACTAATCGATTAGACACACTTCTCAGTCAATGAACAGTCTCTTGCTTGTTTTTGTTGTTTTTATTAGGGGATTGAACTTGGTTGGGGAAAAGGGACATGGGATGCCCATAGGATAAATTGTACTTTGTAGAATAAAAGTAACTGCGTCACACTTCACAGCAGAACAAGATGGCTGACCCTAAACTTGACAGACTTTTACCTCAGAACACTTCTTCCAGCACACTTCCTCCAGCATACTACTTCACTGTCCAACTTTAGTACTCCTGTCACACCATCAGCACATGACTAGGCCTCACTCTGAATAAGTCCCAGTATTTTTACTTGATGGCTCTTTGTAGGCCGGGGCCTGCAGTACCCCTTTGTGGTAGCATTCGATTCACTTGAGAAGAATTTAACGTAGATGGACTACTGATCCCAGCAAGTCCGACTTGCAAACCCTGCCCACCCTCCTGGCAACAGCGACTTGACACAAAACTCCCACAGTATCTCCCTCTGGCTCTACATCCAGCTCCCCTGGTATGTCTCTTCCAGAGCTTTCCACTGTGCTTTCCACTCACTGACACCTGCCCTGAATCCTTCCTGAATGACTTTACTCAGGACGTGCTGACCAACTGTCTCCTCCAGCTCTCTGCCCTGCCCCTTTTCCAGAACATTCTCCATGGAAACAGAGGAGGCGCCCAAGAGCTGAAGTACAGGTCAGTCACCTGCTGCTATACTAAACCACGCCCCTTCCCCCAGATCAAAACCAACAGGCCTAACTCACAGCATAGGCCTGCTTAAATTTACCTGCACTGGCAGCTTACACAAAAACCCTACACTAGCACCTACCTACCTAAGGTAGAGGGTGCTACACTAGCAAGACCTTTCAACAGAAGCCGGTTGTTAGACAGGCTTCTGTTGAACAGACCATGGTAAACATGTAACGAAAGTCATTTGTTTGGAGTGGGAAAAGGCTCAGTTTTAGTCCAGCGCCCAATTTCCAGGAGGCTGTAGAAGACACAAATTTTATATATTTTGCATAAAATACATTTTTAGACTTCATTTTTTGCTTCAACTGCTACTTGTTTCAATTTATTATGTTCAACACTTGCTGAATTACCTTAACTATTTAGCATTTTTTTTCATGGGAATCCACATCTGCTATATAGTTTAATCATCTTGCCATACCTTGTGTTTCTCAGGACACAAGGTCTCGCTATTAGATTTTATAAAGCATACAAGAAGAGAAAAGTAAACACTCTACAGTTGGCAAAAACACATATAGCTCCAAGGTGGGCTAGAAGATCGACACAAACTGTGGTGAAGAGATCTTACAACTAAAGTTCCTAACAAATATAGGAAGCATTTAGATGTCTAAGATCACTCTATCTACTTCCTATGAAACTGAGATTTCAGTTTTAAGTGGACTAACATCTTATAGGAGTAAAGAAATCACAGGCAGATATAAAACTGTGGAGTGCTTGAGACAGTGTTGGCAGTACGAGCCAATCAAAGTCCGCTTGGTAATATTCTGGAACAGTACAAAATTATTCCATTTGAGTGCATCAAAATTGTTTTATTTTTCAAGTTTTTATAGGATCTCCATTTTAAAGATCAGTATAGTGTTGGGTCTCAATTATAAAAAGAAAGTGCTGAAAGTTATGATACTGTTTGCTCAACTTATTGTTGCTAATGTATTTTTTTTTTTTCCTTAGGTTCTGGATAACTACATGCCACCTCCACCAATAATGGCTCCCATTATGAGCCCCTTGGCAGACCCACGATCTCAGCAGCAAGTTCCAGTTCCTGACACTTCAGTTCCGTATCAGCCCTCTCAGGTGCCTCGTGGCCAACCAGGAGTACAGAATGCTTTCTCTGCTGTGCCACCCCCCACTGGACAACCTGGGGCGCACTTTGATCCCTCAAAACCGAGTACCGAGGGAGCTCCTGGTGCACCAATTGGGAACACCATACAGGTCATTATGTTCACTTATAAAAACATATGTACTTTTGAACTTGTGTAATAAATTGGCTGACAGGAGAATTGATTTCCATATCAGCCAATTGTATAAATTTGTGCATTTTCTAAGTTCACTGTGAGAAATCAAAACATCTATTCAATAGTCTTCCTCTGGATACTTTGATACATAAGGCCAATGTCTGAAAAGGGACACGGTTTGAACCAAATGGAAAAATCAACTTTATCGTATAGTACAAGATACAGGAATTTATTCATAGACCAAGGCCGATTAATTCAGGCTTTAGAGACTGGCAAAAAAAGCTTTGATGGGTCTCCCCCTGGTATCCCCATATGTCCCCACCCAGTATATGAGGTTCCAGTTTTTTTTGCTAGTGCTCAAAGAATTCCCTATTTTTTTACCAGATTTATTTTACCTCCTTCGATTGACATTTCTCTCAAGATCTGAATGCTTACTGCCTTCATGGATCGCTAGCATTTTCTGAATCTGTGAGCCTCAAGTACACCTTGGGAAGCAGTACCCTGACTCACCTACAATACGATTTTTTTCCCTAATGATATTAAAAGCTTTAAAAATGATATTCATGATACTAATGATGGTGATCATCGAGTTATAATTTTAATAGTAGTATTATATATTGCCAGGTATACCTAATAGTGCTTTATGAATGTTACAATTTTTTTTATTTTAATTTCTTTAGACCATGCAGACCCTCCCCACTGAAAAGATCACCAAGAACCCAATTCCTGAAGAACATCTTATTTTGAAGAATACATTTGAGGCTCTGATCCAAAGATGTTTGTCTTCTGCCATTGACCCAGTAAGTGACACTGACTTTCTTTCGGGGCATTTTTTTTAAAAATAAGGGTGGGATTGAAGGGGAAAATGATTTTTTCAACTTTTCCAAAATGTAGAACACTAAAAATTTCCCTGACATGTTTATTGATCCTGACAAAAGGGCATTTCTCCGCTCATAACTATTGTGGTTCCAGTGTGATCACAGCTACTATACTTTTTAATTGTCATTCCAAGTCCAAACCTGATTAAAAAACAATTTTTTTAAATTCTTATAACGGCACTTGCAGTTTCCAAAGTACAATGCTAGCTACTGCCTCTCAGATCTGCTTCTCAGAACTTCTAGTCTTCTCAGAAAAGAGTTAAAGTGGTTATAAACCTCAGACATTAATTATGAACAAAGCATATCTTTCTATCCTTGTCTCAATTCAGAGCTCTAAGCTCTAAGCTCTTAAATGGTGACAGGCAAAGGATCTCCAGCTGAGTGACAGCCTTAGCTCTGTTCCTGTGTGCTGTGTGAAGGGGTGTGTGTCCCTTTCCTCCAATCAGCTTTCAGAGCTCTGCAGAGGGTAATTTCAGCTCTCCGCCCCCTTTTTTTTCTGAACTTACAGACCAGCTTTGAATGTTCAGCACTTTGAATAGATGTAGAGAAAAGAAGACTGCAGATAGACAGATACAACTTATGTAGGAGGATTTGTTTCATCTCTGTGTACACTTGAGACCAGTCACTTCACTGGGTAAATGTAAGGGTTGTTACTTTACAGTGGGCAGTGCAGTCCCAAGCCAGTCTGTTAGCTTGGAGAAGGCGGAGTGAGGAGTAAGGACATGGAGAGTGGCATGCCACTCTAGCCTATGGGGCTATGTTTTTGTGTTAATGCACACAGTGTAATGAGATGCAACTCTAGTCCCTGCATGCAAAGGTGACTCCATAGAAATCTGCCAGAGAAAGGAGCCACCCTGAAACTGCAAATCTGGGGCAGTAGCCATAGGAGTGTCTTAAACCAGAACATAGGCAAGGATTAAAAGATAAAGAAACCGCATACTTGGAAAGTTATTAAATCAGTTCCTGAAAGAGGGTTTAATATCACTTTCGGTAATATAACTTTAGGTATTCTTTTGTAACATAATTACACAGAAAAATCATGAGCTTATGGTTGCTGTAATTTATGACACATGTATACTGCAATTTTCAAAAACAGAGTTAAATTTTGCTTTGTTTTAAGTGGGACATTAAAATGTTCATGTATTTTGCATATTTTGCATACATTAATCAGAAGGATTTATGAGCCATTTGAAGCTTCTGTCATGTCCTTTATAGATTTTGGCTAAATCACAGTGGATTCCAAGGTCATGAATATCTGCTGATTTTATGTTGTATTGATTCCCATCTTGAATCCTACTCCTTTACCTTTATTACAAATGTTAATATATTTGTACACCTTTCCAGCAAACCAAAAGGAAGTTGGATGATGCAAATAAGAGGCTGGAGTCTCTGTACGACAAGCTCAGAGAACAAACTGTAAGTCTGCATGTTATTATATAGCTGGGATCAGGATCTGTGAATTCCTCTTAAAACTGACAATGAGCTCATTTTTTTTTTTTTTTACTAAACCTGATAATTCATTATGGCAATCCCTTTGCCTGGTGTTGTGTAGCGACACACAAAGTGGGGGATTTACTAAAAGTGGAACGTGCAAAATCCTGGTGCAGCATTGCATAGAAACCAATCCGCTTCCAGGTTTTATTGTCAAAGCTTAATTATCACTTCAATACAGGGCATTTTCACCCCCTTCCTGCCCAGGCCAATTTTCAGCTTTCAGCGCTGTAGCATTTTTAATGACAATTGCGCGGTCATGCGCCACTGTACCCAAAATTGTGTTTACTAGTAATGGTGGTGATCTGCAATTTTTATTGTGACTGTGACATTGCGGCGGACAGATCGGACACCGTTGACACTATTTTTTGGGACCAGTGACATATATACAGTGATCAGTGCTATAAATATGCACTGATTACTGTATAAATGTCACTGGCAGGGAAGGAGTTAGCACTAGGGGGTGATCAAGAGGTTAAATGTGTTACATAGGGAGTGATTCTAACTGTGGGGGGAGGGGACTGACTAAAGTGACTTGTTTTGCAGGGTGTTTTTGTTGTGTCCAGTTTAGTCATTGTATAGAAGAATTTAATAGTACCTATTGAGTTGATTGCTCAGTTTTGGCTAGTGTACACAGAACGACACACTAGTTATACAAGAGCTTCTAAGCGGTACTTGGCCATGGTAGTCACTGAAGTTGAGTAGTTGGTTTTGTTTTATTTTACATTTTCTGTGTGAATTCTGACTTAATCAATGTTTTTTCTCTTTTACAGCTATCCCCTGCAATAATTGCAGGCTTACACAACATTGCCAGAAGTATTGAGTCACGCAACTACACAGAGGGACTTAACATCCATACCCACATAGTGAGCACTAGTAACTTTAGCGAGACGTCTGCCTTTATGCCAGTACTCAAAGTAGTCCTTACCCAGGCCAATAAGCTCGGAGTGTAATTTCTCTCCTCTCAAAAGACTTCAGCGCTTCTTAAGGAAAACCAAGCTTCTGCACCTTGTAATAGTTGACGGACCAAGGACTAGCATGTTTTTAAAAGTGTCAGAACTCAAACCTCAGTGACTCCTGAAGATTATTATTCACCTTTTTATTATTATTTTTTATGTGAGGAGTTATTTTTTTTTCCACACCGTGATATTTCTCTGAGCTTTATTATTATATTTGACAAATTACTCAAAGCATGACACTCTATTCAGAATTCCAGAATTGTGCTATCTAATATGTGAGCAGAGCTTATTTTTTAATTTAATGGTTCACATTTCGGAAATAAATTTGGTTGCCAATCATGCCATCTACAATAAAATATGTGATCCAAATCAAATATCAAATGCTTTACTGTCATTTTGTTTACTTGAGTAGGTGATTGATTTAATTCAAAATGTGCAAAAAAATATATTTTTCATGACATGCTTGTTTTTAGGGCAAACATCGTAATCTTTGAATTTGTAAGGGGAATTTTTCTCCACTTTGTATTCTGTTTTGGATGTGATCCTCTTATAGAAAAGCTACATTAAACACTATTTTATGTATACTTAATATTGTTATAGTTTTTAGAAAACTACAATCTTTCTAAGCCAACAGACATGGTGGTGTCCTCAAATATTTTTTACATACACGGGTTTACATTTTTGTTCCTGAGTGTGGCCTGGTTTTATTAGTTTGTCATAATTGAATAGACCCCAGCATCCGTGATTAAATATTCGCTACTACACTACACTGCAGCATGTTAACCATGTAATTAGCATGATATAATGTAGGGGTGGGCACAGACATAACTTTTTGAAGTGCGTCACCTTAGAGACTGCCTATTACAAATATGTTACTGGCCATTTAGTGATTTCAACACCTAATCCGTTTTTAAAGTAGGCTTTTAATAAAAATTGGGAGTTCTTATTTATTAACCGCTTGCCGACCAGCTGCCGTCATTATACTGTGGCATGTCGGCACGTTCCCGCGAACCGTCGTAGCTGTACGTTGGCTCTTTAAGCGGGGATAGCAGGCGCACGCGTGCCCGCTGCACAGCGGGGGTGCCGATGCGCGTGGCCCGGAGGTCACGATGACCACTGGCCACGCGTGATCGCGGCCACGAGAGCCAGAACAGGGACGTGTGTGTAAGCACACAAATCCCTGTTCTGTGAGGAGAGACATATTGTGTGTTCCTACTAGCTAGGTACAACGATCTGTCATCTCCTCTAGTCCGTCCCATCCCCCTACAGTTAGAACACACAAGAGGGAACACAGTTAACCCCCTGATCGCCCACTAGTGTTAACCCCTTCCCTGCCAGTGACATTTACACAGTAATCAGTGCATTTTTATAGCACTGATCCCTATATAAATGTCAATGGTCGCAAAAATGTGTCAAAAGTGTCCGATCTGTCTGCCATAATGTCGCGGTCCTGATAAAAATCGCTGATCACCACCATTACTAGTAAAAAAAATAATAATAAAAATGCCATAATCTTTCCCCTATATCGTAGACGCTATAACTTTTGCGCAAACAAATCAATGAATGCTTATCGCGATTTAAAAAAAAATAAAAATATGTAGAAGAATACATATCGGCCTAAACTGAGGAAAAAAATCACTTTTTTTTTTTTTTTTTTTTTTAATTGGGGAAATCTATTAGAGCAAAAAGTACAAAATATTGTGTGTGTTTTTTTCAAAATTGTTGCTCTTTTTTTTTTTTTTTTGTTTATGGCACAAAAACCACAGAGTTTATCAAATACCACCAAAAAAACGCTATTTGTTGGAACAGAAGGACGTCAATTTTGTTTGGGCACAATTGTCAGTTAAAGCCGTATTGTCAGTGCTGTATCACAAAAAATGGCCTGGTCATTGAGCAGCCAAATCTTCCGGGGTTGAAGTGGTTAATGTATGTGTATTCTTTGCAAGGTACAAAAACAATGCACTACTCAAATCTCAATAAACAGAGTCAAACCTAGTTCACTTGTAGCTTCTAAATGCCAGTTTGAAGAGAATCAAGTACGTCAGGGTCTCGCAAAGCACTCAAACTTTGAGCAGCTTTTTGAAGCCGTTTTGAAGCACCCTTCAGCTCTAGTCTGCCTGCTGAATACCAATCTTAATGGGTTGGCTGAAGTTTTAAACCAACATATTTAGCAGGTTTTAGTGTTTTAACAAACGCCTGGACTATTTGAAGCATGTTAACCACTTAACGACCGCTCACTGTATATATACGTCGGCAGAATGGCACCGACAGGCACAATCACGTAGAGTGTACGTGATCGCCTTTGTACAGTTGGGGGGTCCGATCGGACCCCCCTCCTATACAGTGAGCGGCCGTTAATCGTTGGGGAGCGATCAGAGATGAGGGGGTGACCATTCGATTTTGGCCACCCCCTCGCGATCGCTCCCGGCCAATGAAAATGCTTCCTCCGCCATGTGATGTAAACACAGGCAGGAGGAAGTGATGTCATCTCCCTCGCGGCGGTCTTTTCGATTCCGGCGCCGAGGAGAGAGGAAGCAGGTTAGTGCACCAACAGTCCACTGACACGTAGGTACACATAGGCACACATTTCACCCCCCAGTCACCCCCAGATCACCCCCCAGGTCACCCCCCAGCCCCCAATCACAGTGTCACTGATTGCAGTGATCATTTATTTTACTGATCACTGCTTTTAGTGTCATCTGTGATAGTAAAAAGTTGCAGGGCAGTTAGGTTTAGGTCCAGGGTAGCCCCCTAACCCCCCCTAATAAAGGTTTAACCCCTTGATCGCCCCCCAGGTAACCCTTTCACCCCCTAACGCCAGCGTCACTAAGCGATCGTATTTTCGATCGCTGTATTTAGTGCCGGTGGTGCCCTAGATAGCCAGTTATTTATTTTTAGTTTCGCCGCAGGTTTTTAGAGCGTCAGGTACCCCCATATATTATTTTAACCCCCTGATTGCCCCTAGAGTTAACCCTTTCACCAGTGATCACCGTATAAGCGTCACTGGTGACACTGGTTACCCAGTTAATTATTTAGTTAATTATTTAGTTATTTAGGTAACCCGTCAGGTTTTTATATAGCGTCGGGTACCCCCATATTTAACCTAATAAAGGTTTTAACCCCCTGATTGCCCCTAGTTAACCCTTTCACCAGTGATCACCATATAAAGGTTACGGGTGACACTGGTTGGTTAGTTTGCTTTTTATAGCATCAGGGCACCCGCCGTATATAACCCAATAAAGGTTTAACCCCCTGATCGCCCGGCGGGTGAGATCAATTAGGTTTTAGCGCCAGAGAGGGTCTGCGTCGCCCCAGGCAGCGTTAGGTTAGTGCCAGTAACGCTAACACCCACGCGCAAAGCATACACCTCCCTTAGTGGTATAGTATCTGATCAGATCTATACTAGCGTCCCCAGCGGTTTAGGGTTCCCAAAAATGCAGTGTTAGCGTAATCAGCCCAGATACCTGCTAGCACCTGCGTTTAGCCCCTCCGCCCAGCCCAGCCCACCCAAGTGCAGTATCGATCGATCACTGTCACTTACCAAACACAAAACACATAACTGCAGCATTCGCAGAGACAGTCCTGATCCCTGCGACCGCTAACATTTTTTTTTGTAGCGTTTGATATATTTGCTGACGACAGTCGGGTGCTTTTTTTCCTGTGAATCTTACTAGTGTACCCCTAAATTTAGAGCCCAAAATGGCAAGTCGAAGGTACACTAGTAAAGAGGCCTACGAGATTCTGAGCATGACAGATAGTGAAGAGGAGGTCACGTATCTGTCAGATTCAGGCTCAGAATATCTTCCCGTAGAAGACAGTGACGTCAGCGGCCCCACGTCAGATAGCTCTGACGACGAAGTTGAGGTCCCTGCTAAGGTCAGGCGTACCCGATCCCGATCTTCTGAGGTTGTTGAGGAGCAAGAACCGCAGGGCTCTCGTATCATGGAGCAGAGGAGTACTAGCGCCGCTATTCCTTCTGGTGAATTGGCAAGCACCAGCGGCCTAGTACAGCCTGGGCGTACATCCAGCACTGCAGTATCATGTGGTGACGTGGCGAGTCCCATAAGTGCAGTTCAAGCTGGCGAGGTGGCAAGCACAAGTAGTGTCCCGCTGCCACCAAGAAGACAAAGGCAGGCCCGTCGTACCCATAGTGCTCTTCCTGCAGAATTCGCCTATCCTGATTGGGTCCCCACCACTTCTGCAGAACCCGTACTTCCCCCATTCACTGCCCAACCCGGTATTCAGGTGGAAACAGCTGATTTTATGCCAATCGATTATTATTCGCTGTTTTTCACGGAAGATCTCTATAGATCTATTGTGCACCAGAGTAATTTATATGCTGGTCAATTCATCGCCGCTAATCCCCAGTTGCCTTCCATTGCCAAAGATTGGAAACCAATTACGGTTTCCGAATTTAAGACCTTTCTGGGCCTTTCCCTCAACATGGGCACACATAAATTCCCGTCATTGCGTGCTTATTGGTCCACGCACCCAATTGACCACATGCCCGTGTTCTCTGCCTCCATGCCCAGGAAACGATACGAGCAGATTTTGCGGTTCATGCACTTCAACGACAATGAACTTTGTCGTCCACGTGGGGACCCTGAATACGACCGGCTCTATAAAATTCGGCCCCTCATAAACCACTTCAACGAACGTTTTGCAGCCTTGTTTATTCCCGATCAAGCTGTCTGCGTTGATGAGTCCCTGATTAAATTTTCTGGCCGCTTGGCTTTCAAGCAGTACCTTCCCAGCAAGCGTGCCAGATACGGGGTCAAGCTCTATAAGTGCTGTGACAGGGCAACAGGCTATGTATGGAGCTTTATGGTTTATGAGGGAAAAGATAGTCAGGTTGAGCCGGTCAACTGCCCGGATTACATAGGGAGCGCTGGCAAGATAGTGTGGAACTTGGTGTCACCCTTATTCGGAAAGGGGTACCACTTGTATGTGGACAATTATTACACGAGCGTGCCACTGTTTGGTCACTTGTTTGATCATCAGATTGGAGCATGTGGCACTGTGCGACCTAATCGCCGGGGCTTTCCCCAGCGGCTTGTAGATGCCCGTCTTAGGCTGGGGGAGAGAGCCTGCGTAAAGTGTAATAACTTGCTCGCTATGAAGTGGAGGGACAATAAGAATGTTTTCCTTCTTACCTCCCTTCATGCAGACACGACAGTCCAAATTCCTACGGCGACTTTTGTTGTGGAGAAACCCCTCTGTGTCCACGAATATAACAAAAATATGGGAGGGGTGGACCTCAACGACCAGTTGATGGCGCCGTATCTAATTGACCGTAAGGCGAGACGCTGGTACAAAAAAGTGTCTCTATCCTTATTCCAATTGGCTTTGCTGAACGCTCATGTGCTATACAGAGCTTCAGGCGGGACTTTATCTCTTCTAAAATTCCAGAATGAGATAGTCACAGAACTCCTGTATCCAGGCGGTTCTGCACCTCACCATCCCCTACCAAATGCAGTAAGCCGGCTGCATGAGAGGCATTATACGCATCTCCTCCCGAGTACCCCTACCCAACGAGCCCCCCAAAAAAGATGTTGTATCTGTAGCAAGCGCGGATTTAGGCGTGACACCCGTTATTATTGTCCACTCTGTCCTGACAAACCTGGTCTTTGCCTTGGTGAATGTTTTGAACGCTACCACTCAAAAGTGAAGTTTTAGCGTAGGGTACAGCATTTCACAGACTAGGACACACTTACACAGGGTCTCCCAAGATGCCATTACATTTTGAGAGACCCGAACCATTACAGTTGTTAAAGTTTAAAAAAAAAAACGTAAAAAACAAAACACAAAAAAAATATAAAATAAAAAAAACAAAAATAGTTGTCGTTTTATTGTTCTCTCTCTCTCTCTCTCTCTATTTTCTCTCTATTGTTCTGCTCTTTTTTACTGTATTCCATTCTGCAATGTTTTATCATGCTTGCTTTTCAGGTATGTAATTTTTTGTTTTCAGGTGCGCCATTCAACTGCAGCGCGGAATTATTTATCTTGACAGCAACAGCGTTTGCTCCCACGATACATAAAGCCGTGACTCCAGTGCTGTAGGAGGTGATTTCACCACCACAGTTAAAAAAAAAGAGCATATATGCCGAAGCATGGGGGCAGCAGGGGCGGAGGAGCGATTTTGCTCCTAATGCCGCATATATACGGTCGAAATTCCGACGGAGGCTTGCCCGTGGAAAAGTTCGACCGTGTGTACGCGGCATAACCTTTTATGCCGCGTACATACAGTCGAAATTCCGACAAAGGCTTGCCCGTGGAAAAGTCCGACCGTGTGTACGCGGCATAACTTTTTTGCGGGAGGATGCACCCATGCTTCGGCATATATGCCCATCATTAGAAGTGGGTGGATGAAGGGAGGTATTCTAATGGTGGGCATACCCACCGATCAATCTCTTTTTTTCGTTCAGCCAACAGGCTGCATGAAAACAAAGATTACAATACATGTCCAACAAGGACCAGCAACATACTGGTATGTTGCTGGACTTTGAATGTTTATACCAGAATGATGCCTCCAGGTTTAGGTATCATCTTGGTATCATTCTTTTCAGCCAGTGGCCGGCTTTCATGTAAAAGCAATTCTAGCAGATAATTAGCCTCTAGACTGCTTTTACAAGCAGTGGGAGGGAATGCCCCCCCCCCCCGGATATAAACAGCGCCATTGGGAAATTGGGAAAGCATTTTATCACACCGATCTTGGTGTGGTCAGATGCTTTGAGGGCAGAGGAAAGATTTAGGGTCTAACCCCCATTTTTTTTCAAAAAAAGAGTACCTGTCACTACTTATTGCTATCATAGGGGATATTTACATTCCCTGAGATAACAATAAAAATGATAAAAAAAAAAAAAAATATGGAAGGAACAGTTTAAAAATAAAATAAAAAAGCAAAATAAAAAATAAAATAAAAAAAGCACCGCTGTCCCCCCCTGCTCTTGCGCAAAGGCGAACGCAAGCGTCGGTCTAGCGTCATATGTAAACAGAAATTGCATCATGCATGTGAGGTATCACCGCGAAGGTCAGATCGAGGGCAGTAATTTTAGCAGTAGACCTCCTCTGTAAATCTAACGTGGTAACCTGTAAAGGCTTTTAAATGCTTTTAAAAATGAATGTAGTTTCTCGCCGCTGCGCGTTTGTGCGCAATTTTAAAGCATGTCGTGTTTGGTATCCATGTACTCGGCCTAAGATCATCTTTTTTATTTCATCAAACATTTGGGCAATATAGTGTTTTTTAGTGCATTAAAAATAAAAAAAGTGTGTTTTTCCCCCAAAAAAAAATGCGTTTGAAAAATCGCTGCGCAAATACTGTGTGGAAAAAAAAATGCAACACCCACTATTTTAATCTGTAGGGCCTTTGCTTTAAAAAAATATATAATGTTTGGGGGTTCAACATAATTTTCTTGCAAAAAAAAAATGTTTTCATGTAAACAAAAAGTGTCAGAAAGGGCTTTGTCTTCAAGTGGTTAGAAGAGTGGATGATGTGTGACATAAGCTTCCTAATGTTGTGCATAAAATGCCAGGACAGTTCAAAACTCCCCCAAATGACCCCATTTTGGAAAGTAGACACCTCAAGCTATTTGCTGAGAGGCATGTTGAGCCCATTGAATATTTTTTTTTTTGTCCCAAGTGATTGAATAATGACAAAAAGAAAAAAAAAAAAAATGTACAAAAAGTTGTCACTAAATGATATATTGCTCAAACATGCCATGGTTATATGTGGAATTGCACCCCAAAATACATTCTGTTGCTTCTCCTGAGTACGGGGATACCACATGTGTGAGACATTTTGGGAGCCTAGCTGCGTACAGGACCCCGAAAACCAAGCACCGCCTTCAGGATTTCTATGGGTGTAGCTTGGGGTGTCTACTTTCCAAAATGGGGTCATTTGTGTGGGTTTTGGGCTATCTTGGCATTTTATGGCCTTCAAAACTGATAGGTAGTGAGGAGTGAAATCAAAAATTTGTGCCCTTAGAAATCCTGAAGGCGGTGCTTGGTTTTTGGGGGCCCGTACGCGGCTAGGCTCTCAAAAAGTCCCACACATGTGGTATCCCCGTACTCAGGAGAAGCAGCCAAATGTATTTTGGGGTGCAACTCCACATATAACCATGGCATGTTTGAGCAGTATATCATTTAGTGACAACTTTTTGTACATTTTTTTTTCTTTTTGTCATTATTCAATCACTTGGGACAAAAAAATAAAAATATTCAATGGGCTCAACATGCCTCTCAGCAATTTCCTTGGGGTGTCTACTTTCCAAAATGGGGTCATTTTGGGAGGTTTTGTGCTATCTTGGCATTTTATGGCCTTCAAAACTGTGATAGGCAGTGAGAAGTGAAATCAAAATTTTACACCCTTAGAAAGCCTGAAGGCGGTGCTTGATTTTTGGGGTCCCGTACGCGGCTAGGCTCCTAAAAAGTCCCACACATGTGGTATCCCCGTACTCAGGAGAAGCAGCCAAATGTATTTTGGGGTGCAACTCCGCATATAACCATGGCATGTTTGAGCAGTATATCATTTAGTGACAACTTTTTGTACATTTTTTTTTCTTTTTGTCATTATTCAATCACTTGGGACAAAAAAAAAAATATTCAATGGGCTCAACATGCCTCTCAGCAATTTCCTTGGGGTGTCTACTTTCCAAAATGGGGTCATTTTGGGGGGTTTTGTGCTATCTTGGCATTTTATGGCCTTCAAAACTGTGATAGGCAGTGAGAAGTGAAATCAAAAATTTACACCCTTAGAAAGCCTGAAGGCGGTGCTTGATTTTTGGGGTCCCGTACGCGGCCAGGCTCCCAAAAAGTCCCACACATGTGGTATCCCCGTACTCAGGAGAAGCAGCAGAATGTATTTTGGGGTGTAATTTCACATATGCCCATGGCATGTGTGAGCAATATATCATTTAGTGACAACTTTGTGCAAAAAAAACAAAGTTTGTCATATTCCCGCAACTGTGGCAAAATATAAAATATTCCATGGACTGAACATGCCTCTCAGTAAATAGCTTGGGGTGTCTACTTTCCAAAATGGGGTAATTTGGGGGGGGGGGTTTTGTGCTATTTTGGCATTTTATGGCCTTCGAAACTGATAGGTAGTGAGGAGTGAAATCAAAAATTTACGCCCTTAGAAATCCTGAAGGCGGTGCTTGGTTTTTGGGGCCCTGTACGTGGCTAGGCTCCCAAAAAGTCCCACACATGTGGTATCCCCGTACTCAGGAGAAGCAGTAGAATGTATTTTGGGGTGCAATTCCACATATAACCATGGCATGTGTGAGCAATATATCATTTAGTGACAATTTTTTGTACATTTTTTCTTTTTTTTTTCTTTTTATCATTATTCAATCATTTGGGACAAAAAAAAAAATATTCAATGGGCTCAACATGCCTCTCAGCAAATAGCTTGGGGTGTCTACTTTCCAAAATGGGGTCATTTGGGGGGGTTTTGTGCCATCTTGGCATTTTATGGCCTTCAAAACTGTGATAGGTAGTGAGGAGTGAAATCAAAAATGTATGCCCTTAGAAATCCTGAAGGCGGTGCTTGGTTTTTGGGGTCCTGTATGCGACTAGGCTCCCAAAAAGTCCCACACATGTGGTATCCCCGTACTCAGGAGAAGCAGCAGAATGTATTTTGGGGTGTAATTTCACATATGCCCATGGCATGTGTGAGCAATATATCATTTAGTGACAACTTTGTGCAAAAAAAATAAAGTTTGTCATATTCCCGCAACTTGTGGCAAAATATAAAATATTCCATGGACTAATAATGCCTCTCAGTAAATAGCTTGGGGTGTCTACTTTCCAAAATGGGGTCATTTGGGGGGGTTTTGTGCTATTTTGGCATTTTATGGCCTTCGAAACTGTGATAGGTAGTGAGGAGTGAAATCAAAAATTTGCGCCCTTAGAAATCCTGAAGGCGGTGCTTGGTTTCCGGGGTCCCGTGCGTGGCTAGGCTCCTAAAAAGTCCCACACATGTGGTATCCCCGTACTCAGGAGAAGCAGCAGAATGTATTTTGGGGTGCAATTCCACATATAACCATGGCATGTGTGAGCAATATATCATTTAGTGACAACTTTTTGTAATTTTTTTTTTTTTGTCATTATTCAATCACTTGGGACAAAAAAAATAAATATTCAATGGGCTCAACATGCCTCTCAGCAATTTCCTTGGGGTGTCTACTTTCCAAAATGGGGTCATTTTGGGGGGTTTTGTACTGCCCTGCCATTTTAGCACCTCAAGAAATGAGATAGGCAGTCATAAATTAAAAGCTGTGTAAATTCCAGAAAATGTACCCTAGTTTGTAGACGCTATAACTTTTGCGCAAACCAATAAATATACGCTTATTGTCATTTTTTTTACTAAAGACATGTGGCTGAATACATTTTGGCCTAAATGTATGACTACAATTGAGTTTACTCGATTTTTCTTATAACAAAAAGTAGAAAATATCATTTTTTTTCAAAATTTTCGGTCTTTTTCCGTTTATATCGCAAAAAATAAAAATCGCAGAGGCAATCAAATACCATTAAAAGAAAGCTCTATTTGTGGGAAGAAAAGGACGCAAATTTCGTTTGGGTACAACATTGCATGTCCGCACAATTTACAGTTAAAGCAGCGCAGTGCAAAATTCTGAATTAACCTCTGATCCTTTAGCTACCAAATGGTCCGGGGCTTAAGTGGTTAAAAACTGTTTTAAGGCTACATCCAGCACTCCCATTAATATCTGTATTTAGCACTCCAGGGCTGACCCCAAATGTGTGCTTTAAGATGAGCATGGTGTATTATTGCTTCCTGTACTAGATGCTTGTTCTACTACAATTTACAAGCTAATGACTCTTGAAACTAAGGAATGGTGCTGAATACTGTTGTAATGGCAGTGAGTACATTTCCAGCACAGGCAAGCACATTTTGTATTACAATTTGACAGTTCTGTGGGTGCTTCTGCTTTGACTGACCTTATCACTGCCATTAAAATGACACTAAGGTATTGTATTTGCCTGGGCTTACCGTGTTTCATTCTCAGTAATGTATATAGTAATTTTTGTTCTATATTATCTTTCTCTAGTTAATGTTCTATCTTCGGATTTGGACAAGCATTGTCTACCTCACTTCATCTCCATGTCATAATAGACAATATAATAACCCCATGTCTGAAATGTAATTTTCTTGCTCCATTGAGTTGCAATCTTGTGTTGCTTGGTTGATGTAACTTTAGTATTTATGCTTCACCAAAATTGGCATTGTCTGACAACCTTGAGCTCACAAGCCATCCTAATACATAAAGATAGATAAAAAGTATATATTGTCAGTATGGGGTTTATTTACTAAAGCTAGAGAGGGAAAAATTAATCAGAATTCTGCACAGAAACCAATCGGCTTCCAGGTTTTTTTTTGCCAAAGCCTAACCGAACAAGCTGAGGTTAGAAGCTGATTGGTTTCTATTCAGAAATGTGACTAATTTTTCCCTCTCTAGCTTTAGTAAATAAACCCCTAGGTGCTATCTTAGTGGCTGCAGCTGAGGTGCTACAATTTAGTAAAATATAAAGTACCACATGTTTGCTCCATTAAATGGTACCTAAAAAATGGTTAGTCACTGCAGCCCAAGTGATGACATTCAAGCCATATTGTTTTGATACTTTTTATCTCTCTAACTCTGGCAAAGAGAAATGGTGGATTGAGTAAGCCCTAGGCTTTTCAGGTGTCTTTCACACTGCCACGGGGAGATTCCTCTGCTAGAATTCTCTTCCACTTGGATATTTTGAGTGATTCAGAATCTCTGATTGTATTATCAATAATATTAAATAGTAAACCCACCAACAAGGAGCATTAAAACCCTTTAAAATTGCCCCAAAAAATGTCCATACCCAGGACCTTAAGTGCACATACTGTATATTACCAATCTAGTCTTGGAGAGATATGAGAAACTGGCATCTCTCCAGTAGCTACCAAAACTGAAATGGCAGTTTTGGGTGGTCTGACCCTTTATTACACATTGTAGTCACAGGTATCTTCTCTCTCATTACTAACGCAGAAACAGTTTGGCCTATAAATGTCCAAAATATATTTGAAAAAAAAAAAAACTTTCCCCTATGCATGTTTTTTTTTCTATTTTTAATTTGATAAAACCATTTATAAATGATTTGTTTATATAAACCAGCATATGCAAATAACTGCAGTCTGATTATTTCAAAGCTACTGAAATCAGATAAAAAAATTATGCAGAAAATTCACTATTTCTCTTTTATTGAAGGGTAACCTTTAAATCACAGCTAGAAAATGTCTTTATTAACTGGAAAAGACAGCCTTCAAACATCTAATAAGGATAAAGGGAAATTAAAATGTTACATCCTAAAGAATCTTTACTAAATCCTACACTGTAATTTCGTTTTTTTTTTATAGTGTGTATGAAAAAAACTAATATTTTCTGAATCTGTCGGGAAAGAAATGAGGGCGGGGGGAGTAGCTTTTGCTGCCTTGTTTTTCTGGGTGCTGGCTGTAGGCTGCGCAACCTATATCATCGCTCTGGCTAGTTACTATCAGGGGTCACACTATGGAACAAGCTTGCAGATATTGGATATGCTAACAATTGATATGAACAGATTTGTGTCAGTACTTCACTCAAGTAAGGAAGGGATGACAAATATGACAGACCCAACATGCACCTTCAAAGTAAAGTCAACTCCAGCCCTCCTGATCCCCCCCCCCCCAATACCATACCCTCCTGACACCCCAGTGCCATGCCCTGATTCCCATGTACTGTGCTCTCCATATCTTCCATACTCTCCTGACCCCCCCAGTACCATGCTCCCCTGACCCCCCTATACCTTGCCCTCCCGACCCCTACCATACATACTACTGACCTCTGTACACCGCCCTACATCCTACCGACCTCTGTACGCCGCCCTACCTCCTACCGACCTCTGTGTGCCGCCCTACCTCCTACCGACCTGTGTACACCACCCTACATACTACTGAACTCTGTACACTGCCCTACATGCTACTGAACTCTGTACACTACCCTAGCTACTACTGATCTTTGTACGCCACCCTACATCCTACCGATCTTTGTACGCCGCCCTACATCCTACCCACCTTTGTACGCCGCCCTACCTCCTACTGACCTCTGTACAGCGCCCTACATACTACTGAACTCTGTACACTGCCCTACATAATACTGAACTCTGTACACTACCCTAGCTACTACTGACCTCTGTACGCCGCCCTACTTCCTGCCCACCTTTGTACGCTGCCCTACCTCCTACCGACCTCTGTACGCCGCCCTACATACTACCGACCTCTGTACGCCGCCCTACATACTACCGACCTCTGTACGCCGCCCTACATACTACCGACCTCTGTACGCCGCCCTACATACTACCGAACTCTGTACGCCGCCCAACATACTACTGAACTCTGTACACTGCCCAACATAATACTGAACTCTGTACACTGCCCTACATACTACTGAACTCTGTACACCACCCTACATACTGCTGACCTCTGTACACTACCCTAGCTACTACTGACCTTTGTACACTGCCCTACATCCTACTACTTGCACTGGCCAGAAATTAGTCAAGATAGTCAAAGATTAGCAGATAGCCAGGCCTGAAATTAGTCAACAAAATCAGCCTGCAGTACCAGATGTTCTTCTTTCATGATGAACTCTGGCATCAGACTTGTGGGGGGGTGACCAATAACTCCCAAGGCATGAAAAAAATGTGAATGTGTCACGTATCCGATAAGACCAGAACTGTGTGGACTGCAACAGAGGAAACCCAGACGTGTTTAAGTGAAATATGATAATTTATTAAAGATAAGTGAAATAATATAAATACAACCACCTCCAATACCACACAGTGCACAACAACCAATACCAACAGAACCCACAAATAATAACAGTAACAGACCAATATGTACAAGTAATGGGGAAAACCAGAATCATAAACAGGGCCAGGCCAGGGTCGTCAACGGGAGGTCAGCAGCTGGGGAAAGGGAAAACAAACAGGACAAGGAGAGGATGGATGGATCACAGGAGGGACGGGGATGGGTTCAGGTAACTGACAGGAACAGATGCAGAGCTTCTCAGGGTCAGGGCGCAAGGAGAGATACCAAGGCAAGTGTAAGTGTGTCTGCCGGGTATTTATACACATCTCCTGCAATCAGACTCAGGTGACGCCCGACTGCAGGAGATGTCGACCCCACACTGCCAGGAACCACCCGCTGGTGGACGCCAGTACTGCGGCCCAAAGATCACATAATACCACCACTAGTTCCAGACTGCCAGGAGACACCTGCTGGTGGACCACAGTACTGCACACCAAATATCAGGCAGTGTCACCAACGGATGGAACCTTTCCTGACAGAATGAAAGTGAGTTCCGAGTTTTTCACTGAAGCTAACTTTTAAGGTAGGCTAAGTTTATATTTTGACAGTGACCTTCATTTTAGTCGATTTTTCTAGGTTTTTATTGCTGTCTTTACTTTTTATTGGGGGTTTGCTAGTTCATTTCTCTCTAAAAAAAAAGTGGGGGGAGCTGCACCCTAGTGATCTTTGATCTCTTCAATGTTGTCCAGGTAGATCTCCATCCCTCAAAGGTTGCCTACCCCTGCTCCAAGAGGTTCCAAAGAGTTTTGAACTCCATCTTAGCATTTAGCTGACATCAGTGGCGGCTGGTGCTAAAAAATTTTGGGGGGGCGCAAACCCCTCCAGGTCCTTACCTGCCCACCCTCTGCTGTCACGGCTCCCAATACCTGAACACACTATACACAGAGCACACACAATACATACAGAGCACACCGTGCATACACAAAACATACACAGAACATACTGTGCATACACAAAACATACACAGAACACACCGTACACACACAGATCACACCGTGCATACACAGAACATACAATACATACAGAGAACACGCAATACATACAATACATACAGAAAACACACATTACATACAATACATACAGAGAACACACATTACATACAATACATACAGAAAACACACATTACATACAATACATACAGAAAACACAATACATACAGAGAACACACATTACATACAATACATACAGAGAACACACATTACATACAATACATACAGAGAACACACAATACATACAGATAACACACATTACATACAATACATACAGAAAACACACATTACATACAATACATACAGAGAACACACAATACATACAATACATACAGAGAACACACATTACATGAAATACATACAGAGAACACACATTACATACAATACATACAGAGAACACAGCACACTATATACAGAGGTGGAGGGAATCCAGCAGCACATTAGTTATATTAGCACCTGAGTCAGTGAGGATGAATTCTCCTGTAATGTGATGGAGTTGGCATGTTCTCACCTTCCCCCACAGACCATGTTCTCTCTCTCTCCTCCCATACAGTAATGTTTTGTAACTTCTTCCCTGCCTGAATGTCCATTTTTGACATATTTTAAAACAACCTGTTGCTGTGAAACACACACATCTTCTTATCACAGAGTCCCACACAATAGCTGCAATGCCATGAGTTATTGTATGTGCAAAAGAGACAGCCGAAGCAGTCTGCCTAAAGGGGATGGGGGGGGGGGAAGAGCAGCATGAGATACAGACTCTAATACTCTGTGACTGACTGTCCTTACTGGAGAGATTGTTCCTGTAAATGGGGGGAAATAACGGCACTTACTGTAAGCCTTGGTATGTGGAGGAAAGACACATTCAGATCACAGTACATCCCATCAGATCCTCATAGAGCCGACATTCCACTAGAACAGAAACTGAAAGTGACACAGCTGCCCGGGAAAGCACCTCATAAGTCCTACAGCGGCTGCTAATGGTCAGATAGATAGACGGACAGAAGATTGACCCAATGAGAGTGCTGGGGCTATTACCTGTACGCCCCAAAGCAACACAAAACCCCGCAAATGTAGCGTCTCGCCTGCAATCACGGGATTGCATTGGGATGATGCTCCCATAGTGCACTGGGGCCGGCGCCCGAGCCCATTGAATTGAAATAACTTTTAAAAAAAAAATATTTTTTTTTTTTCTTTTGACAATAGCTTAGGGGGGGGGGCGGCGCCCGTGCGCCCCCTATGGACGGGCCGCCACTGGCTGACATGAAGACATTAGGAAATTGAATAATTATATGAAAAATTGGGAACCACTGTTATAATGTATCCTCTATTGTTACCAGAGGTGTTGCTATGGTTTTAGAGGATCGTGGGTACTAGCTTGTAATATTGCTGGACTTGTAGCATAACCGAATGTAAAGTGAGTGAGACTTTTTTTCTGCCCTCTATGTCATCCCATGTCATCCCATGTCATCCCGCAGGATCCAGTGCTATTCAGCAAACCTTACAGCCTGTCCCTGCTCTTTCATGCAAGACCTTGCATGAAAGAGCAGGGACAAGGCTGTAGGGTCTGCTGAATAGCACTGGATCCTGCGGGCAGCAACCCCCAGTGTAAAGCATACCTGGTAACCTCACTGGCATTGATCTCTACAGGTCCAGAGCAGTGATTCCCCTGAAGAGAACTTGAGTCCCTAAAGGTCCTTTAGGGCACATGTGCCCTGACTGGAGAAGTTTTGGACCTGATGGCCCTGTAGTGTGGACTTGTGATTGCCTATTTGTATAGTGAAGCTGCAACAGTCCCCCTGTAGCAGTGTTTCCTGGGGTTTGGCGGTTTTGGGATTTGATGAGGCAGTTTGTGGCAGTTTCTTTAGTGGGTGCTATATAGTAGTGGCAGTGTGTTTAAAAGGGCGATTTAGTATTTCATGTACAGTACACGTGATATGTGTTTGAGCTCCTGACACCACGCAGAATCCAGCCTGCATCAAGCCCCTACCTGCTTCCAACCCAGTTCAGCTACTGTAAATATCTGTCCAGCAGCAGCAAGTACAGTATTTGGGACAATTATCTCTTTTGAGGGGTGAATTGTCACTCTCAGTTGAGTGGCTATTTCCCTCTGGGAGAAACAGGCTTGTTCAACCCTCAGCAAGCCATGGCCTTGCACAGGTAGAGAGAAATCCCTTTATCAGGTAGGGAGGGCCCCCTGAAAAGTTTTCCATGCAGTGGCTCCCCAGATCGTCAGATTAGCTCTGAATCCCTGCCCTTATCTGACTGTCTTACACAGAAGAACACAGTGGATTTCCTTGAGGATGTGGTAGGCACTAACAAGTTACCGCTCCTGGAATCTTCATCCCCTAAAGTAACTATTTTTAGGTCATGGTGGCCACTTAAAATTCCCAAGTCCTTTCCAATGCACCCTCACATACAAGAAGTGATATATGCTGATTAGGCTCACCTGGAGAAGGTGTATGTTAATCATAAAGTACAGGACACGGACTGAATATTCAAAGACCCTGGGTTATAGGCTTGTAACTTCAGATGACTGGCCACTGGCAAAGCTTTTGGACACCCCCCCTAAAGCATATTCATCTATCCTTACCCCTACTCTGTGAGACCTCAGATTTTTGCTGGTGTCTTGTAGGTGATGGTTCTGTTCCCCCTTATGCTCAGCTTCTCCCTTTTGGGGGAACAGAAACTTCAAATTCTTCAGTTGACTTTTTGCTGTCTTCTACTATACCAATTGAAGCAGTGCATCCGGATTGGTGTAACCTCGGTAATACATTGGGAACATTAGACATTTACAAGTAGCTCACCACTGTTCCCCACCGCTACTTGAGCTCCAGGTGCCAAAGGCAACCCACGCCATCCACGTTTACAGACGCAATACAGGATAAAGGAAGGTCTGCACACCAAAAAGATCAAGGACATCCACATTTATTGTATAGGACATCCACAGGCATTACAGTGACAGTCCCCGTCCTAGGACCACTCCGCTAAATTATTTCACCCAACAGGGCTTAGCCGTAGACACTAAACCATGGCAGTGGCCTCTATCAATCATCAGGGTAGTAGTAGAAGCCAGGCAACCTTGAAGGAAGCAAGTCTGATCATCTCCACGGCAGAAAAGCACTGTCCAACAATCTCTTGTTCACATACAGGGAGTGGACAATTGAAAGGTGGATTTCACTGCCTGAACCAGGAGAAATGGTCCCTTTATCCAAACATCTTTAATCTGCCATTTGAGAAATTGGGGACTCTAGATGTTGACATCCTGGGCTCCATATTTATCAACGGGTTACCTGTTTGTGGCCAGGAGCAAGGATCCTCTAGCACTGGCATTGAATGCTCTGGTAATTTCATAAACTCTGTTGAGGAGGAAAATAAGAAATCAGTGGTTCTCATTGCCTCAAATTGGCTTAGAAGAATTGTTACACAGACATACACGAACTTCTAGGAGTTGACCCCTGGCCTCTTCCAAACAAATCAGGCCTGCTTTCTCAAGCCCCTCTGCTCCATCCTGCTTTTCCATCACTGGCTTTAATAGCATGGCTGTTGCAAATTAGGTCTTGAAGGACAATGGTATATCTGACTGAATCTATTGGGAACCTGGAAATCTTTTTTCTGCCTGGTGTGAACACAGACATTTCAACCCCAGAGATTATTAAGTACCTCACATTCTGGCTTTCCCACAGTCGAGACTTGACCAAAGCTTGACTCTAAGTACTCTTAGAGGCTGGTTTTAGCCTTGTCCATTCTATTCCAAAAACCTTTCACTTTCAAGCCCCGTACACACGGCTGGGAATCCCATCAGGAAAAAAAACCTTGGTTTTCCTGACGGGATTCCTTGCAAGCTTGCCTTGCAAAGCCGTGTATACAGACGGCCACTCAAAAGAACCGCCGTTCTTTGGAATGGCAAGAACGCGGTGACGTCATGGACTACGACTAGCCGGCGTCTCGTCACATTAGATTCCGTCGCCGCCATCTTGCTACACCCCACACTAACTTTGTATACTAAGTGTTATCGAGCATGCGTGGTTTCGTTACCCTTCAGGTAAGCATACAGATGACTGGTTTTCTCGGCAGGAAACACTCTGCCGGGAATCCCGATGGGAAAATAGAGAGCCAGGTTCTCTATTTTCCCGTCGGGATTCCCGGCTGTTTTCCTGACGGGAAAACTGCTAGGGAGCATACACACGACCGGGATTCCCGGCCAAATACTCTCCTGGCAGTTTTCCTGCCGGGAAAACTGGTCGTGTGCATGAGGCTTCACTTGTAAAAACTTTCATTCAAGGGGTCTCATGGATCAGTCCCCCATTACAGCAGCCTACGCTTCCTTGGGATCTCAATTTGATTCCCTGCAGAAACCACTCTATGGACACATTAAGGAAGCTCTCCTACAAAGTGGTCTTCTTGGTGGCTATCATGTCTGTTAGACATGTTTCAGAGTTAGTAGCTCTCAGTGTAAGGAATCCTTCCTAATTCTTCACAGAGATTAAGTAGTTTTACATCCAGAACCCTAATTTCTCCCTAAGGTTGTATCAGCCTTTCACCTTAATGAAGGACTTGTTCTTCTATCCTTGTGCCCTGCTCCTAAGCACCCCAAAGGAAATTGCTCTCCATTGTTTGGACATAGTCATAGCTATCAGAGGCTGTCTGAAAACCAAAGCTTATATGCGGAAAACTTATTTTTTTTTTTGTCCTCCCAATGGTGTCTTAAATGGGACATCCTGCTTCAATGTCCACTATTGCTAGATGAATAAGACACCTCATTGTAAGGGCTTATGCTCTAAAGGATAAGGTGCCTCCAGTACCCTTAAATGCTAACTCCACCAGATTGAGGGTTTTCTGGGCATTCTGACATTACGCATCTGTTGCTCATCTTTGTTAAGGCTACCACCTGGTCTTCAGTTAATACCCTCTTTAAATTCTACCAGATAAATGTCCAGGCCTCTGCCGATGCAGCTTTCAGCTGCAAGGTTCTTGAAGTTGCCCGGAGTTTGGTCCTTGACCCTTATCTGTTTTGTTGGGCCTGTTGGTATGGTTCTGTTTGTCTTGCTGTTGCCCACCCCTCTAATTCCTTGCATGGGGACATTGCAGACTCTATGAATATCCAGCTTGTGTCCTGCACTGCATCATAACGATAAAATAAGTTTTGATTTACCTGCAAATTTCAAATCACGGAGTACAGTACAGAACACCTCACTCTGTTCCTGTTACTCTGCATTTCTTGGTAAAAAAAAAAAAAAACTCCCATGGAATGGGGTAGGTTTATAAGGGTACACCCAAGGGGCAAGTCTCAAGCTTTGCCATTATCCAATCACCTGAAGATAGCAGCCTGTAATCCAGGCTCTATGAATTTACAGCCTGTGTCCTGTATAGTACTCCAAGATACAGGTAAGTCAAAATTCCTTTTGTTTTGTTTTTTACCGTCTAAGCATTCTGCTCACCTGTACCATGGAGAATGAATTCTGCAAAAAATGGGGTTCCTCGGTGGTTGACCTGGATATTTCCTATTTAAATAAGACCCTGTCGGTCCCGGGGGATGAGGTCTCAGTCTTTAAATATTCGTCATGTAAGAGGTTGGGGGCCCTCTTTAAGGCATCCTTCTCTCTGGTAGGAATGGTTGTGCAGCTGCAGTGAGAGTTTGCCAGGTCCTTAAAAATTGTGCAAAGCGTATGCTCTATTACAGATAAACAGACCCAGAAGATCCTGCCATTTGGCAGCTCTGGAAGAGTAACCCTTTTGCTGCCAGAGCCGTTTTTTTTTGTTATTATGTTTTTATGTTTAAAAAATCATTTTAGGCCTGAAGATTACACAAAACCCCAAACATTATATATTTTCTGAAAGCAGACACCCTAGAGAATAAAATAGAGGTAGTTCCATTTTTTTATGTCACACGATTTTACCGCAAAGGTCTAGGAAATGCAATATTTCAGTAAAAAACACACTAACGTGAATTTTAGTGCAAACAAACGCAATATATTACCCAAATCTTTGGTAAAATATAAAAGACGAGGTTACGCCAAGTAAATAGATACCCAATATGCTAAACCTTCAAAAAAAATGTTGCCCGTAAAATGGCGTCAAACTTCAGTACCCTATATTTTCTATAGGACAATAACTTACATATTAGCCTTGATAATTAGCACTTTTGATTTCGAACGTTCGAGTCCCATTGTATTTAATAGGGTTCTAAAGATCACGCAAACTTTCGGTCCGTTCGCAGGTTCTGGTGCGAACCGAACCGGGGGGTGTTCGGCTCATCCCTACCCGCGAGGTACGTGCCAAAGGGACCAGAGAGGAGGAGTTCCCGCCTCCTGCGTGAGACGTGTGTGCGCCAAAGCGTTACACGGCCAGGAACTCTATTGACAGATACAGGCATCCGAATGAAGCCGCATGGGCGTTTCATTTTGTACACCAGTGGAGATGTGGAAGCGCTGGGCATGCTGTGCCCTAAATGTGAGGGACTGGCCGTTCAGCTACGTCCATTTGCCCGATACTTGCACTGCGGGGAGTACTTGTTTGCGGTGGACCAGCCTACTGAATCGCCCCCTTGCCTACCGGGTGGATTGGACCGCAGGCATCGCTACATTGGAGGATGTTGCCCCCGGGCCTGTGGCCGAACCTGTACTTGTCGCGCCTGTTGCAGTGAGTGACCCCAGAGGGAATGCTGTTGCTGCAGTTGTTGCAAAACCCTCCGCGGACATTGTTCCGGATACCGCCTCCACGGCACTGGTCCCCATTGCACCCACCCGGAGAAAGGTGGGATACGCAAAGGCTTCCTGTGGCCGCGGTAGAGGCCTACCCCAGATGCGACCTGAACCGGACCCGAGAGAAATGATATCCCAAGGACGTCCACGTCAGGAACCGGTAAGAAATCTGGGGAGAAACTATTCAGGACTGTACATAGTTATTTGCCGGCAGAAGAGTGAATTGTACTCTCTGTCAGATGCTGGAGATGACTACTTGTTTGAGAATATGTCTCAGGAGTTGGTGTGGGATAACGTGGAAGATGTTACCTTAACACATAGCTGTTCAGAGTGGACAGCTATGGACTCCGGGGAAACTACACCCAGGGTGGAAACCCCAGACATTAATAAAGGGACATTGTCTGTTAAAAAGATGTTGCCTAAACCTGATAAGAAATCGCGGGATTCATGTGTGTTACCCGGGACGGGAAGCTCCCGTTCATTACCCAATCTTGCCCGTCTACAGAGAGTGCTTATGAAAAGGGTAGCCACGGAGTACGGCCTGGAATTCCCCTACGTCCCAAGGGAGATAATGCAGGAGATTGAGGCAAACAGGGAGCAGTGGTGCGGTGAAGCCATTTGGGACTACAGTATTTGTCCATTCCAAAGCCATTTAGAAACTTGGACTATTCTTTTATTATGGCCGAACGCTTTAAAGGATGTTGGCTGCACTGGAGCTACGGCCGACACATCCACGCTGATCGGGTGACTATTTGCAGACCAGGAAAAGATGACGTGTATTTTATTACTACCCTAGATAAGCAGGGAAAACCCCTGACTCTGCCGGATCCCAGGTTTTACTTATGATCATTCAAAGTGACCCTTTGTCTTCATTTCTATTTTTTTCTTTTATTCAAGAAAGAAAATTTTCAAGTGAGAGGAGGATTTTTGTTTACCTTCTCATTTTTGCTGTGCTAACTGGACTCTGGGGAAATTAGTCAGTTAGAGATAAGGTTGCTGAAGACTTTGGGATCAAGATGTTCATCTTCTTCAGTTCTTGGATTTAAAGACTCTTGTGTGTTACCTCTGACACTAGGTGGCAGTGATCAGTAGAGTAGGGAGAGACTTTTCAAGTTGAACATACATCTTTTAAAAGTAGAAGGAAGGTTCCATCTCCTAGGAGATGTAGCTTTGCTTCATTTGAAATGCCTTAATGGTTGCTATGGTATTTTCTCTGTGTGCCTTTGTTTTTTTTCAGGTAAGCCAGATCTTCTATCAAGACTGCTGGAGAGTGGGTGGTCTAGACAGTTAGTCAGGGATTGTAATGTGTGTATTATTGTGATTTTACTGTAAAATTCATGTTAATGTTTTGGGTTTTGGTTCAGGTACTGGTCCTCAGGATTGAGGACAAAGTTTTTCCAGACACTAGGGACAGTGTCTTGTTGTAGTGGGGGGAGTATGTTAAATTTAGTGGGTGTCTGAGCTGGTATTAGCTAAGACTCTGTAAATAATTAAGGCTAAATCAGCCTCTGTTCCGGCTATGGCTGTGTTTGGAAGGACTTCCCACTGTTTGCCTGTAGGTGGCGTTACCACCCCAGGCCAATGTGGAAGACAAACAGGCCAAAGTGCATTGAGTGTCTTTCCCCGGGAACAGTTCAGTGGGAGTGGACTCCCCACTGAGCATGCTGGGGAAGGGTACTTAAGGGGCAGACGCCATTTTCCGGGGCTCTTTTTCGCCTCGTGGTCCTCCTGGCATGTGTTACTGGAAATTCAGCCTCGGAGCCATGTTGGTCCGAGGCTGTAACAATGCCAGGTAGGCCCAGTTGGGGCCAGTTCCATAGACCCCAATGCCAGTTGGGGCCTATGCTTGAAGGTGATCCTGTGCTGTCCGTCCTGCGGGAGGAAGCCACTAAATGGAGGAAACCAGGGGAGGACCTGTCCAGGAGAGGACCGAGCGGAAGGCCTGGGGACCTTATTGAGGGATGCACCTTAACTAAAGTAACCTTACAGTCTGCCGGGTTGGCTTAAAGGCTCTTAGACTGTAAGGCTGGATATCCGGGTACTAAAATCCTGTGGCAGAGGATAACGGAACGGTTCAACATAACCATCAAAAAGGTCTGTGGCAGAGACTGTTCTTTCTTATCTGTTCGTGCATCATTCCGGCTGCTAGGCCAAGTGAGAGGGGCCTATCCGGGTGAGCAATACCCACTCTAAGGAAAGTGGTGGGGGAGACTTTGTATATTAGGAGTTTTCCCCAGTGATCTGCTGTGCGTGCCTGAACCTTCCCCCTCATGTGTTTTAAACTGCAGAATTGTCCTGCTGATGGCTGAGGAAGAGGCGGAGCTAGTGTATTCAGATGAGGGCAAGTGCCTAATAGGAGTGAGGGGGCAAACCCGACTCTGTTTAACCAATAGGAGTCAGGGGGCGGGTCCGGCTCTATTCATCCAATAGGAGTGAGGGGGCGGGGCACATGCGACCGTTAGAGATGCTGACTAGTACTCTCAGTCAGTCGGCAGCTGATCACCACAAGGCGGTATGCTTTTTTATTGCTCTGTGTATTTGGACACTAATCGCTCCTCCCACCCCTCATGTGTTTTAAACTGCGGAAGCTTTCCTGACGATGGCTGAGGAAGAGGCGGAGCTAGTGTATTCAGATGAGGGCAAGCACCTGCCGAAGCCTACTCAGCCATTTTTATTAAAGGATCAGCAGATGGAAGAAACATGAACAATCCTGTTTACACCATATAACAACAATAACCATGTAATCATGTTAGTCCATGTCAGAAGGTGATATTATGACACATTATTCTTTACATATGTTACAGCCAAGGGTGGGGGTGCAAACGTTCACACTTGATTGGCTGACAATAGGAGTGAGGGGGTGGATCCGGCTCTGTTTAACCAATAGGAGTGTGGGGGCGGGGCCAAGCGACCGTTAGAGATGCTGACTACTCGGCGAGATCCTCGGGAATAGGAGTGAGGGGGCGGGGCCAAGCGACCGTTAGAGATCTTGGCTCGGTCAGTCAGCAGCTGCACACCCACTGTGTAATCGCTCCTCCCACCTGTAACGACACCCCGTGTATGAAAGGGGTTAACGTCGTTTAGGATATTCCATTCCCGAACACAAGGCAACTACCAGACACTCCAACCAGCCGAATAAGACCCCATACAAATAATTCTCCCCCAGATACGAGACAAAGCTCTGTGTTGATGTTCAAACAGGAATGAGTTTATTTAAGCACATGTTCACAGATATCTCTCTTCAAAAACACTCCCCCCACCCTTGGGAAACAGGGCGGGTTAAACTGTCCAATGACAATTGTTATACAGGTCAGGTGTGTTCCAACTTCTCAGTACACAGTCTTATCAGCAGGGGGGTTGGAGGAATCCCCCCTCCCTTTTTCCTCCCAGCAAGACACTTCCACATCCCATAATAGTTGATGCATCCAGCCACAATAGACAATAGAATAGTCACACCCCACCCCATTACAGCAAATAGTACACAACAGCCAACACACAATATACACACAATATATACACAATGTATACAGCATTGAATCTGCCTAGCACAGATCAGACTGGGGTTCTCATTCACCCTGTGCCCCTATTAGACACACAGGGTGATTTAAACATAAGAGGCGTCGGGGAAGCTGGACAAGGAACCTCCAGAACTCTTCAGGGCAAGCTGAGCCGCACAAACCCCCGACCCAAAGCGACTCCTGTCACACATCTCCCCTTTTGGCAGGAGACCAACGCAGGAGGAGACCCCAGACGGGTTGACTCCGGAGTTAGTCAGTAGTTCCAGTCCCCCAATGCCAGTATCCACACAGTACCCCAAATAAATTGTCCCAAACAGAGCATTACTCACCCAGCCAACCTCTGCCTCTCTCAGAGAACATACCCGCAGCTGGGGAGAGGCCTGGACTGGCCATTCTCCCTCGAGTCCTTTCAGCCACTGGAGAGAAGACAGGGTGACTGGGCTCAGTCCGTCATGCTGTTGGGGATCTGGGCCAACTGCCCAGCATCCCTGGGGTATACAAGTGTAGACTGAAGTCCCATCCACTACCACAAGAACTCCCTCTTCTGTTAGTTGAGGGCAGAGGCCAGCAGCACTCTGCTCTGTTGCCAGCTCTTCTGCTGGGTTGCTATGAGTGGCAACCGCAGTCCCATCCCCCGATATCAGCTCAAGCGGCAGTTGTGTGCAGAGGCCAGTAGCATTCTGCCCTGCTGTCAGTGATTCAGGTGGGAGTAAAAGCTTTACCACCTCAGCTTGTTGCTGGAGAGAGGGGCCAACTGCCCTGGCTCCCTCGAACTCCACAGTTGTTTCCGGTGCTGGGCAGAGATTGGTAGCACTCTGCCCTGTTGCCAGCACTTCTGCTGGAAACCCCACACCATCTGCTCCGGCTAACTGTTGGGGAGGGAAAATGGCTGCTTCTCCTCCCTGCATCTCTGAACTCCACTGGGAGAGAGGAACCATCACCTTCTCACCTCGGGCCTCTGAAACTACCATGAGTGTAGAGCAGGGGTCTGCAGTACTCTGCCCTGCTGCCAGTTAGGGATGAGCCGAACACTCCCCGGTTCGCTTCGCACCAGAACCTGTGAAAGGACCGAAAGTTTGCGCAAACTTTAGAACCCTATTAAAGTCTATGGGACTCGAACATTCAAAATCAAAAGTGCTAATTATGAAGGCTAATATGTAAGTTATTGTCCTAAAAAGGGTTTGGGGACCCGGGTCCTGCCCCAGGGTACATGTATCAATGCAATGCTGACGTTTTTTCGGGAGCAGTGATTTTAATGATGCTTAAAGTGAAAAAAATGTGAAATATTCCTTTAAATATCATACCTGGGGGGTGTCTATAGTATTCCTGTGAAGTGGCACATGTTTCCCGTGTTTAGAACTGTCCCTGCACAAAATGACATTTCTAAAGGAAAAAAAGTAATTTAAAACTGCTTGCGGCAATATGGATGAAAATCATTGAGAAAAATGGCATGGGTACCCCCCTAGCCCATTACCAGCCCCTTTGGGTCTTGTATGGATATTAAGGGGAACACTGCACCCAAATTAAAAAAAGGAAAGGTGTGGGGCCCCTAGGCCCTATATACTCTGAACAGCAGTATACAGGCGGTACAAACAAGACAGGGACTGTAGGTTTGTTGTTACGTAGCTCCAGCCAAAAAATCTATTTTTAAGGTTTTTGGAAAACATAGGGAAGGGTTATCACCCCTGTAACATTTGTTTTGCTGTCTGGAAAAATTTGGCCTTTGGTGGTGTTGCTGGTGCCACAACACTGTAAGTCCTCACAGTTACTCTTGGTGGGCGCAGGAATGGGCCAAGCTGTGAAATATTAGATCAAGAATTGTAATTACAAGCCCCTGTTGAACAGGGGCAGAAAAATTGGGCCTTTGGTGGTGGTGGTGTTGCCACAACACTTTAAGCCCTCACAGTTACTCTTGGTGGGCGCAGGAATGGGCCCTGCTGTGAATTATTAGACCAAGAATTGTAATTACATGCCCCTGTTGAACAGGGGCATAAAAATTGTGCCTTAGCCACTGGTGCCACAACACTGCAACCCCTCACAGATACTCTAGTTGGAGCGCAGGAATGAGCCCTGCTGCAAAGTATTGCATTAAAAATTGTAATTACACGCCCCTGTTAAACAGGAGCTGAAAAATTGGGCCTTAGCCACTGGTGGCGGTGCCCAGAAACAAAAATGTTCTTACATGCTATCAGCATGATCATTAAGGAGGAAAAGCATAGTCACTCAGCATAACAGGATAGTCACTCTGCATCAGCATAGGCAGTCTTGAAGGGATCTGACATTTCAAAGAAAATTATTCTGTTACATCAGCATCAGATGCTTGGTGGTGATCCAAGACTGATTTTTTATGAAGGTTAGTCGACTGAGTCAGTGGACAGGCGCACCCTGTGATCGGTTACAAAGCCTCCAGCAGCACTGAATGTGCGTTCCGAAAGAACGCTGGATGCAGGACAGGCCAGTAGCTCAATTGCATTCTGTGCAAGCTCTGGCCAGTGATCCATCCTCAAGACCCAGTAACCCAGAGGATTTTCGGTGGGAAAGGTGTCCAAGTCTGATCTTGCCCCTAGGTATTCCTGCACCATGTAAAACAGACGCTGGCGATGGTTGTTGGAACCGATCATACCTTGGGGCTGTGGACTAAAAAATTGTCTGAACGCATCGGTCAGACGGCCACCTTCTCAACCGCTCCTTCTTTGACTGACCGAAGCCTCAGCAACACGTTGTCCAGGACCAGGAATTTGTAACCTCCCAGTCTCTGAGAACGCGTTGCACAGATGTTTCATCCTCTGCTCCCTCTGCGACGCCACGATAAGGTCCGCAACCTTACTCTTGTAACGTGGTGAATCAAGGAGGGTTTAGGGTTAAAAAGGAAAATACTCAACAAAAAAGAGGCCCGGTATCTCATACCAGATTCCTGCCGTACGCCCATTATCTATTCTATTCCAAAGATACATAAAGACAAAACGAATCCACCACCTAGGCCTATTGTTAATGGAATAGATTCTCTTACAGCCAGAACAGGTCAATATATAGACCACTACCTCCAACCGGCTGTACAAAACACGAGAGCCTACCTAAGGGACACAAAACAAATGCTACAGATTATAGCCAATATCCCTAGAGAAGATAGTCCTTGGATTATGGCCACCGCAGATGTATCTTCTTTATATACGGTTATCCTCCACTATCAAGCTTGTGAAGCTGTAAAATGGGGACTAAGGAAGTACACGAAGTTGCCATGCGTACAGAGGAAATTTTTAATTAAATGTCTTGATTTCTGTCTTAAAAATAACTATTTCTGGTATAACAAAAACTATTACCATCAGCAAACGGGTGTTGCAGGGGGGGCCAAGTTTGCCCCCAGCGTAGCAGGGCTATTCATGGCCGAATGGGAAGAGGAAAACGTTTTCAAGAACAGACCTAAAGAACTAGAAATATACAAAAGGTATATTGATGATATCTTTATTTTGTGGAAAGGAGAAGCCAATCAATTAGAGTCGTTTTTAAATAATTTAAATATTAACGATAGAAATATTAAACTATCATGGGACATGAGTGAGAGAAACGTAACATTCCTCGACCTAGAAATCATACAAGATATTTATGGTTTTAAGTCCCAGACTCACTTTAAAAATGTGGATAGAAATAGCTATCTGCCAATTGAAAGTTGTCATCACAAGAACTGGCTCTTCAACGTCCCCAAAGGTCAACTTATGCGTTTAAGAAGGAACTGTAGTAGTATGGAAACTTTTATGAATCAAGCTGAAGAAATGGGACAAAGATTCATTAAAAAAGGATACAAAGACACATTCATCAAAGAGAAGATCACTGAAGTAGTACAAATGGATAGAGATGAATTAATCAAAGACAAAATAAGACAGAAATCAATACAGGCACCGGTACCCATTATCCTGGACTTCAATGTACAACACAAAACAATTGAAAAAATCGTTAGACGACATTGGCACATACTACTGGCAGATAGGCAGCTACAAGAGACATTATCTACAAACCCGAGGTTTATATACAAGAGAGCTCCCACACTACGCGACAAAATAGTAAAGAAAGTACCAGATCCCCCAAGTAAACCTTTTTCATTTTCCTCCTTCTTCACACTAAAGGGTTTCTACCCCTGCAAAAGATGCTTTGCATGTAGGAAAACTAAGAAACCAAATGAAAAGAAACAGAATTTCACATCCAACAGTACAGGAAATTCCTATGAGGTCAGAGATTTTATTTGCTGCAACACGGAAGGGGCTGTATATGCCCTAGAATGCAGTTGCGGCCTACAGTACATAGGACGCACAAAAAGACCCTTGAGGATACGCATTAAGGAACACGTACAAAACATAATAAAAGGCTTTGATAAGCACAACGTATCTAAACACTTCCTATTACACCACAATAAAGACCCGTCAGAATTAAAATTTTGGGGAATCGAACCATACACCAAACACTGGCGGGGGGGCCATAAGGTGAGGACTCTAAGTCAATTAGAGTCCAAATGGATTTTCACCCTCGACACTTTTGTGCCGAGGGGCTTAAACGTGGAATTGGACCTCAATTGTTTTCTTAGCGATTTCTGAAGCACTTATAATTATGTTGCATTTTTACATGCATTTATTATAAACTACATCCCTGATTCTATTTATCTAGTTCCATTCCCTCCAATCTTAATTCATATATATATATATATTTTTTTTTTTAACAAGAAGAACATATATATATTTTTAACTTTTATGCCATTATATATTTATGAACTTCACTTTTTTAGCTTCACTATGTATATTTTAGGAATATGCACGGCATATAGTGCATGGCATATAATATGCATGGCATATAGTGCCTATAAATTCTTTGTTTGCAGGATAAGCCTACGTCTATCTTATGCACACCAGACCTACCTACATACCGAGACAATAATAAGCCCCACCCACATATTGGAATCTCGGCTGTTGTTTCTTAAATCTTTTAAATTATTTTAATTATTTATGTTCCCTTACCGACAAACTGTATCCATACTTATAAACACCTTAACTTGAGCTATTGGATACAAGTATTAGTCGCAGTTACATTTAAACTATGTTTTTTAATTATTGTTTTTAATAAAGTTATTCCCTTAATCTATATAGAGTCTGCACACATAGACTTCAAAAACATGGCCGCCAGATTCCGCATATTTAGCATAGGGAAAATGGCGGCGGGTGTTGTGGTTTTTAGATAACCAACAAAATGGCCGCGTCCATATGAAAAGACGTCCCACAAGAAAATGGCCGCCAATGATAGTTTACATTGGACCACAAGAAAATGGCCGCCACATTCATTAGTATAGTATCTCTATTTAAAGACAACAATCATGCCTTCCCATCATCCCCTGATGAAGTCGCGTGACCGTGACGCCACGCGTAGGGACGGAAAAGGCATAGAGACAGACGGAGGCTAATGAGCTCGCCGCTCGTATGAGATACGTTTTTTGCACTTAATGTTAATGTGAGTACCTAGTATATGCGCGGAATAAACGTACCCTGCTGGTTTTACATACTTCACTATCGAGATATCCCTTGTTTCCTTTTGCTTCTTGCAAACCCTGGTGCCATTTGAGAGATAACCCAGCACTTAGGATCCAGTGACTGACCCAGGACCCCATGTGAGGAACCAACATTCCCATTGCTTTCATATGCGGTTACCTTGCTACCGCAAGGTAAGAGGCCACCCTCACTTCATAGTGTGTGCTGCACAGAACAAGAGATAATTTTATCTCTATACCACCCTGCATGAAAAACGGGACACTCATTTTTTGAAGAGAGCACTTCTGTTGCTACTAGCACCACCAGCGGATGCATTTTTGAATTCATTGAACTGTTGCTGCTTTAGTTCACATTGGACACTTATGTTTTTTAGCACATTGTGCACATTGTTTCAGACACTTGCACAGGAACTGTGTGATTAACGGCTGTTGCACATTGCAGCCGTTTATGTATTTAATTTCTATTTTGCACTTTTTTGTCACTTTATTGACATATTGACAGTCTGCACATTGCACTTTGGCAGTTCACATTGCGACTTGGTCTTATGTTTTAAGCTTATGTGTATACCCCAAGTTGCATCACTATTTTAAGCTTCATTTTATTCACATATTATTATATTATTATTATTATATTATTATTATATTATTTTATTCCCAATTGGATTTATTTTCTACCAGTATTTTATTCTGTATTTATTTATATTAGCATTTATGCACTTTTGGATTTAATATTATATTATATTCCTTTACCGAGCTTAGAGGTTACCCCTCACGCAGTATATATTTTGAACAGCGCAACACCACATTTTTACCTCAATCAAGGAGGGTTGCCAGCCAGTAATGATCCCTCTCCTTGATAGCACGAATACGAGCATCCTTCCGCAGGCTTTGCAGGGTCAGGGAGGCCATGCAGCATAGGTTTGCTGAGGCATTCGGTGCAGAGTCCTCTGGGTCACTCAGGACAACATGATCCGCAGCCACCTCCTCCCAGCCACGTACAAGTCCATGTGTTTCTTGGGACTGTAATTGATCCCTTGAAGACTGCTGCTGATGCTGAGTGCTAGGCTCCACCTCCATGCTGACACAATCCTCCTCCTCCTCCTCTTCCTGTGTGATAGGCGGGCCAGCAGGAACACTGTCTGGATAAAGGAGGCCTTGACTATCTCTCACTGTCTCACTATCTCTCACTGTCTCACTATCTCTCACTGTGTCTCACTATCTCTCACTGTGTCTCACTATCTCTCACTGTCTCTCACTGTCTCTCACTGTCTCACTATCTCTCACTGTCTCACTGTCTCAATATCTGTCACCATCTCTCACTATCTCTCACTGTTTTACTATCTCTCACTATTCCACTGTCTCTCACTGTCTCACTGTCTCACTATCTCTCACAATCACACTGTCTCACTATCTCTCACTGTCACACTGTCTCACTATATCTCACTATATCTCACTATCTCTCACTGTCACACTGCCACACTGTCTCACTATCTCTCACTGTCTCTCACTGTCTCACTATCTCTCACTCTCTCACTGTCTCGCTATCTCTCACTATCTCTCACTGTCTCGCTATCTCTCACTGTCTCGCTGTCTCTCACTGTCTCTCACTGTCTCACTATCTCTCACTATCTCTCACTGTTTTACTATCTCTCACTGTCTCACTATCTCACTATCTCACTATTTGACACACTGTGTCACTATCTCTCACTGTCTCACTATCTCTCACTATCTCTCACTATCTCTCACTATTTCACTATCTCTCACTGTCTCACTGTCTCTCACTGTCTCACTATCTTTCACTGTCTCACTATCTCTCACTATCTCTCACTGTCTAACTGTCTCACTATCTCTCACTGTCTAACTGTCTCACTATCTCTCACTGTCTCACTATCTCTCACTGTCTCACTATCTCTCATGAAGTCATGTGATATGACGACACGCGTCAGGACGTAGCACAGACACACCGCCAGCAGATCCGAGAGGAGATGAGCTCGCCGCTCGTAAGGATTCAACACCCCGTTTTTACTTTTAAATGTGAGTTTTTTTACTCTAGTTTTAATAAACGCCCTTAGCGGTTTCAGACCCACACTATTTCTCCTTCCTTTATTTTTTCACAATTCCAACTTTGTGACTGCCGCTGCTGACACCTGAGGGTTGCATCGATTGCACCATAGATGCCACACTCTTTCCCAGTGGCACGAGCTCGGCGCTTGTTTGGATTGAGGTCCACGCTCACTCTATTACAAGTGAGTGTGTGAATGTATGCACCAGCTATCCATCTTGCTGCACTCACAAAGTTGCGCTATTGATGTGCCTTTTGTTTATGTTTTTCTCATATATACTCCAATGAGTAACGGTGCCACAAAGACCAGGCCATAAGGACGCGATACCCCCCTTCACTACAGAGAGCTGCTGTTTACCGCCCCCCCTCCAACAGGGAGGTAAGCTAGGTGTGACCACAGGGTGGACGCCACAGGATTTTCTCCAAGCACTCCACTGGTGACGGGACTTTATCTACATGTGACTTATCCATATACCATATATTTATAATAAGTTATTTTGGAAGTATCGGGAAGTCACCACCAGGACTTATTTGGGACTGTCTTTCTTTATTAGTTTAGTTCACTTATGCACTGAGTGTGTTATTCCATTCATTCCATCCATCCTATTCCTCCCATTTATGGATAATGTTTGTGGATTATCAATATGTTTTAGTGATTTAATTTTCTAACACGTGTTGCACATTTGGATCATCTAGATATTGGTTTTATATGTCACAATACTGTTCACTGTGTTACACATTTTCTCTTCTTTTTTTCTGATTATATTTGATCAGTCCTTTATTAGTGCACGTACATTTGTGTCACTGTGCACATTGCACACCATTGCTAGTTAGCCTAGTACTAGCTAATTACTTACCCACTCTGTCTCTCATTCTCCCTCACTCTCCCCTTCCCCTCCCTTCCACACCTTTCACTTTTGCTTGCCACATCCCCTCCGATTTTCATTTATACTCCTTCTCCCTCCCCATTTTTATCCAATCTGATACACTACAGCGCAGTCACCATCACGTTTTTTTATACTATCTCTCACTATCTCTCACTGTCTCACTATCTCTCACTGTCTCACTATCTCTCACTGTCTCTCACTATCTCTCACTGTCTCTCACTATCTCTCACTGTCTCACTATCTCTCACTGTCTCTCACTGTCTCACTATCTCTCACTGTCTCACTATCTCTCACTGTCTCACTATCTCTCACTATCTCTCACTTTCTCACTATCTCTCACTATCTCTCACTGTCTCACTATCTCTCACTGTCTTGCTATCTCTCACTATCTCTCACTGTCTCGCTATCTCTCACTGTCTCGCTATCTCTCACTGTCTCGCTATCTCTCACTGTCTCGCTATCTCTCACTATCTCTCACTGTCTCACTATCTCTCACTGTCTCACTATCTCTCACTGTCTTGCTATCTCTCACTATCTCTCACTGTCTCGCTATCTCTCACTGTCTCGCTATCTCTCACTATCTCTCACTGTCTCACTATCTCTCACTGTTTTACTATCTCTCACTATCTCACTATCTGTCACACTGTGTCACTATCTCTCACTATCTCTCACTGTCTCACTATCTCTCACAGTCTCCACTCCACTCCACACGAAACCCAGATGACGTAGGAGGGGGCGGGGTCACCCACCGACATCATTGGGTATTCCCCGCTTGCCCACGTACCAATGACGTGGGCAGGTGACCCATGTCTTCTGGTGTCCCTTGGCGGCTTTCTCGTCTCCTCCCGCATCAGCTTACCCCCCTGGGAAGCGCTTTCCCAAGAGGGTTACCTTGCGGTTGCGCTCCCGAGTCCTGTAGCCGGCGGCCAGAGCCGCCGACTACAGGACTCGGCCCCGGTCCTCACGTCTGCTATCAATCTATCCAATGAAGAGCCGAGAAGACCGGGCCAAAAATCAAGCGCGTTCTCAACGCTGGACTTTCGAGGGCTCAGGTAAGTAAACCGGGGGCTGGGGGGCTTGTAATCGTCTGATGTTTTTTCACCTTAATGCATAGGATGCATTAAGGTGAAAAAACATGAACCTTTACAACCCCTTTAACTAATCCATTAAAGGAGAAGTGTGGGATTTACAAAAAAAAAAAAAAAACCTACATTCTCACCTAGGTGGATGCAGCATCGCCCCCTGCCGCCTCAAAACCTGAGAACTCAGCGATGAAAGACCTTTGATTTCTCAGTTCTTAGTCATCAGTGAGCAGAGAGTTGGTGACTGTCAGTCACCGGCTTTCTGCCCTGCCCCTCCAGTGCTCACTGGTTCACGTTCTCAGCAGCAAGCTGAGAGGCTGAGCCAGTTGCTGCTCAGGCATCTGGGTAGACCCTGACATTAAATTCGGGATTCCTTCAGAGTCTGGCCCAGGTGAGTGATGTCAGCCAACACCAATCCAATGTCAGCTGAACACGGGTCAACGGAGTGCACTTCTGTGACTCACAGGAAAAGTAGGGTACTGCAGATAAGTACCGTATATACTCGAGTATAAGCCGACTCGAGTATAAGCCGAGGTACCTAATGTTGCCAAAAAAACTGGGAAACCTTATTGACTCGAGTATAAGCCGATGCCCCACTGTTCCCTAGCTCGCTGTTCCCTATTTTACATTGTAAATATTACCTGTAAAGAAGTTGCGGCTGCGGCGTCCATCGTTCAAATTCCGCGGTCTCTTCCTGTTCCTTCCTTGATAGGCGAGTCTCAGCAGACACTCTCCGCCTATCACGATCATTCTCTCATCCTCAGTTTTCCCAGCAGACACTGTGTTGGGTGTTCCGCCAATCACAGACGTCTGCTGGAAAACTGAGGATGAGAGAACGTTCGTGATAGGCGGAGAGTGTCTGCTGAGACTCGCCTATCAAGGAAGGAACAGGAAGAGACCGCGTAATTTGAACGATGGACGCCGCGGAATTTGAACGATGGACGCCGCAGCCGCAACTTCTTTACAGGTAATATTTACAATGTAAAAATTTCGATGACTCGAGTATAAGCCGAGGGGGGGACTTTCAGCCCCAAAAAAAGGGCTGAAAATCTCGGCTTATACTCGAGTATATACGGTAACACAGGACTCCTCCCAGTCCCTAGCCTTTGATTGGACAGTGAAGGAGAAGCAGCATACTAATGCGCTCATGTCACTGTCATTCCTTTTTCTACTCCTATCTGCATTCTCCTGAACATGAACTGACTGGCTCCTTGTGCTGCTCTTCCTTCCCTCAGCCTGAGCTCTGATGTACAGGGGATTTCCAGAGGCTGATACCAGGTTAAATTCAGTTATTTACACTTCTTGGGTTTAAATAAGTAGCAATATATGAATGAAAACAGAGCTGCTAATTTGTGTATTTTATATCTTCCTGGAGTTTCACTTTAACCTATCACTTAGCTTAGTAATTATTACAACCAAATGTTATTTATGAAAAATGGTATTATGGACTTTTTAGTCACATAAAATCCAACAAATAGTAAAATTGAATTATCTTTGTTATATATTCTAAAATTATCCATCAAAACCCAACTGGTATAAAGCCAATAAGAACTATGCACCCCACATATACTGCAATATGTATACTCCCCCCAACTGCCTTAAACATATCATCACAAAAACTGTATGAATGTCAATAATTGTATTGCTCTAAGGTGTGGGTGTCCCATATTCCAAGGGTTGTAGCTCTACATGTTTTGCAATTTGGTCGCTTCTTTAGGAGCTTTAAGTGTGTCTAGATAAAAAGAAAGGTGTACATAAATATTTGTAAGTACATATAATGATAAATTACAGAGCTATACACCTCTAACAAACAACTATTTAAGACGCACTTACAAGAGTACAAAGATATATACACATTCAGGGTAAAGTGGAGACACAGGGATCGATGAGGGCGTCAAGTCACCAGGCGGGTGCCGGGGGGGTACATCAGTGGGCTGCAGAAGGGGTCAATATTTACTGAATTGCAATAGTACATAAGTAACCTGATTACTGACATTCATACAGTATTCGTGATGATATGTTGGGGATGGGTATACCCATTCCAATATATGTAGGGTGCATAGTTTTTATTGGCTCTTTTATACCAGTTTGGCTATGAAGGATATTTTTTGAATATAGTAATACAGATAATTCAATTTTACTTCTATTTGCTGGAGTTTATTTGCCTAAAAAGTCCATAGTACAATTTTTCATAAATAACATTTGGTTCTGATTTCTGGAACGTGCCACATGTTATACCTTTGGTGTATCCACAGTACCACCCTGTGGCTACAGTCTACCTCTTATATTAATAAATATTAGCACTAACCTAATTACCCCCCCCCCCCCCCTGTTAACTATAACACTAACCCAACCAATAACTATTTGCAGCAGCATGCTTATTTTATCTGGAAACTTCTTATCCAGACTGATGGACCCTCAACACTTTCATTGCCAACAGATCAGTGAATAATCTGCCATGAGAAACAAATTGTAGGTCAGACTAGGTGGATTGTCATTGGAGCAAACCTGTATCTTGAAAATGTTTTGCCCCCTAATCATTATACATTTTGCATCTATTTTTGTTGCATGATTACCGGTATATCATTGTGTGGTGGTGTAATTGGTCATATTTTGCATACTAGCATTTTGTCACCTCAGGTGGACCTTGCTGGTGAGTACACTACAGCAGAGCAATACAGTTTGGTCTAGGACCCACCTGAGGTTGTGACTGGGCAATCAAGGGTACTATCACAATAATGAGATCATTACTCTGCTCTAAACTCTGGTTAGGAAGCTTCCAGTGTTAGATGGACATCACTGTGCATTGCAGTAGAGCCCATTTGACTTACAGGAGAACTCAATTTTCTGTTTAGTGGACTCAATATTAAAAGACATTCATGTACCGTTGGAAGCTTCAAAATAAATGTGATTATAGCACCCCAATTGTCCCTCTTTTCAAACCAGATTCTTCTGTCCCTCCTTACCCCATAATTATCTAAAATGTTAGATTTAGTATTTAGATGTTAAAATCTTTATGATGTACTTAAAGCGGAGTTCCACCCTTTTTTATGTTTATTAAAAGTCAGCAGCTACAAAAAGTGTAGCTGCTGGCTTTTAATAAACATACACTTACCTGTTCCACTGTCCAGCGCCGCGCCGCCTGGAGCTCCGCTCCTCTCCCCCCTCCTCCGCCGGCGCGTCCATTCATTGTGTGGGCACCCAGCCGTGACAGCTTTCGGCTTCACGGCCGGGCACTCACTGCGCATGCGCGAACGGCGCAGCGGTCTGTGAGTGGACAGGCGATCGCCTGGGACCTGTCACGTCCCAGGTGATCGCCTACAGGGAGGAGCCGCCACAAGGCGATATGACGTATCGCCTAGGCGGCTCCAGGGCGAAAGGAGGAAGTGGGACAGGAAGTCCCACTCCTACTGAAGCCCCCACTCCCCCCCAAAAAAAATTACATGCCAAATGTGGCATGTAAGGGGGTGAGGAGTGGAATAAAAAAAAAGTAAAAAAAATTGGGTGGAACTCCGCTTTAATTGTATTTCCAAAACAATAAGCTGCGCATATACCTAAATAGGCCTATTCAAATGTTATATGTATACATATGGGGATGTGACCCCTCAGCACACAGTATTGAATGGCCAAGAATGAAATACCGTGATATAACGTAATAGTTCAACTTGCAAAAAAGAATGAGTGACTTATTACATGCGTATAATACAAAAGTCTCCTTTCCAAATATCAAGGTGATAAACAAAAAACAGTAAAAGTGGTTAAAGTAAAATGAATTCTAAAGTCTCTTCTTCCAAATTTCTGTGAAGATGATTAAAAGACACCCAGAGTGAAAGGAGTGATGGTAATATGGCAAAGAGAGGATCATCCACCAGTAATATGCTGCCGCTTACCAAAGAGTGAGATCTCTTTTTAAGGGAGATCATATGCGCTTGAGGCCATTTCCCCAGCCCTAGGTCTTTATATTCTGATGCCAAAAACTCTTCAATATTGATAAACACCAAATAAAGGAAAGTGATGGTATTGTGACACAAGAATCCTCCACCAGTAATATGCTGCCGCTTACCAGAAGATGAGATCTCTTTTTAGGGAGATCGTATGCGCTTGGGGCTATTTCCCCAGCCCTGGGTCTTTACACAGTGGAGCTGGACAAACCGCAAAAATCCTGGCAATAGCTCACATGCCTCTGTACAGCTGTCTCATCAGGCTTGGGCTGGGGAAATCGCCTATGATGTCCCTTAAGGCCTGGTTCACACTAGAGGTCGACCGATATATCGGCTGGCCGATATATCGGCCGATATTTGGCCATTTTTGATAAATCGGCATCGGCCGATTTATTATCAAGATTAGGCCGATATTTCAGACTGACCTCCGCTCATTCTTCCTTCTCCACACTCAGCGGCTCTGGCTGCATCAAGCGCCGCGCTGAGTGTGTGAGCAGAGAGGAGAGAGAGACAGAGAGGAGCTGTCAGCTTGATGTCGGAGGTGGGCGGGACCCGGCCGGGGTGGGCGGGACCCGGCAGCTAAATTACACCAGCCAATGATTGGGCTGCTTTAGAAAGGGGGCGGGGCCACATACACGTAGGGACCCGCCCAGATACCATCCCATTAGCTGGTGTAATATAGCTGCTGGGTCCCGCCCACCCCGGCCCGGGTCCCGCCCACCCCGACATCGAGCTGACAGCTCCTCTCTGTCTCTCTCTCCTCTCTGCCCACACACTCAGCGCGGCACTTGATGCAGCCAGAGCCGCTGAGTGTGTGAGCAGAAAGGAGAGAGAGAGAGGAGCTGTCAGCTCGATGTCGGGGTGGGCGGGACCCGGCCGGGGTGGGCGGGACCCAGCAGCTATATTACACCAGCTAATGGGATGGTATCTGGGCGGGTCGCTATGTGTATGTGGCCCCGCCCCCTTTCTAAAGCAGCCCAATCATTGGCTGATGTAATTTAGCTGCTGGGTCTGCAAAATCAGTGCAATCTGTCAGTGCCGCCAGCCAGTGCCACCGCCAGCCAGTGCCACCCGCCACCGCCAGCCACCGTCAGCACCACCCGCCACCGCCAGCCAGTGCCACCCGCCACCTCCAGCCAGTGCCACCCGCCACCGCCAGTCAACGCCACCGCCAGCCAACGCCACCCGCCACCGCCAGCCAGCACCACCCACCGCCAGCCAGCACCACCCACCGCCAGCCAGCGCCGCCCGCCACTGCCAGCCAGCGCCACCTGCCACCGCCAGCCAGCGCCAGCCACCGCCAGCCAGCGCCACCCGCCACCGCCAGCCAGCGCCACCGCCAGCCAGCGCCACTGCCAATCAGTGCCATCTGTCCCAAACTAGTGCCATCTGTCAGTTCCAAACAAGTGCCACCTGCTAGTGCCAATCAGTGCCAGTCAGTGTCAATAGTGCCATCTGTCAGTTCCAAACCAGTGCCACCTGCCAGTGCCATCTGTCAGTTCCAAACCAGTGCCACCTGCTAGTGCCAATCAGTGCCACCTGCCAGTGCCAATAGTGCCATCTGTCAGTTCCAAACCAGCGCCATCTGCTAGTGCCAATCAGTGCCACCTGCCAGTGCTAATCAGTGCCTCCTGCCAGTTCCACACCAGTGCCACCTGCCAGTGCCACCTGCCAGTTCCAAACCAGTGCCACCTGCCAGTGCCAACTGTCAGTTCCAAACCAGCGCCATCTGCTAGTGCCAATCAGTGCCACCTGCCAGTTCCACACCAGTGCCACCTGCCAGTTCCAAACCAACGCCATCTGCTAGTGCCAATCAGTGCCACCTGCCAGTGCTAATCAGTGCCTCCTGCCAGTTCTACACCAGTGCCACCTGCCAGTTCCAAACCAGTGCCACCTGCCAGTGCCAACTGTCAGTTCCAAACCAGCGCCATCTGCTAGTGCCAATCAGTGCCACCTGCCAGTTCCACACCAGTGCCACCTGCCAGTTCCAAACCAGTGCCACCTGCCAGTGCCATCTGTACTGAGGACATCAAGTGTGTGCTAGAGTGACGGGAGTAAGCAGGAAGGAGTGGAGTGGGTGAGGGTTTTTTTTTTTTTTTTTTTTTTAATCTGCCACACAAAAATCGGCCACAAAAATCGGCCACAAAAATCGGCCATCGGCCGCCCAAATTTCTAAATATCGGCATCGGCATCGGCCAGCGAAAAACCCATATCGGTCGACCTCTATTTAGCTGGTTGACAAACTTCTTATAGCTCACAAGACCATGAAGTGCAACGTCACTGATTAATTTTCTGCATTCACATTTGGACTTCTTTCTTGAAAATCTATGTGCGGTCAGTAATGGACATGGTGAAAGGTTTCACCAGGTCATTGCCACAGTGGTAACATGGTATCAGAGCAGCTAGAATCCATCAATACTGGCTGACTATTATTACTATTTTGTGTTTTTTTTTTTTTTTTTTTTAGGTCTTCTTTTTTTATGCGGTTTACATTTTGGGACGTGTCTGTTGTCTTGTGGGAAAAACTAGCAAAAGCACTTAAAAACGCAACAAATTTGATGTGTTTCCATTAGTTTATGGAACCAAAAACACAACCTGTTGCAGGAGAAATAGTCCCTGACCCTTACCAAAAAACGCACCGGTGGAAAACGCGAGAACGTGAATCATAGAAAACCATGTAAAATGGACTGTAGCGCATTTCTACAAAACTGAAAACACAATGTAAAATGCATAGGTGTGAACCAAGTCTGAAGGTCTGTCATAATCGCCAAAATTTTTCAGAAAGCAGAACTTTTGGAAAACTTTGTCCAGTGTAATGAGATACAGTCGAGCACATTTAATTAATGCATAAAAAGAAATGCATTTTTAAATGCAACTAAGTCATTTAATGTTTTTATATTAATAAAATTGTGAGGGTACCCGCGCTATGGTTGTATGTTATGTGCACTTACTATACGTGTTTGTGCGTGAACCATACTGGGGCGACAAACGCTCCGACATTGGGAGCTCATGACGTGTGAAAATCAATGATTCCCTATGGGAGCCGTCTTAACTGGTCCGACACATGTCGGTCCGACTTTGAGAATGCTCCCTGTACTACTTTGGTCCGACTTTGATCCGACTTCAGCCCATTGACTATCATTGAAGTCGGATCAAAGTCGGACCGCAGTCTTGCATGATCCGACTTTGGAATGCGACTTGTGCTGTACTGCTCTTGAGGGGGAACTCCAGGCCAAATTTTAAATAAAAAACCGGCATGGGTTCCCCCTCCAGGAGCATACCAGGCCCTTAGGTCCAGTCTGGATTTGAAGGGGCGCCCCAAGCCAAAAAAAACGGCGTGGGGGTCCCCCCAAAATCCAAACCAGACCCTTATCCGAGCACGCAACCTGGCAGGCCGCAGGGGAAGAGGGGGGACGAGAGAGCGGCCCCCCTCCCTCCTGAACCATACCAGGCCGCATACCCTCAACATGGGGGTTTGGTGCTCTGGGGCAGGGGGCGACCTGCGGCCCCCCCACCCCAGAGCACCCTGCCCCCATGTTGATGAGGCCAGGGCCTCTTCCCGACAACCCTGGCCGTTGGTTGTCGGGGTCTGCAGGCGGGGGGCTTATCGGAATCCGGGAGCCCCCTTTAATAAAAGGGCCCCCGGATCCCGGCTCCCCCACCCTATGTGAATGAGTATGGGGTACATCGTACCCCTACCCATTCACCTGGTGGAAAAAAATTGCAATAGAAAAACCACACAGCTTTTTAAAGTATTTTATTGCACAGCTCTGGGGGTCTTCTTCCGACTTCGGGGGTCTCCGGTGTCGTCGCCGCGCTCTCCGGTTCTTTCTTCTGCCGGGCCTCCGCTAACTTCTTTTTAGCTCTTTTGCAAACGGAGGCCCGGTCTTCTCCGTCGTCTCGTCCGGCTCTCCGTTGTCCTTCTGCCGGCCCCTCCACTAACTTCTTTAGCTCTTTTGCTAGTGGAGGAGCTGGTCTTCCCGTTGTCGCCGTCGGCGTCTTCTTCCCTCTTCTCCTTCTCGATGTTGACGCGTCGCTTCCTCCCACTGTAATACTGGCTCTCCGCTCCGCATTAATATAGGCTTCTCATGACGTCACAGTCACATGTTCCGGGGGACATGGCCCCGGAGCATGTGACTGTGACGTCATGGGAACATGTGACTGTGACGTCATGAGAAGCCTATATTAATGCGGAGCGGAGAGCCGGACGAGACGACGGAGAAGACCGGGCCTCCGTTAGCAAAAGAGCTAAAAAGAAGTTAGCGGAGGCCCGGCGGAAGAAAGAACCGGAGAGCGGGAGAAGAACCGGAGAGCGGGAGAAGAAGAAGGCGACGGAGAAGACCGGGCCTCCACTAGCAAAAGAGCTAAAAAGAAGTTAGCGGAGGCCCGGCAGAAGAAAGAACCGGAGAGCGCGGCGACGACACCGGAGACCCCCGAAGTCGGAAGAAGACCCCCGGAGCTGTGCAATAAAATACTTTAAAAAGCTGTGTGGTTTTTTTATTGCAATTTTTTTCCACCAGGTGAATGGGTAGGGGTACGATGTACCCCATACTCATTCACATAGGGTGGGGGGGCTGGGATCCGGGGGCCCCTTTATTAAAGGGGGCTCCCGGATTCCGATAAGCCCCCCGTCCGCAGACCCCGACAACCAACGGCCAGGGTTGTCGGGAAGAGGCCCTGTCCTCATCAACATGGGGGCAGGGTGCTCTGGGGTGGGGGGGCCGCAGGTCGCCCCCCTGCCCCAGAGCACCAAACCCCCCATGTTGAGGACATGCGGCCTGGTACGGTTCAGGAGGGAGGGGGGCCGCTCTCTCGTCCCCCCCTCTTCCCCTGCGGCCGGCCATGTTGTGTGCTCGGATAAGGGTCTGGTTTGGATTTTGGGGGGACCCCCACGCCGTTTTTTCGGCGTAGGGGCGCCCCTTCAAATCCAGACCAGACCCAAGGGCCTGGTATGCCTCTGGAGGGGGAACCCATGCCGGTTTTTTATTTAAAATTTGGCCTGGAGTTCCCCCTCAAGATTCATACCAAACACAGTGCCTGATATTGGCGGGGATCCAAGTCGGATCCCCGTTCATTGAAAGTCGGACATATGTCGGCTTCATGTCGCAGGGCAAAGTCGGATCCAAAGTAGGACAGATGTCGTGTCGCACTAGTGTGAACCCAGCCTAAAAAGAGATTTAACTCTCAGGTAAGCGGCAGCATATTACTGGCGGATGATCCTCTCTTTGCCAGATTACCATCACTCCTTTCACTCTGGGTGACTTTTAATCATCTTCACAGAAATTTGGAAGAAGAGACTTTAGAATTCACTTTAACCACTTTTGTTTATCACCTTGATATTTGGAAAGGAGACTTTTGTATTATACGCATGTAATACGTCACTCATTCTTTGTTGCAAGTTGAACTATTACGTTATATCACGGTATTTCATTCTTGGCCATTCAATAGTGTGTGCTGAGGGGTCACATCCCCATATGTATACATATAACATTTGAATAGGCCTATTTAGGTATATGCGCAGCTTATTGTTTTGGAAATTTGTTATATAGTGTGTGTCTCACATATAAAGTTGCAGCAATACGGTACACATCACCAGGACTAGCGCAGTAATTAACCATTTACACATTTTGTACTTAATTGTATGCCTGACTTCTAAATCAAGGCTAATTTTCAAATGCTAGTATAGAAGAAAAAACGTTCTAGAAAAAGCATCAGCCTGTTTAATCACCTGTTTTTTTGTGTTTTCCTTACTTTGCTGATATAGACCATTGTAGATAACTGGAATTGAACAGAATTCGATAAAGGTGTGTTTTTTGCACTATAATTTTCAGTGGTTAGCACAATCTGTATATGGTAAGGGAGGGTGCCTCGTTTGCCTAAATAGATTTACTCTGAAAGTTTTTCCATTGAAATAGAGTTATTGTACTACATGCCCTACTCCTTCTGTATGAACTGTATTGTCATTATACTGTCCCCCTTTATATGGTAAGCTGTTGGCACTATATAAATCCTGTATAATAATAATAACAATATCTACAGTATTTGGTTTAAACTTAGCTTTAAAAGCACTTCCACATTCTATGTGTATGCAGTTTATAAACATAATCCAAAAATGAAGTCACTATCTGAAGGTGTCTTCTGGCATTCTGAACTTTCCAGCTCTATGTCTACATTGTACTGCCTTCTCTTTCAATAGTGGCTAATTAAAACTAAATTATATACAAAGAAGAAAAAAAGCAGATACTGCACTGAGCATTGTACATTATTAAAGAAAGCAATGGTTGTTGTGTTACAGCATCAAGTAAGACCTCAAGATGGCGTTGCAAGCTTAAAGTCATCTACCATTTCTCTTACTTCTTTCCTTAACCATCTTCATTGTGACATATGGCACAGAACTAGGTTCTAAAGTATTTCTCCCTGAACCTGACTTATATTTGAAATAAAGAGACACTGCAGTAATGAATTAAATTAGCTGTAACAATACATTATTTTCCTTTTTCTTTGCTTGTTCACAATAGAGTACTCTAAGGCCCGGTTCACACAGGGGCGGCACGACTTCGGGGGCGACCTCGGCAGCGCGATCTCAAGACGACTTGAGACGCCCGCCGAGGCAATTTGCATAATGACTTCTGTATAGAAGTCAATGCAAGTCGCCCTGCGTCGCCCCCAAAAGTAGTACAGGAACCTTTTTCTAAGTCAGAGCGACTCAGGTCGCTCCTATTAGAACGGTTCCATAGCACAGACCGGGACGCGATTCCTCAGGCGACCGAGTCGCCTGAGGAGTCGCCCCTGTGTGAACCGGGCCTTAGTGGCCTTTGTTCATAAAGAGTTTCTTTCACAAAAAGTTTATTGGTTTTACAAATAAGTAAAAGTAATTGAAAGAGTTAATTAGGAATTCCAAGCAACAAAGCGTTGGTTCTTGAGTCATCAATAATAACTAATCAGGAATAATCTCAGAGATCTGACCAGGGCCGTCTTTAATGTTGATTGGACCCTGGGCAAAAAAATTCTTGCCCCCCCCCCCCCCCATGCAATTTTGCTCTCCACCTGCTCTGAGACATACAATAAATATCAGCTAGACTTAAAATCAGTTTACTGTATCAGATCAGGCAGGAATTGCGATTGGTTGCAGCATATCATTACCACTTACTGACTGGTTGCTAGAGGTTAAAGCACACATTACGGCTCACTGATTAGTTGCTAGAGGTTACAGCACATGATTTCTTCTTGTTGATTGCTTGCCAGAGATTACTGTACAGTAATACAGCTCACTGATTGGTTTCTAGAGGTTACAGCACATCATCTCTTCACTGCAGAGGGGCATGATATACATATGAATGCCACCTTTATTTACATATGAATGCTGCCGGCCTCAGCTTTTTACATATAAATGATACCGCTATTTACATATGACTGCTCCTGTTATTTACATATGAATGACGGTTATTTACATGTAAACACAAGGTCTGCAGGTGAGTCATCTGTACACAACAATAAGGCAGAGCTGGGCAGCATTAGTAGCAGCACTTCACACTGAGATATCAAGACACAGCACAGGATTAAAACTTCAAGGGACAAGGGAATTTAAACTGGGATAGTTGGCAAGTATGAGGCAGCTGCTTTGGACCCCACAACAATGACAGGGCCAAGGGCAGCTGCCCCTTTAGCCCTGTCTTAAAGACGGCCCTGGATCTGACTCCAGTAGAGTGAATTACTATTTGTTGCTGCTAGTGTAAAAATTAAATAACTTAAACCAGGGGTCCTCAAACTACGGCCCACCCAAGTTTTTTACCCTGCCCCCTTGCTGTTTGGGCACTGGAGCCCTCACAACACGTGGTCCACCCAGAGAGATGCATTCCCAGCAGACCCCGCTCCATAGGGGGAAACTGGACCAATCTTGGGCACTGTCCAGGGTGGGGGCGGAGACAGAGAGCCGGCTCCAGTGCGAAAAAGCTTCACAAGGATCCTCCTCGTGGCTGCCTGTTGATAGCGGTAAGTCCCCCAGCACTCCTCTTTCTAATTCCTGTGCACTGGAGAGGATGGCATCATCACTGGGCACAGGTCAGGCTGCATTACTGGGCACAGGTCAGGCTGCATTACTGGGCACAGGTCAGGCTGCATTACTGGGCACTGGTCAGGCTGCATTCCTGGGCACTGGAGAGGCTGGCTGTTCTGCTGGGCACTGGTGAGGCTGCATTGCTGGGCACTGGTCAAGCTGCATTACTGGGCACTGGAGAGGCTGGCTGTGCTGCTGGGCACTGGTCAGTTTGCATTGCTGGGCACTGAAGAGGCTGGCTGTTGCTTCTGGGCACTGGTCAGGCTGCATTGCTGGGTACTGGTGAGGCTTCATTGCTGGGCACTGGTGAGGCTGTGCTGATGGGCACTGGTGAGGCTACATTGATCTGGCCCCCCAACAGTCTGAGGGACAGTGAACCGGCCCCCTGTTTAAAATTTTTGAGGACCCCTGCCTTAAACAGACACTGTCATGGTCCTCTGATCCCACTTGTATTGAATGGTATTGTAACCGTATTCTTCATCTATTTTGTAAAGTGCTGTGCAAACTGCCTGAGCTATATAAATCCTGTATAATAATAATGAGAGATTGGTAGAGGCTGTCATTACTGAACTCTTCTTTGAAAATTCTAGTTCCTTCTAATTCCATCATTCTGATGCTTTCACTTTACTCACAATATTGGCCTCAATTTTAACTGCATTGCTGCAGAAGAGATATTTATTATCCGAAATGCATTGTTTTCCCCTATGCTCTTATGACATGGAAGTTCCCTGATGAAATCTAGCAGATTATGCAGGATTTGTCAGCTCAGCAAAAGATACCACAATTTGAATTGATAAGAGGGAAGGTCTGGACAGCCGCACTCCAATAAGCTTTTTTATCCTGTACCCTGCTGTGGTGTGTACTTTTGTTATTTTGCACAATAAAGGTGTTTTTATTGGAGTGCGGCTGTCCAGACCTTCCCTCTTCTAATTGCTATATGCTTAGCCTGCACCTGCTGCTTCCACCTTGAGGAGAGTGCCATTTCCACACATCCACCTGGAGCGGTGATCCCTTCCCACAATTTGAATTGAAATCTGAAGGGTAAGCCTCTATGAGAGAATTACCAAAGGAGCCATAGCTGCAAGTATGTATTTTTTATAACCTTAAAGTAGGACACATTTAATTACATTTTTGTTGCCATGGTTTTTATTTTGAGTATTTGAATTAATAAATATGTTTATCTATGAAGGCAGTTTCATGGTTACAGTTTTTGCTAATTATTATTTTTTTTATATGTGATTGTTATTATTATTTTTCTTTCATGCTGTGGTTTGTTGAGTTTATTTAAACAGGATTATTGGAAATGTTTAAGCAGTCACTTTAATACACTTTATGAAGGCATGGTCTACTATCATTACAATTAGAAAACTCACCATTGAGCAATGCCATGCAGCCAAGTCTGAAGCACATGTAGAAAAAAAGTGGCTGCAGAAGATTGGCAGAAATGCAAGAAATGCAAGAAAAGATTAAAAAAAAAGTGAAAAAAGTACAATGCGTTAGCAAACTAAATGTTGGTCAGTTAAAGGTTTATATCAACTTTAAAGACATGTTTCATATTGCAGATTATTGTCTACCAAATAAAAAAAAACGAGTTAAAGTATCTATAAAGGGGAACTAACTATTTGAGATAATATAATATAGCTTATATAAATATAAAAAAATTGCTGCAACAGGGTACATTTTAGAAAGTCTTTGCAAAATGTTCACGTCTATGTCATATCTCAATTTCACTGTTATATGGTGTTTGTAAATTACTTCTGTAAAAAAATATATTAATTTATTCATTTTTATATTCTGCAGTCCATATTTAAACCTGACCATATTGTGTTAATCAAATAATTTCTGCATTAGGCAAAGTAGTTCTGGAATAATTATTTAGTCAGCTTAATTATTTTTGATACATTTTGCTTGTATTGGAGGCACTGTTGTTCATTGATGAATTAAACGATAGATATATTTGACTAAATTATTCTTCCTCATCCCTGACAATATCCCAGGAGGCTGCTGGAGCTGGGCTGATGTAATTCCTTCTCACCTAAGGGGATAGGCAGGACCAAGAATATTTAAAAAGGGTGAAAACAAGGAGAGGGACGGATTACTATAATGTAGTCTGGTATGAAAGCCCACTTTAGGGAGTAAATTCCATATGGCCTGGACAATTATATTAGCATTCTCTCAGTCATGGTAGTAAAATGGAAATACAATTATAATCCTGTGCTGGTAGCTATTAACTGCTGGACTAGTCCTAATCAGCCTTTCATTCTCTTCCTATTACAATGCAAGGTCAACTTTAATGTAATCTACATTGCTATGCAGAAGAACATCAGTTGTTTGCAACAGTCTGGACATGCATACTGCTGTTACTTTAAGAAAGAAGGGGCTACCTTCAAAATAAACTTGCTATCAATGTGGTCATTGCTATGTATATTCCAGTTTTGTGAATTTAGACAATACTTTGCAGAGGCGCCTGTCACAAACCCTCTGTCTGCAAACAAAACTTGGTTCACCCTCAATGCTTCCTCTGTCCAGAACCATCACCATCCAAGACTCTCCAGCCCCCCAGGTCACCAGAGAACACCTCAGTGTAGGGTAAAAACCAGCAGACTCCTTTATTTTCACACATGTTACACAGATATCTCACTTCAAAACACTTGCCCCCCACACTTGGAAAACAGGGCGGGTTAAACTGTCCAATGACAATGGACACACAGGTCAGGTGTGTTTAAACTTCTCATCAGTAAACAGTCTTATCAGCAGGAGGGTTGTTGGAGGAATCCCCCCTCCCTCTTTCCTCACAGCAAGACACTTACACATCCCATAATAGTTGAGGCAGACAGCCACAATAGACAATAGGATACAGTCACACCCCAAACCATCACAGCAAATAGTACACAACAGCATGAGACAACACACAATATATACATATATACAACATTGAGTTTGACTAGCACAGATCATAGTGGGGTTCTCATTCACCCTGTGCCCCTATTAGAGACCCAGGTTGACGTACACATAAGGGGGCCTGGGGAAGCAAGACAAGGAGCCTCCAGAGTTCTCCAAGGCAAGCTGAGTTGCACAAACCCCCCACTCAAAGTGACCCCTGTCACAGCGCCCTAAAAAAATCTGCCATTTTGTCCATTCAGGGTAAAGTGGCAAGGTGTCTTGATAGGGCAATCCTCTCACCCACTGATACTTTCTTTGTGCTTTCTATTCGCTAGCAGGAGTGCATAGTCTCACCCCTCTTGTCACTCATTTTCAGTGCTTAGTCAGGGTTAATGTCTCAGGGTCAGGGTTAGACTCTTGTGGTGCATGTGTTTCAAAGAAAACCATTACTGTATCTCGTTAGCTCAGCCTCCTAGCTTACTTGGGTTTAGCTTTGTGCAGCACTGTAGCATACTCTATCTGTCTCATGCAAAGAAGAGAAAAAACCTAGTGCTCAAGGCACGGTGTAACCCCTCTGGATTTTTTAAAGGCAGACCCGGTGTTGAATATTTTTTTTTTTTTGGAAACATACAATAAAATTGCAGTAGCAAATGTGTTGCATATACAAATATCACTGATGAAAACAAACAGGGAAGGTGGAAAATGGCTAAACTCTCCTGGACCAGCAGAACCAGTCGATCCGGACCCAGACGGTAAACGGCCAGGGGGCGGGCCCACAGCCAGTGGTGGAGGATGGGAAAGGAGGCACCTAGACCAACTGCAAGAACTCCCAACTGGCTGAAATGTGAACTCCTACCAAAAGACGGCTGGCCACTGAGGCATAGAGTGTGGTAATTGTAGCAGAGGGCAACGGTTCTTATGTCTCTGGAGGTAAAAAAGAGACAACAGGAGACAGTGAGGGTACTGGGAGGGAACCTCATATGGATCAAATATGAGACCTGTCTATCATGACTGGCCACCATACCAGCAAGGAAAAGTGCACCCTGGTAGTAGAATAGGTCAGTGCATTAAAGGCGTATATAGAAGTCTGGAGACATAATAATAATAATGTATACTCCCAAAGTACCAACGTACTTGATTAGAACTTCTAATACCAACACTATATGTATGAATATGCAGATTACCATGGTACAGTGGCGGCCCGTCGATGGGGGGCGCCCGGGCGCCGCCCCCCCTCCTGTAGTCACCCAAAAAAAAAAAAAAACTGTCCCTTTAAGAATAATTTTTTTCGAAAAAATGGCCTTTTACTCACTGCACTATGTGGTGCCGGCCATGTGCATTATGGGAAGTGCCATGTCAATGCAATCACGAGATTGCAGATGCGGCGCTTCATTTGCAGGCTTTTGTCCCGCCTTGTGGCGCTTACCGAAGCGCCACAGCTTCTGCCCGGCGCTCGTAATATCTATTACTACGGCCGGGCAGTTTGATTGACATCTGAGTTGGATCATGATGTCACATCCTGTTTTCTCTCTCTCATTGAGCGAGAGAAAACCGGAAGTATGAGGAGCGGACTCCTCCATGCATTTGATGGGACAGACAGTGGAGTGTGAAGTGGACATCAATGACGGACTGAGACCTGGCATGGCTCCATAATGGCAGAGGTAAGCCCCTATGAGGGGAAGAAGGGGAAGCAGCTCTGTATATGCAGGGACTGAGGGACAACTGCAGGGAAGTAAATGTTTCACTCACTCGTGATAACAGCTCACTACACTGTGCACACTCAGGCAAAGCCTAATTTTTTGCAGGAGAAAGAGAGATACCGATCTTCCCCTGTGACAGGTTGCTGTCTGAGTGCTGCTATCTCACTGTTTGTTGAACTTGTCTCCATTATACTGTCCCAGCAGTAAATAAGGCTGAGCCTGAATGTGCAGTGAATGTTCTGTTATCAGATGAGGACAGAAGTTAACCCTTTACTTCCCTGCATTTGTTATGTTGGTTGGCTTCTCTTATTACCTACTGGAGCCTAGGTTCAGACTACTGCAATCTAAGACATGGCATGTGATTTGCACCCGCACTGCAGTGCGAATCACATGCGATGTCTGTGAGATGCGAGTTCAGCCATACAGTTGTATGGCTGAACTCGCATTAGATTTGCAAGAAAAAAAGTGCAGGGAGGGACTTGTTTTCCCCCACACTGAAATCGGTTCGCATTGGTGTTCTCACCTATGCGATGCGATTTCTGTGCGAGTTCACAGTTTACACTGCGATCTGTGAACCGATCTAGGGGGTGTCATTAACATTGTAATGACGCCCGCAGCGGTTCGCAGAGGGCAGTGCGAACTGCCTGCAGAAAAGATGCAATGCGGGAACCAGCGCTGGAATCGCACTGGTTCCCGCATCGCAATCAGTGCGAACCCAGGCTAAAGGAGAAGGATCATCTCCTAAAACCAGGGCTGGTGTTCCATGCTTCTAGATTAGAAGCATCCACTATTTTAGAATTCAACTGTTTGTTGAACCCGGGTGTATTACAAGGATGATGAGGATGATGATGGGTGTATTATGCAAGGATGAGGATAGCGATGATGGGTGTATTATACAAGGATGAGGATGGGTGTATTATACAAGGATGAGGGTGGGTGTATTATACAAGGGTGAGGATGATGATGATGGGTGTATTATACAAGGATGAGGATGGATGTATTATACAAGGATGAGGATGATGATGATGGGTGTATAATATGGGGATAAGGATAGTGATGATGGGTGTATTATACAAGGATGAGTATGATGACGGGTGTATAATATGGGGATGACGATGATGGGTGTATGACTGGAGCATCAGGGTGTCAGACAGTGTCAGTGAGTGTGCCACATCATGTCTCGCTGGCTGCTTTGCAATACATGATTTTGGGGATTTCTGTCATGCCATGTTCTGACTACGTTACACTACATAATAGTCACAAATTGTGAGTACATCTGTCCTGTAATGTATACAGCTATATACACCCACCTTCTTCCTTCCTGTATAAAGAGACCATCCTCCATCATAACTGACTGCAGATATACATCATTATTATTTATTTATTTTTATTTCAGGTACTTATATGGCGCCGTCAATTTACGCAGCGCTTTACATATACATTGTACAGTCACATTAGTCCCTACCCTCAAGGAGCTTACAAACTAAGGTCCCTAACACACATTCATACACATACTAGGGCCAATTTAGACAGGATCCAATTAACCTACCAGCATGTCCTGTTACTGTATACATAGCTGTATACAGGACAGATGATGTATATCTGCAGTCAGTGATGATGGAGGAAGCTCTCTATATACAGGAAGGAAGATGGGTGTATATAGCTAGCTGTATACAGGACAGGTGATGTATACCTGCATACCCTGATCTGTGAGGCTGAGCTGTATACCCTGATCTGTGAGGCTGAGCTGTATACACTGTCCTGTGAGGCTAGGGCTGCATACACTGTCCTGTGAGGCTAGGGCTGTATACACTGTCCTGTGAGGCTAGGGCTGTATACACTGTCCTGTGAGGCTAGGGCTGTATACACTGTCCTGTGAGGCTAGAGCTGTATACACTGTCCTGTGATGCTGGGGCTGTATACACTGTCCTGTGATGTTGGAGCTGTATACACTGTCCTGTGATGTTGGGGCTGTATACACTGTCCTGTGATGCTAGGGCTGTATACACTGTCCTGTGATGCTAGGGCTGTATACACTGTCCTGTGATGCTAGGGCTGTATACACTGTCCTGTGATGCTAGGGCTGTATACACTGTCCTGTGATGCTAGGGCTGTATACACTGTCCTGTGATGCTAGGGCTGTATACACTGTCCTGTGATGCTAGGGCTGTATACACTGTCCTGTGATGCTAGGGCTGTATACACTGTCCTGTGATGCTAGGGCTGTATACACCGTCCTGTGATGCTAGGGCTGTATACTCTGTCCTGTGATGCTGAGTTGTATACTCCTGACACTATGGGTGGAATACAGGGGACGGAGTGGGTGGATTCTATAAGGGGTGGAGCTTATGTAAAGTGTGAGGGTTCAAAAAGGAAGGGCGGGGTCTTGCGCCCCCCCATCCTAAAACTTCACTGCCATGGTATATGAACTAATATTCACACTTAGGCCTCATGTACACTGCTGCTGGTAAACGGACGTTTAGGAGCAGTTGGGCATTTTTTTCAGCTGCCCCTGAATTCTCCTCTATGTTATCTTATCAGTACATGTACACAGGGTTGTTTATAGTCGTTTCTTCAGCCCCATATTTGCGTTAGACCCTTTTCACATTGGAGGTGTTTTTCAGGCACTTTATTGCAAAAAATAGCGCTTGTAAAGCGCCGGAAAAATGCCTCATCTGCAATCCCAATGTGAAAGCCTGAGTGCTTTTCACACTGGGGCGCTGCGTTGGCAGTCCAGCGGCAGAGGCGCTTTGAGGGCGCTTTTAACCCTTTATTCGGCTGCTAGCAGGGCTTAAAAGAGCCCCGCTAACGGCCAAAAATTGCCTCTAAAATTACGGTAAAGCGCCGCTAAAACTAACCGATGCCCCCACGCTGTCAGTGTGAAAGTGCCCTTAGGTCCTGATTGCATGGGGGTGGAGTGGGGCCTTACCCGGAGGTGGCTGACATGGAGCTGTCAGGAAAGCAAATCTAGTCTAGTTGAACTAGATGGACTTGTGTCTTTTTTCAACCAGACTAACTATGTAACTATGTATTCATTGTTGGCAGAAGTTTCAATTTGGGCTTGTGATGGAAGTTGTAGAAGCTTAGCGATTCACTGTTAGTGATGAAGCTAGGGTAGTGACAACAAGTTTTACATTCAGTGAGATGGTGAAAGAGGATGATTTGTGTAACAAAGTCAAACTCAAGAGTGAACTGTGACGTTAGCTTGTCTTTACGCAATATTCAATATCCTTGTGTGGACTGAGGAGAACTACAAGCTATGAAATGAGGCCTAACAGCTATATGGGCCACTGATATTGACCAAATCCCTTTCTTCTCGTGGTCTAGAGTCATATTATCTAATAACTGTTTCATGGCAATATTTTAGAGGCTACTGAAGAGAGATGTAACCAGTTTCAGAATAAGTACAAATTTCATGTGAGCCATTGTGAAGCATTCATTACCTCAAGCCCCAATGTAACCCTTCTAATTATTAATATGAAATTTGTTTATGTTTTGTGGATTACTCCTGGTTACAGCCAATCCAAGTGGGGGATATGTACCTCTCTTTTTTCTGGGAGTGCTACACACATCATGATCCCAGCACAGAGACCGGGCTCTCGCTATGAGCCCTTGGTCTTGTACTAATGATGGGAACCCGGGATGTCTAGTTTCCAGTGTCCTGATTGCTGTGATAGCTTCTGATTAGCTATCACAGTGAACAGTTACTGTGCAGCCTGCCCCTGTGTTTTCCTTCTCTTCTGAATGAACACAAAAGCGTGTAAAATGTTTTAAAGAAAGCAAAAAATTGCTGAATCAAGGCTTGATCCAGGTTAGTGCCCAGGGTCAAAGGTCAAAGTCACTATATTTTGGGTAGGATTTAAAAAAAAAAGCATTTCTGACGATTAATATGAGTGTCCATGGGGGAAATTTACTAAAACTGCAGAATATGATGCAGTGGTGAATAGTAACCAATCAGCTTCTATCTTCTGCTTGTTCAATTAGGTTTTGACAATAAATCCTGGAGGGTGATTGGTTATTATGCACAACTGCACCAGATTCTGTGCGCGCCAGTTTTAGTAAAACTCACCCATTGTGTTTTAGGTAGGATAAAAAAAGCAAAATGTGGCCCATTTTTTCTGGGTCTTACTATGGGACAGGTACAAACAACAAACATACGTGGTATGGCTGCGATCATCAGGAGCAGGAGAATTTATTTTGGTGTTCTTTGGTGGTAAGTTATGGTAATATCAAGAAATATACAGCTAAATTTAAAAACAAAATGTGTAATTGGGTTTTCCTTTGATAATAAAAAAACAAAAAAATAACAAAAAAACAGGCGGTATCCATTAATATTCACCACCAAAAGAAAGCCCAATTTCTCCTGGAGAAACACAAGGTATAATCCACCTGGATACACAAATAAGTTGCGATTATATGTACAGTTTTACAAATTTATGTCAAAGTTGCAATATTATGTTCAGACATTAGCATTTGTTTTACCCTCAGTCACTAAGGAGTTAAGACATACCACAGACCAAGCTTTAACAATTCAGTAATATGCTATGTGTGCTATGGAAATCTTAAAGCGGTATTAAACCCAAAACCACATATGTAATGTAGCGGACCCCCAAAATTGGGGTCGCTATGCTCTAAATTTAAGGGCAGCCTGAGCAATAGTTTAGCTCAGGTTCTCCAATTCTGCTTAGTTTGGACTCTGCTCTGCTGTAATGTTACCTGGAGTATAGTTCCCCTTGACCTGCAGGTTGCGCTGTTTCCCAGGTCTTGAGGAGAACCACAGGTGGCGTTGTGGTGTGATTGGGTGTCCTCTCTCGGCTGCTGTGCGGTGGGCGGGTTTTGCCTGCTTTGCATGCCAGGAGAGGGTACATAAAGGGCAGACGCATTGATCTGGGGTGGTGTGCCAGGGGGATTCCAAGGAGGACCCCTGGTGGCGAAGTCGTGCCCTTTGGCCCTGCTGGCCGGGGGGTGCGTGAACTGGTCGAGGAGTCTCGGGCACCTTTAGCCTGAGGCTGCAGAGTTCCAGGTAGGCCCAGTACCTTCAACTGGGTCTACAAAACCAACCACTGGAGTCCCAGGGAACCCGAGGGAGGGTGGCCCGCTCTGAAACAGAGGAAACCGGGGGAGGATCTGTCCGATGGATCGGTGAGGGAAGTCACGGTCTCGGGACCTATGGTCTCTATAATTAACAGGCGTTGGGAAGTTCTAAATTCAGGACCTAAAGGATTCTGTGGCAGAGAATCTCCTGAACTTGTCCTTGAAGGGGACTGAAACTAAAGTGTTATGTTCGTGCTTCACTCTGGCTGCTAGAACTGTGAGAGGGATCTATCTGGGTGAGCAATACCCACTCAGGCTTGAGTGGAGAATAGGGTGACTGGGTGCCGCGTGCTTAAACCTATTTTCCTACCAAATCCTATTGCTGTTTCAACTTTTTCCCCAAATTAGTTTCAAGCTAAAGAAAATAAACTCGTCAGTTGGAGTTTAAATATTGACTGGTCATTGGCTTCTTTCGGGGGAGGAATAGACTTTTCCCTACATTCTAGGGACGAAAACCAACGGAGGGGAGGTAACTCGCCGCAGGACCCAAAATTGCAAGAACACCGCTCAACCTGTTATACCGGGAGGATACGGGCATGTGGCATGGTGTGTCTTTACCCCTGCAAGTGAAGGTAGGCAGGGAAAAAAGGGTCTGTGTGCTACAGTAATATATTGTAGTTTACTAATCTTTAGATGTGCTGACTGCATTTGTTTTCTTTTTTTTTTTTTTAGGAATTTTCTTTCACCTGCCAATCCAGCCAGTTCGACCACGCCTCCCGTCCTTCATGCTGACATGCTTGCCGTGAGACAGTCTTCTGCCCGGATCCTCTGGAACCTGCGGCGTCGCTGGAAAAGTGCTGACAACCACCGCCGCCCAGCTGAACCTAGGAGCCTCAAGTCTTTAAAGACCATGCTTGTTTTAATTTTACACAATGTGAGTGTATACTATGTTGATTAGGTTGATTAGACCTGTATTACTAACTTACTGCACTCAGAGTGGCGCCGCTCTCCCTCTTCTTTCTTTTTCGTACATCACGGGACACAGAGCGACTTAGTCATTACTAATGGGTTATATAGATTACCTTCAGGTGCTGGCACTGGCCAATTCCAAACCGGAAGTACCCTCCCCTATATAAGCCCCTCCCATCCGGGAGCACCTCAGTTTTTTGCCAGTGTCTAAGGTGTTGGCCAAAGAGTAACATGTGTTTTCACTGGGCTTGCGTACAGGTTCTTTTGGGCCTTAGTAAGCTGTTCCGGATCCCACCAAAAAAGCTTCATAGCTAAACGGTCGGTACCCGGGCCTTGCAGCAGAAGAGCAAGGTTTTGCCTGTAATGCCTCTCTTAGGAGGGCTGGACCCTGGGATCCAGAGCTCTGGTCATACCCACGACCAAGATGTTGTCTGTGCAGGGTGCTATACAGGTCCAGGGGAGTGGAATCCTTGGGAACCCGGTCCCTGAAGGTTTAATTACAATGCCTGCCGTGATAGGTGAAGTTTGGACTTCTGTGGACCAAACAAAGTCCTGCGGCGGGGATCAGGTAAGTGGGGGCCCCCAGGAACTTGGTTCTATTGGGGGACCCCCAAGCCTAATTTGTCTTTCTGTCTGTTACCTAACGGTATTCCCGCTAATATCTGTGTATGCCTGTAACTACTGAAAATGTAAAATTTTAATAGTAGTCAAGAAAAAAAAAAAAAAAAAAGGGACCGCGGTACCTGTGTTAAACCACTAGAGGCCGCTGTAGTCCATTTTTCTTGTCATGTGGATCTTTGGTTTTCTCAAGTCAAAAGATCCAGGCAGTTGGTAAGTTTCTCTGGGAATCCACTTCCTCTGCCCTGTTGCTGCGCTCATCCACCGCACAGGCCCTCCGGCAAAAAGGGCCCTGGCTCCTAGTCCCTGTTTGATTTCGAAAAGGGCGCCAATGGCGCACGGGCGCGCGCGCGGGCGCGTGCACGCGCCTCCTATGAAAAAAAAGGGGCGGGGCGGGTGGATGACGCTCGATGCGCGCCGCGGCGCTTCTGCGCATGTGCAGGCGTCCCAGCATGGATAAAAGACACAGTACAAGTGTCAGCTGGATGCAAACAGAGCTAGCAACAAACAGTGGCACACAGAGGCGGTTGATGCAGGCATCCCCATAGAAAGGCACTTTAGTGGACACCAGCTGGTATATAGCAGCAACTGTGTTAGACTATTACCAGCAAAAATTGGTGTATGACGACGGGAATACCTCAGCTTTGTGCTTAAAGGATATGTCGTCCAGACGCTCCGGAAATAGGTCTTCCAGGAAGCCAAAGGGGTCTCCATCGGGCTCTGAGGATATTGGGCATGCTTGTACTGCACCAATCTCCCCTGAGAATTCAGAGGTCAGTAGCCGTAGAAACCCCGCAGGAGTGCCTGGTGCTGCGGCTGTCCCCAGTCCACCTGCTCCTGTATATATAACAGAGGAGGTTTTATCCTCAACTCTGGGAGGATTGGAAGAGAGATTAACAGCATTGATCGCTGCTTCCCTGTCACAGGAAAAGCGCGTCCGATCTCCGTCTCCTCCTTCAGAGTGCCTGTTAGTGGAGGAACAGCCCCACACAGAGATCGACCTACCTGAAGGGGATCAGGATGAGGTTGATTCAGTTATGGAGGAATCAACAGTGGAAGAACCTTTCTCAGCATCTCAGGCTGAAAGATTATGGGTTCAGTCTCTGACTAACATGGTCCGATCAGCATTTAAAATGCCTCTGGCGGAACCACCATCCACTACGGTTTCCTCGCTGGGGTCGCTAAAAGCTCCCCAGGCTGTCTGTTCCTTCCCAATCCACCCTTTATTAGAAGGGCTTATTTACCAGGATTGGGAGCATCCTGATAAAATATTTGCTCCCCCCAAGAGATTTCCGGTGATCTATCCCATGGAGGATAAGTTCATAAAAAATGGAGGGACCCTACAGTGGACGCAGCCATCTCTTCTGTTAACAAATCACTGACATGTCCAGTAGATAATGTTCCAATGTTCAAAGACCCAATAGATAAAAAATTGGAGTCTTTACTAAAATCTGCTTTCTCTACAGCAAGCATGGTGACACAACCTGCGGTAGCAGCGATTGGAGTCTGCCAAGCAGTGAAAGATCAGTTGAAACAAGTCTTAAGGGACTTACCAGATCAGCAGGCTCTTGCCCTAGCTGACCTGCCTAGAGCCTTGTGTTTTGCGGTGGACGCCATAAAGGATACAATCCAACAGGCCTCCCGCTTTACGCTGTCTATAGTACATATGCGTAGGCTTCTGTGGCTCAAAAACTGGTCTGCTGAAGCTCCCTGTAAAAAACTGCTGGTTAGCTTCCCATTTCATGGAGAACGCTTATTTGGAGAAGATCTGGACAAATATATCCAGAAAATTTCTGCCGGTAAAAGTTCACTCTTACCGGTTAAGAACAAGGGTAGAAGTCCTTCTTTTAAGAGGCCTACTTCTCCAGTCCCGGGCACATCGGCTGTGAAGCAGTTCCGACGGCCTCCGCGGTCAAATTCAGGGGGCAGAAATCAGGGACAATCACAGGGTAACAAGAAGCCCTGGATCAAGAGAGGTACAAAACCTCCCCCCAAGGCATGAAGCGTTGCCCCCACTCAATCGGGTGGGGGGAAGACTTCAGTTGTTCACAGAGACCTGGCGGGACACCATCAGAGACAGATGGGTGCTCTCCGCAGTAAGTCTGGGATACAAGCTGGAGTTAAAAGGCACTCCTCCTGCCCAATTTATGAGGTCAAACGTGCCAAGAGATCCCAAGAAGAGAGGATCCCTCCTTCTGGCACTAGAACAACTATTGCTCCAAGGTGTAATCATGAAGGTTCCCCTGGAAGAAAGCGGATTCGGGTTTTACTCGAACCTTTTCACAGTCCCCAAACCAAATGGGGACGTGAAGCCCATATTAAATCTAAAAGGGCTAAACAAGTTCCTAAATATCAGGACGTTTCGGATGGAGTCGATCCGATCGGTGGCCACCGCCCTACAAGGGCAGGAATGGTTAGCCTCGATCGACATAAAGGATGCTTATCTGCATATTCCCATCTTTCCGGCCCACCAGAAATTTCTACGCTTTGCAGTAGAAGGGCGCCATTTTCAGTTCAGAGCCTTACCTTTCGGTCTGGCCACAGCACCACGAGTGTTCACAAAAATTCTGGCCCCATTATTGGCCAATCTAAGAACACAGGGTGTAACGATAATGGCATATCTAGACGACCTGCTACTAATAGACCACTCAGTGGAAAAGCTGGAAGTAGCTATTCACAAGACAATCAAGTATCTGGAATATCACGGTTGGATTATCAACCGGGACAAGTCAGCTCTAAGACCAGTCAAAAGTCTGGAATACTTAGGGCTAAGGCTGGATTCAAATCAGAGAAAGATTTTCTTACCTCCAGAGAAGGTGTCGTCTTTAAAAGATTTGACCCACTTAGTGGGTACAAAAAGAAAACCATCCATACGCCTCTGCATGAGGCTGCTGGGAAAAATGGTGGCTTCATTCGAAGCGGTACCCTACGGTCAATTCCATTCAAGGAATTTGCAAAGGGCCATACTGTCAGCCTGGAACAAAAAAGTTCAGGCTTTAGACTTACCAATGTCCCTGTCCCCTTCCGTTCGCAAGAGCCTCCATTGGTGGTTGGTGCCCCAGAATCTGGAAAAAGGGAAACCCTTCAGTCCGGTTTCTTGGAAGGTAGTCACTACAGATGCCAGCCTCATAGGCTGGGGGGCAGTACTGGAGCAATGGTCTCTCCAGGGCAAGTGGTCAGAAGCAGAAAAGGCCCTGCCCATCAATCTCTTAGAGATACGAGCAGCCCGGTATGCCCTAGTAGCATGGACATCCAAACTCCAAGGGTCCCCTGTCAGAATTCAATCAGACAATGCCACAGCAGTGGCATATATCAATCACCAGGGTGGCACCAGGAGTCGTGCAGCCCAGAGGGAAGCAAATTGCATCCTGGAGTGGGCAGAAAAATATGTCCCAGCCATATCCGCGGTTTTCATCCCAGGAGTGGAAAATTGGAGAGCGGACTTTTTAAGTCGCCAACAATTATGCCCGGGGGAATGGTCTCTTCACCCCGAGGTTTTCAAGGCAATATGCCAGCGGTGGGGAACACCAGATGTAGATCTGCTAGCATCCAGATTCAACGCAAAGGTGGACAGATTTGTGTCTCGCACAAGGGATCCTCTAGCTTGCGGCTCGGATGCCCTAGTGTTCCCTTGGGATCAGTTCAAGCTGATATATGCATTCCCACCGCCACAATTGTTACCGCGATTACTCCGCAGAATCAGGGTAGAAAAGAAACCAGTGATTCTGGTGGCTCCAGCGTGGCCCCGAAGGGCATGGTACGCGGAGATTGTAAAAATGTCAGTGAGGAGTCCTTGGACCCTCCCACATCGTCCGGACCTGCTGTCGCAGGGACCGATATACCACCCTTCCTTACCAGCCCTAGGTTTGACGGCCTGGCTATTGAAGCCCACATTCTGAAAAAGAGAGGGCTCTCTAATTCTGTGGTATCTACCATGATCAATGCCAAGAAGCCGGTATCCAGGCAGATCTATTATAGGATCTGGAAAGCGTACATTACGTGGTGTGAGGCCAAGAAATGGCATCCACGTAAGTACGTGATAGGGAGGATTTTGGACTTCCTACAGGGGGCTGTAGATAGGAAGCTGGCCTTGAGTACTATCAAGGGTCAGATTTCGGCCTTGTCAATATTTTTTCAAAGGCCCTTGGCTTCGCATTCACTAGTCAAAGCTTTCGTACAAGGAGTGATGCGTATTAGCCCTCCGGTTAGTATTCCCATATGTCCTTGGGACTTAAACCTGGTTCTGTCAGTTCTACAGAAACAACCGTTTGAACCATTGCAACACATTTCCTTGGTTCTTCTCACCAGGAAATTGATTTTCTTAGTAGCCGTTTGTTCGGCTAAAAGAGTATCGGAATTAGCCGCCTTGTCCTGTAAGGAGCCATATCTGGTTGTCCATAAGGACAGAGTAGTATTACGTCCTCATCCAGCCTTTCTTCCTAAGGTGGTATCGAGGTTTCATTTGAACCAAGATGTGGTTCTTCCTTCTTTTTTCCCCAAACCTAGCTCGGTAGAGGAAAAGTTATTACATTCTTTGGATGTAGTAAGAGCAGTTAAAGCTTATCTAAAAGCCACTGCTCAGATTCGCAGTACGGATACTTTGTTTATTCTGCCGGAAGGCCCTAAAAAGGGTCAGGCAGCATCAAAATCCACTTTAGCCAAGTGGATTCGACAGGTCATAATACAAGCCTATGGCTTGAGAAAGAGACCGCCTCCGTTCAAAGTTAGGGCGCACTCCACAAGAGCAGTTGGAACTTCATGGGCAGTGCATCACCAGGCCTCCCTGGCTCAAGTATGTAAGGCCGCAACATGGTCTTCGGTACACACGTTTACTAGATTCTACCAGGTAGATGTTAGAAGTCAGGAGGATGTCGCCTTTGGGCGCAGTGTGTTGCAGGCCGCAAAAGATCCTCATGCCTGATGGCGCCCAGCTTATGTATCCCTCCCCTCATTTGGCATTGCTTTGGGACGTCCCATTAGTAATGACTAAGTCGCTCTGTGTCCCGTGATGTACGAAAAAGAAAAAGGGATTTTTATAACAGCTTACCTGTAAAATCCTTTTCTTGGAGTACATCACGGGACACAGAGCTCCCACCCCTCTTTTTGGGACACTTATTGCTTGGCTACAAAACTGAGGTGCTCCCGGATGGGAGGGGCTTATATAGGGGAGGGTACTTCCGGTTTGGAATTGGCCAGTGCCAGCACCTGAAGGTAATCTATATAACCCATTAGTAATGACTAAGTCGCTCTGTGTCCCGTGATGTACTCCAAGAAAAGGATTTTACAGGTAAGCTGTTATAAAAATCCCTTTTTTCCAATCCAGCCAGTAACATACTCCCTGCATTACCTGTACCTATACTGAGAATGAATGGAGCGGCATAGTCACCTTTGGACACCAGCATTATTAATCTGGGGTAAGGGGAGTGTTAGAGGTGCTAGATTTAGATACACTAACAAATTAAAGCCAAACTCCAGCTCACACTTTATAAGCAGATTTTCTCCTCTCAACAGTTTTTCTATTTTTAGTATAAAGGTTTTACATATATGAATAAAAGCTGATCAGTGTAAGTACCCCTTTCAGTGTTAAATGGTTTGTTTCAACCCTCTTACTGCTACATTTGCAAGACAGCTTGTTCTGCTGAAATTCAACAGACCTACTGGCCAGCTTACCAGGTGAAAATAAAGAAAAGAAGGCCTAAACAAGGCAACAAATTCAGCCACCACATCTAAGAATTGGTAAGCGGCAGTATAATAAACATTTGCTTTTGGCTTTCATTACATCTAATAAATAAATGGACTATTCCAATTAAAGCCACCATTCTCTATTACAAGTGTAGCGAGGCTTTAAAATCTAAGGGAATGTTTGAGTGGTAGTTGTACTCAAACACACTATTTGATAGGGTTCTGTAAACCATTATTTTACTGTAGATGAGGAGGCCAGCGTTGAACCGCTGGTACAGTGCTGTGCCTTGGATGTCCCCTCTCGGCGGTGGTATGGTGGGCGTGTCGGCCTGTTGTGCATCCCGGGAGGGGATATAAAAGGGGCAGACCCTGTCTGTCAGGGGTGAGTTCTCGGGGGTCCGACCCCCGTGTGATTCTGTTCGTCGCCACCCCAGGCATCTTTAGCCCTGGGGTGGAGTTCCTGGCCCGGTACACTGGCGGATCAGTCCCAGGCACCTTTAGCCCTGGGGCTGCAACTGAAGGCCTTGGGTCCAGCACCTTCGCCTGGAGCCCACGGAGGGAAGAGGAATCCCAGGGTGCTGCCTTGCGAGGAGACCCGTATCTAGATGAGGAGGCCGGGGGAGGACCGTTCCGAGGGACTGGTGAAAGATCACAGTGAAGGAAGGGGCTCGGTAACTCTCTGGAGGGATGTCATCTTCCCGTTAGAGGCCTAAAACCAGAACCAACGTTCACCAGGTCTGTGGCAGAGACTGTGTGTGTAATCTGATTCGAGCATCATTCCGGCTGCTAGGATCCACTCTGAAGATATGGGTAGTGAATAAGTATTCGTTTGTGCCTGGACCTATTCCAACACCTCTTGCTGTCCTGATCTTCCTCCAACCTTTCCTGTTCAATGATTATGCATAAGAGAGAAATAAACTCTATGTTGGAGTTGCAATTGGTGTGGACCTTGGAGTTATTGGGGAATAGAGACTTGTCTCTATTGCAGTGAAGACAGGAGCCATTCTTTGGGGAACCTGACCATAGAGACCCAGGTACATTACACTGCTCAACCTCTTCACACAGGAGGGTACGAGCATGTGGCATGGTGTGCCCCTTTTCCTACAAGTGAGCCAAAGGGAAGGGAAAAGGGGTTTTGTGTGCTACACAAGGGTACCTGTCCAAACTATTTCCATCAGTGTTATTTTACCTTTTCCAGACAACGTATTACATATACATGGGGCAGGAAGAGTGGGCCTTAACACCCAGTCGTTGCATGCAACAGCAGACTGAGGTTGTGTTCTTAAAGAGTGCTCACAGTGTGCTCCCAGCGCACCAACCGAGATGCCTCTGACAACTCCCGATCATAACCTCTGATCGGGAACCAATGGGATGGACTCCTGATCATGGGAACGCTGTGAGAGCCAATCACAGCAGTCAAGTGATTGAGAAGTCTCTCAACTTCCCTGCATTGTATACCACTTAAAGGGCTACTGGCAGTTGCCGCAAAGTGGTTAGGATACAGTGGTGCGTAAATCTAAAGATCATACTTATAAGCGTAATAAGTAGACATCATTTTGATATCCCTATGGAAAAATGTAGGAAATAGGGGTTTGCTGTGAACCAATGGTAGTTGCAAATTGTGAATCTTTGGCTAAAAAAATTGCAGATTCACCACCATAAATAAGGAACACATACATTGCAGTGCATAGTCTTTATTCCTGATCAGATGGATCACAAAAGACAATAATTTAAAGGAATGTATAATTAATACCCTCTTTTTTCTTTTCTTTTTTTTTCTAAACGTTGCCATTGGTAGATTCCCCATGGGCAGTGCTCTTCGTTTGACAATAGCTTGCTTATTACGTGAAAAATTAAAGATACTTTGCGCCTAATAACTAAAAAAAATGTTTTTGTATGTGTGAATAAGATAGGCTGCTACCCCCTGGCTAGATAAATATACTACTAGAACAATATTGGATAAAAGATAGGGGGCGCTCTTGCTAAAACAAATATAAAATGCAACTGTGCATACATAAATCAATTAATATCTATAATTCACATTCATGATATAGTGCAAACAATTGTACACATACAAAAGTGACTTGTGCAAAAAACATTAGCAAAAAATTTGAGAATGACACACACTTTAGAACAATTATTGAAAGTCCAATTTGTAGTAACACTAATGCCGCGTACACACGACCGCTTTTCTCGACGAGAAAAACTGCATTTTTTTTTCGCCGAGAAAAACGATCGTCTGTGGGCTTTATGTCGTTTTTCTCGTTGAGAAAAACGGCATAAAAAAACGACGAGAAAAATTAGAACATGTTCTAAATTTTCTCATCGTTTTTTCCAGCATTTTTTTCCGCGGCAGTTTTCCCATAGGGAGACACTGCCGCGGAGCCCACAGACGGTCGTTTTTTTCGTCAAGAGAAAAAATGACGGGAAAAACGACCGTGTGTAGGGAACCAAGCGGTTCCCTCGTTTTTCCTGTCATTATTCACGGCGTTTTTTTAACCGCCGTGAATAATGATCGTGTGTACGCGGCATGATGAGTGGTTATTTCTTCTGATTGCTGACGGTTATAAGTACACCTTCACCAACTAGAGACTAGACACCCAAAGTGGTCAATAAGTGGATTCTGCTTACCAGATGGTGTTAACCTCTTTATTTAAAAAGCAGGTCAATCACGCTTTAGCTAGATATTGCTTGCTGCAATATTGGAGACTGTAAGGGCTGCCCAATCCCTCAAACCGACAAGGATCACAAATGGGATATATGAAAGAAATATGGAAGGAACCAATAGTGTAATCCTGTTTTATTTAAAAATTAGTAAGATACAAATGCCAACTGGCTGCTTACATAGATTGTGCCTTCGCCCGGCACTGAGGCTGTTAAGCGTAGCAAATTATCGAATGGTGTCCCGCGGCCCTCACTCGTGGCTGGCAAGCGTTCCACCGTTGATGGAGGACAGGCTCGGGGTTTAACCACTTGACAACTGGGCACTAAATCCCCTTCGTGCTCGGACCAATTTTCAGCTTTCAGTGCTCTCACACTTTGAATGACAATTACTCAGTCATGTAATACTGTAACCTAATGATTTTTTTGTCCTTTTTTTCATACAAATAGAGCTTTCTTTTGGTGGTATTTGATCACCTCTGGGTTTTTTATTTTTTGCGCTATAAATGAAAAAACACGGAAAATTTTGAAAAAAAACGCTTTTTTTTAGTTTATGTGATAAAATTTTGCAAATTATTACTTTTTCTTTATAAAATTTAGCCACAATTTATACTGCTACATATCTTTGGTAAAAATAACCCAAATTAGTGGATATTATTTGGTCTTTGTGAAAGTTATAGAGTCTACAAGCTGTGGTGCGGATCATAAACAATTGATCACACCTAATGTACTGGTGGCCTATCTCATTTCTTACGACCCGAACAAGCCAGCAAAGCACAAATACCCCCCAAATGACCCCTTTTTTTAAATTAGACATTCCAAGGTATTTAGTAAGATGCATCGTGAGGTTTTTGATGTTGTAATTTTTTCCCACAATTCTTTGCAAAATGAAGATTTTTTTTTATTTTTTTATTTTTTCCACAAAATTGTCATTATAATAGGTTATTTCTCTCACATGGCATGTGTATACCACAAATGACGCCCCAAAATACATTTTCTCCTCCTGAGTATGGCGATACCAAATGTGTGAGACTTTTATACAGCCTGCCCACATAGAGAGGCCCAATATTGAAATGGCACCTTCAGGCATTCTAGGAGCATAAATTACACATCTCATTTCTCAACCACCTATTACACTTTTGAAGGCCCTGGAGCACCAGGACAATGGAAACGCCCACAAAGTGACCCCATTTTGGAAAGCTAACACCCCAACGTATAATCTATGAGGCATAATGAGTCTGTTGAACGGTTCATTTTTTTCCTGAAGTTTTTGGAAATTGCGGGAAAAAAATGAAAACGCAATTTTTTTACGCAAAGTTGTCCATTTATAAGATATTGCCAACACATAGCATGTACATAGCAAAAATGACACCTCAAAATACATTCTGCTACTCCTCCTGAGTATGGCGATACCAAATGTGTGAGACTTTTATACAGCCTGCCCACATACAGAGGCCCAATATTGAAATGGCACCTTCAGGCATTCTAGGAGCATAAATTACACATCTCATTTCTCAACCACCTATTACACTTTTGAAGGCCCTGGAGCACAAGGACAATGGAAACGCCCACAAAGTGACCCCATTTTGGAAAGCTAACACCCCAACGTATAATCTATGAGGCATAATGAGTCTGTTGAACGGTTCATTTTTTTCCTGAAGTTTTTGGAAATTGCGGGAAAAAAATTAAAACGCAATTTTTTTACGCAAAGTTGTCCATTTATAAGATATTGCCAACACATAGCATGTACATAGCAAAAATGACACCTCAAAATACATTCTGCTACTCCTCCTGAGTATGGCGATACCAAATGTGTGAGACTTTTATACCACATACAGAGGCCCAATATTGAAATGGCACCTTCAGGCATTCTAGGAGCATAAATTACACATCTCATTTCTCAACCACCTATTACACTTTTGAAGGCCCTGGAGCACCAGGACAATGGAAACGCCCACAAAGTGACCCCATTTTGGAAAGCTAACACCCCAACGTATAATCTATGAGGCATAATGAGTCTTTTGAACGGTTCATTTTTTTCCTGAAGTTTTTGGAAATTGCGGGAAAAAAATGAAAACGCATTTTTTTTACGCAAAGTTGTCCATTTATAAGATATTGCCAACACATAGCATGTACATAGCAAAAATGACACCCCAAAATACATTCTGCTACTCCTCCTGAGTATGGCGATACCAAATGTGTGAGACTTTTATACAACCTGGCCACATACAGAGGCCCAACATGCAAGGTACACCATCAGGTGTTCTAGGGACACATAGCATGAACATACCAAGAATTACACCCCAAAATACATTCTGCTGAGCAAATGGTAAACAAAAGATTACCTGTGGTTTTAGTAGCGCAGTTTTCCACAGGAGGACAGCACTGGTCCAGGCAAGAGGCAGGGACTTGGTCAGCAAAAGCGGTGTGGTCAGTTCATCCGACAGGCAGAGGCATGATGGCATAGGTCCTACAGGCAGTTGGCAGAAGTAGGGCCTCGTTCAGGACTGAATGGGGACAGGGGTAGAGGCTTCTCCCACCCAAATCTCTTTGAAGCCTCCGAGTCTCCAGACCCTAATCTGGGAATGAGAAAAACAAAAACAATTGTTTTCTTCATCCAGAAAAACAATTCTGGAGCCCCTCACATATGTGAGACCCCTGTGTTATGAATCCCACTAGTCCACTGGCAGGGTACAAGATCAGTCCAAGAGGCAGGCAAAAAGCATGGTCAAACAGTCCAGGGTCAGTTCCAGATCAGGCAGAGGTATGTACAGAATCGTTAGGCAGAAGCGTGGTCAAATAACAGTCCAGGTCAGTTCCAGATCAGGCAGAGGTATAAACAGAATCGTTAGGCAGAAGCGTGGTCAAATAACAGTCCAGGGTCAGTTCCAGATCAGGCAGAGGTATAAACAGAATCGTTAGGCAGAAGCGTGGTCAAATAACAGTCCAGGGTCAGTTACAGAGAAAGCAGAGGCATAAGGGGTGTGAACATAAATGGCAGGAAGTGAACTAATAATTTATTTTGGTATGGTAATGGCGGAAGCAGTTGCCTATGCAGAGGCCTGGTTCTGAAGGACATTGGGCACAATGATAAATGGTGTCTCTTCTCTCTCCTCTTTTGGAGCACACCCGGCATTTTTTCTGGCATTTTTGGCCTGTTGGTCTGGGAGGGATTTTATCTGGGAAGTGGCGCTCGGAGAGACGGCTAACGACATCGGATCTAATGTTTACTGGTGGGCTGTTCGGGTATAAAAGGGCAGTGGTGATTTCCTCCTGGAAGAAAAGGAAGGATTTGGGTCTTCTAGTGGATTTTCGATATATTACATATGAGTTGTACATGGCCAAATTGAACAAATAAATTGAAACTTTCTTATACCACTGGTATGATCTTCTTGTGGAAAGGTAGGGTTCGAGCATCTGGTCGTTGAAGTCGACACCCCCCATGAACTTATTGTAATCGTAGATGCATTTGGGTTTTTGGATCCGGCCATTCCTCCTGGTGACTTCAACAAATTCATTGTTGTGGATGGAAGAAAGCAAGTACACGTCTCTTCTGTCCCTCCACTTCACAGCCAAAATCTCCTCATTACGCAAACTCGCCGTCTCCCCTCTTCTCAATTTTTTGGTGACCAGGCTTTGAGGAAAGCCCTTCCGGTTCGTCCGTACGGTGCCGCATGCTGGAGTCTTCATTCTGTGCAAATTTCGGAACAGGGGCAAACTGGTATAAAAATTGTCCACATACAAGTGGTATCCTTTCTCTAGGAGTGGGTTTATGAGTTCCCAAACTACTTTCCCACTGGTTCCAATGTAGATTGGGCAATTAGGGGGGTTCAGTTCGGAGTCCTTCCCTTCATATATGATGAAGCCATACACATACCCAGTTTCTCTGTCGCACAATTTATACAGCTTCACCCCATAGCGGACCCTTTTGCTGGGTATAAATTGTTTTATGCCCAGCCTGCCAGAAAATTTGATAAGGGACTCATCTATGCATATGTGTTTGTCTGGGGTAAACAACTGGGGGAAGGTTTCAGAAAAATAATTTAGTAGCGGCCGAATTTTATAAAGTTTATCAAAATTTGGGTCATTTCGGGGAGGGCACTGGGTATTATCATTGAAGTGTAGGAATCTCATAATCATTAGATATCTGGACCTGGGCATTACTGAGGAAAAGATGGGCATGTGATATATGGGGCGGGATGACCAATATGAACGTAATTGATTTTTTCCATTTAGTCCTATGCAGAATGTGAGGCCCAAAAAAATCCTAAACTCCTCCACTGTAAGGGCTTTCCACACGTAGGGACGGGCATAAGAGGACGTTGGGTTGCTGGTTATAAACTGTTGGGCATATAAGTTGCACTGGGCCACAATTGTTGCCAGCATGTCGTTAGTAAAAATTAAATTAAAAAAATCTATTGGGGAAAAGTTTTCTGTATCCACCTGGACTCCTGGCTGGGCAGTGAAAGGGGGAATGTTGGCTTCTCCTGAATTTGGAGGAAGCCACCAAGGGTACTGAAGGGAATAGGGAAGGCTGGCATGGTACCTAACCCTTTGGGGCTGAGGTGACACCCCACTGGTACGTGGCCTTGCTTCTCGAGGTACTGCGGTGCTGGTGGATGGCACTGCGGTGCTGGTGGATGGCACTGCCTCCTCAGCAGAACGCCTTCGTCTGGCGGGCGGGCCCTCCTCCTCTTCTTCTTCTTCCTCCTCCTCCTCTGCCGTCTCCTCCGTCACTGATCCACTGCTTATGACAGACTCGTAGTCCACGTCAGACTCATCTGAATATGCGGAGGACTCCGAATCGGAGCGCTCCCCGTTGCTCCCGTCGGCCGCAAGAATTTCATACGCCTCCTCGGCTGAGAATACTCTTTTAGCCATTTGATGAGATGGCACTGACAGGTGGCACTGATGGCAGATGGCACTGGCAGGTGGCACTGGCAGTTGGGACTGGTGGCAGATGGGACTGGTGGCAGATGGGACTGGTGGCACAGATGGCACTGGCAGGTGGCACAGATGGCACTGGCAGGTGGCACTGGCAGGTGGCACAGATGGCACTGACTGGTGGCAGATGGGACTGGTGGCACAGATGGCACTGGCAGGTGGCACAGATGGCACTGGCAGGTGGCACTGGCAGGTGGCACAGATGGCACTGACTGGTGTCACTGGTGGCAGATGGGACTGGTGGCAGATGGGACTGGTGGCAGATGGCGGTGGCAGATGGCGGTGGCAGATGGCACTGGCAGGTGGCACTGGCAGCAGATGGCACTGGCAGGTGGCACTGGCAGCAGATGGCACTGGCAGATGGCCCTGGCAGATGGCCCTGGCAGGTGGAAGATGGCCCTGGCAGGTGGCACTGGTAGCAGATGGCACTGGCAGGGACTGTGGGCACTGTTTTTTACTTGTGTGTGTGTGTGTATTTTATCACTCACTATTACAAGCTGCAGCACAGATCTCTCTCTCTCCTCACACGCTGTCTCTGTGTGAGGAGAGAAAGCCGGCAATGAGAGATGATCTCATATGTTTACATTTGAGATCATCTCTCATTGGATAGTGAGATCGAGTGCTGAATGGCCTCTGTGATTGGCCATTCAGCACGATCTGTGATTGGCTGTGTCCAAGGGACACGGCCAACACAGATTTTCTCCGATGCGCGCTCGCGGGGGCGTGCGGGGGGGGGGGAAGAGGAGGACGTCCATGGACGTCCAGTCAGCACTTCGGCGCCGCAATGCAGACGTCTTTTGAGCATTGCCCGGGCGCGAAGTGGTTAAAATTTGTACCGGATAAAAATGTCGACAAGTTTGAATTATTTTTCGACGTTGAAAAATATGTCAGAAAACTAAACATCAAAAAACATTTTGCTTCCCAACTGAATGTTTTCCCTCCAGTAGTTGCTGATACTTTGTATCAGCACAGTGGACTGAAAAACAATTCAGTGTTTAACCCTAAAAATGGCACCCATCACTTTATAGAGGTATTTAAAAATATAGTCCAAAACGAAGTTAAACAATTACAAATCAAAAAATATTAAAATAATCAATCGATATGGGAGGGAATAAAAAAACGGGAGAAAAATAAACAAATAGTAGTTCGATAAGCAGACAAGGGGGAGGATTGGTGATACTTACAAAATAAGGTTATAATAAAGAGATACAAAGATTGTTAGACAATACAAACACTTACAAACTACTTTTATCAGACCCCACAGTTAAATTAAAGACAGAACTGACCCAGTGGGTAACAAAAGGAATAAACAAAAAAATTCTACATAAGAAAGAAGCAAATTATTTAATCCCACATGTCCCTAGAACTCAGGTTTTATATACATTGCCCAAAATACACAAATGTAGAGAAAATCCCCCGGGTCGGCCCATAGTAAGTTGGATTGGCTCCCTTTACTCCCGGGTGGGTGAATATCTTGATATTTATCCTTAGCCCCTGGTAACTCAGGGTAAATCTTATTTGAAAGATAGCCGCAAGCTTATGAAATTACTTCAAGCAATTGAAGTTACAGGAAACACCCTATTGGTCACAGTTGACAATGGAGTTCGTCAACAATTAATAATTTAGATCTTACAATATTACGTTAAAAATCAGAATAGGATTGGCACAAAACTTTCTTCAAGGCCACCGATAGGAATGAGTTTGTACCAATCCAAAGTTGTCATCATCCGCTATGGCTGGGAGCGGTCCCAAAAGACCAATACATACAAATTAGGAGAAATTGTGATAGCCTTACTGACTTTCACACGCAAGCGGATGTACTCACCAATAGATTTTATGAAAAAGGATATTCACAGGATGTGCTCGTCAAAGCTAAAAACCAAGTCTTGGCCATGGATAGAGAAACATTATTGACTACAAAGAAAAAAAAAACCTTTCAGAGGAGATTTAGCATTTATTTCAGGCTTCCATAGACAGTATAAATATGTGGAAAAAAAATATTGGCCTATTCTCTTAAAAGATAAGGACTTAAAAACAACTCTACCTCCAAAACCCAAATTTATTTACAGGAGGGCCCCTGGTCTAAAGAATATTATTGCACCTAATGTCCCTGACCCTCCAAAAAAAGACCTCCACTTTCCTTGATGGGTCAGGCTTCCATTATTGCACTAGCTGCAAGGCATGCCGTACCACCAAGAGATTAGGGAAGAAAATTAGCAAATTTCAATCTACAGTAAAAACAAGAATTTACTATCAGACCGTTAATTACATGTAACTCTGATCATGTGACATATGTTTTGGAGTGCCCTTGTTCTCTTCAATATGTGGGTAGAACCACACGACAATTAAGAGTCAGAATCAATGAACACGTTGCAAACATCAAAAAAGGATTCCTAAACCACAGTGTATCCAAGCACTTTCGTTTGTATCACAATAGGGATCCCCAATTACTTACCGTACCTTTTATGGGATTGATAGAATTACTAGACATTGGAGGGGTACTAATTTAACCAAAGCAATTTCCCAGAAAGAAACTCAGTGGCTGTATCGATTGCGTACTATGCAGCCGCTGGGTATGAATATCGAGCTTGATTTGAACTGCTTCTTGGCCAATGAATGATCTTTGGATTGATTTTCAATATTTCCCTTCAAGTCCAGTTCCCTGTATTGAGCGATCAACATTTTTCCTATTACCTTCGAGATGTTCGCACATCTTATTCTTTTTAATAAGTGATCATCTATTATTTTTATGAATTTATATGAATTTTTTATGTTCTTTAATCATTAAAGTTTTTTATTAGATTAATACAATAGCATGTAGCATAAACATGTATCTATGGTTTTATTCATATAAGGCTTATATATGGCTCTTATAGCTTAATTCCCAGCGGAGCCTCCGCTGATTCCTGTAAACTGGCATGGAGGCTGTTAATTATTTAATCTCCTCCTCTGACTGTGGGCTCACTCACACTATGTAAATACATGCCCTTTAGTGACCCAGTACGCTTCCTGATGACGTGAAACCCGCGAAACGTACGTTGAGGCGGTACTTGGTCACGCTACTTCCGGTCCCTTTGGTTGTCCTCCATCGACGGTGGAATGCGATTGACCTGCTTTTTAAATAAAGAGGTCAACACCATCTGGTAAGCAGAACCCACTTATTGACCACTTCGGGTGTCTAGTCTCTAGTTGGTGAAGGTGTACTTATAACCAGGGCCGCTGTTAGGAATCATGGGGCCCCGTACAGCCTACCTGACGAGAGGGGGAGAAACCTGGGTGAGAGACACAGAGGGCATTGTTCTCCACCGATCCTCCTGCTTTCCGGGCCCCTCTGTGTGCCGGGGGCCCCCTACAAGAGGGCTGGTGGTCCCCCCCTATCAGCAGCCCTGCTTATAACCGTCAGCAATCACGAGAAATAACCACACATCAGTGTTACTACAAATTGGACTTTCAATAATTGTTCAAAAGTGTGTGTCATGCTCACATTTTTTGCTAATGTTTTTGCACAAGTCACTTTTGTATGCGTACAATTGTTTGCATTATATCATGATCATTTGAATGTAGATTATAGATATTAATTGATTTATGTATGCACAGTTGCACTTTATATTTTTTTTATCAAGAGCGCCCCCTATCTTTTATCCAAGCTTGCTTATTAGTCCTGCAAATGGCCAGAATTGAAAAACTAGTTTCATCCCACATCCCAAACATTACCCACTTCTATAATGATAACTGGATAACTCTGAGAAAAGTTTAGAGTTTTAGAGAAGGTCTTGACCATATTTTCCTATTTCTGAATTCAGCGCATCTCTATGTTTCATCAATGTAAATTTCTCAAGTAAAACGTTAAAGAAGGATTGGTTCTTGGGTCATTTGGATCTACAGATTAAAAAACATATATATTTAGTCAAAAATTTCAAAGATGTACTTTCTCTAGAATCTAGGTCAGTATGAGATCATTCATATGTGACCATAGCCTGCATACAGTTTTGAGGTGGCAGAATACTTTATTTAGTGTTAAAAGAGAAGTATGGAAGTATGGGAACTTTTTCTTTTTTTAATCATACTTACCTAGGTGGATGCAGCATTGGTCTGGCTCTAAGACTGAGAACCCGAGCGGTCAAACACAGAAGATCGCTCAGTTTCATAGAGCTCCCTGAGCAGAAAGCTGGTGACTGTCAGTCAGCGGATCTCTGCTCTGCCCCCCACCTGCGCTCACTGGAGCACTGGGCTGTGGAGGGGGTGGGAGTGGCCAGCTTAGGCTCTTAGCGGCTTGCTCAGGGGCAGAGCCAGATGCTGGTCCAGGCATGTGGGCGGATCCCGACCATATGGTCGTTATTTTCCAAGCCTGGACTGGCTCTGCGAATGTCAGCCGACAGCAGGTTTCAGCCCGCTGTCTGCTGAAAACGGATCACAGGAGTGCAGAACAAACTGTACTCCTGTGATCCACAGGAGGAGTAGAGCCAAACAAGCTTTGGCTGTGCTTCTCCAGTAAATATGCCAAAATACTACTCATGTATTTTCTGTGGAGATGATTTTTCTCTTGTGGCCCTCTTGTTACTTGGTAAATCAAACCTCAATGTTTCTCAAATTGGACCTCAATATCATCTAATATTAAAACAAAGGATTCATTAAATAATGTCTCTGTTTCTCCATATGATTTTAATTTATTGTAGCTTGCTTGAACTGGCAGCTTGGGTGTTTCAGTTAGCCTCCTCTTTAAATCTTGTGATCCATTGAACATTATTTATGAGTTGGGTAGTCAAGAAGAAACCAAACCATGCCACCAGTTGTGTTTTTATCTGTTGAACATTAAAAAAACTAAGAATATGCTGTTATCAGTTTAGCTTATCATTGTCCAATCAGAACAGAGTTAAAGCACTGATCCAACAAAACCTCAGATAATCTGGGATTCAGTTCGTTTAGGGAATAATTATTGAAGATGACCAAGAAAATAGTATACATGGAAACAGTTACCTTACAACATTTGTCACCAGATGGGAAATAGAGGGGACATTTTCCAATGGGGACATCTGTTCAGGTAAGAACTGTTTAACTATCCAACTATCTGCTAACTTAAGCCTCGTACACACGATCGGATTTCCATCGGACAAATCCGTGGAATTTCGTCCGAAGGGCGTTGGACGTGAACTTATTCTGCATACAGACGGCAGAACTTTTTCAGCCAACATACACAAAACTACGTGGTTTTTCAGCTCTTTAGCGCCACCCTTTGGGCAACTTCTGCTAATGAGGTGCTATGGTTAGCATTGGTTCGGAGCATGCGTATTTGTACTTTGGATTTTATTCTTTCGGACTTGTGTACACAATCGGATAATCCGACAAGACACATTTGTTGTCGGACAGTTTTAAAGCATGTTATAAAACATTTGTTGTCGGAAAATCTGACAACAATTGTCCGATGGAGCATACAAACGGTCGGATTTTCTGACAAAACCCTGCCATCACACATTTGTTGTCAGAAAATCCGATCGTGTGTTCGAGGCTTTACAGTTGAGTCTACAGGACAGGAAGTAAAGAGACACAGATGGCAAAATAACTGACAGAGGTTTTAGCCCCCCCCCCTTCTCTATTGAAAATGAAAAAATTAAAATAAAATTGGGGCTTTAGATATAGTTTGAGTTTTTTTGTTCATGATAACTCCCAATATGGTTTTTCATAATTTTATGATGCTGTCTATCATTAAGTTTGCTAGAAGACTGTGCACGCAATACTTGTGCTTTTAAGTCGATCCGCAGAAAGAAAGAAACATTACCCACTTTTAGCACACATCATCCAATATAACAATGTTCTCCCATTCTGCCAAAGTGTTTTACACTTGAAAGCTATGACAGAATGGAAGTACATCATTTTATGAAATTTGTCTCCAGGAGCCTATGTGCATGAATGGAGGCAGAATATAGGTCAGAGCTCATAGCTAAAAATATGCTTCTCCCAAGGCAATTTATTGTTACAGGTTTGGAAAATAAAAAAAATGATGAAAGTCAACACATTCCATGTTTTATAAAACTTTTTATTAATGTCAATGCATTTTTTAAATTTGTATCAAATAACCTCTAGAATGAATGTAAGCAACAATACAATTTAGCTTATTTTTTTTACAGTTTTTAACCCTTTATAGGACATGTCTTTATCATGGGGCATACAAAAATATATTGGAAAGGTCCATGCACATAGAAATTCTGCCTGTAGCCAAAGTAAATTAAAGTGTATCTAAAACAAAAAAAGAAAATATACTGCATAAATCAACTTACCATTACATAGGTGAGTTGACTGCATTTGTTTTCTTTTTTCAAGCTTTTTCCCCTTATTTTCACTTGATGGTTCTGCCAGTAACACATTTCCTGTCCTAGGATGACAATGCTAACCTTCTTTATCAGGACAACAGAAACAGACAGGGCTATGGATATCTGCCCCCCTCCTAATGTCAATATTTTACTGGGATGTATTTCGGTAGTCTTCACAGATGCTACAATATAATTGATAACTGTCAGCAAAGCCAGAGAACAGGGGGGGGGGGGTTGGGTCACGATCAACATATACTTTTTTAAACTCATCAAACAGATGAAACAAAATTCCTTTACTTATATATTTAACAGTCCAAGTTAGACCACATAAAGGTAAATTTTAAGGGCTGACATACACTTCAAGTTAAGTTCCGTCTTAAGAAAAATGTTGACAGGGTCATCAAAAGGGAAAAACAGAACACTACTTTGCATACAGTAGATACAGTAACAGTTGAACCTTGCTACCTGGTAGGGAACAAATCTAAAGAACACACTACAAGGCTTTTTTCATTCAACCCATCAGGTTGAACGGAAGAAAAACTGACAGCTCCGGTCGGAAGCGGCTGTACTAACAGTCTGACGTTGGTACAGCGATCTCCCCCGCTGAGCTGCTGTATTCTGACAGGGGGATGGGGGATGGCCCCCCTGCCAGAATACTCCAGTCAGCGCTCTCTGCCATTGGTTGAGAGCGCTGATCTAAGCTGGTCGTCTGCTGGTTTTCCAAGCCAACCCAAACAGCCTGCCTTCTGTCGGACCGGCTGCCATACATAGGGGCTGAACGTCGGCCGGTTTTTATTGAACCGCCTGATATTCGGCCCGTGTGTACTAGGCTTAATACATCTAGATTGATAATTATAGTGGCATAGAACCTGGAGTAGGAACTTTAACACTGTGTAAGGATGTAAGCAGTCATCAATAAAATCAATTCAACAAATGATTTGATTGATTACTGCATTCGATTCACAGAAAATAAATACCTAAAATGGGGGATCCTGAATCAAGAACACATTGGGGAAAATTTATTAACGCAAACGAATCCCAAATCAGCAGTTGACATGTGAAATTTGCATGCAAATATGTTAGTATTCACTTTTGAGTCCGTTTTGTGCCTAAAGTGACAGTTTTAGTTTTGCACGCAGGAAAATAGCACGTGTCTGCCTTTTTTCTCTGGTGTGCGGCAACTGCGGGCACCTATTTAAGGTTGAAATTCAACCTAAGAACTGTTGCAAAACCTGAACAGGTCATATAGCTCTTTTTAATTAGACATACTATTTTCAGTTCAATTAAGGTTTTATCACAAGGAAAGGGTGAATTTCCTTCATATCACATACTTAATTAGCTCCTAGTTCCTGCATTTACTCTCCCATTCTGAGTTCTACTGTACAGGGGCTTATAGGATGATTGGTATCAGGAAATTTTCATTTACTAGTGACTAGGAAGAGCACTATCTTCACTGATCACAATTTTTTGAGACCACACAAATAATATAAATAATAAAATAAATATGTTTACTTTTCTACTTCAATCCCGGACACCTTCACCCCTTTCTTGCCCAAGCCATTTTTCATCTTTCAGCGCTGCCACACTTTGAATAAAAATTACTCGGTCATGCAACACTGTACCCATATGCAATTTTTCTCCTTTTTTAGTCAGATAGAGCTTTCTTTTGGTGGTATTTAATTGCCACTGTTTTTTTTATCTTCTTTTTTTTTTTTTTTTTTTTTGTTATATAAGGGAAAAATTACCAAAATGTTGAAAAAAAAAACATGTATCATAGTTTCTGTTATAACATTTTGCAAATATACAATCTTTCTTCATCAAATTAAGGCCAAAATATAGTCTGTTACATTTAGTTAGAGTTAAGCCCCGTACACACGGTCAGACTTTTGCCCAACAAACTTCGTTTTGAGCAAGTTGGACCAACAATCCGACCGTGTGTACGCTCCATCGGACAAACTTTTTTCGTTTGGTTTTGGATTTCATCGGACAAAAGTTGGGTCTGCAAACGGACAAACTTTTGCCCAACAAAAGTCCGATGGAGCAAAGTCCGACCGTGTGTACAGAAAACCATCGGACTTTAGTCCGATGGACAAAACAACTAATGTTAAAATCAACCAACAATAGCAGAAGTTGACCAAAGGGTGGCAGTAAAGATCAGAAAAGAGCAGAAAAAACACGTGATGTTGTAAGAAGTTTTAAAAAAGTTTGCAGAAAAGTCAGAGCGTGTGTATGCTATGGGTGTTCCCAACCAACTCCGTTCGGACAAAAAAACACGGAAAAGTCCGATGGAAGTCCGACCGTGTGTACGAGGCTTTAGAGAGTCTATAAACTATGGTATATATATTTGAAAATGGATCATTCCTAATGTACTGATAGTCTATTTCATTTCTTAAGACCCTAAAATGCCAGGACAGTACAAATACCCCCCAAATAACCCATTTTTGGAGAGTAGACACTCCAAGATATTTAGTAAGAGGCATGGCGAGTTTTTTGACGTTGTCATTTTGTGTCACAATTTTTTTGGAAGATCAAGAATTTTAATAAAATTTACTTTTTCTCCACTATTTTTTTTACATACTGTCACCAGTACAGAACAACGTCATCCAATGACTGGTGTGGCGGTGATCAGAGATACTGACTGGTGACAGTATGTTAAAAAAAATAGTGGAGAAGAAACAAATTTAATTTAAATTGCATTTTTGTATGTATGGCTACGTATGTATCGGTGGGGAGGCTCAATTTGTTTTTTACTTTTTAAGTGTTTATTTATTTTTTACTTATGATTTTATTGCTAGCACATAGGGGACCCATAGTCCCCCATGTGATAGCATATACGTGACAGTTTCTGTTTGTGAGGGGCAGTGTGTGCAAGGAGAGGGGTCGCTCACTTGCTGGTGCTGACTTTCATTGCTGGCTTTAAATGTAATTGCTTTTTTTTCTATACTTTATAGCGCCGAGAAGGAGCAGTCAATTAAATAAAGCGGCTTGTCATCCAGTGACATCACACGGTGATCCGGGCCCCTTTGTTTACTTTAGTGGCTGGCCGAATGACTTCTGCCTTTCTCCGCCCCCACCCCACCCGTAGCTGCATTCAATCAGTTTTTTTTTATTCTTTTGTTTACTTTCTGCTTTCAGCGGGCATCATGGTTGTAAGGATACTGGCGCGTTCTGGCTCTTAACAACCAATGCACAAATGGACCGTTTGTCAGTTAACATCCGTTTATACTCTAGTCCATTTTTTTGAACTGAACAAGAATAGGGTTTTGATCTGTTTAAAAAAAAAAAAAAAAGAATGCTGACAGATGTGGATGTAAATGGATGATAAACCGTTTACATCCGTTTGCCCATAGAAATGCATTGTTTTCAGTTTTTTATCCGTCAATAGACATATGGAACGCCCGTGTGAACTGACCTTAAAACAGTGGCACTCTATGTTGCTGAAGAGACTCCCAACTTTGCTGCCCCGGCTGGCGGAATGTCTGCGGAGAATAAGTGGTTTCCCTGCATTGATTCTACTTATTCTATTCAGCACCATCTACTGCATGGAGACCTAATTGCACAGCCTATGCATATATTTCTTATTGATATTAATTAGCATATGTATTATTAATAATAATGTTATGTAGCAGTTAAGTTACTTAGGTTTAGAAGTTTGGAGGACATCTCACAACACACAAACTTTATGCAGTATATTCAACAGTTAAATTTTTGACTGCATATTATGATATAGTTTCTTTGACAAAGGAAATAATTATTTTATTGGGAATGCGTCCTTCATGGAAATGAATTCAAGCCTTTTTATAATTTATGACTGTAGTGAGTAGAATTTGAGCAGAGATCGGACCACAATGCATTTTAATTAGCTGACAGGTGCATAGATAAGGGTATTGCATGAACTTTAGTTGATACTTTGTAAGAATATATTTTGAACAAGGTTATACTAGGAATGTATATTTTAGTATTTTGTAATGCATGACTAGTGATGAGCCGAACACCCCCGGGTTCGGTTCGCACCAGAACCCGCGAACGGACCGAAAGTTCGTACGAACATTAGAACCCTATTAAATACAATGGATGCGAACGTTCGAATTCTAAAGTGCTAATTATAACAACTATTATGCATGTTATTGTCCTAAAAAGGGTTTGGGAACCCGGGTTCTGCACCAGGGGACATGTATCAATGCAAAAAGAAGTTTTAAAAACGGTCGTTTTTCGGGAGCAGTCATTTTAATGATGCATAAAGTGAAAAAAAAAAGTCAAATATTCCTTTAAATATCGTACCTGGGGGGTGTCTAAAGTATGCCTGTGAAGTGCCACGTGTTTCCCGTGTTTAGAACTGTCCCTGCACAAAATGACACTTCTAAAGGAAAAAAAAGCCATTTAAAACTTCTTGCGGCTTTAATGTAATGTCTGGTCCCGGTAATATGGATGAAAATCTTTAAGAAAAATGGCATAGCTACCCCATGACCCCCCCCCCCCCCTACCCCAGCCCATTACCAGCCCCTTTGGGTCTTGTATGGATATTAAGGGGAACCCCGCACATAAAATAAAAAAGGCCCTATATACTCTGAACAGCCGTATACAGGCGGTGCATACAAGACAGGGACTGTAGGTTTGTTCTTATGTAGAATGTGTTTGTAATTTTGAACAGGTACATTGTTGAAGTGTAGCTCCAGCCCAAAAATCTATTTTTAAACTTTTTGGGAAACATAGGTAAGGGTTATCACCCCTGTAACATTTGTTTTGCTGTCTGTGCCCCTGTTCAGAACATTTCACCTCACTTTCCGTCCCAATGACAACTGTTTTTGAAATGTGGTGTTTGAAACAAGGATTGCTGATAAAGCATCAGTACAGAGGAGACACCTTTCTCCCATATTTATTCTTACAGGAGAGAATTTTCCTTCCTAGGGGTAGATTTCCTCTCACTTCCTGTTGTCTTCTTTCGTTTGCAAGTAGGAGTCGTTTGTAAGTTGGATGTTTGAAAGTAGGGACCTGCCGTATATACTCTGCAGAAATAGGCCCCTTAGTTGTTGGTGTTGGCACAACACTGTAAGCACTCACAGTTACTCTTGGTTGGTGCTGGAACGCCCTGCTGTCAACTATTATATCAGGAATTTTAATTACATATAATTGTTGAACAGTGGTAGTAAAAATTGGGCCTTTGATGGTGGTGCTGGTGCCACAACACTGTAAGCCCTGACAGTTACTCTTGGTGGGTGCAGCAATGGGCCCTGCTGTGAATTATTAGATCAAGAATTGTAATTGCATGCCCCTGTTGAACAGGGGCTGAAAAATTGGGCTTTTCGTGGTGGTGGTGGTGGTGGTGGTGTTGCCACAACACTGTAAGCCCTCAGAGTTACTCTTGGTGGGTGCAGGAATGGGCCCTGCTGTGAATTATTAGATCAAGAATTGTAATTACATGCCCCTTTTGAACAGGGGCTGAAAAATTGGGCCTTTCGTGGTGGTGGTGGTGGTGGCGTTGCCACAACACTGTAAGCCCTCAGACTTACTCTTGGTGGGTGCAGGAATGGGCCCTGCTGTGAATTATTACATCAAGAATTGTAATTGCATGCCCCTGTTGAAAAGGGGCTGAAAAATTGGGCCTTAGGCACTGGTGGCACAACACTACAACCCCTCACAGATACTGTACTTGGAGCACAGCAATGAGCCCTATGGCAAATTATTGCTAAAAAAATTGTAAGTACACGCCCCTGTAAAACAGGGGCTGAAAAATTGGGCCTTAGCCACTGGTGGCGGCACCCATAAACAAAAATGATCTTCCAAGCTATCATCATCAATCGTATCATTGAGGACTCGGAGGAGGAGGATAGCCAGTCAACATAACAGCACAGGCACTCAGCATCAGCATCAGTCTTGAAGGGACGTGACATGTTAAAATCAATTAGTCTGTTATATCAGCATCAGGTGTGTGGTAGCTGGTGGTGATCCAAGACTGGTTCATCTTGATGAAAGTCAGTCGATCAACCGAGTCGGTGGACAGGCGCACCCTGTGATCCGTGACAAATCCTCCAGCAGCACTGAATGTGCGTTCCGAAAGAACGCTGGATGCAGGACAGGCCAGTAGCTCAATTGCATACTGTGCAAGCTCTGGCCAGTGATCCATCCTCAAGACCCAGTAAGCCAGAGGATTTTCGGTGGGGAAGGTGTCCAAGTCTGACCTTGCCCCTAGATATTCCTGCACCATGTTTATCAGACGCTGGCGATGGTTGCTGGAACCAATCATACTTTGGGGCTGCGGACTAAAGAATTGTCTGAACGCATCGGTCAGACGGCCACCTTCCCCACCGCTCCTTCTTTGACTGGCCGAAGCCTCAGCAACTCGTTGTCCTGGACCAGGAGTTTGTAACCTCCCAGTCTCTGGGAACGCGTTGCACAGACCTTTCTGCAAGGCCTCCCGGAGTTGTCTCATCCTCTGCTCCCTCTGCGACGGTAACATAAGGTCCGCAACCTTACCCTTGTACCGTGGATCAAGGAGAGTGGCCAGCCAGTAATGGTCCCTCTCCTTGATCCGAAGAATACGAGGATCCTTCCGCAGACTTTGCAGGATCAGGGAGGCCATGCAGCGTAGGTTTGCTGAGGCATTCGCTCCGGAGTCCTCTGGGTCACTAAGGACGACATGATCCGCAGTCACCTCCTCCCAGCCACGTACAAGTCCACTGGTTTCTTGGGACTGTAAATCATCCCTAAAAGACTGCTGCTGATGATGCTGAGTGCCAGCCTCCACCTCCATGCTGACACAATCCTCCTCCTCCTCCTCCTCCTCCTCCTCTTCCTCTTCCTGTGCGATGGGTGGGACAGAAGGAACACTGTCTGGGTAAAGGGGGCCTTGAGAGGCAAGGAAGTCCTCCTCTTCCTGCCTCTGTTCTGCCTCAAGTGCCCTGTCCATTATTCCACGCAGCGTGTGCTCCAACAGGTGGACAAGAGGTACAGTGTCACTGATGCATGCACTGTCACTGCTCACCATCCTCGTGGCCTCCTCAAATGGTGCCAGGACAGTGCATGCATCCCTGATCATGCCCCACTGGCGTGGAGAAAAAAAACCAAGCTCCCCTGACCCTGTCCTGGTGCCGTAGTCGCACAGGTACTCATTGATGGCCCTCTGCTGCGTGTGCAGCCGCTGCAGCATGGCCAACGTTGAGTTCCACCTGGTGGGCATGTCACATATAAGGCGGTTCTTGGGCAGGTTCAACTCCTTTTGCAGCTCAGCCAGGCGAGCACTGGCATTATAAGATCTGCGGAAATGCACACAGACTTTCCTGGCCTGCCTCAGGACATCCTGTAAGCCCGGGTACCTGCCCAAGAACCGCTGCACCACCAGGTTAAGGACGTGAGCCACACAGGGCACATGGGTCAGTTGTCCCTGTCGGAGGGCGGAGAGGAGGTTGGTGCCATTGTCGCAAACCACCATTCCTGGCTTAAGCTGGCGTGGCGTCAACCACCTCTCGGCCTGGCCCTGCAGAGCAGACAGGAACTCTGCCCCAGTGTGGCTTCTGTCCCCCAAACACACCAGCGCAAGCACGGCATGGCATCTTTTTGCCTGCGTACTTGCGTAGCCCCGTGAACGGCTACGGAGCACCGCTGGTTCATAGGACAAACCACAGGAAGAGGCCATGGAGGAAGAAGAAGAGGAGGGGGTGGAGGAGAGAGGTGTGTCACAACCAGTAGTAGCATTTTGGAGGCGTGGCGGTGGGACAACCTCCAACACTACTGCACCTTGTCCTGCATCCTTCCCAGCTGCCAAAAGAGTGACCCAATGGGCCGTGAAAGAAAGGTAACGTCCCTGTCCATGCCTGCTGGACCATGAGTCAGCGGTAATATGCACCTTACCGCTGACCGCCCTGTCCAGCGAGGCCAAGACATTGCCTTCCACATGCCGGTAGAGAGCCGGAATAGCCTTCCGTGAGAAAAAGTGGCGTTTGGGAACCTGCCACTGAGGAACCGCACATTGCACAAACTCACGGAAGGGGGCCGAGTCTACCAACTGAAAAGGCAGCAGTTGAAGCGCTAGCAATTTAGCCAAGCTAGCATTCAACCGCTGGGCATGTGGATGGCTGGGAGTGAACTTCTTTCGACGGTCCAGCAGCTGGGGCAGGGAAATTTGCCTGCTAGAATCGGACGTCGGTGTACTGCTAGCAGAGTGGCCGCAAGTACTTGGCTGTGACACACCTAATTCTACACCTTCATTCCTCTCAGTGCATGTTTCTGAGAGGACTGAAGTTATAGTGGGGTTGGAGATCCCAGCTGATGCGGTGCAAGGAGAGGTCCGCTTTGTTCTTTGGTGTGGGTCTTTGAGGTAGGCTTGCCAACGAGCTGCATGGCAGGTCAACATATGTCTGGTCAGGCATGTGGTACCCAAGCGGCTGATGTTTTGGCCACGCGATATACGCTTGAGACATATGTTGCAAACAGCAGCTGTGCGATCTGATGCACTAGCCTCAAAAAAGGCCCACACCAAGGAACTTTTTGAATGACGGGCAGAGGCAGCACCCTGCACAGGCAGAGCTCTGCGGTGTGATTCCGTCGGTGTACTGCCCTTACGCTGGCCACCAAAGGGCATCCTGTCTCGTTGGAGATGTGCCTCCTCCTCATCCTCCTCCTCCTCTCTCCTATTAGGCACCCACGTGGAGTCAGTGACCTCATCATCCCCTCCCTCCTCATCACTGGAGCCAATCTGGCAGTATGCTGCAGCTGCTGGAACATGACTGCCAGATTGGTGTCCTTCTTGAGCATCCCCTCTGTCTGCTCTCACCCTACTGCCTTCCTGTAGCTGGGTTTCATCATCAGACCCTTCGAAACGCTGGGCATCCTCCTGGAGCATGTACCCAACACTGTGCTCAAACAGTTCGGGGGACTCCTCAGGAGGAGGACATGGTGGGTCTAGGGAAGGAGTGACTGATGATGAGTCTGACATTGATACCAGGGAAGAGGACGCTTTGGCAGCTGCTTTGCCAGTACCCTGAGCCTGGGTGAGAGAGGATGAGGAGGAGGAGGGCTTGGTCATCCACTCTACCAAGTCTTCGGCATGATGTGGCTCAACATGTCCAGCTGCCGAAAAGAAGGACAAGCGTGTCCCATGGCCATGTGCTGATGACAATGCACCGCGTCCACGACCAGCACTGTTGCCCCCAGACACAGAGCCTGCTTGCCCTCTTTTATTGCCTCCTGACTGTCTGCCTCTCCTTGTTTGCCTTCCAGACATTCTAATAGATGGCCTGCAGGGAGATGGGAAAAAAGCAATAAGGGCTACCTTCAGGTGTCCTTCTCTGTCCCTTGAAACAAGGACTTGCACAGTGAAAGAAACTGACACTCTCCCTACCTACAGTTTTCTGTCCCTAGAAAAAATGTTTTTTTTAAGCACAATATAGCACAAGGAGAATTCACTCACTGTCCTTCCAGGTCCCTGGAAACAAGGACTTGCACAGTGAAATAAACTGACACTCTCCCTACCTACAGTTTTCTGTCCCTAGAAAAAATGTTTTTTTTAAGCACAATATAGCACAAGGAGAATTCACTCACTGTCCTTCCAGGTCCCTAGAAACAAGGACTTGCACAGTGAAAGAAACTGACACTCTCCCTACCTACAGTTTTCTGTCCCTAGAAAAATGTTTTTTTTAAGCACACTATAGCACAAGGAGAATTCACTCACTGTCCTTCCAGGTCCCTGGAAACAAGGTGTCATGGATATGCATTAATGTCTGTCTGCCATCTTACCTTCCTCCTCATGTGTTCATCTAGAGACCAGACCTCCTTCACCTGGCTTCCTTTATAATCTCCTCCCAGCCTGACTCCACCCCAGGCCCTATCACTGAACACTATATTAACCTGTGCACTGCAAGCCTGCTTTGCTGATCAACGTGTTTGTTAGGCATTGTGTGTTTGGGTTCCTGCCTGCCGTGTGCTACGTCTGTCTCTCTGTTACGTTATTGGCTTGTCCCCGACCATCCCTGTCTGCTCGTGTCCCTTGACCTTCGGCTCGTTCTTCGTTATCCTTGTCTGCTTGTGGCCCCTGACCTTCGGCTTGTTATTCGGTTCTCTCTATCGTGTGCTGCTGCTTCCCCTTATCCTACGGGGCGTGAGCTAGGAAACTCCAGGGGCCGCGACCTGGTCCCAGCCTGCAGCGTAACATCCTCACCACTAGAGGCCCTGGAGAAGACCAGCTGGGTCTTAGACTCCGCGCCCTGGGGAATCTTGGCTCTCGCTTCCGTTGGGATCCCGGTTGTGCTCCTCTGGTCCCGCTTTCCACAACCACCCAGTTTCCTATCCACAGAAGCCAGCCATAGGGTTCACTACCTCGCGGTGCACTCCTGTCCCCCTACGGTGTGCATCTGTCACCTGGCCACAGGTGACCCTGACAGTTTGATCAGCCATGAACCCGGCTGACATCCCGCTACCCGCGGATGATCCATTGCAGGGCATAGTTTGCAGACTTGAAACCCAGGAATCGAATCAGACTCAGGTGATGCGATTCCTCCAGGATCTGGCTTCTCGCTTCGAGCAGCTTCAGGCCTCCTTGGGAACCCTGAATCCGCAACCTCAAATACAATCAGCGGCTGCACCTATTGCACCAGTCGCAGCCACACACTCGCTACAACTGCCAGCTCCGTCCCGTTTCTCTGGGGACTCCAAGGCTTGCAGGGGGTTCCTTAGCCAATGCACGATTCATTTTGAGCTCCAGCCCCAAAACTTCCTGTCTGATCGGGCTAAGGTAGCCTATATCATTTCCCTCCTCTCTGGTGAAGCTTTAGCCTGGGCAGCCCCTCTGTGGGAACTGAATGATCCAGTGGTTTCTAGCCTGTCTGGTTTCTTGAAACTTTTTCGGAATATCTTCGAAGAACCGGCTCGTGTCTCTTCAGCGGCCAGCACCCTTTTACGTCTCCGCCAAGAGTCTGCTTCTGTGGGACAGTATGCCCTTCATTTCCGCATACTGTCGGCTGAGTTGAGCTGGAACAATGAGGCCTTAGTCGCAACCTTTTTGCATGGCCTGTCTGATAGAGTGAAGGATGAATTAGCTGGAAGAACCATCCCCACTGATCTGGCCGGCGTTATCTCCTTGTGTAACCAGATCGATATTCGCTTTCAGGAGAGGACCTTAGAAAAGCAACGCCAGCCCTCCTTGGTTCTTAGTCAGCCTGAGCTCCCCTCTCTTCGACCCGTAGAGCATCTCCTACCAGCTGAGGAACCCATGCAGCTGGGTCGGACCAGGCTATCCCCCGAGGAACGTGCTAGGCGCAGAACTCTTGGTCTGTGTCTTTACTGTGGGGGCAAAGGTCATTTTCGTGACACTTGCTCTCTTTGTCCAGAAAAACGTTCGGGTCCACTTCATCTGGAAAGTGGAGTATTGGACCCAGAAATATCACCTTCCCCTTCTCGTCTTCTGCTTTCTGTGTTCCTTCATGTTGGTGCTTCTTCTCATTCGGTCTCAGCATATCTGGATTCCGGAGCCGCTGGTAATTTCATGGACTGGGAAATCGCATCGTCCATGAGACTTACTCTTTTGCCCCTCACCACGCCATTGGTGGTCTTGGCGATTGATGGTACTGTTCTCCCAGGGGGACCTATCCGCTTCCAGACCCTCCCTGTTAAGATGTCGGTAGGGACACTCCACCAGGAGTGGATATCCTTCCTTATCTTACCCAAGGCCTCAACGCCTATAATTTTGGGTCTCCCATGGTTACAGCTCCATTCTCCTCATGTGGACTGGACTACTGGACAGATCCTGGCTTGGGGTCCCTCCTGTTCCTCCTCCTGTCTACCCAAGGTTGCCCCCTGTGAATCTGAGCCGGTCATTCATTCCAGGTTGCATAACCATTTACATTTCTCTGTCCCTAACCACCCTTGGACGCACAGCCAGGCTAGCTTGTCTACAAGTCCTGCAGTCGCTACGTCTTGCGATGCGATTCAGGTAGTCGCTACACCTGACTCAGCTATTCACTCTGCCTCTGTACTAGTTATGCCAGTCCAGCCCATGCCCAGTGAGCCTCTTACTTTTTCTTGTTCGGGACATTCTGCTTGTCCTTCAGCTATTCAGCTTGACTCCGGCGACATGTCACCTTCTAACCAACCTGACTTCAGGGTTCCACTGACATCTGCCCAGTCTGATGGTCCTGTGCAAGATGACCAGTTCCCCTTTAAGGGTCTAGGGGACCCTCCTCAGATTCCTGTTGATCCTCTCATGCCCTTGCTTATTCCTAGAGAGCCTTTGGTCCTCAATAGATCTTCTTGTCATCTCCCTACCTCGTTTTCGGTCTCTGAGGATAATTTTAAGTACGAGGTTAGACAAGTTCTGGATTCTCGGCTCTGCAGAGGCATTCTTCAGTACCTTGTGCATTGGAGAGGTTTTGGTCCTGAGGAGGCGTCTTGGATCGCTGCATCTGATGTCGCTGCACCTCATCTGTTGAGAAGGTTTCATCAGAGATTTCCCTTTAAGCCTGGGTCCAGGCGGGGGAGGGCCCATAAGAGGGAGGGTACTGTCATGGATATGCATTAATGTCTGTCTGCCATCTTACCTTCCTCCTCATGTGTTCATCTAGAGACCAGACCTCCTTCACCTGGCTTCCTTTATAATCTCCTCCCAGCCTGACTCCACCCCAGGCCCTATCACTGAACACTATATTAACCTGTGCACTGCAAGCCTGCTTTGCTGATCAACGTGTTTGTTAGGCATTGTGTGTTTGGGTTCCTGCCTGCCGTGTGCTACGTCTGTCTCTCTGTTACGTTATTGGCTTGTCCCCGACCATCCCTGTCTGCTCGTGTCCCTTGACCTTCGGCTCGTTCTTCGTTATCCTTGTCTGCTTGTGGCCCCTGACCTTCGGCTTGTTATTCGGTTCTCTCTATCGTGTGCTGCTGCTTCCCCTTATCCTACGGGGCGTGAGCTAGGAAACTCCAGGGGCCGCGACCTGGTCCCAGCCTGCAGCGTAACATCCTCACCACTAGAGGCCCTGGAGAAGACCAGCTGGGTCTTAGACTCCGCGCCCTGGGGAATCTTGGCTCTCGCTTCCGTTGGGATCCCGGTTGTGCTCCTCTGGTCCCGCTTTCCACAACCACCCAGTTTCCTATCCACAGAAGCCAGCCATAGGGTTCACTACCTCGCGGTGCACTCCTGTCCCCCTACGGTGTGCATCTGTCACCTGGCCACAGGTGACCCTGACACAAGGACTTGCACAGTGAAAGAAACTGACACTCTCCCTACCTACAGTTTTCTGTCCCTAGAAAAAATGTTTTTTTTAAGCACACTATAGCACAAGGAGAATTCACTCACTGTCCTTCCAGGTCCCTGGAAACAAGGACTTGCACAATGAAAGAAACTGACACTCTCCCTACCTACAGTTTTCTGTCCCTAGAAAAAATGTTTTTTTTAAGCACAATATAGCACAAGGAGAATTCACTCACTGTCCTTCCAGGTCCCTGGAAACAAGGACTTGCACAGTGAAAGAAACTGACACTCTCCCTACCTACAGTTTTCTGTCCCTAGAAAAAATGTTTTTTTTAAGCACAATATAGCACAAGGAGAATTCACTCACTGTCCTTCCAGGTCCCTAGAAACAAGGACTTGCACAGTGAAAGAAACTGACACTCTCCCTACCTACAGTTTTCTGTCCCTAGAAAAAATGTTTTTTTTAAGCACACTATAGCACAAGGAGAATTCACTCACTGTCCTTCCAGGTCCCTGGAAACAAGGACTTGCACAGTGAAAGAAACTGACACTCTCCCTACCTACAGTTTTCTGTCCCTAGAAAAAATGTTTTTTTTAAGCACAATATAGCACAAGGAGAATTCACTCACTGTCCTTCCAGGTCCCTGGAAACAAGGACTTGCACAGTGAAAGAAACTGACACTCTCCCTACCTACAGTTTTCTGTCCCTAGAAAAAATGTTTTTTTTAAGCACAATATAGCACAAGGAGAATTCACTCACTGTCCTTCCAGGTCCCTAGAAACAAGGACTTGCACAGTGAAAGAAACTGACACTCTCCCTACCTACAGTTTTCTGTCCCTAGAAAAAATGTTTTTTTTAAGCACAATATAGCACAAGGAGAATTCACTCACTGTCCTTCCAGGTCCCTGGAAACAAGGACTTGCACAGTGAAAGAAACTGACACTCTCCCTACCTACAGTTTTCTGTCCCTAGAAAAAATGTTTTTTTTAAGCACAATATAGCACAAGGAGAATTCACTCACTGTCCTTCCAGGTCCCTAGAAACAAGGACTTGCACAGTGAAAGAAACTGACACTCTCCCTACCTACAGTTTTCTGTCCCTAGAAAAAATGTTTTTTTTTAAGCACAATATAGCACAAGGAGAATTCACTCACTGTCCTTCCAGGTCCCTAGAAACAAGGACTTGCACAGTGAAAGAAACTGACACTCTCCCTACCTACAGTTTTCTGTCCCTAGAAAAAATGTTTTTTTTAAGCACAATATAGCACAAGGAGAATTCTCTCACTGTCCTTCCAGGTCCCTGGAAACAAGGACTTGCACAGTGAAAGAAACTGACACTCTCCCTACCTACAGTTTTCTGTCCCTAGAAAAAATGTTTTTTTTAAGCACAATATAGCACAAGGAGAATTCACTCACTGTCCTTCCAGGTCCCTAGAAACAAGGACTTGCACAGTGAAAGAAACTGACACTCTCCCTACCTACAGTTTTCTGTCCCTAGAAAAAATGTTTTTTTTAAGCACAATATAGCACAAGGAGAATTCACTCACTGTCCTTCCAGGTCCCTAGAAACAAGGACTTGCACAGTGAAAGAAACTGACACTCTCCCTACCTACAGTTTTCTGTCCCTAGAAAAAATGGTTTTTTTAAGCACACTATAGCACAAGGAGAATTCACTCACTGTCCTTCCAGGTCCCTGGAAACAAGGACTTGCACAGTGAAAGAAACTGACACTCTCCCTACCTACAGTTTTCTGTCCCTAGAAAAAATGTTTTTTTTAAGCACAATATAGCACAAGGAGAATTCACTCACTGTCCTTCCAGGTCCCTAGAAACAAGGACTTGCACAGTGAAAGAAACTGACACTCTCCCTACCTACAGTTTTCTGTCCCTAGAAAAAATGTTTTTTTTAAGCACACTATAGCACAAGGAGAATTCACTCACTGTCCTTCCAGGTCCCTGGAAACAAGGACTTGCACAGTGAAAGAAACTGACACTCTCCCTACCTACAGTTTTCTGTCCCTAGAAAAAATGTTTTTTTTAAGCACAATATAGCACAAGGAGAATTCACTCACTGTCCTTCCAGGTCCCTGGAAACAAGGACTTGCACAGTGAAAGAAACTGACACTCTCCCTACCTACAGTTTTCTGTCCCTAGAAAAAATGTTTTTTTTAAGCACACTATAGCACAAGGAGAATTCACTCACTGTCCTTCCAGGTCCCTGGAAACAAGGACTTGCACAGTGAAAGAAACTGACACTCTCCCTACCTACAGTTTTCTGTCCCTAGAAAAAATGTTTTTTTTAAGCACAATATAGCACAAGGAGAATTCACTCACTGTCCTTCCAGGTCCCTAGAAACAAGGACTTGCACAGTGAAAGAAACTGACACTCTCCCTACCTACAGTTTTCTGTCCCTAGAAAAAATGTTTTTTTTTAAGCACAATATAGCACAAGGAGAATTCACTCACTGTCCTTCCAGGTCCCTGGAAACAAGGACTTGCACAGTGAAAGAAACTGACACTCTCCCTACTGTGAGGGGGCTAGCTCGGCAGCGGGTATGTGTGACCCCCGGGATGGGCTCCCCACCCAAAACAGGCCCAGCAGACGGAGGTTGTGGTTTTCAAAATCAAAAAGGTGCGGTTTATTTTCTATTTACAGTGACAAAAACACAGCAAGGCAAAAAAAACATAAACAAAATAAATCCTGGTCAACTTGACCTCTGACTAAACTTACAGGTTTCCTAACTAACGACTGGGATCAGCCTAGTGCTGTCCTAGTCCCTGGTTTTAAATGTCCAAGCAAAATATAGCCACACAGGCTTTGTCTCACCGCACAGGGGTTCACTCTCCCTAGACAGTCCACACAGGTCTGCTTCCAGGCATGAGCTAACATCTAATGAATCTGGGAGTTTTTTATAGAGGCCTAAATGAGCTGACAAGCTTCAGCTGGCCTCATCAACTCCCTGTCTGCACGACGCCCAGCCCTCTCCCTAGAGGTATGAGTCATCAATGAGCCCACTAGTCTCAGCTGGGCTTATACAACTCTCCACCTAGCTGTATAAGTCAGCGTAAAGCCTGAATCTGGGCGAAATATATCTACCCCCCTGGATGCAACCAGGTGACTTTACCTTCCTGCTGTCACATACCCCCCCCTCTTGTTTTAACCTCGGGGTTGGAACACCAGCAATCAGGCATTCATGTACTCGAGACAAAGCATCCACATTCCCCATTTGAACGCCAGGGCGATGCTTTACTGTGAAGTTGAATTCCTGGAGGGCCAGGAACCACCTATTCACTCTTCTATTTGTTTCCTTGTTTTGAGCCATCCACTTTAACGGAGCGTGATCCGTAACCATGTCAAAGTGCCTACCTAGCAGGTAGTACCGAAGGGAATCTAGAGCCCACTTCACCGCTAAACACTCCTTTTCAACGGTGGCGTAATTTACCTCATGGGACTTCAACTTCCTGCTGAGGTAAATGACTGGGTGCTCTTCCCCGTTCCAGACCTGGGACAATACTGCTCCTAACCCCACATCTGACGCATCACTTTGTACGACAAAGTCTCTAGAGAAGTCGGGTGAGTACAACACTGGCTGGCTACATAAGGCTTGTTTCAAGAATTGGAATGCTGCCTCAGCCTCGGGGGTCCATTTAATCATGACCGACCCTTTCCCCTTCGTCAGGTTGGTTAGGGGCACAGCCTTAGAAGCAAAGTGGGGAATGAATCGCCGATAATACCCAGCGATTCCCAGAAAGGCTCGTACCTGCTTCTTGCTGTTGGGACGTGGCCAACTCTGGATGGCCTCGACTTTGTTGAGTTGGGGTTTTATTACTCCCCTCCCAATGGTGTACCCAAGATATTTGGCCTCCTCCTGCCCAATGGTACACTTCTTGGGGTTAGCCGTAAACCCTGCTTCCCGAACAGAGTCCAGGACTGCTTGCACTTTTGGCAGATGTGAGGCCCAATCTGTGCTATGGACAATTATGTCATCCAGGTAAGCCGCAGCATACTTCCGATGGGGCCTCAGCATCTGGTCCATTTTCCGCTGGAATGTGGCCGGCGCATTCTGTAACCCGAACGGCATTCTTTTATATTGGAACGCCCCGTCTGGGGTTACAAATGCGGTTTTCTCTTTGGCCGACTTGGCCAGGGGGATTTGCCAATACCCTTTTGTGAGGTCAAGAGTCGTCATGTATCGGGCTGTTCCCAGCCGGTCGATCAACTCATCTATACGTGGCATGGGGTAGGTGTCAAATTTTGTAACTTTGTTCAACTGACGAAAATCGTTACAAAATCGCCAGCTCCCATCCGGTTTAGGCACCAACACAATGGGACTAGACCAATCACTTTGGGACTCCTCTATCACCCCTAAGTTCAGCATTCTCTGTACTTCCTCCCGTATTGCCTCCCGTCGGGCCTCTGGGATCCGATAGGGTTTTAACTTCACCCTTTCACCGGGCGGGGTAATAATGTCATGCTCTACCCCAGATGTTTGTCCCGGCAGCTCAGAGAATACCTCCTTGTTGCGAAGTACAAACTCCTTAACCTCCTGTTGTTGGGGTTGTGACAAGGTGGCTGCGATTCCAACCTCAGGAATCACGCAACCAGTTTGAGCTGGTGACCAAGTGTCTGCGACTAGGGACTCTCTATCCCTCCAGGCTTTCAACAGATTAACGTGATAGATCTGTTCGGGCTTTCGCCTTCCTGGTTGTCTGACCTTGTAATTCACTTCGCTCACTTTTTCCATTATCTCGTAGGGGCCTTGCCATTTGGCAAGGAATTTACTTTCAACCGTAGGGACAAGTACCAATATCCTATCCCCCGGGGAAAAGGTACGGGTCTTGGCTCCACGGTTGTACACTCTCTGCTGTGCCAACTGCGCTTGGGCCAAATGTTCCTTCACGATGGGCATTACCTGTGCAATTCGATCTTGCATCAGGGCGACATGCTCAATCACACTCCTGTGGGGAGAACTCTCACTTTCCCAAGTTTCCTTGGCAATATCCAACAGCCCTCTTGGGTGTCTCCCATACAGTAACTCAAAGGGGGAGAATCCCGTAGAGGATTGGGGCACCTCCCTAATAGCAAACATCAAATAAGGAAGTAGACAGTCCCAATCCCTTCCATCTCTATCCACCACTTTCTTCAACATTTGTTTTAGGGTTTTGTTGAATCTTTCAACCAGCCCATCGGTTTGGGGGTGATACACAGATGTACGCAATTGCGTCACTTTGAACAATTTACACAGCTCTTTCATAACCCGGGACATAAAGGGTGTACCTTGGTCCGTAAGCAGTTCTTTACAAATACCCACCCGGCTAAAAACAAGAGATAGCTCTTTGGCTATGGTTTTGGCCGAGGTATTTCTGAGAGGGATCGCTTCTGGATAACGGGTGGCATAGTCCATTATAACCAATATGTACTGGTGCCCCCTAGCGGACTTGATTATAGGACCTACCAAATCCATTGCGATTCTCTCAAACGGGACCTCAATGATGGGTAGAGGGACCAGCGGGCTACGGAAATGTGGCATCGGGGCCGACCTCTGACACACAGGGCAGGAGGAACAATAATTTTCTATGTCCTTCATCACCCCAGGCCAATAGAATCTCTGTAATACCCTCTCTCGGGTTTTCTCTGTCCCCAGATGACCTCCAAGAATGTGCCCATGGGCCAACTCCAACACCAACTTCCTGTAAGGTTTGGGCACCACAAGCTGCTCAACGGTTTCTTCTGCCCTTTTTGCCACCCGATACAGTAGGTCCTTCTCTACGCTGAAGTATGGGTAAGTGCCAGTATTATCTGGGTTCACTAACTCGCCATCTATTTTCACTACGTTTTCCCGTGCCTTTATTAGGGCGGGGTCTTTCAACTGTTCTGTGGCAAAGTTTTCCCTGTGAACCTCAAGATCAGAAAACTCCACAGACGGTAGGTTTTCGTCTGAGGAGGTGGGCTCCTCTCCAGTTTCTTGAGTCTCCCCTGCCAATACTGACAAGGGAAATTCCGGAGAGTCCTCACCACTCTCAGGGGAGTTCTGGCTATCACATTCCTGGTACATAGGGGCACCAGTGGGGGGCTCAGGATCATCCCACAGTTCCCAGAACTTCGGAAAATCCCTTCCCACAATGGCGTCATGCGGTAACTGAGATACTAAGCCCACTGGATGAGAGAGGGTACCTTTGGGGGTCTCGAAACACACCGTAGTCACTGGATACTCTCGGGTGTCCCCATGCACACAAATAACGGCTACCTTGCTATTCCCAGAGACCTCTGTTTTAACTAACTCAGCCTTTATCAGGGTCACAAGGCTACCTGAATCCAGCAATACCACAACATTTCTACCATTAATACACATTTTGCATAAATGTTTCTCAGTTCCCCGAATGGCAGTGCATGCGACTGTCGCACACAGCGACTGACGTCTGCCCGTCAGAAAGTCACACTGCATGGGTTCCTCCACAACCGGGCAATTTGCTGCAATATGTCCCGCTTGCCGGCAGCGGTAGCAAACGATCCTTCTTGCGGCCTCTTGAGCCGCTGATTTCCCAGGCTGTTCTCGCCAAACTTGGGGTAGAGCTCCCACCCTCTCACTCTCTCCACCCTCACCCCTTGGAATCCTCTTATCCGCCCCTGGGGATGGTCTGGTCTTAGGGTGGAAAGTCCGAGTGTCTCTGGAAGAGGCCGTCAGGTTCTCTGTAGCCAAGTATTTCTCCACACGATCCACAAGACCATCGGCCGTCTCTGGGTCTCCATGGCTTACCCACTTTTGGATGGCAGTAGGAAGAGCTCTCAAAAACCGATCCATTACAACACGTTCCACAATCTTTGGTGCGGACAAAGTCTCTGGCTGTAGCCACTTTCTGCTCAGGTGAATGAGATCATACATTTGAGACCTGGGGGGTTTTCCAAGCTGGAAAGTCCAGTTATGCACACGCTGAGCCCGGACAGCCAGGGTGACACCCAGCCTTGCCAATATTTCAGCTTTTAGCATCACATAGTCTTTTGCTTGGTTAGGCTCTAGGTCATAGTAAGCTTTCTGCGATTCACCAGTTAACAGAGGAGCCACTAGTCCAGCCCACTGCTCCTCAGGCCACTTTTCTCTTTCAGCGGTCCTTTCAAATGTGGTCAAAAATACCTCTGGATCATCCTCTCCAGTCATATTTGTCAATAAACGACTCACCCCAAAGGACGCGGTATTAGTGGGACGGCTTTCCTCACTGGTCTGCGGACGTTGCTGCATTACTGCTTCCATCTGTTGTTGTAGTCTCTGCTCTTGCTTCTGCAACAGGTCTATGAAGCGGGCCTCAGATTGCTGTTGGGCTTGTTGCTGAGCCTCCAGACTCTGTTGTAAAGCTGCAAGGCTCTGTTGATGAGCTTGCTGCTGGGCTGCAAGGCTCCTTTGCAAACCTGCATTTGTCTGCTGTTGATTGGCATTTGCTAGAGCCAGCTGTTTCAGTATCTCCTCCATGCTGGCTTAAAAAAAAACTGCCACTGGTTCTCCACCAACTGTGAGGGGGCTAGCTCGGCAGCGGGTATGTGTGACCCCCGGGATGGGCTCCCCACCCAAAACAGGCCCAGCAGACGGAGGTTGTGGTTTTCAAAATCAAAAAGGTGCGGTTTATTTTCTATTTACAGTGACAAAAACACAGCAAGGCAAAAAAAACATAAACAAAATAAATCCTGGTCAACTTGACCTCTGACTAAACTTACAGGTTTCCTAACTAACGACTGGGATCAGCCTAGTGCTGTCCTAGTCCCTGGTTTTAAATGTCCAAGCAAAATATAGCCACACAGGCTTTGTCTCACCGCACAGGGGTTCACTCTCCCTAGACAGTCCACACAGGTCTGCTTCCAGGCATGAGCTAACATCTAATGAATCTGGGAGTTTTTTATAGAGGCCTAAATGAGCTGACAAGCTTCAGCTGGCCTCATCAACTCCCTGTCTGCACGACGCCCAGCCCTCTCCCTAGAGGTATGAGTCATCAATGAGCCCACTAGTCTCAGCTGGGCTTATACAACTCTCCACCTAGCTGTATAAGTCAGCGTAAAGCCTGAATCTGGGCGAAATATATCTACCCCCCTGGATGCAACCAGGTGACTTTACCTTCCTGCTGTCACACTACCTACAGTTTTCTGTCCCTAGAAAAAATGTTTTTTTTAAGCACAATATAGCACAAGGAGAATTCACTCACTGTCCTTCCAGGTCCCTAGAAACAAGGACTTGCACAGTGAAAGAAACTGACACTCTCCCTACCTACAGTTTTCTGTCCCTAGAAAAAATGTTTTTTTTAAGCACAATATAGCACAAGGAGAATTCACTCACTGTCCTTCCAGGTCCCTAGAAACAAGGACTTGCACAGTGAAAGAAACTGACACTCTCCCTACCTACAGTTTTCTGTCCCTAGAAAAAATGTTTTTTTTAAGCACACTATAGCACAAGGAGAATTCACTCACTGTCCTTCCAGGTCCCTGGAAACAAGGACTTGCACAGTGAAAGAAACTGACACTCTCCCTACCTACAGTTTTCTGTCCCTAGAAAAAATGTTTTTTTTTAGCACAATATAGCACAAGGAGAATTCACTCACTGTCCTTCCAGGTCCCTAGAAACAAGGACTTGCACAGTGAAAGAAACTGACACTCTCCCTACCTACAGTTTTCTGTCCCTAGAAAAAATGTTTTTTTTAAGCACACTATAGCACAAGGAGAATTCACTCACTGTCCTTCCAGGTCCCTGGAAACAAGGACTTGCACAGTGAAAGAAACTGACACTCTCCCTACCTACAGTTTTCTGTCCCTAGAAAAAATGTTTTTTTTAAGCACAATATAGCACAAGGAGAATTCACTCACTGTCCTTCCAGGTCCCTAGAAACAAGGACTTGCACAGTGAAAGAAACTGACACTCTCCCTACCTACAGTTTTCTGTCCCTAGAAAAAATGTTTTTTTTAAGCACAATATAGCACAAGGAGAATTCACTCACTGTCCTTCCAGGTCCCTAGAAACAAGGACTTGCACAGTGAAAGAAACTGACACTCTCCCTACCTACAGTTTTCTGTCCCTAGAAAAAATGTTTTTTTTAAGCACACTATAGCACAAGGAGAATTCACTCACTGTCCTTCCAGGTCCCTGGAAACAAGGACTTGCACAGTGAAAGAAACTGACACTCTCCCTACCTACAGTTTTCTGTCCCTAGAAAAAATGTTTTTTTTAAGCACAATATAGCACAAGGAGAATTCACTCACTGTCCTTCCAGGTCCCTAGAAACAAGGACTTGCACAGTGAAAGAAACTGACACTCTCCCTACCTACAGTTTTCTGTCCCTAGAAAAAATGTTTTTTTTAAGCACACTATAGCACAAGGAGAATTCACTCACTGTCCTTCCAGGTCCCTGGAAACAAGGACTTGCACAGTGAAAGAAACTGACACTCTCCCTACCTACAGTTTTCTGTCCCTAGAAAAAATGTTTTTTTTAAGCACAATATAGCACAAGGAGAATTCACTCACTGTCCTTCCAGGTCCCTAGAAACAAGGACTTGCACAGTGAAAGAAACTGACACTCTCCCTACCTACAGTTTTCTGTCCCTAGAAAAAATGTTTTTTTTAAGCACAATATAGCACAAGGAGAATTCACTCACTGTCCTTCCAGGTCCCTAGAAACAAGGACTTGCACAGTGAAAGAAACTGACACTCTCCCTACCTACAGTTTTCTGTCCCTAGAAAAAATGTTTTTTTTAAGCACACTATAGCACAAGGAGAATTCACTCACTGTCCTTCCAGGTCCCTGGAAACAAGGACTTGCACAGTGAAAGAAACTGACACTCTCCCTACCTACAGTTTTCTGTCCCTAGAAAAAATGTTTTTTTTTAGCACAATATAGCACAAGGAGAATTCACTCACTGTCCTTCCAGGTCCCTAGAAACAAGGACTTGCACAGTGAAAGAAACTGACACTCTCCCTACCTACAGTTTTCTGTCCCTAGAAAAAATGTTTTTTTTAAGCACACTATAGCACAAGGAGAATTCACTCACTGTCCTTCCAGGTCCCTGGAAACAAGGACTTGCACAGTGAAAGAAACTGACACTCTCCCTACCTACAGTTTTCTGTCCCTAGAAAAAATGTTTTTTTTAAGCACAATATAGCACAAGGAGAATTCACTCACTGTCCTTCCAGGTCCCTAGAAACAAGGACTTGCACAGTGAAAGAAACTGACACTCTCCCTACCTACAGTTTTCTGTCCCTAGAAAAAATGTTTTTTTTAAGCACAATATAGCACAAGGAGAATTCACTCACTGTCCTTCCAGGTCCCTAGAAACAAGGACTTGCACAGTGAAAGAAACTGACACTCTCCCTACCTACAGTTTTCTGTCCCTAGAAAAAATGTTTTTTTTAAGCACACTATAGCACAAGGAGAATTCACTCACTGTCCTTCCAGGTCCCTGGAAACAAGGACTTGCACAGTGAAAGAAACTGACACTCTCCCTACCTACAGTTTTCTGTCCCTAGAAAAAATGTTTTTTTTAAGCACAATATAGCACAAGGAGAATTCACTCACTGTCCTTCCAGGTCCCTAGAAACAAGGACTTGCACAGTGAAAGAAACTGACACTCTCCCTACCTACAGTTTTCTGTCCCTAGAAAAAATGTTTTTTTTAAGCACACTATAGCACAAGGAGAATTCACTCACTGTCCTTCCAGGTCCCTGGAAACAAGGACTTGCACAGTGAAAGAAACTGACACTCTCCCTACCTACAGTTTTCTGTCCCTAGAAAAAATGTTTTTTTTAAGCACAATATAGCACAAGGAGAATTCACTCACTGTCCTTCCAGGTCCCTAGAAACAAGGACTTGCACAGTGAAAGAAACTGACACTCTCCCTACCTACAGTTTTCTGTCCCTAGAAAAAATGTTTTTTTTAAGCACAATATAGCACAAGGAGAATTCACTCACTGTCCTTCCAGGTCCCTAGAAACAAGGACTTGCACAGTGAAAGAAACTGACACTCTCCCTACCTACAGTTTTCTGTCCCTAGAAAAAATGGTTTTTTTAAGCACACTATAGCACAAGGAGAATTCACTCACTGTCCTTCCAGGTCCCTGGAAACAAGGACTTGCACAGTGAAAGAAACTGACACTCTCCCTACCTACAGTTTTCTGTCCCTAGAAAAAATTTTTTTTTAAGCACAATATAGCACAAGGAGAATTCACTCACTGTCCTTCCAGGTCCCTAGAAACAAGGACTTGCACAGTGAAAGAAACTGACACTCTCCCTACCTACAGTTTTCTGTCCCTAGAAAAAATGTTTTTTTTAAGCACACTATAGCACAAGGAGAATTCACTCACTGTCCTTCCAGGTCCCTGGAAACAAGGACTTGCACAGTGAAAGAAACTGACACTCTCCCTACCTACAGTTTTCTGTCCCTAGAAAAAATGTTTTTTTTAAGCACAATATAGCACAAGGAGAATTCACTCACTGTCCTTCCAGGTCCCTGGAAACAAGGACTTGCACAGTGAAAGAAACTGACACTCTCCCTACCTACAGTTTTCTGTCCCTAGAAAAAATGTTTTTTTTAAGCACACTATAGCACAAGGAGAATTCACTCACTGTCCTTCCAGGTCCCTGGAAACAAGGACTTGCACAGTGAAAGAAACTGACACTCTCCCTACCTACAGTTTTCTGTCCCTAGAAAAAATGTTTTTTTTAAGCACAATATAGCACAAGGAGAATTCACTCACTGTCCTTCCAGGTCCCTAGAAACAAGGACTTGCACAGTGAAAGAAACTGACACTCTCCCTACCTACAGTTTTCTGTCCCTAGAAAAAATGTTTTTTTTAAGCACAATATAGCACAAGGAGAATTCACTCACTGTCCTTCCAGGTCCCTGGAAACAAGGACTTGCACAGTGAAAGAAACTGACACTCTCCCTACCTACAGTTTTCTGTCCCTAGAAAAAATGTTTTTTTTAAGCACAATATAGCACAAGGAGAATTCACTCACTGTCCTTCCAGGTCCCTAGAAACAAGGACTTGCACAGTGAAAGAAACTGACACTCTCCCTACCTACAGTTTTCTGTCCCTAGAAAAAATGTTTTTTTTAAGCACAATATAGCACAAGGAGAATTCACTCACTGTCCTTCCAGGTCCCTAGAAACAAGGACTTGCACAGTGAAAGAAACTGACACTCTCCCTACCTACAGTTTTCTGTCCCTAGAAAAAATGTTTTTTTTAAGCACACTATAGCACAAGGAGAATTCACTCACTGTCCTTCCAGGTCCCTGGAAACAAGGACTTGCACAGTGAAAGAAACTGACACTCTCCCTACCTACAGTTTTCTGTCCCTAGAAAAAATGTTTTTTTTTAGCACAATATAGCACAAGGAGAATTCACTCACTGTCCTTCCAGGTCCCTAGAAACAAGGACTTGCACAGTGAAAGAAACTGACACTCTCCCTACCTACAGTTTTCTGTCCCTAGAAAAAATGTTTTTTTTAAGCACACTATAGCACAAGGAGAATTCACTCACTGTCCTTCCAGGTCCCTGGAAACAAGGACTTGCACAGTGAAAGAAACTGACACTCTCCCTACCTACAGTTTTCTGTCCCTAGAAAAAATGTTTTTTTTAAGCACAATATAGCACAAGGAGAATTCACTCACTGTCCTTCCAGGTCCCTAGAAACAAGGACTTGCACAGTGAAAGAAACTGACACTCTCCCTACCTACAGTTTTCTGTCCCTAGAAAAAATGTTTTTTTTAAGCACAATATAGCACAAGGAGAATTCACTCACTGTCCTTCCAGGTCCCTAGAAACAAGGACTTGCACAGTGAAAGAAACTGACACTCTCCCTACCTACAGTTTTCTGTCCCTAGAAAAAATGTTTTTTTTAAGCACACTATAGCACAAGGAGAATTCACTCACTGTCCTTCCAGGTCCCTGGAAACAAGGACTTGCACAGTGAAAGAAACTGACACTCTCCCTACCTACAGTTTTCTGTCCCTAGAAAAAATGTTTTTTTTAAGCACAATATAGCACAAGGAGAATTCACTCACTGTCCTTCCAGGTCCCTAGAAACAAGGACTTGCACAGTGAAAGAAACTGACACTCTCCCTACCTACAGTTTTCTGTCCCTAGAAAAAATGTTTTTTTTAAGCACACTATAGCACAAGGAGAATTCACTCACTGTCCTTCCAGGTCCCTGGAAACAAGGACTTGCACAGTGAAAGAAACTGACACTCTCCCTACCTACAGTTTTCTGTCCCTAGAAAAAATGTTTTTTTTAAGCACAATATAGCACAAGGAGAATTCACTCACTGTCCTTCCAGGTCCCTAGAAACAAGGACTTGCACAGTGAAAGAAACTGACACTCTCCCTACCTACAGTTTTCTGTCCCTAGAAAAAATGTTTTTTTTAAGCACACTATAGCACAAGGAGAATTCACTCACTGTCCTTCCAGGTCCCTGGAAACAAGGACTTGCACAGTGAAAGAAACTGACACTCTCCCTACCTACAGTTTTCTGTCCCTAGAAAAAATGTTTTTTTTAAGCACAATATAGCACAAGGAGAATTCACTCACTGTCCTTCCAGGTCCCTAGAAACAAGGACTTGCACAGTGAAAGAAACTGACACTCTCCCTACCTACAGTTTTCTGTCCCTAGAAAAAATGTTTTTTTTAAGCACACTATAGCACAAGGAGAATTCACTCACTGTCCTTCCAGGTCCCTGGAAACAAGGACTTGCACAGTGAAAGAAACTGACACTCTCCCTACCTACAGTTTTCTGTCCCTAGAAAAAATGTTTTTTTTAAGCACAATATAGCACAAGGAGAATTCACTCACTGTCCTTCCAGGTCCCTAGAAACAAGGACTTGCACAGTGAAAGAAACTGACACTCTCCCTACCTACAGTTTTCTGTCCCTAGAAAAAAATGTTTTTTTTAAGCACACTATAGCACAAGCACAAAACACACTGACACTCTCCCTACCTATCCTTCTCTTTCCCTAAACTAAAGGAATCCAGGTTAAGCAAGAAAGAAATAAAAGTCACTGTCCCTGCCTATGCTGCTCTATCCCTGCTCCGGAACACACTACACTAGGCCGCCGTGCTGGCGGCCTTTTATAGTGTGGGGCGTGTACTAAACACCCTCAGCAATAATTGGCCACAGGCATCCTGCCTGTGGCCAATCATTGCTCTCCTCGCTGCCGGCGCTGTGATTGGCCAAGCATGCGGGGTCACAGTGCATGCTTGGCCAATCACAGCGCCTGGATGACACTGCGATGGCGTAGTGCATTGTGGGCCGTTCGCGTCACTCGAATTTGGCGCGAACGGCCCAAATCGTTCGATCTTCGTCGAACGATCGAACAGCCGATGTTCGAGTCGAACGTATGTTCGACTCGAACACGAAGCTCATCCCTATGCATGACAGTACATAAAGAATAATGAGTAAGTAAAATAATTATTGTGGTGTTAAACCAAAATCAAAAATATAATATATTGCAGCTTACCAATCCTTACTTGTGGTGACTGCATTAGTTTTCTTTTTTTAACAGTTTTTTTCCTTTGTTTCACCTGGTGATCCAGCAGGAATCACACTTCCTGTCTTAAAGTGGTTCTAAAGCCTAAAGATTTTTTATGTTAATGCATTCTATGCATTAGGGTAAAAAACCTTCTGTGTCACAGAAATCCCCTCTCCCTATACCCTCCTGAGCCTGATCTCGATCCTGCGATGTACATGAGAGCAGCATCTCTCTCTGCTCTCTCCCTTCTCACAGGGCAAATTCTGTGAGGAGGGAGTGGGGGTGGGGCATGGCTGAGCCACATTGTTTGTGTGACTCGGGAGCGAGTTTGCACAAATGTGTCCCCATAGAAAAGGACTTTCTATGGGGACATTTACCAAAGAGAAGGAGCACTGGCGGGGGACACCAGAATAAGAGAATCAGAGCTGGTCTGTGCAAAAACATTGCACAGAGCAGGTAAGCATAACATGTTTATTATTTTATTTAAAAAAAATAAAGCTTTACAATCTCTTTAAGGTGTATGCATTCTGGGCATAGTAGTAAAGCAGACTCCTTTGGACAGCAGAATTGTCAGTCTGGGGAGGGGGTAAGGTCAGACAGGCCGTATATGGTTCGAATCTCGGCCAGTTCAGCAGGAACCGGCTGAGATTCGAACCATGTATCGGCAGACTGAATGGATCAACTTGGACACAACCAGCATACCGGTTTCTACCTGCGATTATCGCTAGTGGCTGCTATAGCCGCTAGTAATAATCACTCTCCTCTCCTGGTGGGAACTTCTCCCAGAGGGGCAGCACAGTGGTGTAGTGGTTAGCACTTTCACCTAGCAGCAAAAGGGTCACTGGTTCAAATCCCAACCACGACACCATCTGCCTGGAGTTTGCATGTTCTCCCTGTGTCTGCGTGGGTTTCCTCTGGGTACTCCGGCTTCCTCCCACACTCCAAAGACATGCTGGTAGGTTAATTGGATGTTGTCCAAATTGGCCCAGTATATATGTGTGTACGACTGTGTGTCCCAAGCGTGTTGAAATCCTACAGGGTAAAATGACCGCACCAGCCAAGCAAACACTGGCTGCAAAAAGCGCCTAGAGGCGATTCAGTTCGCATGTGAGCGCTATACAAGTCATTCATTCTTCTTCTGCCCTCCCCTGCCCCCCCACCGGTAGAAGACAATGGCCCAGCAGGAGGGGTTTCCGCACCAACACTGTCTGTGTTGATGGAGGATTTGAGCGAGTTTAATGCCTGCATCCCGTGGTTGCAGGAAATAAATTTGCTCCATGTATGGCGGGCCTTAGACTAGCAGATTTAGATTAACTTGATTACTAATTACTAACTAATTGAAGCTAAACTTCAGCTAACACTTTATAATCAGTTACAGAAAGCATTTTTTTCCTTTCTGGATAAAGGTTTTACATAAATAATTAAAATCTGACAATTGGAAGCATTGGAAGATTGGTCCAATGCTGCACCTGTCCCCTGATGCCTCTAAGACCGAGAACCGAATGATCAAATACAGATGATTGCTCAGTTCTCAGCCTTCAGTAAACAGATAGCCGGTGATCACTGGAGCACTGAGCTGTAGATGGGGGTGGGAGCAGCTGGCTCAGGCAGGAGCGGTTGGCTCAGGCAATAAGTGGCACGCTGAGAGGCTGAGTCAGCTGTCAGTCCTAATGTCGAGATCCACACAGATGCCTGGACTGGCTGAGTGACGTCAGCCGACCACTGACTTTAGCCCTCTGTCAGTTGAATACGGGTCATAGGAGTACATAACTAAGTGCACTCTTGTGACCTACAGGAGAAGCAGGACCAAAATACCTAATTCTCTTTTAAATGCCTCATCTCAGCCCTCTAACTGCTACTTTGTCTGGAAAAATAACAGACTTACTGGCTGGATCACCAGGTAAAAAGAAAGGAAAAAGGCTTAAAGAAAGAAAACGAACGCAGCCACCACATTTAAAAGTTGGTATGCTGCAATTTAATACATTTTTGTTGTTGTAGCTTTTGGATGATGGTAGGGATATGGGTGCAATAGAGCAAAAGACAGTTGATATTTTATTTTATTGATAAGCCTGTTGTACCCATATTTCACCATCTGCCTAAAATCCACAAACTGCAACCTCCAGTCCAGGGACATCCAATAGTGGCAGGTATTGGGTCCCTGCTGGAGAGACTCAGTGAATAGGTATATCTGCAGCCAATGGTCAAATGTCTGCCAGGTTACCTGAGGGACACTGGACATCTTTTGGATCACATTCATGAAATTGGTCTTCTGCCCAATGTTGGCTTACTGTTGATGTTAAATCGTTGTATTCATGCATATCGAACCATCTAGCTCTTTCAGCGGTTGAGCAATATCTTATACAGTACAGTAACTACAATTGGGAGTTGCAAGAATTTATTTTTATGGCTGTGGAATTTTTATTACAAACAATTATTTCATGTTTGATTCCAAATACTATCTACAGTGTCGGGGTGCCTCGATGGGTTCTAAGTTCTCTCCATCCATAGTAAACCTATATATGGGTTGGTGGGGGGAAAAGTAAATTTTTTCCCACCATAATCCGTATAAGTAACAGATTGAGTGGTACTCACGTTTTATAGATGACTTGATCCTTGTAAGAAGGGGTTCGATTGACATGATTGATTCTTTCATGTGCTATCTGAACTCTTTTTTTTAATCAAATATATTTTTTTTTTGTTATGCTTATTCCATACAAAAGTTTAAACAATGAGAAGATAAACATTAAGATTACAATAATTTAATTTTGTTTCTAAATATACAAGGAAAAAAAACGAAAAGAAAAGTAAATAAATCAAACAGTACGAGGATTATCTAACCTACAAAAAACATCTAACAAGACAAGACAACAACAAACCTACACATGTAGATTGATTTCCAGTTCCATTTATATCTATCTATCTGAACTCTAATCATCTCAACCTTGAATTCACACATAACTTCCATCCAGTTATAATTGAATATCTAGATGTCATTTTTACAGGTAATGTGGAGGAGGGCGCAGTATCCACCAGAACATTTAGAAAGGACAGTGCTGGTAATTTTTTGCTGTTAGCTTCCAGCTGGCATTCTCCACATACTGTTTGAGCTTTATCTGTGGCAGAATTTATCAGGGCCGGAAGAAACTGTTCCTTGGACAAGGATTATGCACAGGAATGTGACATTGTATCAGGTAGACTAGAGGAACAGAATTATAGGAAAGAATTGATAGAAAGAGGTAAACAGTTAGCTAATGAGAGAGATCATAATTTTTGAATCAATTCTGACCTTGAAGGTAGGAAATTGCCCCCTTACAAGAATGTGAAAGGCTTACATTTTGTAACCACATACTCAGTACAATATGATCAAATAGTGAAAATTATTAAGCGTTGCCTCCCCATTTTGTATGCGGATAAAACACTTTATAACATTTTGCAATAGGGCTCCAATTTCTCCAGCAGAAAAGCTCCTACATTAGGGGCTATGTTGTCTCCATCTTTGTTTCATTCCCATGGTCCCCAGATGTCTCATACATGGCTGAGGATGGTGGGAACATACCCATGTGGTTTCTCCACGTGTAAACAACGTATAAGACATAAAAAAATAGGAATGTTACCTCCTTCTCTACAGGAGAGTCCTATTCCCTCAGCAACTACATAAACTGTAATCCAAAAATTGTCATTTATATCATAGAGTGTAGTACCTGTCAATTGCAGTACGTTGGGTGTACCATTCGAAATCTAAGGGTAAGAATATCTGAACTTTTTAATGATACATCGAATGTCAATGCAAAGAACCTTTCCAATATATCCAAGCTTTTTAGGGAAATACATGGGGGTAAACTTAACTCCTTTTCCTTTTTTGGTTTGGAGCAGGTTGGAAGACCATTCAGAGGATGTGAAACACACCGCATCTTATTCAGTGTGAGGTGTGGTGGATACACAAGCTTAACACCAGAGTGCCAAGTGGATTGAATAACAAAAAGGACATTAACCTTTTTTTTAAGTGATTTGTAGCATATGAGGGGTTAATGTATGCTTTTTCTTTGTGCATCTTACTCTTTTGAAGTCTGACCTTATCAATCACACCTCCCCCCTGGTGTATTCTATATGATCTTAATTGTAACTATTCTTAGGGGCAGTTTTGTCACTATATCAGTTTTGATTGTATTGTATATTTCCATGCTATGAGGAAGGCTTTAAGCCAAAACGCGTTTGCATCTGCCTTGCTGTAACTGCTGTTTGTGCTGGAATAAATATTTGCAAAGAAGCTTTTGAGTGCCGGTTTTCTTTACTATATTTTTGTTTTTGGGTTTATTACCAGTTCAACTTTAAATAATATACAATTAATAGTGCATATTTGTGCAATCAATATATTTATATTAATTAGCATCAGTATATTCACACAGCGGGAACCTCGAATTCAAGCGGATTGGCCGGAGGAAGAGGGGAACAAGAAGCCGGAGCAAGATGCGGACGAGAACACCGATGGAAGAAGGAAGATGAAGATGAAGAACAAGATGGAGGAAGAAACCCGAATGGAGAAAAGAAGATGATGGAAGAAGAAGGTGGAAGAAGAAGATGGAAGAAGATGGAAGAAAGGAGAACACATTAATAAAGGAATTGTCAAAAACCAGCATTGTAATTTTTAACATTTTTGACACTTTTTTTGTGAAATGGTAGGGGTACCCCATTACCATTTCACACGGGGGGGGGGGGGGTTGGCGGTCCAGATTCCGATAAGCCCCCCACCCGCAGACCCCCACAACCACCGGCAAGGGTTGTGGGGATGAGGCCTGAAGGGCCTGGTAATGGAATTTGGGGGGACCCCATGCATTTTTTTTTTTTCAAAGACTTTCAATGACTTTTCTCTGTATTGCCGGGAGCCGACAATTCAATTATAGCCGCGAGTGCTTTTAAATTCCTTTTTTTTTCCTTTAGAAATTAAATTTTGTACTGGGACTGTTATATAACGGCAAGTTTAGGAGGTGCGCCTGTTCAACTTATGCAAATGCATTTACGTGACTTGAAATTTACTAAGTTTTTGCCAGCGCAGTGAACCGGCGCATTTGATCGAGTGAAATTGCCGCGCAGTGCACAAAAAAAACCCTCGCAGTTCTAATTGAAATTTCCGGCGCAGCAGGCTGGTTCAAAAAAAAAGTTACTTTCTCATTCTATTTTGGGCATATTTGTTACTTGGGCAGTTGTCACTACACTTCCTCACATCACCCCCCATCACGCCATTATATTGGCACTTCCAGCTTCTTTATATTTTTATTTGAAGATGCTGTGCGCCAGGTCCATAGTGGCGCACAGAGCGCCTCCTCCCATGCGCCGAGAACACTATAGTAAATAGGGAATAGCGCTGCGTTACCGGCGCAAATGTTTCGTAAATTCCAAAACTGCCATTGCGCACGCAGATGCGCTGATACTCATGGCGCAAACGTTTCGTAAATCAGCCCCTATGTGTCCTTATTATCCTGACTGATATTGAAAGCTGTGTTTGAAGGATACACATTTAACCACTTCAATACCCAGCCATAGTAATATGACGTCCACAGATGGGATCTCCCATCCTGGGTGGACGTCATATGACGTCCTGGGTTTGAAGGGGGATATCTGAATGATGCCTGCAGCTAGAGGCATCATTCAGATATCCTTTTGATGTGCCAGCGCTTCTGTGCACCATAAGAACGATCATAGCGGTGGTTCCGCCGCTTGATCGTTCTTATAGGCGGCGGGAGGGGACATTCCCCCCCCCTCCCGCCGCCATCCGGTGCTTCTCCGGGCTCTCCCGTGTGATCGGGGACCCGGAGAGAATCGTCCGGCACCGGTGGTGGGTCACGTGACAAGCATAGAGATGACTGGTGACCAGATGGTCACCAGTCATCTCTATGATCGTCGGAGGCCCGGGCGCGATGTGATGACGTCACGCCCGGGTCCTCAAATGTAAACAAAGCCGCCATTGCGGCTAGTAAGTATGAGATCAGTGAAAAAAAATTCACGATCTCATGCTTTCTAGCCTGGAGGAGAGATATGGGGTCTTATTGACCCCGCATCTCTCAATAAAGAGGACCTGTCACACACATTCCTATTACAAGGGATGTTTACATTCCTTGTAATAGGAATAAAAGTGATCAAAAAAAAAAAAAAGAAGTAAAATAAGCTTTAAAAAAATAAATAAATAAGTAAAAAAAAAAATTAAAACACCCCTGTCCCCGGTAGCTCGCGATCAGAAGCGAATGCACACGTAAGTCACCCACATATGTAAACGCCATTCAAACCACACATGTGAGGTATCGCCACGTGCATTAGAGCACGTGCAACAATTCTAGCACTAGACCTCCTCTGTAATTCTAACCTGGTAACCTGTAAAAAAATGTAAAGCGTCGCCTATGGAGATTTTTAAGTACCGAAGTTTGGCGCCATTCCATGAGTGTGCACAATTTTAAAGCGTGACATGTTAGGTATCTATTTACTCGGCGTAACATCATCTTTCATATTTTCCCCAAAAACTGGGCTAACTTTACAGTTTTGTTATTTTTTAATTCATGAAACCATTTTTTTTTTAAAAAAGGCATTTGAAAAATGATTGCGCAAATACCGTGCAAGAAAAAAAGTTGCAATGACTGTCATTTTATTCCCTAGGGTGTCTGCTAAAAAAACATATATAATGTTTCGGGGTTCTGAGTAATTTTCTAGCAAAAGAATGATGATTTGTACATGTAGGAGAGAAGTGCTAGAATAGGCCCGGTATGGAAGTGGTATAAAAAGCCCTGTATTGAAGTGGTTAAAGGGGTTGCAAAGGTTCGTTTTTTTATTTTCTAAATAGGTTCCTTTAAGCTAGTGCATTGTTGGTTCACTTACCTTTTCCTTCAATTTCCCTTCTAAATGTTTTTTTTCTTTGTCTGAATTTCTCACTTCCTGTAAGCTTGCCCCCATCATCCGAGCCGTTCTGGCTGGGGGTTAGTCAGCATGCTCGCCCCCTCCCTTGGGACTACATCTCTGCGGAGAGACGATGTGAACGTTCACAGCGTCTCCCCGGGCAAGCTTACTGAGGAGGAACAGGAAGTGAGAAATTCAGACAAAGGAAAAAAAAAACATTTAGACGGGAAATCGAAGGAAAAGGCAAGTGAACCAACAATGCACTAGCTTAAAGGAACCTATTTAGAAAATAAAAAACGAACCTTTACAACCCCTTTAAGAGTTTTGATAAAAAGCATATAGGAAATTTAGCATTTATTCCTGCAAACTGGGATGAAATAAAGTTCATGATGCCAGACAGTTGAAAGCATGATACTATGTCACTATCCCTGGGTTGGGGAAGTATTATCAAGATAGGAGGGGTCTGGCAGACTTTAATTTAAAGTTGGGAATCATACTGCCTGCAGAGAGGCATTTTAATTAGACGGAAGAATAGATGACCCCTCCTCTTAAATTGTAAGCTATAATTTAAGAGGTGGGCTCTCTGATTCCTACTGTATTAAAGTGTATTGTAGCTGTACTGTACTGTACTGTCTAAATTGTAAAGCGCTGCATAAACTGTTGGAGCTATATAAATCCTGTATAATAATAATAATTAGGGCTGTGTTAAACACATTTTAAACACATGTAGAATCTAACTAACTGGTAAATATCAAGTGTATGGTTGGTTGCACTGGTTGTTCAATTTGTTGAGCCCTGCCTTAGGCCCCTTTCACACGGGCGGACCGTATGTCCGTTTTTCATCCATTCGTTTTCGGATTAACCACTTAAGCCCCGGACCATTTGGTAGCTAAAGGACCAGAGGTGAATTCAGAATTTTGCACTGCGCTGATTTAACTGTAAATTGTGCGGACATGCAATGTTGTACCCAAACTAAATTTGCGTCCTTTTCTTCCCACAAATAGAGCTTTCTTTTAATGGTATTTGATTGCCTCTGCGATTTTTATTTTTTGCGTTATAAACGGAAAAAGACCGAAAATTTTGAAAAAAAATGATATTTTCTACTTTTTGTTATAAGAAAAATTGAATAAACTCAATTGTAGTCATACATTTAGGCCAAAATGTATTCAGCCACATGTTTTTAGTAAAAAAAATGTCAATAAGCGTATATTTATTGGTTTGCGCAAAAGTTATAGAGTTTACAAACTAGGGTACATTTTCTTAAATTTACACAGCTTTAAATAGATTTCTTGAGGTGCTAAAATGACAGGGCAGTACAAAACCCCCCCAAATGACCCCATTTTGGAAAGTAGACACCCCAAGGAAATTGCTGAGAGGCATGTTGAGCCCATTGAATTTTTTTTTTTTTTGTCTTAAGTGATTGAATAATGACTAAAAAAAAAAAAAAAAAAAAAAATTACAAAAAGTTGTCACTAAATGATATATTGCTCACACATGCCATGGTTATATGTGGAATTTCACCCCAAAATACATTTTGCTGCTTCTCCTGAGTACGGGGATACCACATGTGTGGGACTTTTTGGGAGCCTAGCCACGTACGGGACCCCGGAAACCAAGCACCGCCTTCAGGATTTCTAAGGGCGCAAATTTTTGATTTCACTCCTCACTACCTATCACAGTTTCGAAGGCCATAAAATGCCAAAATAGCAGAAAACCCCCCCAAATTACCCCATTTTAGAAAGTAGACACCCCAAGGAAATTGCTGAGAGGCCTGTTGAGCCCATTGAATATATTTTTTTTTGTCCCAAGTGATTGAATAATGACAAAAAAAAATAAAAAATTACAAAAAGTTGTCACTAAATGATATATTGCTCACACATGCCATGGTTATATGTGGAATTACACCCCAAAATACATTTTTCTGCTTCTCCTGAGTACGGGGATACCACATGTGTGGGACTTTTTAGGAGCCTAGCCGCGTACGGGACCCCGAAAACCAAGCACCGCCTTCAGGATTTCTAGGCACAAATTTTTGATTTCACTCCTCACTACCTATCACAGTTTCGAAGGCCATAAAATGCCAAAATAGCACAAAACCCCCCCAAATGACACCATTTTGGAATATAGACACCCCAAGCTATTTGCTGAGAGGCATGGCGAGTATTTTACAGCTCTCATTTGTTTTTGAAAATGAAGAAAGAAAAAAAAAATATATATATATATATATATATATATATATATATTTTCAATTTTCAAAACTTTGTGACAAAAAGCGAGATCTGCAAAATACTCACAATACCTCTCAGCAAATAGCTTGGGGTGTCTACTTTCCAAAATGGGGTCATTTGGGGGGGTTTTGTGCCATCTGGGCATTCCATGGCCTCCGAAACTGTGATAGGCAGTGAGAAGTGAAATCAAAAATTTACACCCTTAGAAAGCCTGAAGGCGGTGCTTGGTTTTTGGGGTCCCGTACGTGGCTAGGCTCCCAAAAAGTCTCACACATGTGGTATCCCCGTACTCAGGAGAAGCAACAGAATGTATTTTGGGGTGTAATTCCACATATGCCCATGGCATGTTTGAGCAATATATCATTTAGTGACAACTTTGTGCAAAAAAAAAAAAAAATTGTCGTTTTTCCGCAACTTGTGTCAACATATAAAATATTCCATGGACTCGACATGCCTCTCAGTATATAGCTTGGGGTGTCTACTTTCCAAAATGGGGTCATTTGGGGGGGTTTTGAACTGTTCTGGCATTTTATACACAACATTAGGAAGCTTACATCCACTCTTCTAACCACTTGAAGACAAAGCCCTTTTTGACACTTTTTGTTTACATGAAAACATTTTTTTTTTTGCAAGAAAATTATGTTGAACCCCCAAACATTATATATATTTTTAAAGCAAAGGCCCTACAGATTAAAATGGTGGGTGTTGCATTTTTTTTTTCTACACAGTATTTGCGCAGCGATTTTTCAAACGCATTTTTTGGGTTAAAAAATACACTTTTTTTAATTTTAATGCACAAAAAAACACTATATTGCCCAAATGTTTGATGAAATAAAAAAGATGATCTTAGGCCGAGTACATAGATACCAAACACGACATGCTTTAAAATTTCGCACAAACGCGCAGTGGCGACAAACTACATACATTTTTAAAAGCCTTTAAAAGCCTTTACAGGTTACCCCAGTAGATTTACAGAGGAGGTCTACTGCTAAAATGACTGCCCTCGATCTGACCTTCGCGGTGATACCTCACATGCGTGGTGCAATTGCTGTTTACATATGACGCCAGACCGACGCTTGCGTTCGCCATTGGGCAAGAGCAGGGCAGGACAGGGGTGCTTTTTTTTTTTTTTTTTTTTTTTTTATTATTAATTTTGCTTTTTTATTTTATTTTTAAATTGTTCCTTCCAAGTATTTTTTTTTTAATCATTTGTATTGTTATCTCAGGGAATGTAAATATCCCCTATGATAGCAATAGGTAGTGACAGGTACTCTTTTTTTGAAAAAACTGGGGTCTTCTAGACCCTAGATTTTTCCTCTGCCCTCAAAGCATCTGACCACACCAAGATCGGTGTGATAAAATGCTTTCCCAATTTCCCAATGGCGCTTTTTATATCCGGGGGGGGCATTCCCTCCCACTGCTTGTAAAAGCAGTCCAGAGGCTAATTAGCCGCTAGGATTGCTTTTACATGAAAGCCGGCCGCAGGCTGAAAAGAATGATACCAAGATGATACCTAAACCCGCAGGCATCATTCTGGTATAAACATTCAAAGTCCAGCAACATACCAGTACGTTGCTGGTCCTTGTTGGACATGTATTGTAATCTTTTTTTTTCATGCAGCCAGTTGGCTGAACGAAAAAAGAGATTGATCGGTGGGTATGCCCACCATTAGAATACCGCCCTTCATCCACCCACTTCCAATGATGGGCATACACGCACCATTTATATATGCCGAAGCATGGGGGCATCCTCCCGCAAAAAAGTTATGCCGCACACACATGGTCGGACTTTTCCACGGGCAAGCCTCCGTCGGAATTTCGACCGTATGTACGCGGCATTAGGAGCAAAATCGCTCCTCCGCCCCTGCTGCCCCAATGCTTCAGCATATTTGCTTTTTTTTTTTAACTGTGGTGGTGAAATCACCTCCTACAGCACTGGAGTCGCAGGGATCAGGCCTGTCTCTGCGAACGCTGCAGTTATGTGTGTTTTTGTTTTGCAAGTGACAGTGATCGATCGATACTGCACTTGGGTGGCCTGGGCTGGACGGAGGGGCAAAACGCAGGTGCCAGCAGGTATCTGGGCTGATCCCGCTAACACTGTGTTTTTGGGAACCCTAAACTGCTGGGGACGCTAGTATAGATCTGATCAGATCAGATATTGATCTGTTCAGATACTATACCACTAAGGGGGGTGTATGCTTCACGCGTGGGTGTTAGCGTTACTGGCACTAACCTGACGCTGCCTGGGGTGTGACGCAGACCCTCTCTGACGCTAAAACCTAATTGATATCACCCGCCGGGCGATCAGGGGGTTAAACCTTTATTGGGTTATATACGGCGGGTGCCCTGACACTATAAAAAGCAAACTAACTAACCAGCGTCACCCATAACACTTATATGGTGATCAATGGTGAAAGGGTTAACTAGGGGCAATCAGGGGGTTAAAACCTTTATTAGATAATATATGGGGGTACCTGACGCTATAAAAACCTGCGGCGAACCTAAAAAAAATTACCAGCTACCGATCTGCATCACTGACACTAAGACAGCGTTTACAAAAACGATCGCTTAGCGACAGTGGTGATGGGGGTGAAAGGGTTACCTGGGGGGCGATCAAGGGGGTTAAAACTTTATCAGATAATATATTGGGGTACCTGACGCTATAAAAACCTGCGGCGAACCTAAAAAAAATTACCAGCTACCGATCTGCATCACCGACACTAAGACAGCGTTTAGAAAAACGATCGCTTAGCGACAGTGGTGATGGGGGTGAAAGGGTTACCCGGGGGGCGATCAAGGGGGTTAAACCTTTATTAGATAATATATTGGGGTACCTGACGCTATAAAAACATGCGGCGAACCTAAAAAAAATTACTGGCTACCGATCTGCATCACCGACACTAAGACAGCGTTTAGAAAAAAGATCGCTTAGCGACAGTGGTGATAGGGGGTGAAAGGGTTACCTGGGGGGCGATCAAGGGGGTTAAACCTTTATTAGATAATATATTGGAGTACCTGACGCTATAAAAACATGCGGCAAACCTAAAAATTACTGGCTGCCGATCGGCATCACTGACGCTAAGACAGCGATCAGAAAAATGATCGCTTAGCGACAGTGGTGATAGGGGGTGAAAGGGTTATCTGGGGCGTGATCAGGGGGTTAAACCTTTATTAGGGGGGGTTAGGGGGCTACACTGGACCTAAGACTAAACTTTGGTGACACTTTTACAGTCACAAATGTCACTGATTGCAGTGATCACTAAATAAATGGTCACTGCAATCAGTGACACTGTGACTGGGGGCTGGGGGGTGATCTGGGGTGTCTGGGGGGGCCTGGGGGGGCGATTTATGTCCCTATGTGTCCTGGTGTCAGTGTAGTGTTGTGTGCACTGACCTGATGTCTTCTCTTGTACGGCGCTCGGTATATGTGAGCGCCGCACCAGAGATGACATCACTTCCTCCTGCTTCACACAGACAGAGGGGGCATTTCCATTCGCCGGGAGCGATCGCGAGGGGGTGGCCGGAAACAAATGGCTGCCCCCTCATCCCGGAACGCTCCCGGACACTTAGCCACCGCTCACTGTATAGGAAGGGGTCCGATTGGACCCCCCAACTATACAAAGGCAATCACGTACACTCTACGTGATTGTGCCTGTCGGTGCCATTCTGCCGACGTATATATACAGTGAGCGGTCGTTAAGTGGTTAAAAACGGAGATACATGTATCCCTATGGGATAGCGGATGTCAGTGGAGGAACATCCGCTGACATCCGATGACATCAGTCTCCGCTATGCTCCGAAACTGATGATGGAGGAAAACCCTATTTTTCCATCCGTCTGCGGATCGGATGAAAACGGACAGACGGTCCATTTTCATCCTATCCCCCCATAGAGGAAAGCGGAGATCTGACCGGTCCATTTCTGCACAGTGTGCAGAGACGGACTAGTCATCTGCCGGCTCAGCGGGGATCAACGGAGCGATCCCCGCTGAGCAAGCGGATGTCCAAAAACGAATCCTCCTGGGATCCGCACGTGTTAAAGGGGCCTAAACCAGGAGTATCTAAATTTACCTACAGTTAGCCAATAACAATTTGTAATCTATGGTTTGTTCAGCTTCCCCCATGTCCAGCTTGGCTGTCAATTCTCCCTTCAGTCAGTAGGTGGCACTGTTGCCTGTAATATTTATGTGAGATCACACAGTAGGAGTGGATTATGAATATTGAAACAGTAATAAAATGTCTGGCGCTAGGGAACTGGTACATAAATTAATATGAGAACTGTATGTGATGTCCTACGGCAGACCAAGGAGCAGCCGCGTGGATAGACACACCAGGAGCGGTGTGAAACAAACTGTAGATAATCAAAAATGACCACAACTGTAGGCGCTAATTGGAAGCATCCCATATGGACAGATTCTCAGATAAAATCAGTAAAATGAAATCATATGTACAGTAAATGTAATTTTTTTATTTTATAAATGTCAGTTTTGCTGCAGCAGGTTCTATACATGGAACAGATGCGCCACTTTACAGGCAGACTAAGTGGACCCCTCAGGCTCTATATTTAAAGGTAATTTTCATTTTTATTGTGTTACTTTAGGCATCATTAAAATCACTGCTCCTTTAAAAACTATCTTTTGTAAAAGTTTTTTTTGTATTGGTACATGTCCCCCAGGGCAGTACCTGGGCCCCCATACCCTTTTTATAGCAAATAACTTCTTGCATATGTAGCACTACCCCCGTAGGAGCTGCTGGTTTAGATTTGGGCCTTGCACGTTACCCCCAATGGCGTCCCTAGAGGGGGCCCTGGCCCCCCCAACATTATGCTGTGCCCCCCAAAAAAAAAAAATTTTTTCTTTTTTTTTTGCATTTTTTTTTTTACTCGGGCTTCTGCTGGGGTAACATAGCCTCTCCTGAGAGGGAGAGCGTCCCCAGTCAGCTCCTGCGGGGGATTCCTCCCCCCTCCCTCTGCTCGCTGACACTGCATAATGCGAGCGCTCACACAACCACAGCCGCCCGATCTGCTCCTTTCCCTGCATCCTCATTGGCACGGAGAAGAGCGAGTTGCAGGAAGGACTCCACGAGCACTGTGGGAGGGGTGGAGGGGGGCCCAAGCCTTCATCTCAGTTACTGAAAAAACAGACTGATTTCTCCCGTCCTTAGGACAGGAGAACCAGCCTGTAAATTCCGAGAATGGTGACTGCAAGCTGAGCCGAGTGTCAGTCTATGACACTCTTTCACAGCCCAGCGAGTCCAGCCACCCCCCTCACTCTCCTCACATACGAGCAGGGAGGAATACAGCTCCTCCTCCTCCTTCCAGTCCTGCCCACACTATCCTGGCGTGCTGTATCTGAAGAGAGGGGATGTGTGGGCGGGAAATATGAAAATCAGCAGCATTCCTGGCTGTGTGTGAATGATGCCTGAGATTCTAGCCTGGACCGTGGGTAAGTGTGTGTGCACTGCAGACTGCAGTACACTGTAATCACTGAACTGCATTATCTCCATCCCTTCTCTCCCCCATCTGTCTCCCTCCCCCTCTCCTGTTCTTTCAAGACATTCACAATTTACTTTCACTTTCAGTTAGGCAGGTAATAGATGGTGCACATTTCTTTCCTGCATCCACAGATTGCAGGAAAGAAACTAGCATAATTCCCCCATCAACACAGACAGTACTGACAGGGGAATATCCCACCTGCCCAGCAATTGTATTCTCCCGACAAACAGTGATTATCACTAGTGGCTATAGCAATCACTAGTGATAATCATAAGAGAATCTTCTCTTTAATGGTTCGAATCTCAGCCAGTTCCTGCTGAACCAGCTGAGATTTAAACTGTCTATGGCTGGTCTTAGCTCTTAGGCCCCTTTCACACTGACACGTTTTTCAGGCAGTTTAGCGCTAATAATAGCGCTGCTATATCGCCTGAAAAAATCGTGCCCTGCAGTCTTCAGTGTGAAAGCCCAAAGGCTTTCACACTGAAGCGGTGCGCTAGCAGGACCGCTCCAAAAGTCCTGCTAGCCGCATCTTTACAGCGGTGAAGGAGCGGTGTGTTCACCGCTCCTTTACCGCTGCTGCCCATTGAAAGCAATGGGAGACCGCGGTATTAACCCCTTTTTCGGCCGCTAGCGGGGTTAAATTCACCCCGCTAGTGGCCGCATACCGCGGTAAAAACGAAGGTATAGCGGCGCTAAAAATAGCGCCGCTATACCCACAGCGCACCTCCCGCCCCAGTGTGAAAGGGGCCTTAGGCAGCCCATACATTGATCACTTTTTTTCATTCAACTATTAGGTTGAATGAAAAAATAAGGAAATGATCCAATTCCCCCATCTACACATTATAGGTGGATGGGGGAATGTTCCCAGTGTGGACCAGTGCTGGAACAACCAGAGTTGCTGTCCTGTCCCGGCTATTCACAGCGCTGGTCTCTGTCTCCATGGTAGCGGCGGCAGCACATTGGAACCCAGTGCTGAATACTTTATGGGGCTGATGTACAGGAGGGCCAGCACAATTTGTTGTTAAAGATGGGCTGGGCATGTTCAAAATTCCACATGCCAGAGCCTGCCAAGAAGCCCACACTGCACAGCGCTAATCACAGACAATGAAACATTTCCCGGTCCGCAGCTCCACAGATCAGGAAATGTCTCACTGGCTGTGATTTGCACTGTGGAGTGTCGGCTTCCTGGCGGGATCGGGCATGTGGGATTTCAAACACACCCGGGCCCATCTCTATTGGTTGTAGACAGTTGAGCTCCCTGCAGGTTGCTTAGCAGCAGTGGAGCCTTCTCTGACATGCTGATCGTGATGTAATCCAGATGATGCTCCTAGTCAAATCCTAGTGTTAAATATCAGTGATTTTATTGATCAAAGCCCACACTTTACAGGTATAGAGCCCACATGGCTGCTGAACATACGGTTGATTATATATATGTGGTTGTACTCTTGATGCTAATAAATACTGTGTTTATTAGATCTGACTGGGAGCATCACTAGGATCACATCCCGATCAGCATGTCAACAGAGAAGGTTATACAGCATTACTGCTGCTAGGTGACCAGCTGGGAGCTCGGCTCTCTATAACCAATAGTGCCAGCCTTCCCCTACATGCACCCAAAATGTCACCAGCACAAAGTCCTAATAGACTTCCGCCGGTGCCAAGGAGACCGATGCCAGACCAGCGCTGTCAATAACAGGGACAGGACAGCTGGGGAACCCCACAGTGGCAGAACACCAGGGCCCGGTGGCAAGACAATGTTTGCAACCCTGATAGTTCTCCAACTGCTTTGGACCCTTATATTTTCTTGGTGTGCTGGTGACATATATCTCTTGTTTTCTGCCACCCTGGTGGGGCCCCAGTATAGTAGGAAGGGAGCTCACTGCAGAACATGTGAAAGGGCCCATTATGGGATCGTAGTAAAGGGCCCCAGGATATATATATATATATATATATATATATATATGTATATGTATATATATATATATATATATAAAATTGCATTTTATAGTTGGCCCCCCTACTTTTGTCCCTGTCCCCCCATGTGCCCCCCCCTAAATATGAAAGCTGGAGACGCCACTGGTTACCCCAACATTCGTTGTCTAGGGGATGAGAGTCTATACACTTCAGGAGAAACTTCAATGTCCACACAAGTTGTAAATCCTTTTTCTTTGCTTTTATTTCACACCAACTTGCAGGGAAAAAGGACGGAGGGTTAGGGGAAGTTCAGGCACATGATGCAGACCACTGATGAACTTTAAGGTTTCAACACGTCACTAAACAAAGTACACATACCACTTTCCTTCGAGTGGAAATTGCTCACCCGGATAGAACTCTCTCACTGGCCTAGCAGCCGGGGTGGAGCACGGACCCAAAGTCTCTGCCACAGACTTGATGAAAGTAGAACAGGTAGACAATCCTCTGCCACAGGATTGGGCGATGTGGACAAATTGCAACTTGGTCCTCCGCCAAAGGACTTAACAAGAATTCAGCCAAGCAGTATGAGAGCCTTTAAGCCGGATCGGCGATACTGCAGGGTAGCATTTGGCTAGGGTGCATCCTCCAATAAAATCACCAGGCCTCCTCCCGAGATACCAGCCTTCCGCTGGGTTCTCTCCAAGACGGGTCCTCCCCGGTTCCTCCAGTGAGTGGCTTCCTCCCTCAGGACAGACAGCACAGGACCATCCCCGAGCCGTAGACCTCAGACAGGACATCTGGGCCTACCTTGTAGGTGCACAGCCTTGGGCCAGCCGGCCCAGAGGCAGGAAAATGAGACAGGCAGTAACACACGCTTTGAGCCAGGAGGGCCACATGGTAAAACGAGCCAAGAACAATGGCGTCTGCCCCTTAAGTACCCTTCCTCAGCATGCCCAGCGGGGAGACGGCTCCCACTCAGCTGTTCCCGGGGAAGGACACCCAATCTGCTCTGGCCTGGTTGTGTTCCAACACTGGCCTGTGGTGGCCTTCCAACACAGCCACAGCCGAAACAGAGGGCAGTTTAGCCTTCCCAATCAGATCTGAGCCAGTAAGCGGCTCAGATACCCACTAGATTTAAGTATAGCGCCTGATCATCAGGAGCAGGGCGCTACACATATAAGCCTTCAAAATGAGGACTTTTGATTTTTTAAGTTTAGGTCCCATAGACTTTAATAGGGTTTGCATCCAAACTTTTGCGACGTTCGAGAGTTCTGAATCGGGGGGTGTTCAACCCTTCTCTTACTATGGTATATACCAGTGATGGTAAACCTTGGCACCCCAGATGTTTTGGAACTACATTTCCCATGATGTTCATGCACTCTGCAGTGTAGTTGAGTATCATGGGAAATATAGTTCCAAAACATCTGGGGTGCCAAGGTTAACCATCATTGGTATATACAGTATATCTGAAAATCGATTAATCCTGAATCCTGATGTACTGAGGGCCTATCTCCTTTCTTGAGGCCTGAAAACACCAGGATAGAACAAATATCACCCAAATTACCCCTTTTTGGTAAGTAGAAAGTCAAGGGTATTTAGTAAGAGTGAGTTTTTTGAAGTTGTAATTTGTTTTCACAATTTTTTGCAAAATGAAGAAATGAAAGACATTTTTTTCACAATTTTTATTTATTTTTTACATACTGCCACCAGTGCAGTACAGCATTATCATATAACTGTTTATTTTTTTTATTTTTTTTACATATTATGATTGTTAATACCAATTAATTTCATTGGTATGAGCAATCATTTTTACTGAATAAAACTGATTCGTTCAGTGCCTTTTGTTGTGATTAGCTGTGATTGGCCAAAGCTAATCACATGATACAGATGGGCTGTGATTGGCCCTGCGTGTACCATGTGATCACTGTGACCAATTACAGCTAGCAACACAAATGTATACAATAGATGGCATAAAGGAAGCCATCCATTGTTTACAATTGTCATGTGATCTGCTGTTATTGGTCACAGTGACCACATGACACTGGCAGTGGGCCGATAAAGCGATCAGTCATAAGCTGTGTCCTGTGGACACAGCCAGTAACAGATCGCACCTCTGCGCCTTCTGAGAGGACGTTATATGACGTCCACTCCAAAGGAGGAAAGTCCAGCCCGGCCATCAATATAGGATGGGTGGGAAGGTGTTAGAATGATTCGATTTTCAGTGTATCACCTCACTTTTAAAAAGGTTGTTGTAACAATAGCCATGCATATGGGAAAACTGAATTATGTTATGGCAAGTATTAACCCCGCTGAGTATAAATCATCTAAAGATGGACCCCTTTGTGAGACTACTCCCTATGTAGCATACCTGTTTCAGCTGGACCAGCTTTGCATGCTGTTTTGTTCCATTTGCTGCAATTAGGCTGCTAAAACAAGCATGTTGCTGCTTATTGGGTTTATGAAGATTTGAAAGAAGAGTCTACTTTTTAATAAAAACATTAAATCAACTGGAAACCAGCAAAGTATGGATTTTGATGGTCCTATTTATTATGTAAATTGAGAAAATAAAATAATTAAAATTTTCATCAGTTTCTTACTATTGTATTTTAGATTATGTCTAAAAGATAAAATGTTGTATCTTCACTTCCTAAAGGAATGAAATTCAAATTATAAAAAGAGTTAGTCACAAATTATTTTTGATCTTGCTGTCAATATTTGCCATTCTATTTTACTGCATGGTGGGCAGACATCCAAAGAACTAATAAGAAAATACAAAATCGTGTCCAGCTTCAATCTGTCTTGCTCACATTTAATTAAACATAACAATGTTTGGCTGAAGGGAACTGTTCAAATTGCTAACTTCTCAGTGGAATTACCAGTGAAACATCTGAACGGTGGGGAACATCAGAGGATGCTTAAAAATCCTACAGTATACACAAATATTGCTTTATGCTTAGCTGACATGATTAAAATAATATGTTTTATGTCAATCAAACAGCTCCACTAGATTATTACTTTGTGTTGAAGTAGAATAATGAAGGGTTGGACCAGGAAAAATCCTAATTGAAGCAGCCTCATAGATGCACCCTGGGAATGTCACAAGTGCCTCTCAGGAAGATCTTTTACCTGTGAGATCTCATACTATGCATGCTCATGGTATAGTGCATGACATGACAACATGGTCCTCATTTTGCATATGCACCATATGACAAACCATTTTCTCTTGGGAAATCCCACAGAATCGTCTGAGAACTTAGGCAGGTAGGTTTTTTCTTTTTTAATTGTAATGTTGTACAGTGCCCAAGCCAGACACAGTACAATACTATTGCAGAATGACACACAGACGCCATCCATGAACCGGCACAGGGTACAAGGAAGGAAACTGCCTGCTGAAGGTATTTTGGAAAATGGTGGCACAGAAGAAAGGGGAACAGGCAGACCAGAGTAGGTGAAAAATAGGATTTCTATAACAGCTTACCTGTAAAATCCTTTTCTTGGAGTACATCACGGGACACAGAGCGGCATAGTAATTACTATGTGGGTTATAGAGCTTACCTTCAGGTGATGGACACTGGCACACCCAAGACAGGAAGTCCCCTCCCCTATATAACCCCTCCCATACCGGGAGCACCTCAGTTTTGTAGCAAAGCAATAAGTGTCCCCAAAAGAGGGGTGGGAGCTCTGTGTCCCATGATGTACTCCAAGAAAAGGATTTTACAGGTAAGCTGTTATAAAAAATCCTATTTTCTTTCTCATACATCACAGGACACAGAGCGGTATAGTAATTACTATGTGGGAAGTCCCAAAGCAATGCCCAAATGAGGGGAGGGAGACACCATAAGCTGTGCGTCATCAGACAAGAGGATCTATTGCAGCCTGCAGCACCCTGCGTCCAAAGGCGACATCCTCCTGACTTCTTACATCCACCTGGTAGAACCTAGTGAACGTGTGTACTGAAGACCAAGTTGCGGCCTTACAGATCTGAGCCATGGAGGCCTGGTGATGCACTGCCCATGAAGTACCAACTGCTCTCGTAGAGTGCGCCCTAACTTTTAACGGAGGCAATCTTCTTTTTAAGCCATAGGCCTGAACAATGACCTGTCGAATCCACTTAGCCAAAGTGGATTTCGAAGCTGCCTGACCCTTTCTGGGGTCTTCCGGCAGAATAAACAAAGCATCTGTTTTCCGAATCTGAGCAGTGGCTCGCAGATAGGCCTTAACTGCTCTTACTACATCTAAGGAATGTAATAACTTTTCTGCTATTGAGGTAGGCTTAGGAAAAAAGGAAGGAAGAACCACATCTTGGTTCAAGTGAAACCTTGTTACCACCTTGGGAAGAAAGGTTGGATGAAGACGTAGAACTACTGTACTTTATCCTTGTGGATAACCAAGTATGGCTCCCTACAGGACATGGCAGCCAATTCCGACACTCTTTTGGCCGAAGATATGGCCACCAAGAAAATCAAATTTCTGGTGAGGAGTACCAAGGGAATGTGCCGTAGGGGTTCAAATGGTTGCTTCTGAAGAACTGAAAGTACCAAGTTTAAGTCCCATGGACATATGGGAGCTTTAACCGGTGGATTAATGCGAGTCACTCCTTGCAGAAAAGATCTAACAAGAGAATGGGAAGCCAGGGGCCTTTGAAAGAGTATTGACAGGGCTGAAACCTGACCCTTGATTGTACTTAAGGCTAATCTTCTGTCTACAGCCCGCTGCAGGAAGTCCAGAACTCTGCCTATAATGTACTTTCGTGGATGCCATTTTCTGGCTTCACACCACGTAACGTAGGATTTCCAAACTCTATAGTAAATATGCCTAGATACCGGCTTCCTGGCATTGATCATAGTAGATACCACAGAGTTAGAGAGACCTCTCTTTTTTAGAATGTGGGATTCAATAGCCAGGCCGTCAAACCCAGAGATAGTAAGGAAGGGTGGTATATCGGTCCTTGCGAAAGCAGGTCCGGGCGACGTGGAAGGGTCCAAGGATCCCCCACAGACAATTTTACAATCTCCACGTACCAGGATCTTCGGGGCCACGCTGGAGCCACCAGTATTACTGGTTTCTTCTCCAAACTGATCCTGCGGAGGAGTCGAGGTAACAACTGTAGCGGCGGGAATGCGTATAACAGTTTGAACTGCTTTCACGGGAACACCAGGGCATCTGAGCCGTAAGCGAGGGGATCCCTTGTCCAAGACACAAATCTGTCCAGCTTTGCGTTGAATCTGGACACTAGTAGATCTATGTCCGGTGTTCCCCACCATTGACATATTGCTTGAAAAATGTCGGGATGAAGGGACCATTCCTCTGGGGACAATTGTTGGCGACTCAAGAAGTCTGCCTTCCAATTTTCCACTCCTGGAATGTATACCGCGGATATGCATGGAACATTCCATTCCGCCCACTTCATGATGTGATTCACTTCTTTCTGGGCTGCACAACTCCTGGTGCCCCCCTGGTGATTGACATATGCCACTGTTGTGGCATTGTCCGATTGAATCCTGACAGGGGACCCCTGAAGCTTGGATGTCCATGTTTTTAGGGCATACCGAGCCGCCCGAATTTCCAAAAGGTTGATGGCTAGGGATTTCTCTGCATCTGACCATCTCCCCTGAAGAGACCTTTGCCCCAGCACTGCCCCCCAGCCGACAAGACTGGCGTCTGTAGTGACTACCTTCCAGGAAGTCGGACTGAAGGATTTCCCCTTTTGCAGATTTTGGGGAGTCAACCACCAACAGAGACTTTTCCGAACTGAAGGAGTCAGGGGCATCGGAAGGTCCAGGGCCTGAACCTTCTTGTTCCATGCTAAAAGTATGGCCTTTTGCAATTTTCTTGAGTGGAACTGGGCATATGGTACAGCTTCGAAGGAAGCTACCATCTTCCCCAGCAGCCGCATGCACAGGCTGTCTTTTTGTACAAACCAGGAGGACTAAGTCCCTCAAGGAGGACATCTTTCCTTCAAGCAAAAAGATTTTCTTCTGGTCTGAGTCTATACGTAGCCCCAAGTATTCCAGACTTCTTACTGGATGCAAGGCTGACTTGTTCATATTGATGATCCAACCGTGAGACTCTAGATACCTGATCGTGTCCTGGATCGCTAACTTTAGCCTGGCAGCTGAGTGATCTATCAATAATAGGTTGTCTAGGTACGCCATAATCGATACCCCTTGGGTTCTTAGATCGGCCAACAGAGGGGCCAGAACCTTTGTGAACACCCGTGGGGCCGTGGCTAGACCAAAAGGTAATGCCACGAATTGAAAATGGTGCCCTTCTACCGCAAAGCGTAGAAATCTTTGATGACTCAGAAAAATGGGAACGTGTAGATAGGCATCTTTGATGTCTGTGGAATTTAACCACTCTCCCCCTTGCAGGGTAGTGGCTACTGACCGTATTGATTCCATCCGAAAAGACCGGATGTTCAGGAATCTGTTTAAACCTTTGTGGTCCAATATGGGTCTTACGACCCCGTTTGGTTTTGGCACTGTGAATAGATTTGAGTAGAATCCCAAACCTCGTTACTTCACGGGAACCTCCACAATTACTCCTTGGAGCAACAGTTGGTCTAACGCCAAAAGGAGAGAACCTCTTTTCAACGGGTCTTTGCTACGTTTGACCACATAAAGTGGGGAGGAGGAAACTCCTTTAACTCCAATTTGTATCCCAGAGTTACTGTGGAGAGCACCCATTTGTCTCTGATTGTCCTTCTCCAAGTCTCTGTAAACAACTGCAGTCTCCCCCCCCCCACCCGCTTGAGTGGGGGCAGCCCTTCATAGGACTGATTTGGAGGCCGGTTTTGTACCTCTACGGTTCCAGGGCTTTTTATTTCCCTGTGCCTGTCCCTGAGCTTTACCCCGAGATTTGATCGGGGAGGCCGTTGGAACTGCTTAGAGGCAGACATCCCAGGGACTGGAGAGGTAGGCCTTTTAAAAGATGGACCTCTAAACCTCTTCTTGACCGGCAGAAGGGTACTTTTACCGCTGGAAATCTTGTGAATATATTTATCCAGGTCTTCGCCAAAAAGGCGCTTGCCATGGAACGGGAAACTAGCTAGAAGCTTTTTACAGGGAGTCTCAGCAGACCAGTTCTTGAGCCAAAGAAGCTTACGCATGTGAACTAGCGATAGCGTAAGGCGGGAGGCCTGATGGATCGAATCCTTGATGGCGTCAACCGCAAAGCATAATGCTCTAGGCAAATAAGCCAAATCATGAGCCTGCCGATCTGGCAGATCCCTTAAGACCAGTTTCATCTGATCCTTTACAGCTTGGCAAACGCCAATGGCTGCCACAGCTGGCTGTGTTACAGCCCCAGCAGTAGAAAAAGCAGACTTTAGTAAGGATTCCAACTTCTTATCAATTGGATCTTTGAACGTTTGAACATTATCCACCGGACATGTCAATGATTTGTTCACACAGGAGATGGCCGCATCAACTGTGGGCAAACTCCATTTCCGGGTAAGTTTCTCCTCCATAGGATAGATCACTGAAAACCTATTAGGAGTAGCAAATAGTTTATCAGGATGTTCCCAATCTTGATAGATAAGTCCTTCCAGTAACGGATGGACTGGAAAAGAACAATTAGCCTGTGGAGCCTTTAAAGACCCCAGCGAGGAAACAGAAGTAGCCGACGGTTCAGAAAGAGGTAATTTAAAGGCTGATCGAACCATGTCCGTTAAGGACTGGACCAATAATCTCTCAGCCTGTGACGCTGAGAATGGTTCCTCCACTGTCGACTCTTCGGAGGCAGAGTCATCCTCAGCCTGATCCCCCTCAGGCAGGCCAATCCCTTCATGGGACTGTTATTCTGCCAACAGGTACCCAGATGGAGGAGATGGAGATCTGGTGCGTTTTCTCTCTGGAAGAGAAGAAGCGATTAAAACCCCCAATCTTTGCTCCAATCCTCCCAGAGCTGAGGCAAAAGCCTCCTCTGTTACATATACAGGAGCAGGTGGACTGAGGACAGCCACAGCACCTAGCACTCCAGAGGGCTCCTTACGGTTACCAACCTCTGATTTATCAGGGGAGGCTGGTGCAGCAGGAGCATGCCCCAGGTCCTCAGAGCCCGATGGAGACCCTTTTTGCTTCCTAAGACTTTTCGTCCCAGAGCCTTTAGACGGCATTATTCCTAAGCCCAAAGCTGAGGTCTTAATAGCCAAATACACCGCTTACTGATTGTAGTCTAACACACTTGCTGCTACCTATATCAGTTGGTGCCTGCTAATGCGTCCTTCTGGGGGATGCCTGTATCACCGCCTGCAGTATGCCTCTGTTAGTTACCACCAAAAAAACTCTTGCTCTGTCCACTCCACAGCCAGTTTACACTATACTGCGCTTTTAAAACCGGCCAGGACGCCCGCGCATGCGCAGAAGCACGGCAGAGCGCATGGAGCATCATCCGCCAAGCCCCGCCCCCTTCCGACCCACTTCTCACATATTAAGTGTGCGTGCGCGCGCGCACGCACGCATGTGCCGTCGGCGCTGCACATGGAGTCAGCAAACAGGGAGCCAAGAGCTGGGAGCAGGATGACAGAGCCGTGGTAATGACAGAAAAAAACATGCAGCTTCTCTCTAGCGAGAGCTCCTTATCTGCCTGGACTTTACACTGCAAAAGGAACAGCCCAAGGACATCCTACAGCGGCCTCTACTGGATAAAAACAGGTCCAGCACTGATGTCTTAAATCCTATGTTAAATAATTTCAGGATTAGCAGTTAGGCAAATACAGACCAGCGGGAATAACCGTTAGGTAACAGGCAGAGAAAAACACATTAGGACCGAAGGTCCCCGCAGAACCAAGTCCCACAGGGATCTCCACTTACCTTATCCACGCCGTAGGACTCTGTTTGGCACAGAAGCCCAAACTTCGCCCCTCACGGAGGGCAATGTCCGTAGACATTGAGGGACCGGGGTCCCAAGGATCACCACTCCCCTGGACCTGTATAGCACCCTGCCAGAAACGTCTTGGTTTTGGGTATGACCAGAGTACTGGATCCCAGGGTCCAGCCCTCCTAAGAGAGGCATTACAGGCCAAACCTCATTCTTCTTCGCCGAGGCCCGGGTACCGACCGTTTGGCTATGAAGCACTTTGGACGGATCCGGAATAGCTTGCTTAGGCCCAAAAAAGAACCTATACACAAGCCCAGATGAATACATGTTTAACCGTGACCAACACCTTAGACACTGGCAAAAAAACTGAGGTGCTCCCGGTATGGGAGGGGTTATATAGGGGAGGGGACTTCCTGTCTTAGGTGTGCCAGTGTCCATCACCTGAAGGTAAGCTCTATAACCCACATAGTAATTACTATGCCGCTCTGTGTCCCGTGATGTACGAGAAAGAAAGGACTAAACAATAAACATAAACATAAAGGCACATAGGCATATGGAAGTGCATTTGTTTATCTACATAGTTTTATATAGGGCCAGAGGCGTAACTAGAACCTTCAGGGCCCCGGTGCAAGAAACCATAAAGTGACCCTAAGCTGGGGACCCCCATGGTGGCGGAACACCAGGGCCCAGTCGCAAGTGCACTCTGCACTTCACACAGGGTATAGAGTTCAGGGGTACACTACATACAGAGTGCAGAGTTCAGGGGTACACTACGTGCAGAGTTCAGGTGTACGCTATGTACAAAGTGCAGAGTTTGGAAGTGTGTTACGGACAGAGTGCAGAATTCAGGAGTGTGCATAGTTCAGGAGTGTGTTATATATAGAGCGCAGTTTCAGGGAAGCCCTATGTACAGAGTGCAGATTTTAGGGGTGTGTTATGAACAGAGTGCAGTTCCAGGGGTGCCCTTTGCACAGAGTGCAGAGTTCAGGGGTGCACTATGTACAGAGTAAAAGGTCTAGGTGTGCGCTGAGTATAGAGTGCAGAGTTCAGGGGTGCGCTGTGTACAGAATGCAAGGTTTAGTGGTGCTCTTTGCACAGTGTGCAACACCCACTCCCCAACTTGCTTGGCTCTAGTAACTCCCTATGTAGGCAGCCCCAGGCCCATCCTGTGTAGGTAGCAATGTTATACCTCCCTGTGTAGGCAGCACTGCCTTGCAGGGAGATCATGCTCACAGGCCTCACATTTTGGAGCGCTGTCTCCACCGTGAGTGTGTGCAGGGATTTGTTACATCTGGAAGCCGCTGAGAGCAAAGCTGTCCCCCTACAAGTGACAGCGGAGAGTGGGAGCAGAGGGTAAGAGCCGGCTGTAAAACTGGGTAAGAGGGCCACATGACAGGGCCTGGTGGGCTGGATTGGGCCTTGTGTGGAGGCGTCTTGAGGACTGGAGTTGAGAAACACTGATTTAGAGCATGCTGCAAGCAGATGTGCAAGGTACAGACTATCTTGTGTCTACAGGTACCACCATATCAGGGTTATGCCATGCTCAGACTATAGATTACACAGTGCATGGTGTGACTATACTGAACACAACAACTATGCAGACTTTACTATGCCCACCATACACATCCTATATGGACTTTATACTGTGCTCACATGATATGCAGACTGCATGCAGTACAGCCTTGTTCCCACAGCTCCCCATATACAGACATCTCAGCCCAGGCCAGGAGGGAAGGTGCCAGGCATAGACCCCCTGTGACTGTGCCCACACTCAGCACATGTCTCTGTCTGATTGGCTCTTTAGCTCACACTGCATACTACTAATTGCATGGGGAATGGCCCTGCGACAGGTCTCGAACCACCACCTTCCCACCCCAGATTCCCTCATAGAGGGTGCAAAACACAAAGTTGCATACCTCCATCCAGAGCGATGCAACCCTGTACAGTGACAGCAACCATGTCAAGAATTCCTGCTGCGTACAGGGCTCCTACAGTAATGAGGATCGCACTCTGGAATGTTCCATTGCGGCACTCGGCGGAGGGGGGTGGTGCGTGGTCTGTGCCTGGTACAAAGCTCCCCGCAAAGCAGATGGAAAGCTTCCCCCACTTCCCCGCACATGGTACGGTCGGAGATAGGAGCAAGATCGCTCTAGGGCAGGGATCTCCAAACTCCCTTTGCGTGCCTTAATGCGGCCCTTGGGACACTATTCCATCCAACTCCAATGGGGCATAATTCTTGTTGCTGACAACAATGGGGCACTACTCCTCCAACTGACACCATCAATTCTTTCCATTGACACCAATGATGGGGCACTAGTCCTCTCACTGACACCAAAGATATGGTATTATTTACTCCCACTGGACACCTGGACATTTTCTACTCCCAATGGCCCTAGTCCAGCCCCCCTAAAGTCTGAAGGACCATAAACTGGCCCTTTGTTTAGAAAGTTTGGAGACCCCTGCTCTAGGGGAATCAGAGCCGCATCTGAAACAAGGATTATGATATGCTGCGGGGTATTGACAGGGGGCCCCAAGGGCCTCCTGGAGCGCGGGGCCAGGTCGCCATAGTGCCCCCTGCACCCCCTGTACTTACGCCCCTGTATAGGGCTGTATTTATAATAAATAAAAAAATCAGCTGTCAGGGAAGAAACCGGAGAAGAACTGGCAGATATGCCAATATCCGTTATGGCTGTGCTAATTCGCGCATGCGCATCCACAATCGGCGCGTAACGGCAAATACGCAAACGTGCTAATTACCAGTGTTTTGCTGGCCTATATAAGGACTCCAACTGCTCTCATAAATCGCTGGATTATCGTCAGCTCTGTATCCTGTGTTCCTGTATTCCTTGCTCCTGTTTGATTACCTGTTACCGACCTGGCTTACCGTGACCTGCTCTGGCTTCTCTCCTGGCTCTGAACCCGGCTTGTTTCACAGACCAGCTCCTTGCCTGTTCCAGATTGACTTCCTGTGTTTGACCACGACTTGATCACAACCTCACTGGCTTTTGACGACGTCTCTGCTTTTCCACCTGCTAAGATCCGACCAGCACCTCCAGGGAATCATTGACTGTGACCACCTTCTCTGCTCCGGGGTGTCCACTTTTGGAACCATAAGACAGCTTCATCAGCAGGCAACCCGTGCATATCTGGGCAGAGAACCCTCTGTCTCCAACTCCAGGGGTACTTTGCTCTCAGCCGCAAGGGGAGCCCTCTCGTCACCTCAGCCTCTAGCCTGGTACATGACATCTGCAGAGCTATTTGCCATGTGAAAATGCATGTACATTTTTTCTGTGCAAATGCCTACAAAATCGAACGTTACTAGGCCATTTTCTCTCCAGGGTGGTTGTTCTTCATTTTTGAATCTGGAAAATACCACATTATGACTACTAGATGGAGTTGCAAATCATATTAACCAGTTCCCGACAGATATACTGTGGCACAGTGGCTCTCCTGGGCGAAACCCCGTATGGGTACGTCCTTCCCTTTAGAGCAGCCAGAGGGCGCATGCGTGCCGGCCACGCGCGATAACGTGCACGGGGATTTGTGTGTGTAAACACTCAAATCCCTATTCTGTCAGGGGAAAGGAGCCATATGGTTTGTTCCTATTAAGTAGGTTTGTCTCCTCCCCCAGTCAGTCCTTTCCCCATACAGTTAGAACACACTGAGGGAACACACATTTAACCCCTTGATCGTCCCCTAGTGTTAACCCCTTCCCTACCAGTGACATTTACACAGTATTCAGTGCATATTTATAGCACTGATCGCTGTATAAATGTCACTGGTCCCAAAAATGTGTCAAACGTTTCCGATCTGTCCATCGCAATGTCGCAGTACCGCTAAAATTCACAGATCACCACCATTACTAGTAAAAAATAAATAAAAAGAAAATGCCATAAATCTTTCCCCACAGTTTGTAGACGCTATAACTTTTGTGCAAATTAATCAATATACGCTTATTGCTTTTTTTTTTTACCAAAAATATGTAGAAGAATATATATTGGCCTAAACTGATGAAGAAATTAGTTTTTTGGGTTTTTTTTATTTGGGGGATATTTGTCATAGCACAAAGTAAAAAATATTGTTTTGTTTTTCAAAATTGTCACTCTATTTTTGTTTATAGCGCCAAAAAAAAAAAAAAAAGAGGTGATCAAATGTCACCAAAAGAAAGCTCTATTTGTGGGGAAAAAAAGGATGCAAATTTCATTTGGGTACAGCATTGCATGACCGCGCAATTGTCAGTTAAAATGACACAGTGCCAAATTGTAAAAATTGCTCTGGTCAGGAAGGGGGTAAAATTTTACTGGGGCTGAAGTGGTTTTATAAACACTTTTTTTATCTAAAAATGTCAGCTTCATCTAGTGGCCATAGATTGGTATTTCCCTGATTTATGGTATTCTAACGACTGAAGAGAAAACATTTGATTTTGGCAATATTTAAACAAAACAAACTTATGTGAAGTTTTGCATGATGAATAGCTCTGCAATTATTTTTTAAATACGCCCTGTAGTTTTGGTGTTTTTAAAGAGGTGGTGGAGGGTCCACTTTAATTATAACAGCTGGGAACAAGCAACATGTAATTTCAAGGAATACAGGCTTTTTATGTAGCACCCCCCTGACCCCTGGAAGTATGGTGGTAACCCCCACAGAAAAGGTGGGCTGACATTTCACCTCAGGGGTAGAGCAATTAGGTATAGTGGGACATGTAGGCAGATGGTCGCCAGCCACTTTTAGGTGAAACACAAAAGTTCATGGGAGAGAGAGTTAGGGTTGCAGATGCTCATGACTTCAGCAGAACTTTGTCACATCATTAGTTGCATAGAAAAACAGCTTTTAAGTCAAGACTCGAAACTCACCCCAATAGCAACAGCATCTTTTTCCTCCAGGAGAGTCACCCAACGTCCATGGGACTCCATCCTATTCCTAATCTTCTGCAGAAGAGTCAACCAACATCCTTAGGACTCCATCATGCCTCCAGTAAAATTTAGCAGTACTAGACAGACCTCAACTCCAGGCTTTCCGCTCCAGGCCTATTCACATCTAGGACCTTTCAGGCAGGAAGACCTGAAGCAGCAGCTCCATCACATGGACCTCTCCAGGTTGTCAATTATTTACTTTACCAAACAACATCTAGAAAAGCCTTCACAGTTCTGGAACAACATTCTATGGACAGATGAGACCAAGATCAACTTGTACCAGAGTGATGGGAAGAGAAGAGTATGGAGAAGGAAAGGAACTGCTCATGATCCAAAGCATACCACCTCATCAGTGAAGCATGTTGGTGGTAGTGTCATGGCGTGGGCATGTATGGCTGCCAATGGAACTGGTTCTCTTGTATTTATTGATGATGTGACTGCTGACAAAAGCAGCACAATTAATTCTGAAGTGTTTCGGGCAATATTATCTGCTCATATTCAGCCAAATGCTTCAGAACTCATTGGACAGCGCTTCACAGTGCAGATGGACAATGACCCGAAGCATACTGCGAAAGCAACCAAAGAGTTTTTTAAGGGAAGGAAGTGGAATGTTATGCAATGGCCAAGTCAATCACCTGACCTGAATCCGATTGAGCATGCATTTCACTTGCTGAAGACAAAACTGAAGGGAAAATGCCCCAAGAACAAGCAGGAACTGAAGACAGTTGCACTAGAGGCCTGGCAGGGCATCACCAGGGATGAAACCCAGTGTCTGGTGATGTCTATGCGTTCCAGACTTCAGGCTGTAATTGACTGCAAAGGATTTGCAACCAAGTATTAAAAAGTGAAAGTTTGATTTATGATTGCTAATCTGTCCCATTACTTTTGGTCCCTTAAAAAGTGGGAGGCACATATACAAACTGTTGTAATTCCTGCACCGTTCACCTGATTTGGATGTAAATACCCTCAAATTAAAGCTGAAAGTCTGCAGTTAAAGCACATCTTGTTCATTTCATTTCAAATCCATTGTGGTGGTGTATAGAGCCAAAAAGATTAGAATTGTGTCGATGTCCCAATATTTATGGACCTGACTGTAAATAGATTTTTCCTGCAAGCTTTCTTTATTTGGTCAAGCTGGCATTTAGATGCTGGTCATGTGGGTGGCAAGAAGTGTATTTCTTTTTTCAATGCCACAGCGGGCAGAGAAATTTGCCTGCTATACGCTACAGCTGGTGGTGTGCTGCTGGCAGACGTGTTGCAAGGACCTCTGACACTTTTTGCTATGCCATCATCCCTGTCAGTGGAGGCTGCTGAGAGGTAATGAGATATACTGGGGGTAGGAAGAATATGAATGGACTAAAGAATGGACTTTAGGCGGCACATGGATAGATATTGTAAAAAACTAGGGGTTTTTATTTTAGGCAAAGTAATAAGAAATTACATATAAACATTCAAAAAATGACAGTCTATTTGTTCTTAGATACAAGGCTCAGGCTAATGCTATACAATGCTTCAGAATTATACAACATAGATGCACTCCATCCTTAATTAAATACATAACCAGCAACCAAAGGCTAGTAAGACAATAAACGTGTGAAGCAGGTGGCGTTAGCCATGGGTCCAATGTATCAGATGTAGTCTTGAATTGCTCTACCAGTTTCACAAATTAACGCTTCTTCAGGAGCATAATAGTCTGTTGGGCATATATATAAACAACAAAAAATATATTTAACATCTTTTTAATACATAAAACAAAATATATAAACACAGCATAAAAGACAAGAAACTTTTTCTAAAGTGAAAATTGCTAACCCCATATAGCATAGATACCAAAGAGCAGGCCAAACATACGACACCAACCCAACACGTGAACTAGCCCCCAATTTGGGACACTAGAAGATGATAATGGTGCTGGCAGTGGTGCCTAGAAAAGGGAGGGAAGAGGAAGAAAAAGAGGGAGGGGGGGGGAGGGAAAGGGGAAACAAGGCAAGGAAGATGGAGGAAGAAAAAAGTGTACCTGAAAGGCAAACCAGATAAGACAAAGAAACAGAGGAAAAAGGAGAAATGGTAAAGGAAGGTACAAGGGACCAACTCCCTATAGTAATAAATAAAGTACAAACTATTTCAAATACAAAACTATACTCACAGGCCGAATGTGCTGCCAGATGCAACACACACCTGGGTAAAATTAAATTGGCTATTTGTCTGTATCAAATAGCCAATAATGGTAAAAATCTGAAGGGGGAGGAAGAAAAATATATATGTAAGGTCGCCTTGTTAACAACCATAACATATATGACACAGTAGATGAAAATGACCAGACAGAGTATATGGCCAAAACAGAGGGTGCTCACCACAATGATCGACAGCTGGGTAAATTGCTAGGTAGAGGTTGCTGGTAAGCAGCAACAGGTAATGTCCTCCAGGACTTTTGAGGCTATAAATACCAACAAAATTGAAGGAGAGAGGCTGGATATACACCAGTGTGAATCCTGGTGTATATTGGGGCAGAGGGTGTCTAACCCCAGAGAGCCTATAATACAGTGGCCAGGCTGGAAAATAAACAAGGGTATGTATTAGTCACTGTGCAGAGCTTAAGCTATATATTAGTCCTGCAGAGTGATAGCAAAAATCACATACCTGTAAGCCTGCGCCTTGAAAAAGAGAGGAGGTTTCCACCAGTCCAGAGCAATCCTAGCAGTCAGCTGTAATATTCAAGCGGTGTGCACCGCTCTTATATGTCCCCACAGGACAAGCGTCATCTCAGCAGCAAGTGACGCTGTCGCAGGAGGTCAAAGGGCCAATGCGCATGCGCCGAGGGTGCCGCTGACGTGGCAAACCTCGGCCAATAGAGCAGTGACGTGGGCGGGACTATTGCGGCCAAGGGGCGGTGTTAAAGATCACCCAGATGACGTGACCCCGGTCACAATGATAGACTGGATCTCGCACTGTGCGCTGAATCTAATTGCCACAGATGGACAAACAACAAGGAGAGGGAGGAAAAAGGAAAGAGGAGACAGAGGATGCTCTTGGCATATCAGCAATGCAGGGGCAGCAAACAAAAACATCATATAGAGTCAGCAACCGATAAAAAGGTGCTCAAACGCACCTACATTTTAATTAAAACAGTTATGTATTTATAATACTACTATATACATCCAAGAGTTCTGTTTGGCCTTAACAAATAAGGAAGGGGACGGAAAAAAAAAAGAGCAAAAGGAGATAACTGGAAAATGTGTTGTCTTGATCCTACATCTGTATACCTTGGTATAGTAGAGGTCATAGTGGTTTTAATTAACTCAACTGGTTCACAATAACAAACAGTTTCCCGCGGTCAGATGGAATCTGCATGGTAGAAACCGAGGGCAGTATAAACGCCCGTGGTCATAGATACACCATGGATAGAGGGTGATCTGTCATTTGGAAGGAAGGAAGAGGAGAAGAGGAGAACGGGGGGGGGGGGGGGAGAAAAGAAAAGGGGGGAAAAAAGGGGGGGAAAAGAGAAGGAAAATGGGATAATGAATGTGTTTGAAGTGAAAATAGGGAGTAAAAAAGATATATCGAGGAATTATCATGTCACATATATTGTGAGACTTGTTGTTAGATTAGAATGGTAAACCATTAAATGATGATAGTGAAACTGAAACAATATAAAAAGTGTAAAATTAGTGCAGGAAAGGTGTGTGTGTGTGAGGAAGGGGGGGGGGGCGAGAAAAAAAAGGGGGGGGGAGAGTGTGTTGTGGGGGGTGAGAGGTGACAAAAGAGGGGGAAAGAACCTAAAAACTAATAAGGCAGATGGTTGTATGGTGAACAACCTAATTAAATGTGATGGTTGTGATAACAACAGCCTGAAGATCAAGAACCATATTGTGTTGACAGAAGAGTAATTAACCTACTAAAAGTGAAATGTCAACTCAAAAGTGGGGTGACTGTAGTATGTGTGTGATAAGCCCCTGGAGTAGGGGAAGTGAGTTATGGGGGATGAATTTTGGAGAAAGAGAGGAGGAGAGAAAGGGGAAAAATAAAAATACAAATAAAAATAATGTGGGGGGAAAAAAGGGGGGTTGTTTTAAGGAAAGGGGAGGATAGTTCACTTATTCCATGAGACAGCGGAAAACATGCAAAGATCAATACAGAGGAAAAAGCACAAAAGAGAAAGAATGCAGATCCCAATTCGCCACATTGTGTATATTCCAACAATGTTGTAATCAGAGGAATGGCCTGTATAACTGGGTTTCATTGAGACCAGGAGGGCATGTGGCACTGAGTCTCTCAACCCATAGGGTTTCCATCTGGAGGATGATTCTATCCCACTCACCCCCCCTGGGGCTTTTGGGGACGACAACTAAGACAGAGAAAGAGACCAACGAGGTGTCAAAGCGATGGTATAGATCAAGGTGACGGTTGACTGGTGTCAACATTTTGCCGTTACCTGAATAGTAGATGTGGTCATTGATTCTCTGTCTCAGCTGTCGGGCTGTTTTGCCCACATAGAATACCCCACAATAACAGGTCATAAGGTAAATGACACCTTCAGTGCGGCAATTGGCTGAGAATTTGGGTGAAAAGGTTTCCCCATTGGGGAGTGTATTGTTTTGGCAGGGTTTAACCCATTTGCAAAAAGAGCATTTGCCACATCTGGAAGTGCCAAGCGGTATTTTGGCACTGATGTTCTTGTTCCTAGTATAATGGCTTGCAGTTAATTTGTCCCTTAGGGAATTAGCACGTTTCAAAATTATTTCGGGTTGTTCCCCTACGTATTTCCCAAGTATCGGGTCTTCACGTAGAAGATGCCAGTGATTTTCAAGCATGTGTCGAATGTCTAGATCAGGGGTCTCAAACTGGTGGCCCTCCAGCTGTTGCAGAACTACAATTCCCATGAGGCATTGCAAGGCTAAACAGTTACAAGCATGACTCCCATAGGCAGAGGCATGATGGGACTTGTAGTTCCGCAACAGCTGGAGGGCCGCAGGTTTGAGACCCCTGGTCTAGATGGTGACTAGAGAATTTGGTAACCAGTTTGGTAGTCGGTTGAAGGTGTCATTTACCTTATGACCTGTGAATGTGGGGTATTCTATGTGGGCAAAACAGCCCGACAGCTGAGACAGAGAATCAATGACCACATCTACTATTCGGGTAACGGCAAAATGTTGACACCAGTCAGCCGTCACCTTGATCTATACCATCGCTTTGACACCTCGTTGGTCTCTTTCTCTGTCTTAGCTGTCGTCCCCAAAAGCCCCAGGGGGGGTGAGTGGGATATAATCATCCTCCAGAAGGAAACCCTATGGGTTGAGAGACTCAGTGCCACATGCCCTCCTGGTCTCAATGAAACCCAGTTATACAGGCCATTCCTCTGATTACAACACTGTTGGAATATACACAATGTGGCGAATTGGGATCTGCATTCTTTCTCTTTTGTGCTTTTTCCTCTGTCTTGATCTTTGCATGTTTTCCGCTGTCTCATGGAATAAGTGAACTATCCTCCCCTTTCCTTAAAACAACCCCCCTTTTTTCCCCCCACATTATTTTTATTTTTCCCCTTTCTCTCCTCCTCCCTTTCTCCAAAATTCATCCCCCATAACTCACTTCCCCTACTCCAGGGGCTTATCACACACATACTACAGTCACCCCACTTTTGAGTTGACATTTCACTTTTAGTAGGTCAATTACTCTTCTGTCAACACAATATGGTTCTTGGTCTTCAGGCTGTTGTTATCACAACCATCACATTTAATTAGGTTGTTCACCATACAACCATCTGCCTTATTAGTTTTTAGGTTCTTTCCTGCTCTTTTGTCACCTCTCACCCCCCACAACACACTCTTCCCCCCCCCTCCTCACACACACACACACCTTTCCTGCACTAATTTTACACTTTTTATATTGTTTCAGTTTCACTATCATCATTTAATGGTTTACCATTCTGATCTAATGCCGCGTACACACGACCGTTTTTCATGTCATGAAAAAAAACGTTGTTTTTCTCGACATTATTTTTCGTGTTTCCTCTCAAGCCTGCCTTGCCTACACACGATCGTGAAAAAAAATGATCTAGCAAAGCGCGGTGACGTCCAACACGTACGACGGCACTATAAAGGGGAAGTTTCATTCTGTTCGTGCCACCCTTTTGGCTGCTTTTGCTGATTTCGTGTTACCGCGTGTTAGTAAAAGTTTGGGAAGAGACGATTCGCCTCTGCTGCGGGAGATCCGGGAGAATAACCCTGATGACTTCAGGAATTTTCTTAGGATGTCTGACCCCGTTTTTCAGCAGCTCTTGGCTTTGGTGTCCCCCTATATCACCAGGCAGGACACCGTTATGCGGGAAGCCATTACTGCTGAGCAGAGGCTCATCGCCACGTTGCGATACCTTGCGACTGGGAGAAGCTTGCAGGACCTCAAGTTCTCGACAGGCATCTCCCCCCAGGCTCTGGGCGTCATTATCGCAGAAACCTGCTCTGCCATTATCCAGGTCCTTCAGGAGGACTATATTAAGGTAAGTTTTCTCCTTTATAAACATCACAATCTATGTTTTTGTATGCTTGCTAATGTATAGTATTTTTTGAACTGTCTCTAATTACCATGATTTGAATATGCTGTGAATGTCCCCTTTGTCCCCCTGCATGTTGTAAGCTTTGAATGTTCCATTTTTTTGGCCTACATGCATATTTTTTTTAAAAAAAGCTCTCCAGCATTATATCCTGGGCCCAAACACACCTAGCCTAGTCACTCCCCATTTTTTTTTGGCCGCTCCATTGTAGTGCTTAGATTGCCTGAATCCCCCCCCCCCCCCTAATTATTTTCTTTTGTCTAATCTACCCAAATAAATTACATAGTACTAGAGCTTTTATTTATGATGTCCCCAACTCATCTCAACCCCCCCACCCTATAAGAATTTCACAGGTCCATCAGAGTGGGTGATGTTTTTTGTGCTCATTTTTAGCTCTTATTAAAGCGGAGCTCCATCCTAAAAATTTTTGGTCCGCTCATCGTAACCCGTCCTCGGTGTCAAAATTGTCACCTTTCAGGGGGGAGGGGGGTGGAGATACCTGTTTAAGACAGGTTTTTTCACCCACATCCGGGAGTCATCTCTGCGGCAAATCTGCCGGAGCCAAGTCACTTCCCGCAGAATACCCGTATGAACCCGTATGAATACCCGCAGAATTCTTGGAAACACTTGTCTCACAGAACACAGGAGGACCAGTCAGAACTGCGCAGCGCTTCTCGTGCATGTGCGTTTGGGAACCGGGCAGTGAAGCCGCAAGGCTTCTCTTCCTGGTTCCCTCACCGAGGATGGCAGAGGGGGCAGCAGAGTGACGAGCGATTGTTCGTCCTCTGCTGCGGACGTTGCTGGACTCCAGGACAGGTAAGTGTACAATTAGCAAACCTCTGCAGCTGCTGTAGCTGGAGCTGCTGTGTAATTTGTTATTATTTTGGCTGCGTAGCTCCGCTCTAAAATCCTCCTTCCAAATTAATGCTATACTGATGTTTTGCCCAGAGTGTTTTGTGCTAACATGCTTGCAATGTTTAGGTAGCAAAGTATATCAATTTTTTTTTTTGCTTTGACTCCACAGTTACCATCGACGCCACAGGAATGGCAGAATGTGGCATCTGAGTTTTCTCAGCGGTGGAACTTTCCCAACTGTGGAGGAGCCATTGATGGCAAGCACGTCCGCATCGTGCCACCACCCCATTCTGGATCCTTTTTTTTTAATTATAAAGGCTTCCACAGTATTGTGCTCATGGCGGTGGTGTCTGCCAACTATGAGTTTCTCTATGTTGATGTTGGGAAAAATGGGCGGATGTCTGACGGTGGTGTTTTCGGCCAGACCGAGTTTGCTGACCGGCTTCTTTCAGAGGACCTGGCATTGCCACCTGCTGAAGAAAATGAACATGGCCTCCCGTTTGTTTTCCTGGCAGATGAGGCGTTTGCGCTTGGACCCCATTTGATGAGGCCTTTTCCACAAAGGTCCCTCACCCCTGAGAGGAGGGTCTTTAATTATCGGCTGGCCAGAGCGCGAAGGGTGGTCGAAAATGCCTTTGGCATCATGGCCAGTCGGTTCCGCATTTTTCAGACTGCTATAAACATGGCGGAGTATAAATGGAACCATTTGATCATGTGCTGTTGCATACTCCACAATTTTTTAATAAAAAACTCGAACAATTATCTATCTACAGTTGCCCTTCAGGGCACACAGTGCTTGGATGGACCATTGGCAGCCCAGTTAGCTGGCCCTACAGGCTTGGCCCCCCAAAGCGGCCATGATGTGCGGCAACGCTATCTTGAATATTTTATGGGTAGGGGGGCCATTGCAATGCCTGATCATTTTTAACAAAATTATTGTCATAATAAAAAATAAAATAATGAAAACATCTTGTTTGCTTTTCTTTTGTTGTATTTGTTCTTTCTCCTAGGTCAGTGATGGTGAACCTTGGCACTCCAGATGTTTTGCAACTCCATTTCCCATGATGCTCAACTCCACTGCAGAGTGCCTGAGCAACATTAGAAATGTAGTTCCAAACCATCTGGGGTGCCAAGGTTCACCATCATTGTCCTAGGTTATACTAGTGCAGTTGTAGTGCCATGTTTTTTCCTAACAAGTAAATTACCATCATTTATAGAGTGTAAACACACACATTTTTTTAGGGGGGGGGGGGCAACATTGATATAAGAAGCCACACATTGTTTAGTTTTCAATTTTTTTTATAGGAGTATAAAAATGTTGTGGTTTGTATAAAAAAAAAATTAAATTTTTTTGGGGATTTTTATTTTTTGTTTGTTTTATAAAACTCTGTACAAAAATGTACAACACGTACAATATAACTTTAGAAATAAAAGATTCCCCCCCAAAAACTAAACAAAACTTTTTTCAAATATCTACAAGTTTTAAACCCTCCCAAGAATATGTTCAATTTTTTTCAGTCTTTTCTCCATGAGTTTGGTTGTTTGGCACATCTGGAACAGGTTGGCTTTTATGTTTTCAACCTCCCGAGAGCAGACCCTCACTTCTTTCCTCAACATCTGGGCAGTGGGTCGGGTGAAGGTTGCTGGGGCCGCAGGCATTAAAGTCCCTTTAATTGTAAAAAATAAAACGTCTTACTAAATATACAGGCCTACATCTATTACCTGAGGCTGTGGTGTATGACACTGACCTGGTGAGTTGCCATTTCCCTCTTCAGCCACATCCTGCGGTTGTGGGTCTTGAGTTGGTGGTGCGGGGTTTGCAGCCTCGTGTCTCTTAGCTCTTTGAAGCCCTAGGAGATATAACCCAAAGGTAGACTTGTGTAACTAAATATATTTAGGCCTGAAAGAGGAATATTAATCATTCTTGGGAAGTGTGTTACAATTGTATTTAGGAATTTTTTTTAGAAGATGAACACATGATTGTATCCATTTCCCAAGATGGTAGATTAATCTCTTTTGGTCATGTTTCACACATGGAAACACACCAGGTATCCACTGGATCACCTGTGTGTGACACCATCAAAAGGTTGTTCTTGTGGCCCACACTTGTGCTAATGAGTCCAGATGTGTAAGCAGCTGCTGAGCATACTCTCGTAAACGTACACTGAATCTAGTTACATTAGTTAAATATAATTACCAACACCTACACAAACATGTTTATAATTAATTCTCACATCAACATTTCATGATGTCCTGTTTCATGTTCTTGGGCACAAGAATCCAACATTGAAATCCTCGTTCAATACCACCCAAACGATGTTTTGGTGGAATACATTGCTAACTACATTTGAACATGCCTATTATTAGGAATGATCAAATGTAGTTCAAACAATGAATCGGACCAAAAGCTTGTGATTTAGTGAACGTTTGAACGACCATTTCTACGATCGATTCGTGTGTCCAAAAACATGAAATAGGACATCTTTTACTGTTCAAGATGTCCTGTTTCATGTTCTTGGGCACAAGAATCCAACGTTGAAATCCTCGTTCAATACCACCCAAATGATGTTTTGGTGGAATACATTGCTAACTACATTTGAACATGCCTATTATTAGGAATGATCAAATGTAGTTCAAACAATGAATCGGACCAAAAGCTTGTGATTTAGTGAACGTTTGAACGACCATTTCTACGATCGATTCGTGTGTCCAAAAACATGAAATAGGACATCTTTTACTGTTCAAGATGTCCTGTTTCATGTTCTTGGGCACAAGAATCCAACGTTGAAATCTTCGTTCAATACCACCCAAACGATGTTTTGGTGGAATACATTGCTAACTACATTTGAACATGCCTATTATTAGGAATGATCAAATGTAGTTCAAACAATGAATCGGACCAAAAGCTTGTGATTTAGTGAACGTTTGAACGACCATTTCTACGATCGATTCGTGTGTCCAAAAACATGAAACAGGACATCTTGAACTGTACTACATACATTATATAAAAAGCACATGCAGCACCACGGTATTCCAAAAAATCTGAGTTAATGTAAATCTACTTACTTTTTCTGATCACTTTTTTAATTTTTTTATATTGGTCCGGCTCACGCAACTTAATGTCCGACCATCATTTGCGGATCTGTTCCTTCGACCTGCGAACACCAAATTTATGGAAGAGCGCTTTGACCACTTTATCCATGATCTTGGCCTTCACTTGATTCGGCTTTTTGTAGGGCCCATGTTTCACGTCATAATCCTCCCTGAGCAATATGGTGACCATCTCCACCATCTCCTTAAAAGCCATGTTAGTGGCTTTATACCTTCTGGGTCTGGGCCTGCTTCCTTCCCCACTTTCCACTTCATGTCGTTGATTCTCCGCCATGTTTTCACTCTCCGTCATTAAGGACGAGCGAGAAGGGGCGGGGAAAGTAGTCTAACGAACGTCAGGGGCGGGAAAGCGTGCGGAGCGTCACTCATGCGCACTGTATATAACTCCAAAAAACATTGTTGAAAGCGACTTTCAGTGAGTGGAAGAAGGTCGGAAGCAACGAACGTGTAGATCGCGGGTACGTAACATTTTTCATACTTGATATGTCGAGGGTTGAGCGGCCCCGAACAGCAAATTTAGTGACCGTACAGACCTTTTATTTTGCCTGTGTCCAGGAGCATAAACCTAAACATTCACTGTATGTTCGGGGCCGGGGTTGGGCAATATGCATGTAACTTGGCGCTTGCTTCCCGTGCTGTTAGTGCTGGCCGTGCACAAAGTGTCATTTTTGAAGTTTGAAAAAACATTTAAAAGTCAATCGCGGCTATAATGAATTCTTGGCTCCCGGCAAATGGCAAGACATTGAAAAGTAATTTTTACCTAAAAACAAAAAACGTGGGGGTCCCCCCAAATTTGAGTTGCAGGCCCTTCAGGTCTGTCAAGGATTTTAAGGGGAACTCCACCCCCAATTCTGAAAAAAAATGGCGTGGAGTCCCCCCAAAAATCCAGACCAGACCCTTTATTCGAGCACGCAACCTGGCCGGCCGCAGGGGAAGAGGGGGGGACGAGAGAGCGGCCCCCCTCCCTCCTGAACCGTACCAGGCCACATGCCCTCAACATGGGGAGGATGTCCCCATGTTGATGGGGACAAGGGCCTCATCCCCACAACCCTTGCCCGGTGGTTGTGGGGGTCTGCAGGCGGGGGGCTTATCGGAATCTGGAAGACCCCTTTACCAAAGGGGACCCCCAGATCCCACCCCCCCCTATGTGAATTGGTAAGGGGTACATTGTACCTCTACCATTTCACAAAGAAAGTGTACAAAATGTAAAAAATGACAAGAGTCAGTTTTTGACCATTCCTTTATTTTTGAGTTTGGCTTTCTTCCATCTTCTTCCTTCTTCTTTTGTCGCTTCGTGTTTCTTCATCCATCTTCCTCTTCCTCTTCATCTTCCTTCTTCCTTCGGTGTTCTCGTCCGCATCTTGCTCCGGCTTCTTCTTTCTCCAGCCGCTCCGTTTGAATTGGAGGTTCCCGCTGTGTGACGCTTCAGTTCATCAGTTCTCCTCTTGGTCCGGCGACCCCGCCCCCCTCTGACGCACATAGATTTCACAGGTACTTTCCCCGTGCTGTCAGAGGGGGGTGGGTCCACCGGCTCGCAGCGGACCTAGAGGAGAACTGCATAACTTAAGCGTCACACAGCGGGAAACTCCAATTCAAATGGAGCGGCGGGAGAACAAAGAAGAAGCCGAAGCAAGATGCGGACGAGAAGCCCGAAGCAAGAAGGAAGATGAAGATGGAGATGAAGATGAAGAGGAAGATGGAGGAAGAAACTCGAATGCAGAAAAGAAGAAGGAAGAAGATGGAAGAAAAACCAAACCAATAATAAAGGAATTGTCCAAAAACGTGTATTGTCATTTTTTAGATATTGCCAAGTTTTGTGGTGAAATGGTAGGGGTACAATGTACCCCATTACCATTTCACATAGGGGGGGGTGGGATCTGGGGGTCCCCTTTGTTAAAGGGGTCTTCCAGATTCCGATAAGCCCCCCGCCCGCAGACCCCCACAACCACCGGGCAAGGGTTGTGGGGATGAGGCCCTTGTCCCCATCAACATGGGGACATCCTCCCCATGTTGAGGGCATGTGGCCTGGTACGGTTCAGGAGGGAGGGGGGCCGCTCTCTCGTCCCCCCCCTCTTCCCTTGTGGCCGGCCAGGTTGCGTGCTCGGATAAGGGTCTGTTATGGATTTTGGGGGGGGACTCCACGCCATTTTTTCCCAGAATTTGTGGTGGAGTTGCCCTTAAAATCCTTGCCAGACCTGAAGGGCCTGGTATGGATATTTGGGGGAACCACAATGCTTTCCCAATGTTTGTATCAATGACTTTTCGATGTATTGCATTTGACAGGAGACAACAATTCATTATACCCAGGAGTGAATTTTGGGTTAATTTAGAATAAACACAAATGACACTTGGTGCAGGGACAGTTCGAGGTACTCCTTTATTTTTGGGGAGTCCTTTTAGTCCCCAGATTTTCAGGGCAACATTTACTTCAATGGGGTTTGGGTTCGGGGTCAAGTTCGGGTAAAGTCAGGTCACGAACTCTAGCTTTTTACAAAGTTTGCAAAAAAGAGTTCAACACAAACATACAGGTGTTCACTCAACTCTATGATGACTGATCAATTGCTACGTTAGTGGCCTATATATGGTGAGAAAGATTTGGAGTAGTCCTGACTGACATTCCTTTTTTTTTTGGGGGTTTTGAATTGCAGAGAAAATGAAGGTATTTAAGGACCCAGAGTTTATGCTTGAATTCCTGCAAAGATGGAAGAATCTTCCAATTTTATGGGAGACAAAAAATAAACAAAATAAAAATAAAGAAGCCAGGAAGAGAGCACTGGAGACCTTGCTGGAATTTGTGCAAACTCAGATCCCCACAGCAACACTACAGGATGTGAAGAATAAAATTGGGACCATTAGGGGCACATACCGGGCTCAACGTAATAAAGTCCAAAAATCGCTGCGGTCAGGAGCAGGTGCAGAGGACCGATACATCCCTAATCTGTGGTACTACCAGCACCTGAGTTTCCTCGATGAACACCTGGAATCCAGGGAATCCCTTTCCACCCTTCCACCCAGAACGACCTCCAGCCTTCCCTGCAGCCAACCCTCCAGCCTTCCCTCCAGCATTCCCTGCAGCAAAGCCTCCAGCCAAGTTGAGGTCTCTTTGGAGGAACAACCTCAACTCCTGGAGGAGCCTGATTTAAATATTTGGAGCCAGGTATAATATTTCACAAAATATTTAGAGTAATAAAAGTTGAATGTTGTCAAAGTTTAAAAAAATGTGTGAAAAATGTTACCAGTTAAACCAAAGTGTCTGACATATCAATAGACAGCAGTGGCCAAAAATTAAGGGCACAAAAAAGAAAAATGCTGGTGTCAGAATGATTAACTTTAATATTTAGTAGCATTCAATTAGTAAATGTCATGAGGTGACAAATGTGTGTGAAAGATGAAGGCGAAAATAACTCTATGTACCTTTTTTTAACAGGATGAGGAGGCAGGCCCCAGTGGAACCCAGGAGGAGGCAGGCCCCAGTGGGACCCACGAGGAGGCAGGTGCCACTGGAAGCCAGGAGGAGGCAGGCCCCAGTGGGACCCAGGAAGAGGCAGGCCCAAGTGGGACCCAGCAAAACACCAGGCCCCAGATCCCTCCGCTGCGGATTCCAGCAAAAAGGTCAAGGAGGCTGCTTCAAATGGAGGAGGAGACCCAGGCCCTAATTAGGGAGGCTACTGTGGCACTCAGAGAGCCCCCCACCGCTGCAGAGGGATTTGCTGCCCTTATTGGGGAGAAACTGCCCCAAATGGAACTGGACCAGAGGCTTAAAAGTGAGACACTGATATTGAAGGTGGTAAATATGGGCATGTTGGGCAAACTGAAGGATTTCACCGACATTGTGGACCTTTCATATTTGTTTGCTCAAGTTCCTGCCCCACTCCATGCTCCTGCCCCACTCCATGCTCCTGTCCCAGTCCCTGCTCCTGTCCCAGTCCCTGCTCCTGTACCAGTCCCTGCTCCTGTACCAGTCCCTGCTCCTGCTCCAGTCCCTCCTCCACGGACACAGCCTCCAAGGAAGGCTGCAGGGAAGGTAAAAAATAAAAACAGCAAATGAGCCCAGGATATGTGCCTCAGATGGGCCCAATTTTCGTCTTCACGTCCTTTGGTGTTTGCTGTGGTGATCTGGGTCTGCACTAATTTCAGCAGGGTCTCCAGTGCTGGCTTCCTGGCTTCTTTATTTTTACTTTACATATGGTTTTGTTTTGGCTTACCTTTTAATTTGTTTTTAGGCCATAATAAATTGAATTTTTGTTTGAAGATACAAAATTAACATGTGTTTTTATTCTAAATAGCCAGTTTGGTAGTGAGTAGGCAGGGACAGTGGCTAAAAAATTGTGAAATTAACAAGGGACAATAACCTCCTTGAGGGTAAATTAGAATAAATAATAATGTTGTGGTAACTTGACACACTCCAAAATAGCAAATAATATGGAAAAACAGTCTAAAATCTAATACCAAAAATTTTAAAATAAAAAAATGCACAAAAAAATGTAAAGTCCAAATTTTAGGGTATTTAGGGAGATCTGGCTTACAAAAAATATAGATTAATCATGATAAAACAATAAATACTAAAGACCAAACTTTTTCATAACTCTGGGAGAATATCAGCAGCAAGAGAATTGGATTATTGCAGCATTAGAACGAAGAAAAGAATGCGCTGCATTAAACGATGTAATAATTTCATGCATGACGAATGTGCCATCTCCATTCAGAACAGTAGTTTTACCAGAACGAGCGCTCCCTTCTTCTCACTTGCTTCTGATCATGCGCGCTTTTTTCACGTCGTTAAAGCCTACACACGATCATTTTTCATGACGAGAAAAATGACGACGTGCAAAACGGCGAGAAAAATTAGAGCAGGTTCTAATTTTTCTCGTCGTTTTTAATGCCGTTTTTCACGACGAGAAAAACGACATAAAGCCCACAGACGATCGTTTTTCTCGGCGAAAGGAAAAAATGCAGTTTTTCTCGTTGAGAAAAACGGTCGTGTGTACGCGGCATTACAACAAGTCTCACAATATATGTGACATGATAATTCCTCAATATATCTTTTTTACTCCCTATTTTCCCTTCAAACACATTCATTATCCCATTTTCCTTCTCTTTTCCCCCCCTTTTCTTTTCTTCCCCCCCCCCGTTCCCCTCTTCTCCTCTTCCTTCCTTCCAAATGACAGATCACCCTATCCATGGTGTATCTATGACCTCGGGCGTTTATACTGCCCTCGGTTTCTACCATGCAGATTCCATCTGACCGCGGGAAACTGTTTGTTATTGTGAACCAGTTGAGTTAATTAAAACCACTATGACCTCTACTATACCAAGGTATACAGATGTAGGATCAAGACAACACATTTTCCAGTTATCTCCTTTTGCTCTTTTTTTTTCCGTCCCCTTCCTTATTTGTTTAGGACAAACAGAACTCTTGGATGTATATAGTAGTATTATAAATACATAACTGTTTTAATTAAAATGTAGGTGCGTTTGAGCACCTTTTTATCGGTTGCTGACTCTATATGATGTTTTTGTTTGCTGCCCCTGTATTGCTGATATGCCAAGAGCATCCTCTGTCTCCTCTTTCCTTTTTCCGCCCATTTTCCCTCCCCCTCTCCTTGTTGTTTGTCCATCTGTGGCAATTAGATTCAGCGCACAGTGCGATATCCAGTCTATCATTGTGACCGGGGTCACGTCATCTGGGTGATCTTTAACACCACCCCTTGGCCGCAATAGTCCCGTCCATGTCACTGCTCTATTGGCCGAGGTTTTCCGCGTCAGCGGCACCCTCGGCGCATGCGCATTGGCCCTTTGACCTCCTGCGACAGCGTCACTTCCTGCTGAGATGAAGCTTGTCCTGTGGGGACATATAAGAGTGGTGCACACCGCTTGAATATTACAGCTGACTGCTAGGATTCCTCTGGACTGGTGGAAACCTCCCCTCTTTTTCAAGGCGCCGGCTTACAGGTCTGTGATTTTTGCTATAACTCTGCAGGACTAATATATAGCTTAAGCTCTGCACAGTGACTGACTAATACATACCCCTGTTTATTTTCCAGCCTGGCCACTGTATTATAGGCTCTCTGGGGTTAGACACCCTCTGCCCCAATATACACCAGGATTCACACTGGTGTATATCCAGCCTCTCTCCTTCAATTTTGTTGGTATTTATAGCCTCAAAAGTCCTGGAGGACATTACCTGTTGCTGCTTACCAGCAGCCTCTACCTAGCAGTTTACCCAGCTGTCGATCATTGTGGTGAGCACCCTCTGTTTTGGCCATATACTCTGTCTGGTCATTTTCATTTACTGTGTCATATATGTTATGGTTGTTAACAAGGCGACCTTACATATATATTTTTCTTCCTCCCCCTTCAGATTTTTACCATTATTGGCTATTTGATACAGACAAATAGCCAATTTAATTTTACCCAGGTGTGTGTTGCATCTGGCAGCACATTCGGCCTGTGAGTATAGTTTTGTATTTGAAATAGTTTGCACTTTATTTATTACTATAGGGAGTTGGTCCCTTGTACCTTCCTTTACAATTTCTCCTTTTTCCTCTGTTTCTTTGTGTAGCGCTACCCCCACTTAAGAGAGCCACTGGATTTGTTTTCGGGCCCTGTGTACAGCACCACCAACCCCCGGCAATCTGCTTGACCCACCCTGGCACAGCTAGTCTAGGGGTTATATTTTTATCATAATCAATTGGTATTGTAAAGGCACCCTCCTTACAGTAAGACAACAGACAAATGTTAAAGATCAAGTAGAACAGTTTTACTTTGGTTGTAAAAGGCTTAAGCAGAATATAATACACACAACCGGCTTGCAGAGCCCTGCAGCAATCAATATATAGCACACAATAATGGCGCTGCGCGGTAATCCACCACGCGTAGCTATTATGGTATACACACCCTGTGGCGCACTAAACAATATCCTATCTCCTCACCCTGGCCAGGCCTGACCCAGAATAAATCTCAGTCCTTCCTATAGGGATTTCTTCGCATGCAAACTTTCGTGGTGCACTTAATGAACAGTATTTGTAATCCACAAACTGGCAATCACTAAGAACACTATGCTGGGGGGACACTTCAACTCTGTCCTGCTACTGGTCCCCCAGTGGAACAACAAGCAAACGATCGGTGAGCCATGGCAGTCTATAGGCCTAGAATCTGTAAAGTCTATTTGATTGAGCAAGTGCTCGCTCACCACTCCGGGCGCGATCCCAGCCCGGGACTTCCACTTGCTGTGTCTCCGCACACAGCGTCTGCAACGATCGGGTCCCCGATCCAACTGATGTCCTCACTCGACCAGTCTGGTGCCACCCAGGCTCCGCAGCGGGGTGGAAGGCTCTTTGGAAGTTGCGCAAGGCCCAGGCTTCAGGCCTTGCACTGCAGCAGATCCGCACAGGAAGACACTCTTGCTTGCAGCGCGGTGTCCAAAGAGGCCGAGCTCCGCCTCGCCTCCTCCTTAAATAACCCCTCCCATGAGTCTCTGTGGTGGCCAACTGGGGTTCTGGGTAACGTAGTCCCGGGCCTTAAAGGAGACCCCGCTACACACTCCCCCCACTTAAACTCTTTGGTCCCCAAAGATAATATAAAATTAAATCACAGAACGTACAACATCAATCAAAGTTTCGTATGATGTTGGCAGAGGAAATTCCCACCAAAACCGAGGCGGTGAACTCCCCTGCCCACAGGTCACACCATCACTAGTGTCCTGCCTAACTGTGCCAGAGAGTGAGCTGGGGTTGCCCCCCACTAAATGAACAGTGGGAGAATCAGGGTCTTCCGTACTCCTTCTGGCAGTAACCACAGTGTCTTCCGCACTTCTCCCCATCTGTGGGTAAGTTAATCTTCTGGGAGGCTTTATGGCTCTTCGCTTACTCTGTCCTCTTGGGCTCTCTGTTAGAACAGGCTCCTCCTCTGGAACCAACTCAGGAACTTCCTCTGGTTCGGGAGCACTGGACTCCGGAGCAGGGAGGTACAGAGACTCCCTTGGATCTTCCTCAGGGAGCAAGTCACAGGCACTCTCCCAAGAATCTGACCAAGGACTGGACGGAATGAACTCAGTAGCTTCTGCATTCAGCATCTGATCTATGGTGTCTTCTTCAGGTGGAAGATCAATAGCAGAGGTTTCTGGGGCCTGTGAAGGCCAAAGCCAGTCAAGTTCTTCTCCCTCATCTTCACTTATCTCCGAGGTCTCTGTATCCCCAATCTGAGGGCTCTGGGACCGAGTGTTCGGTCTGGGAGTATCCAGGATGGAAGTTGGCTCAGGGGAATCCGTCACAGGGGGTATCCGAACTGCCTCCGCAAGTCTGTAAATGGACAGGCCCGGTAGCCTTTTGCAAACAACATAAGGTTCAGGTCTCCATCTGTCTGCAAGTTTGTGTTTTCCAGGGACCCCCAAGTTCCGTAACAACACTCTGTCTCCTGGTTGCAAATCCTGAATCCTAACTTTCAGGTCAAAATTTTTCTTGTTGCGGGCCCCCCTTTGCTCCGAGGCCACCTGGGCCTGTTCATAGGCCAATTTCAAATTGCGTCTAAGTCTATCGATATATCCCTTGTGTAAAGCAGCAGAACAATGGTCTATGGATGTGCCAAAGGCCAGATCTACGGGTAGTCTTGCTTCTCTCCCGAACATAAGTCGATAGGGTGAGTACCCTGTAGCATCACTGGTGGTGCTGTTGTATGCATGCACAACTGCCGCTATGTGGTTGCTCCAATGCTGCTTCTTTTCACTGCTTAGTGTCCCCAGCATGTTGAGCAGGGTTCGGTTGAACCTCTCCGGCTGAGCATCACCTTGTGGATGATAGGGGGTAGTCCTTGTCTTCTTAATCCCCAAGGAATCCAGGAGCTTCCGGATCAGTCGACTTTCAAAATCCCTTCCCTGGTTTGAGTGAAGCCGTTGTGGTAGCCCATAGTGTACGAAGTATTTCTCCATAAGCACTTTGGCCACAGTGGAGGCCTTCTGGTCCTTGGTTGGAAAGGCCTGGGCATACCGGGTGAAATGGTCGGTTACTACTAGAACATTTCCTAGTCCACTCAGGTCGGGTTTGAGGCAGAGAAAATCAATGCATACCAGATCAAGTGGGCTTTGACTTTGCAGATGGCCCATTGGGGCAGCTTGATGAGGTAAAGTCTTTCTCTGGATGCATCGTGCACATGAGTGCCAGTATTCTTCAACTTCAGCCCTCATGCAGGGCCAATAGAAACGGTCCCTAACGAGTTGGAAGGTCCTTTCCGCCACTAGGTGGCCATGGTTGTCGTGCAGAGCAACCATGACTGTCTCTCTGTGCTTCTCAGGCAAGAACAATTGCCATTTGTCTCCTAGGTCATCAGAGGGGCCCCTTCGGTAGACCACTCCCTGATGCACCTGCAACCTGTCCCACTCCTTCCTCAATAGGCGAGCCTCCTTTGAAGGGTGGCGTAAGAGTCTATTCGGATCCTGATTCTCTAGGGCCTCCAAGACCAATCTCCCCATGGGGTCTTCCAATTGATCTGATCTCAACTCCTTTTTTGACAATTTTGGCAAGTTATCTTCCCCCAGTTGGGTTACTCCACAGTATTGTTTGGGAACTCCTACTATGGTAACCCCTATCTCTTCTGCTCTTGAGCCGCCACTGGCTTGGAGTTCAGCCCCTTGACAGAGGGCCCGCACCCCGTCGGGTGCCACTTGGGTCCAGTCTTCTGTACTGCAAGTGGGGACGTGAGATCTTCTAGACAAAGCGTCTGCATCTCGGTTTCCAGCCCCAGGTCTGTACTTCAGGCCGAAATTGAAGGCAGCCAGCGCCACCAGCCATCTATGTCCTGTGGCATCCAACTTTGCTGTGGTGAAAAGATAGGTGAGGGGGTTGTTGTCGGTTTTCACTGTGAATTCCGCCCCATACAAATAGTCTCTGAGTTTGTCAACTACCGCCCACTTAAGGGCCAGGAACTCCAACTTATGGGTGGGGTAGTTCTTTTCGGAAGGAGTCAGACTTCTGCTCACATATGCAACAGGCCTCAGTTGCTCTTCATGCTCCTGGTACAGCACTCCTCCCAAACCATCATGACTGGCATCTACATGAAGTTCATAAGACTTCTTAGGGTCTGCGTAGGCCAAGACAGGGGCAGTGGTTAATGTCTTCTTCAACATCTGGAAGGTATTCTCACACTTCTCGTTCCACTGGTCCTTGACTGACTCCCCTGGCTTTCTGGGGCCTGTGTCATCCTCTTCCCCCTCCGTCTTAAGCAGCTCATTCAGAGGCCTGGCTATCCGAGCAAACCCCTCCACAAACCTCCTGTAATAAGAACAGAACCCCAGAAAGGATCTGAGCTCTGTCACAGTGGTGGGCCTAGGCCAGGAGGTGACTGCCTCCAATTTTTCGGGGTCTGTGGCTACCCCATCTTCAGGCACTATGTGCCCCAGATAGTTGACTGATGACTGATAGAATTGGCATTTTTCAGGTGAGAGCTTGAGTCCTTCCTCACTCAGTCTCTTCAAAACTTTCTCCAGCCTCTCTTCATGCTCTTCTAAGGTTCTTCCGAAGACAATGATGTCATCCAAGTATACGAGGACTTCGATGAGGTTCATATCTCCCACAGTCTTCTCCATGAGACGTTGGAAGGTGGCTGGAGCTCCAGACAGACCCTGAGGCATCCGGTCGAATTCAAAGAACCCTACCGGGGTTATGAAAGCCGTCTTCTCTTTGTCTTCTGGATGCATCGGGATCTGATAGTACCCGCTCTTGAGGTCCATAACACTGAACCACTTGGCTTCAGACAAGCTCTGTAGGGCATCCTCTATCCTTGGAGTGGTATACTGGTCCGGTATGGTTCTCCTGTTGAGGGTCCTATAGTCTATGCACAGCCTCAGTGACCCATTCTTCTTCCGGACCACCACTATGGGGGAGGCATAGGGACTTCTAGATTCTCGAATCACCCCTGTTCGCTTGAGCTCGGCGAGCTGCTCCCTCAAGTCTTCAAGGTCTGCTAACGGAACCCGCCTAACCTTCTCGCTGAAGGGCTTGTCTTCCTGGAGGCGGATTCGATGGGTGGCACTCCTAGCACACCCCACATCGAATTCATCTTGAGAAAAGATCTTTTCCCCCCTGGTCAACTGGGCCTTGGCTCTCTCTTTCCAAGCCCTGGGCAGGTTTGAATTCTCCATGGAAAGTTTCTCCCACACAGTACTTTCTCCATCTGTCTTCTCCATATCTGATGAAGCAACTGGGGTAGCTGGGCTTACCCGGCCCAGTAACAGCCTGGCTGGGATTTCCATGGGACCATCCTTTGTATTTCTGACGCTCACAGGCACTTTACAATGAGCCGTCTTCAGGGCCCTCACCGGGACCACTTCTGGGACTACTTCTAAGCCCGAATGTTCTTCCCTTGGGTCGGGTTCCAACATGACAAAAGGGCCAGGCTGCTCCCAAGTGAGTTTCACTGTGGCTTTCAAGCAGGTTACTTCACCGGGCTGCAGCACTATTCCCCTTCTTCCCTTCTTCCCAGCCTCCAGACCTTCCCTACCCCCTCTTCTGGGGCCTTCTGTTCCAAGATCAGCCGTTGGTAGGCTGTCTTCAACATTGGGTTGATCTCAGTGACTGTGAGGTCTTTCCTTCTTGTCAGAGGGGCCAGAAGTCTTCGGACCAGATCTGTGTTGGTCCCTATTATTAAGGAACTCTTGTTAGCTCCAGGCGGTCGGGGGCATACCACAGCTAAGGTATCAAACACTTCAGCCTTCCCGGCTATGGATGGGTCAAAAGTCAGTTTTATAGGCAGATAGCCATCATAAGGGAAACTCTCTGTCCCAATTCCCCATATCTCCAGCTCTTCTATCTTCTGGATGGGTAGGTGACTTAAGTGCCTGTCATAAAAGTCCCGGTACAACAGGGTCACCTGTGCCCCAGTATCCAATATGGCTCTTGTGTAGACTCCCTCCACTTGAACTGGTACTATCGGGGAGGGACCCACCAGCTTCTCTGGATATCGCTTCGAAGGTGTCTCTTTCTTTTGATCTTTGCATTTTCCCTTTTTACTTTCTTTCTTCCATTTCTCCTTGGACTTAAGTCTCTCTTGGGCCTGGTATGCATTGATCTCCCTCCTTTTGATGGGTGTAACTACCCGCTGAGGGACACTACTCTCTTTCTTTGGGGTGCATTCCCTCTGAGGAACCTTGTGTTTCTTCTGAGGGGTCTTGTCCACTCTTTTCATGTGCTTCTCATTCAGTTTGGAGCTCACTGGAGATGATGGGCACCCGGTTGACTCCTTCACCGGGGCCCGCTGAAGTTTTCCGGCGGCTTGCGGTTATTCATCTTTTTTTTCTTTGGACTTGCACACACTTTGGCGAAATGGCCAGCTCCTCCACAATTGAAACAAATCACATCCCCCCAATCTTCCAGGGATGCGGGCGCTGAGGTGTTGGGAAACAGCTCCTTCCTCAGGCTTTCCCTCTGAGGTTCCCTTGACTTCTTTTCCATCAGGGAGGTCAGCATCCCCAATACTTGGGACATCTGCGACTTCAAGGTATCCACCTCTGAGTCTCTTTCCAGGGTCATGGCCGTCCTGACCATCACTGGAGGAGGATTTACCGGCTCAACTGGTAGGCTCCTCTTCTTCTCCTCCAGCATAGCTTCTTCCTCTCTGACCACTCGATTCAAGTCAGGGTACTCCAGGCTCTTCCCGTCCTGTCTTGTGCGTAGCGCCAATGCGATGGGGTCCATGGGCTGAGATCCTCTCATCACCTGTTGAACACGGGCCTCATCCACCTTCCGTGGGTCAATCCCCTTCTTAAGAATCATCTTATGCAGGATCTTATCCAGGCGCCTCATGAACTCTAAAGCCTCGTATACATGACCGATTTTCTCGTCCAAAACCGTCAAGAAAAGTGCCGCGAGAGCTTTTTTGTCGAGAAAAACGTTCGTGTGTATGGTTTTACGACGAGAAAATTGCCGAGAATCTCGACGAGAAAATAGAGAACCTGCTCTCTATTTTCTCGTCAGGATTCCAGATTTCCTCGTCGTGTTTCTCGTCGGCCTGTTTTGTGACGAGAAAATGGTTCGTGTGTATGCTTTTACGACTCTTCCAAAAGCGCGCATTCTCACAAGCAACTATGAGACGGGAGCGCATCTTCTGGTAAAACAAGCCTTCGTAATGGAGAGAGCACATTCGTCACGCTCCAAATTATTGCATCGTTTAAATGTTCTGCATTGAAATCTTCGTTAGAATGTTACATTAATCAAAACGAGTGACCTTCTTTTGCTGCTGATATTCACACAGAGTTATGACTATTTTTTTTTAACCTTTTTCATGCTGCTCTTAAGAAGATTTATGTGTATTATATCGTGCAAGTTTTTAGGAATAATTTAAATGGTTATATTTTTCAAAATGATGTTACCGGTAATTATAATTTCGCAATGTTTTGATAGTGATCTCCCATTTAATTTTGGAATCTATATTAGTTAAATTTTCCACCATGTTTTTTTGCAAATCAGATTTAGTTATTCTTTTGGGGGGTTGTTATCTGTCCCTTTTTTTGTCAGTCAAATGTATCTGCTTACTCCAAAGCTAGATTTTTAATTTTTACAAATACACATAGTCAAGTATGAACTTAAACAAAAATCACATTTATTCATGTTTCGAAATAAAATAAAGAGAAGGCAGCGCTGGAGAACCTGCTGCCATTTGTGCATCCCAGGGACCCCAGAGCACACAGCAACCCTGTGTGGACCCTAAAATTGGGAGCTTGAGAAGGCCAACATTTCTGAACACAATCTGATGCTGGCCTCCCAGAGGTCAGGAACAGCAGCAGGTGATATATATGTCCCAAGTGTGTGGTACTACAACAGGCTGCCTTCTGTCCGACCACAATGAAGCAAGGCCATCACTTCCTCTTCTTCCTGGCAACCTTCCCTGCAACCTTCCCTGAAGCCTTCCCTGCAGCCTTCCTTCTTCGTTTGGCTGGAGGCTGGGCCACTGGAGGGGTACTCCTGTCAGGAGGAGGAGGAGGAGATGTAGCAGAAGGGGGTGGGGCAGAAGAAGAAGGTGGAGGTGTAGCAGAAGGGGGTGGGGCAGAAGAAGAAGGTGGAGGTGTAGCAGAAGGGGGTGGGGCAGAAGAAGAAGGGGGAGGTGTAGCAGAAGGGGGTGGGGCAGAAGAAGAAGGTGGAGGTGTAGCAGAAGGGGGTGGGGCAGAAGAAGAAGGTGGAGGTGTAGCAGAAGGGGGTGGGGCAGAAGAAGAAGGGGGAGGTGTAGCAGAAGGGGGTGGGGCAGAAGGGGGTGGGGCAGAAGAAGAAGGTGGAGGTGTAGCAGAAGGGGGTGGGGCAGAAGAAGAAGGTGGAGGTGTAGCAGAAGGGGTGGGGCAGAAGAAGAAGGTGGAGGTGTAGCAGAAGGGGGTGGGGCAGAAGAAGAAGGGGGAGGTGGAGGTTGAGGTTGGGTCAGTTGTGCCACCTCACATATGGCGGTATTGGGGGTAATTTTCTCCATCACCCCCTTGTTGAGCAAGGTGATGAGCAGGGGCTCGCATAGGAGGCATTGCTCCATGCTCATCACCTTGAACTTAGCCTCCACTAGGCCGGCAATGGCCTCTTCAGGGGATGTGGGCTCCTGGAGGGTGGCATGGGCCTCACGAATAAGGGCCATTGCTGCCTCACTCGTGCTCCTGTCCCTCCTGCCTCCTTTGGGAAGCCGGATGGGAGGCACCTGGGATCTGGTGCTTCTCCTTTGCCCTGCCACCTCCTGTCTGCCACTGGGCCCTGCCATCTCCTGGCTGCCACTGGGCCCTGCCACCTCCTGTCTGCCACTGGGCCCTGCCACCTCCTGTCTGCCACTGGGCCCTGCCACCTCCTGGCTGCCACTGGGCCCTGCCACCTCCTGTCTGCCACTGGGCCCTGCCACCTCCTGGCTGCCACTGAGCCCTTCCTCCTCCTGCCTGACAGTTTCCAGACCCTCCTCCTGGCTGATTTCATCCTGTGTATGAAAAAGGGACATAGTTTAATATGTTGGTTTAATCTTTGCATCAAACTTTGTAATCCTGATTGAAGCAATTAGAATGTAAATCCATAAATCCTTGCTTTAAATTTACCACTACATCAGATTGACTATTTAGCACCCAATTAAGTGCAGACTAATGTCTACAGATCTTGATTTCACTTGTGGAATCCAAAATATTTTATGTTTGTCATCTTGACATATTTGTCAAACATTAAGTTTATCCCAATACATTTTCAGTTAATACTATACCTGGCTCCAGATGGCCAAATCAGGATCATCCAGGATGGCTGCCTCCTCTTGCTCCAGAGAAGGCTCAGGTTGGCTGCAGGGAAGTCTGGGGGGAAGAGTGGAGAGTGATGGCCTTGTCTCAATGTGGTCATCCAGGAAGGACATCCTGTTGTAGTACCACAAAATCGGGACATAAACATCACCTGCTGCTGCTCCTGACCTCTGAGAAGCCAGCACCTTAGAGCGTTCAGTCCTGTAGGTACCTCTCAAGCTGCCAATTTTAGTGTCCACTTGTTTTGCTGTGGCTGTGGGCACCTTGGTATGCACAAATGGGAGCAGCTTCTCCAGCGCTGCTTTTCTCACCCCTCTTTTTTTGTGGATGGGGTTTTTCGTCTCCCACAGAGCGGGCAGCTCCCTTACCCGGTCAATAAATTCCGCCAGGAAATCCTTGTCGCTTATAAAGACATTCATATTGTATCTGCAAGTTAAATAAATTATATATAACTAATGTGAGGCAAACAGTCTAACCTCCTTAACATCCTAGTCACCATATATATCCTCCAACATTCTCAAGACAGTATAGGCCAACAATTTGTACAAGTCACAAAATCACATACCTTCGTTCGCACGTCCGTCACTTGAACTCCTCTCTCCGCACACCGAACGTACTATAGTCACATGTGTGTTTGCTATATACACACCACGCATGCGTCAAAATATGAACACGTCGCTCCGCACACGTCGCCCGCCCATGACGTTCTAACTAACATCTTTTCCCCGCCCCTTCTCTTTCGGCGCACAGACAGATATGGCGGAGTTACAGCAGGTGTCTGATAATTCCGCAACTAACGAGGAGGAGACAAGCCCGGAGACCGAGGAAACGTCACGATCAAGGAGGAGATTCAAGGCATCGAATATGTCTTTGGCGGAGATGGCGGAGATGGTGGACATCTTGCTCAAGTCTGATTATGATGCAAAGCATGGGCCGTATAGCAAACCAAATAGAAGGAAGGCCAAAATCCTCACTAAAGTCGTGAAGAGTCTGAAGACGAATTTCGGGGTGAAACGCTCAAATGAGCAGCTCAGAAAGAGGTGGTCAGACCTCAAACTGAGGGAGCCAGAGCAGTTGAGGAGCATAAAGCGAATGCTCGCTAAAAGTAAGTAAAATGTAGACTTTTCTGCTATTAATCTTTTTCTAAACTTACATGTTGCTCTTTATTTTGGTTTCTCATATTGGACTCCCTTCTAAAATGTAATATTTTGAACTTGGTTGGGCACAGTAATCAATCGTTACGTTACAGACACTTCGTTCGGCCACTATCCGCGGTTTTGGCTTATTTTATAGCCACAAAAGTAATTAGACATCTGCCATTTTTGGTCAAATATTGTGGCGAAATTTTTAGGCTAGATGATGTGTTTGTAAAGAGAATGAAATGCAAACTTTTATCAGTGTAAAGGAGACGACACTCAGCAGCTGCTTCCACATCTGTACTTTGGAGCACTATAGTGTGGGCCACCAGACCCGCCTTTTTTGGGTGTCCCACACAGGTGCATCAGTGAATTTTTGTGGTGCCTCCATGTCAAATAAATTACATCCAAAGGTGAATACTAAACATATTCTTGGTCATAAATAATTCATTCTTCTTTAACCACTTCAATACCATGCACTTATGCACCTTCCCGCCCAGACCAATTTTCAGCTTTCAGTACTCTCACACTTTGAATGACAATTACTTAGTCATGCTACACTGTATCCAAACAAAATTTTTATCATTTTCTTCTCACAAATAGAGCTTTCTTTTGGTGGTATTTAATCGCCACTGGGTTTTTTATTTTTTGCGATATAAGCAAAAAAACAGCAATTTTTTAAAAAAAAAAACACTTTTTTTTTGTTTCTATTGTAAAATTTTGCAAATAAGTAATTTTTCTTCATAAATTTGTGCCAAAATGTATACTGCTACATATCTTTGGTAAAATGAACCCAAATTAGTGTATATTATTTGGTCTTTGTGAAAGTTATAGAGTCTACAAACTATGGTGGCAATCACTGAAAATTTATCACATCTGATCACGCCTGATGTACTGAAGGGATATCTCATTTCTTGAGACACTAACAAGTGAGGAAAGTACAAATACCCCAAAATTACTCCTTTTTGGAAAGTAGACAGTCCAAGGTATTTACTAAGAGGCATGGTGAGTTTTTTGAAGTTGTATTTTTTTCCCACAATTCTTGGGAAAATTAAAAATTTTTTTTTTTTTTTTTTTTACACAAACTGGTCATATTAACAGTTTTTTTCTCTCACACAGCATATGCATAATTGCAACTACACCCCAAAATACATTCTGCTACTCCTCCTGAGTGTAGCGATACCACATGTGTGAGACTTTCTTTTTCGTACATCACGGGACACAGAGCGACTTAGTCATTACTAATGGGTTATATAGATTACCTTCAGGTGCTGGCACTGGCCACTTCCAAACCGGAAGTACCCTCCCCTATATAAGCCCCTCCCATCCGGGAGCACCTCAGTTTTTTGCCAGTGTCTAAGGTGTTGGCCAAAGAGTAACATGTGTTTTCACTGGGCTTGCGTACAGGTTCTTTTGGGCCTTAGTAAGCTGTTCCGGATCCCACCAAAAAAAGCTTCATAGCTAAACGGTCGGTACCCGGGCCTTGCAGCAGAAGAGCAAGGTTTTGCCTGTAATGCCTCTCTTAGGAGGGCTGGACCCTGGGATCCAGAGCTCTGGTCATACCCACGACCAAGATGTTGTCTGTGCAGGGTGCTATACAGGTCCAGGGGAGTGGAATCCTTGGGAACCCGGTCCCTGAAGGTTTAATTACAATGCCTGCCGTGATAGGTGAAGTTTGGGCTTCTGTGGACCAAACAAAGTCCTGCGGCGGGGATCAGGTAAGTGGGGGCCCCCAGGAACTTGGTTCTATTGGGGGACCCCCAAGCCTAATTTGTCTTTCTGTCTGTTACCTAACGGTATTCCCGCTAATATCTGTGTATGCCTGTAACTACTGAAAATGTAAAATTTTAATAGTAGTCAAGAAAAAAAAAAAAAAAAAAAGGGACCGCGGTACCTGTGTTAAACCACTAGAGGCCGCTGTAGTCCATTTTTCTTGTCATGTGGATCTTTGGTTTCCTCAAGTCAAAAGATCCAGGCAGTTGGTAAGTTTCTCTGTGGGAATCCACTTCCTCTGCCCTGTTGCTGCGCTCATCCACCGCACAGGCCCTCCAGCAAAAAGGGCCCTGGCTCCTAGTCCCTGGTTGATTTCGAAAAGGGCGCCAATGGCGCACGGGCGCGCGCGCGGGCGCGTGCACGCGCCTCCTATGAAAAAAAAGGGGCGGGGCGGGTGGATGACGCTCGATGCGCGCCACGGCGCTTCTGCGCATGTGCAGGCGTCCCAGCTTGTATAAAGACACAGTACAAGTGTCAGCTGGATACAAACAGAGCTAGCAACAAACAGTGGCACACAGAGGCGGTTGATGCAGGCATCCCCATAGAAAGGCACTTTAGTGGACACCAGCTGGTATATAGCAGCAACTGTGTTAGACTATTACCAGCAAAATTGGTGTATGACGACGGGAATACCTCAGCTTTGTGCTTAAAGGATATGTCGTCCAGACGCTCCGGAAATAGGTCTTCCAGGAAGCCAAAGGGGTCTCCATCGGGCTCTGAGGATATTGGGCATGCTTGTACTGCACCAATCTCCCCTGAGAATTCAGAGGTCAGTAGCCGTAGAAACCCCGCAGGAGTGCCTGGTGCTGCGGCTGTCCCCAGTCCACCTGCTCCTGTATATATAACAGAGGAGGTTTTATCCTCAACTCTGGGAGGATTGGAAGAGAGATTAACAGCATTGATCGCTGCTTCCCTGTCACAGGGAAAGCGCGTCCGATCTCCGTCTCCTCCTTCAGAGTGCCTGTTAGTGGAGGAACAGCCCCACACAGGGATCGACCTACCTGAAGGGGATCAGGATGAGGTTGATTCAGTTATGGAGGAATCAACAGTGGAAGAACCTTTCTCAGCATCTCAGGCTGAAAGATTATGGGTTCAGTCTCTGACTAACATGGTCCGATCAGCATTTAAAATGCCTCTGGCAGAACCACCATCCACTACGGTTTCCTCGCTGGGGTCGCTAAAAGCTCCCCAGGCTGTCTGTTCCTTCCCAATCCACCCTTTATTAGAAGGGCTTATTTACCAGGATTGGGAGCATCCTGATAAAATATTTGCTCCCCCCAAAAGATTTCCGGTGATCTATCCCATGGAGGATAAGTTCATAAAAAAATGGAGGGTCCCTACAGTGGACGCAGCCATCTCTTCTGTGAACAAATCACTGACATGTCCAGTAGATAATGTTCCAATGTTCAAAGACCCAATAGATAAAAAATTGGAGTCTTTACTAAAATCTGCTTTCTCTACAGCAAGCATGGTGACACAACCTGCGGTAGCAGCGATTGGAGTCTGCCAAGCAGTGAAAGATCAGTTGAAACAAGTCTTAAGGGACTTACCAGATCAGCAGGCTCTTGCCCTAGCTGACCTGCCTAGAGCCTTGTGTTTTGCGGTGGACGCCATAAAGGATACAATCCAACAGGCCTCCCGCTTTACGCTGTCTATAGTACATATGCGTAGGCTTCTGTGGCTCAAAAACTGGTCTGCTGAAGCTCCCTGTAAAAAACTGCTGGTTAGCTTCCCATTTCATGGAGAACGCTTATTTGGAGAAGATCTGGACAAATATATCCAGAAAATTTCTGCCGGTAAAAGTTCACTCTTACCGGTTAAGAACAAGGGTAGAAGTCCTTCTTTTAAGAGGCCTACTTCTCCAGTCCCGGGCACATCGGCTGTGAAGCAGTTCCGACGGATTCCGCGGTCAAATTCAGGGGGCAGAAATCAGGGACAATCACAGGGTAACAAGAAGCCCTGGATCAAGAGAGGTACAAAACCTCCCCCAAGTCATGAAGCGTTGCCCCCACTCAATCGGGTGGGGGGAAGGCTTCAGTTGTTCACAGAGACCTGGCGGGACACCATCAGAGACAGATGGGTGCTCTCCGCAGTAAGTCTGGGATACAAGCTGGAGTTAAAAGGCACTCCTCCTGCCCAATTTATGAGGTCAAACGTGCCAAGAGATCCCCAGAAGAGAGGATCCCTCCTTCTGGCACTAGAACAACTATTGCTCCAAGGTGTAATCATGAAGGTTCCCCTGGAAGAAAGCGGATTCGGGTTTTACTCGAACCTTTTCACGGTCCCCAAACCAAATGGGGACGTGAGGCCCATATTAAATCTAAAAGGGCTAAACAAGTTCCTAAATATCAGGACTTTTCGGATGGAGTCGATCCGATCGGTGGCCACCGCCCTACAAGGGCAGGAATGGTTAGCCTCGATCGACATAAGGGATGCTTATCTGCATATTCCCATCTTTCCGGCCCACCAGAAATTTCTACGCTTTGCAGTAGAAGGGCGCCATTTTCAGTTCAGAGCCTTACCTTTCGGTCTGGCCACAGCACCTCGAGTGTTCACAAAAATTCTGGCCCCATTATTGGCCAATCTAAGAACACAAGGTGTAACGATAATGGCATATCTAGACGACCTGCTACTAATAGACCACTCAGTGGAAAAGCTGGAAGTAGCTATTCACAAGACAATCAAGTATCTGGAATATCACGGTTGGATTATCAACCGGGACAAGTCAGCTCTAAGACCAGTCAAAAGTCTGGAATACTTAGGGCTAAGGCTGGATTCAAATCAGAGAAAGATTTTCTTACCTCCAGAGAAGGTGTCGTCTTTAAAAGATTTGACCCACTTAGTGGGTACAAAAAGAAAACCATCCATACGCCTCTGCATGAGGCTGCTGGGAAAAATGGTGGCTTCATTTGAAGCGGTACCCTACGGTCAATTCCATTCAAGGAATTTGCAAAGGGCCATACTGTCAGCCTGGAACAAAAAAGTTTAGGCTTTAGACTTACCAATGTCCCTGTCCCCTTCCATTCGCAAGAGCCTCCATTGGTGGTTGGTGCCCCAGAATCTGGAAAAAGGGAAACCCTTCAGTCCGGTTTCTTGGAAGGTGGTCACTACAGATGCCAGCCTCATAGGCTGGGGGGCAGTACTGGAGCAATGGTCTCTCCAGGGCAAGTGGTCAGAAGCAGAAAAGGCCCTGCCCATCAATCTCTTAGAGATACGAGCAGCCCGGTATGCCCTAGTAGCATGGACATCCAAACTCCAAGGGTCCCCTGTCAGAATTCAATCAGACAATGCCACAGCAGTGGCATATATCAATCACCAGGGTGGCACCAGGAGTCGTGCAGCCCAGAGGGAAGCAAATTGCATCCTGGAGAGGGCAGAAAAATATGTCCCAGCCATATCCGCGGTTTTCATCCCAGGAGTGGAAAATTGGAGAGCGGACTTTCTAAGTCGCCAACAATTATGCCCGGGGGAATGGTCTCTTCACCCCGAGGTTTTCCAGGCAATATGCCAGCGGTGGGGAACACCGGATGTAGATCTGCTAGCATCCAGATTCAACGCAAAGGTGGACAGATTTGTGTCTCGCACAAGGGATCCCCTAGCTTGCGGCTCGGATGCCCTAGTGTTCCCTTGGGATCAGTTCAAGCTGATATATGCATTCCCACCACCACAATTGTTACCGCGATTACTCTGCAGAATCAGGGTAGAAAAGAAACCAGTGATTCTGGTGGCTCCAGCGTGGCCCCGAAGGGTATGGTACGAGATTGTAAAAATGTCAGTGAGGAGTCCTTGGACCCTCCCACATTGTCCGGACCTGCTGTCGCAGGGACCGATATACCACCCTTCCTTACCAGCCCTAGGTTTGACGGCCTGGCTATTGAAGCCCACATTCTGAAAAAGAGAGGGCTCTCTAATTCTGTGGTATCTACCATGATCAATGCCAGGAAGCCGGTATCCAGGCAGATCTATTATAGGATCTGGAAAGCGTACATTACGTGGTGTGAGGCCAAGAAATGGCATCCACGTAAGTACGTGATAGGGAGGATTTTGGACTTCCTACAGTGGGCTGTAGATAGGAAGCTGGCCTTGAGTACTATCAAGGGTCAGATTTCGGCCTTGTCAATATTTTTTCAAAGGCCCTTGGCTTCGCATTCACTAGTCAAAGCGTTCATACAAGGAGTGATGCGTATTAGCCCTCCGGTTAGTATTCCCATATGTCCTTGGGACTTAAACCTGGTTCTGTCGGTTCTACAGAAACAACCGTTTGAACCATTGCAACACATTTCCTTGGTTCTTCTCACCAGGAAATTGATTTTCTTAGTAGCCGTTTGTTCGGCTAAAAGAGTATCGGAATTAGCCGCCTTGTCCTGTAAGGAGCCATATCTGGTTGTCCATAAGGACAGAGTAGTATTACGTCCTCATCCAGCCTTTCTTCCCAAGGTGGTATCGAGGTTTCATTTGAACCAAGATGTGGTTCTTCCTTCTTTTTTCCCCAAACCTAGCTCGGTAGAGGAAAAGTTATTACATTCTTTGGATGTAGTAAGAGCAGTTAAAGCTTATCTAAAAGCCACTGCTCAGATTCGCAGAACGGATACTTTGTTTATTCTACCGGAAGGCCCTAGAAAGGGTCAGGCAGCATCAAAATCTACTTTAGCCAAGTGGATTCGACAGGTCATAATACAAGCCTATGGCTTGAGAAAGAGACCGCCTCCGTTCAAAGTTAGGGCGCACTCCACAAGAGCAGTTGGAACTTCATGGGCAGTGCATCACCAGGCCTCCCTGGCTCAAGTATGTAAGGCCGCAACATGGTCTTCGGTACACACGTTTACTAGATTCTACCAGGTAGACGTTAGAAGTCAGGAGGATGTCGCCTTTGGGCGCAGTGTGTTGCAGGCCGCAAAAGATCCTCATGCCTGATGGTGCCCAGCTTATGTATCCCTCCCCTCATTTGGCATTGCTTTGGGACGTCCCATTAGTAATGACTAAGTCGCTCTGTGTCCCGTGATGTACGAAAAAGAAAAAGGGATTTTTATAACAGCTTACCTGTAAAATCCTTTTCTTGGAGTACATCACGGGACACAGAGCTCCCACCCCTCTTTTTGGGACACTTATTGCTTTGCTACAAAACTGAGGTGCTCCCGGATGGGAGGGGCTTATATAGGGGAGGGTACTTCCGGTTTGGAAGTGGCCAGTGCCAGCACCTGAAGGTAATCTATATAACCCATTAGTAATGACTAAGTCCATTCCTTCCATGTTCCGTATCGAGTACTGCATGATGGTATATGAGCATTTCGGCTATCAAAACAATTGAGGCTCAGCATACACTGAAGTCTGGAGTCCTACTGATTATCATTTGAGGCTGTTTGGGGTCCTCCGTCATAGGGGACCATCGCTTTTTGTGTCCTCCCTTCCTTCCATGTTCCGTATCGAGTACTGCATGATGGTATATGAGCATTTCGGCTATCAAAACAATTGAGGCTCAGCATACACTGAAGTCTGGAGTCCTACTGATTATCATTTGAGGCTGTTTGGGGTCCTCCGTCATAGGGGACCATCGCTTTTTGGTAAGCAGGAATTCTTACTGGTGGTGGTGAAAGTCACGAATATAAGAAGATTTGGAATCGTTTTTGTTTTGTTTTCTTTTGCTTTTTTCATTTTTCTTTTTTCATTTAACATGGACACTTGATCACGGGTGCTTCTTTGTATGGACTTTGGATTTGATTATTTAAGGCCCTATGCAAGCATGTATTAATATCATTAATTAAGTTTGTATTATTATTCCATATGCTTTGTTTATATATATTTTTTATTTATTGTTCTTCACTGAGCACTTACATAATTCTTCACTGTGATGATTTGAAGATAATTTTTTCAATCATTCAGTGGTGGGCTTATGTTTATATTTATAAGTTAGCGCGACTATATATATTTTTTCTTGTTTGTGTGCACTGTTAGTTTTCAGAATAGTTGCTGCTTTTTCCTTTGTTTGTTTCTGGGCATTTGATATATCTGCCTAGTTCCATATCTGTAGCGCAGTTTCTTTTTTCACTTTCCAACAATTAACATGGAAGGTAGTTAGTAACATGGTAGCAGGCAAATGGGGAAATGGCAGTCTGTTAATAATAAGGGGAACTAATGGATGTATGATAATTTTTGAAGCAATTTCCGATGCACAGGCCAGGTTGGGAGGGACAATCGGGACAATAATAGCTGGTGTCTCTTCTTACTCCTCCTCTGCTGCATACACGGCATTTCTTTTGGCGTCTTCTTCCAGATTCTGTGGGGGGGATGCTAAAGGGATAGTGTCGCTCGTGAAGCCGACTCACACTATCAGAGCGAATGCTTCCTGGGGCGGGATCTTGTTGGTAAATGAGGGCATCGATGATATCTTCGATATATTGGAGGTAGTGGAGTCGGTGATTTTGAGTTGCTTTTTGGTAGCAGACAAACGAATTAAAAAGGGCCATGTGAAACAGGTGAAATGCAACTTTTTTGTGCCAATAACGGGACTTTCTGGTTGATAAGTAGGGCTGTAGCATCTGGTCGTTTAAATCCACCCCCCCATGTACAAATTGTAGTCGTGGACACATTGGGGATTTACAATGGAGCCGCGTCTTCTTGGGATCTCCACCATGGTGTCATTGTGGATCGTAGAGAGGATGTGGACATCTTTCTTGTCCCTCCACTTCATGGCCAACACCTCCTCGTTCCTCATGGATGCCGATTCTCCAGGTCGCAATTTTTTTGTCAATAAATTTTGTGGGAATCCCTTCCGGTTTTTTTTGAAGGTACCGCAGGCCGGGGTTTGTTTACTGTAGAGGTGGCGAAAAAGGGGCAGGCTGGTATAATAATTATCAACATATAAATGGTAACCTTTTCCGAACAGGGGGTATGCCAACTCCCAGACAATTTTCCCACTGGTTCCAATATATGTGGGGCAATCACGGGGCTGGAGCTGGGAGTCTTTGCCTTCGTAGATCCTGAATTTGCAGACGTATCCAGTGGCTCGATCACATAATTTATTTAGTTTTAACCCATACCTGGCTCTCTTGCTTGGTATGTACTGCTTGAACTGCAGTCGGCCGGTGAAATGTACGAGGGACTCGTCCACACAAATTTTTTGGTCTGGGATGAAAACTTCTTCAAATCGCTGGGAAAAGGCATTGATTAGAGGGCGTATCTTGTACAATTTGTCGTAGTTGGGATGATCTCGGGGAGGGCACTGTGAATTGTCATTGAAGTGGAGAAAGCGCATAATCATGTCGTATCTTTTCCTGGACATGACAGCGGAATATATGGGAATGTGTTGGATGGGGCGTTTGGACCAATATGAATGGACTTCGTTCTTTTTTGTAAGCCCCATATTGAACATAAGGCCCAAAAATAATTTAAATTCCTCCAATGTTAGACACCGCCACTGGAACATGCGGGCGTAGGAAGAATCGGGGTTGGCAGCAATAAATTGGGATGCATACAGATTCGTTTGATCCACTATATTCTGCAGCAAATCTTGTGGGAAAAATAAACAAAAATAATCAAATTTAGAAAAATTTGTAGTGTCGGGCTGCACACCTGGCTGTGCGGTGAAAGGGGGGATGATAGCGGATCCTGAGTTGGCAGGCAACCATAAGGGGTTTGCCAGGGCATTGGGAAGGTAGGATTGGGGCTGGATTCTTCGGGTTGGGCGTGCATTTCCATTGCTTGTACTGGGCTCCGATTCCTGGGGTATGGCGCTGCTGGTGGTGGGCAGTTCTCCTGATCTTGGTGCTGATCTTGGTGCTGATCTTGGTGCTGATCGCATTCTTTTGGGAGGGACGGTTTCCTCCGGGGACTCGGACACTGAGCCACTATCCTCCACTGGCTCGTATTCCGAACCAGAATCGGATAATGGGAGCTCCCCGCTGCTCTCATCATCCGACATGGCAAGAATGGCATATGCCTCCTCAGGTGTGTAAACCCTTTGGGACATTATGGCAGTGCTTATTGGTGGGCCTGTGTAATGGTACTGCTGGTGGTAGTGGTGGCGGTCTGTGTGGTAGTACCGATGGAGGTATTAGTGGTGGGCCTGTGTGGTGGTACCGAAGGCGGTATGGGTGGTGGTAGTACCAATGGCGGTACAGGTGGTGGTGGTACCGATGGCGGTACGGGTGGTGGTGGTGGCGGCGGTACCAATGGCGGTACAGGTGGCGGTAGGGTGGTGGTGGTGGTAGCGATGGCGGTATGGGTGGTGGTGGTACCGATGGCGGTACAGGTGGTGGTGGTACCGATGGCGGTACGGGTGGTGATGGTACCGATGGCGGTACAGGTGGTAGTACAGGTGGTGGTGGCACTACCGACGGTGGTACGGGTGGTGGTACTGGTGGTGGTACCGATGGCGGCACTAGTGGTGATACTGGTAGCGGGCCTGTGTGGCAGTATAGATGCTGGGCCTGGTGGCGGTACTGGTGGCGGTACTGGTACAGATGGTGGTACTGGTAGCCTGTGTGGCGGTACCAATGGCGGTACCGATGGAGGTGGGCCTGTGATTGACAGATGGGCTGATTGATTGACAGATGGGCTGATTGATTGATTGACAGATGGGTTGATTGATTGACAGATGGGGTGATTGATTGACAGGTGGGCTGATTGATTGACAGATGGGCTGATTGATTGACAGATGGGCTGATTGATTGACAGATGGGCTGGTTGATTGACAGATGGGCTGATTGACAGGTGGGCTGATTGACAGATGGGCTGATTGACAGATGGGCTGATTGACAGATGGGCTGATTGATGTGCTGGGCTGTGTGACAGGTCCTCTTTATGGGGGGGGGGCGTGTTGTGCACTGTATGTAGACAAACTACACTGAGCTAACTTACTGATCTCTTCTCTCTCCTCACAGATCGGTGTGTGAGGAGAGAGCAGGGATCAGGTAGTAACTCCTGTGGAGTTTGTTTACATTTGTGACCGGCTGTGATTGGACACAGCCGGTCACGTGGTAAACAGCCAATTCATTGGCTGTTGACTCTGATTGGGGACGCGCTGTGTCCAAGGGACACTCGCCTTCCCCGATCCCCGCTCTGCAAGCCTGTGGCGGCGCGCACGGAGCACGCCGCCGAGTCTGTTTTGACAGGTGATCGGCTGTGACTTTGACACAGCCGATTACATGGTAAACAGCCAATGAAATTGGCTGTTTACCGTGATCGGGGAAGCGCTGTGTCCGAGGATCACCGCGCTGCGCGCCCCCGCGGGCGCGCGCAAGGCATTATCCTGCAGGACGTCATATGACGTCCAGTATGGATAATGCAACCACTTCCCGGACGTCAATTCACTATTGACTGGGCGGGAAGTGGTTAAATTCCGCCCAAACACACACTTCTACCACACTTCCAAGCAATTTAGCCTGTTTTTATTTTAACATAGAGATTTACAGTGTGATAAATAGACCTTTTGTTTGATTCTCATAGGGGAGAGAAGACTGGGAGGAGAACACTCCAGGGAGCACATGCACCCCACAACTTCCAAGCAACCCCAAACTCCCAAAGACCCACAACCGAAAGATGTGCAGGAAGTTGAGGTGGAGGAAGGAGAAGTGCAGGAAGGAGAGGTGGATGACGTTGTGGATCTGGTCACCACAACAGGTCAGTATCTGTCACCACAGCTTCAGGTAAGAGATGTAGGCCTGCAGAGTTATAATACCTTTTGTTTTTTGTTTTTAGGGGATATAAATGTTGTGAAGGATAGTACACGGTTCGACAGTGCCCTCCGCCTCATCCAGCAAGTGATGGAATGTAGCACGGAACTGGACCTAATTAAACAAAGAATCAATGTGATGGAACAAACATTTAAAGACATTCTCGATGTTTTGGGGAGAATTCAATAAGCCATCCAAACACATTTGTTTTTACATGTTTGTTATTGCACATTTTAGAATATTTTTGACAATCAAACCAGCCAAAAATTGAATCTGCACACAGTGTGTCAACATGTGCTATCTGCCATCAGGGGATATCCATGTACGTCTTTTGGGGGTGCAACCCCTTCCTCGTATCTAAAGTCGGTGAACTGAGGAAGGGGTTGCACCCCCAAAACACGTCCATTGATCACCCCTGATGGCAGATAGCACATGTTGACAATAGGGATCAGGATTGTAAACTTCCTAGATGAAAAAAATCCCAAATGTGTGCATATTAAATTTTTGGCTGGGCAAGGGGTGGCAGGACCCCATATTAGGACGGGCACATAGAGACATAGTTTGTGTAAGTGAATGTCTCAGATTGCTCAGAGGTATCCAATGTTGTAATTTTTGGAATGCAACTGTTATTTTTGTATTTTCATAAGCAAAAAATTGCCGGTTTGTGGCCAGGCCAACCCAAAAAAACAGAAAAAAATAAAAATGGTGTGAATGTGCACAGAGTAAAATATTTGACCACAAACAACGTGTAGCTTCTTTTTATAATACCCTCTTAGCTTATTTGGTTATTTTGTAAGGTTACATAGTGAAATGGTTGTTAGTTACTAAAGTAAAATACACTTGGCACTACAAATGCACTAAGACAAACTAGGAGACAGGAAAGAACAAATAATTAAAGGTTTAAACAAGCTTTTTATTTGGATCCTTAGACATAGGCTGGCATAGGAATTGCCCCCCTACCCGTGAAATACTCCATGTATTTGTCCCGAACCTCACGGGCATTTTGGGAGGGCAAGCCAGGACGGGCAGATTCCAGGCCCGGCAGGGGATTTGCAGGGGAAAGTCCAGCCTCTGGCAAAACTGAGGCCATATAGGAATTTGATTTTTGGCTCAGAAAGTTGTGTAGCACACAGCAGCATAATACGATGTTTATTTTGTAGTCCGCCAAGTGTATTGAAGTCATAAAAAGGCGGAACCGGCTGGCCATTATGCCAAAGGCATTTTCAACAACTCTTCGGCCCCTGGCCAGCCGGTAATTGAACACCCTCTTGTCTGGGGTCAGGGTCCTCTGAGGAAATGGCCTCATAAGATGCCGTCCGAGTCCGAAGGCTTCATCAGCCAAAAAAACAAAGGGGAGTCCTTCAATATTCCCTGCATCCGGTGGCAATGCAAGGTCGCCACTCTGGAGACGGAGGGCAAACTCCGTCTGGATGAAGGATCCCCCATCGGACATCCGGCCATTCTTCCCTACATCAACATAGAGGAATTCATACCATGCTGACACCACCGCCATCAGCACAATGCTATGAAACCCCTTGTAATTGTAGTAGTAGGACCCAGAACGGGGTGGCGGCACGATGCGGACGTGCTTCCCGTCTATGGCACCACCGCAGTTGGGGAAGTCCCACCGCGTGGCAAACTCCGATGCCACAGTCTGCCATTCCTCTGGCGTGGAAGGAAGCTGTGGAGTGAAACAAGATGAAATAATATTAGAATACAAAAATCATACATTACAAGGATAATCTCTAAAAAAACATTAGAGGCCAACATCAATCAAATTCTACGTTTATTAAGGTGTTTAAAATAAGTATAATGGAAGGCTCATTTATCATATTCATCACCCCCTCTGATGGGCCATTACTAAATTATTTTGGGGGGGGGGAGATGTGTTTGGCCACAGGATAGCATTGCAGTGGCGGTGCGTCCAGAGTGGGCACTGGAGCACTGCCCCCTCTCTCCTGTGCCCATCACTCAGAACAATACATAGGTTCATGCCTTGCATTAACCTATGTATTGTCTATGCCGCTCACTATTCAGGTGGATGGCCTCTTGTAAAGCGACCGACATATGAATAATTGCGGCATTTAGGGGGTTCAAATTGCATAGCAGAAACAGGTAGTAAAATAGTCTTGCACATTACAACCTGAGGGATGTAATTGGCTTCCTAAAAGTAAAATAGGGGACGCAGGGGGGGGGCATTCCTTGGGGAAACACTGGCAGGCTGCTCTGCCAATCATGTTCACCAAGTCTGTTTAATGGTAACATGATTGGCTGATGCAATATCAAGGGAAGGAGAACACATCAAGGACAGAAGAAGGATGGCGCTGACCACAAGAAGGTAAGTGCAGGGCTGGGGGGAAACTGGCTGCATTAGAGGGGACTAAATGGCTGCATTGGAGGGAACAAAATGGCTGCATTAGAGGGGACAACTGGGGGCGTTTAATAGGCACCAGAGCAAAAAAGGAGGAAGTTTATTTCCTAAATTGGGGTTTGAACCCCCAAACATTTGGAGCAACAGGCGCCCCTGCTGGAAAAGTTAGTGAAGGGAAATATTTATGGAGGAGAAAAAAGGGGCAATCTAAAGCTTCCAGCATGCATGGGGACAAAGGGGACATTCACAGCATATTACAATCATGGTAATTAGGGAAGGATGAAAGAAATACAATACATTAGCATACATGTAATACATAAAATGTGATGTTAAGGGAGAAAACTTACCCTAATATAGTCCTCCTGCAGGACTTGTATAATGGCAGAACAGGTGTCTGGGATTATGAGGCCCAGAGCCTGGGGGGAGATGCCTGTGGTGAACTTCAAGTCCTGAAGACTTCTCCCTGTCGCCAGGTAACGCAACGTGGCGATGAGCCTCTGCTCAGCACTGATGGCTTCCCGCATAACGGTGTCCTTCCTGGTAATATAGGGGGACACCAAAGCCAACAGTTCCTGAAAAACGGGGTCAGACATCCGCAGAAAATTCCTGTAGTCCTCAGGATTATTCTCGACGATCTCCCGCAGCAGAGGCATATGGCAGAATTGGTCCCGCTGGAGCAACCAATTCTTGGTCCATGAACTCCTCCTCACACCATTCATGGACTGGTCTTGGTCCAAAACAAGCAGACCAACACCAAGCGCACGCACAGCACGAACTCGACGACGAGAACGTCCAGGCGACATGGCTAAGAAACGGTCGTCTTATCAGAACGTACAGAACAGAACGCACTTTAGAACAGCAAGGCCTATGAATAACGAACTGAAAATCAGAAACGAACAGGCAAGAACGCACTGTAAAACAGATACGACCTGCCTAGACGCCCTGAAAGTCAAGATACAAACCCACAAGCACAAACTGAACCGCAGAAAACTATCTGAAAAGTACGAAGACTGAAAAGCGCGAATCGTCTCTTCCCAAACTTTTACTTCACACGCGGTAACACGAGATCAGCAAAAGCAGCCAAAGGGGTGGCGCCAAGAAAAAAGATCTTCCCCTTTATAGTGCCATCGTACGTGCTGGACGTGACCGCGGAGAACAACGACGAAATTGGAAATTGTCAGTGTGTACGCATGGAAAGCTTGACGAGAAAATCGACAAGCTTAACAAGAATCTTGTCGAAAAAAACAACGTGTTTTTTACGACGAGAAAATCGGTCGTGTGTACGAGGCCTGACAGTTTCTCTCCTGTCTTTTGGTAGCAGTGTTCCAGCTGATAAGTGAGCTCAGTGATTTTCTCTGTTCCACCGAACACATTCTGCAGAATGTCCAGATAGTCCTGTGCATCACAGTCTGTCTTACTCATCTTGAGGTTGCATATGGCCTCTAGAGCAGGCCCCTTCAAGCTCTCAGCAATTCTCTGCTTCTTTCTGTGGTCTGGGACTTCCCATTCTTCTAAGGCCTGAGTGGCACCGTCTAACCACTCCTCAAACCCCTCTTCACCCGAAGGTACAGGTTTCCTTCCTGAGAATATTCTAAGTTTTCTGTATCCTGACATTTGGTAATCTGTAGGATCTTTCTTACACTGGGCTACAAGTTCCCCTAGGACCGCGCACAACTCTGCGCTGAGGGTGGCAGATAGCGACCCGGGACTTTCCCTTTTATGCTGTTTTTCTGCTTTTGGGGTGGGTGATGGAGATAGTTTCGGTGTCTGAGACCGTCCTCCTGGCTTGAGCGGCAGTGCGTGTATCAGGCTATAAGTCTGATCATCTATAGCTTCTACACTTGGGTTCTTGAAATGTTCTGGGACTCCGTCCTTCCACTCTATTAATGCGTGGGTCAGTGAGGAATTCGTCCTGACCTCCACCACCCATGCTTTCTGATACGGTGACAGTGACATCACTAGCTGCTTCACCGCTTCTTCTTGCCAGATCCCTGGGAGTTCTATGACTACTACCCCGGCTGGATCTGTGCCGACCGCTTTACACCACTGTCCTACTTCTAGTTAGTCCATGCTGGTACTTTTGGCGCGTTACTTGCTGCAACAGGATCCCGGACTCGAGAGCCCCCACGTGTAGCGCTACGCCCACTTAAGAGAGCCGCTGGATTTGTTTCCGGGCCCTGTGTACAGCACCACCAACCCCCGGCAATCTGCTCGACCCACCCTGGCACAGCTAGTCTAGGGGTTATATTTTTATCATAATCAATTGGTATTGTAAAGGCACCCTCCTTACAGTAAGACAACAGACAAATGTTAAAGATCAAGTAGAACAGTTTTACTTTGGTTGTAAAAGGCTTAAGCAGAATATAATACACACAACCGGCTTGCAGAGCCCTGCAGCAATCAATATATAGCACACAATAATGGCGCTGTGCGGTAATCCACCACGCGTAGCTATTATGGTATACACACCCTGTGGCGCACTAAACAATATCCTATCTCCTCACCCTGGCCAGGCCTGACCCAGAATAAATCTCAGTCCTTCCTATAGGGATTTCTTCGCATGCAAACTTTCGTGGTGCACTTAATGAACAGTATTTGTAATCCACAAACTGGCAATCACTAAGAACACTATGCTGGGGGGACACTTCAACTCTGTCCTGCTACTGGTCCCCCAGTGGAACAACAAGCAAACGATCGGTGAGCCATGGCAGTCTATAGGCCTAGAATCTGTAAAGTCTATTTGATTGAGCAAGTGCTCGCTCACCACTCCGGGCGCGATCCCAGCCCGGGACTTCCACTTGCTGTGTCTCCGCACACAGCGTCTGCAACGATCGGGTCCCCGATCCAACTGATGTCCTCACTCGACCAGTCTGGTGCCACCCAGGCTCCGCAGCGGGGTGGAAGGCTCTTTGGAAGTTGCGCAAGGCCCAGGCTTCAGGCCTTGCACTGCAGCAGATCCGCACAGGAAGACACTCTTGCTTGCAGCGCGGTGTCCAAAGAGGCCGAACTCCGCCTCGCCTCCTCCTTAAATAACCCCTCCCATGAGTCTCTGCGGTGGCCAACTGGGGTTCTGGGTAACGTAGTCCCGGGGCCTTAAAGGAGACCCCGCTACATTTGTCTTATCTGTTTTTTTCTTCCTCCATCTTCCTTGCCTTGTTTCCCCTTTTCCTTCCCCCCCCTCTTTTTCTTCCTCTTCCCTCCCTTTCCTAGGCACCACTGCCAGCACCATTATCATCTTCTAGTGCCCCAAATTGGGGGCTGGTTCACTTGTTGGGTTGGTGTCGTATGTTTGGCCTGCTCTTTGGTATCTATGCTATATGGGGTCAGCAATTTTCACTTTCGAAAAAGTTTCTTGTCTTTTATGCTGTTTTTATATATTTTGTTTTATGTATTAAAAAGATGTTAAATATATTTTTTGTTGTTTATATATATGCCCAACAGACTATTATGCTCCTGAAGAAGGGTTAATTCGCAAAACTGGTAGAGCAATTCAAGACTACATCTGATACATTGGACCCATGGCTAACGCCACCGGCTTCACACGTTTATTGTCTTACTAGCCTTTGGTTGCTGGTTATGTATTTCATTAAGGATAGAGTGCATCTATGTTGTATAATTCTGAAGCATTGTATAGCATTAGCCTGAGCCTTGTATCTAAGAACAAATAGACTGTCATTTTTTGAATGTTTATATGTAATTTCTTATTACTTTGCCTAAAATAAAAACCCCTAGTTTTTTACAATATCTATCCATGTGCCGCCTAAAGTCTATTCTTTAGTCCATTCATATTCTTCCTGCTATATCGGGACGTTGGCGCATTTATACCTGTGCATCCACAGTGTCAAGCCTTGTACACACAAACGAGTTTCTCGGCAAGAAACGACAAGAAAACTGCAGAGAGAGCTTTCTTGCAGAGAAAATAGTTCGTGTGTATGGTTTCTCGTCGAGAAAACTGACCAGAATCTCGACGAGAAAAATAGAGAACCTGCTCTCTATTTTCTCGTAGAGATTCTCGTCGGCCTGTTTCTTGACGAGAAAAGTGTGTGTGTGTACACTTACCTGTCGCCGTGGAACCCCGCGCATGCTCGAATTGACTTTGACGCATGCGCGGTAGCTTCCTAGGCATAGGTAGGGTGTAGCAAGATGGCGGCGACGGCATCGAATGTGACGAGCGCACGCTCGTCGTAGTCGATGACGTCACCGCGTTCGCTCCATTCAAAGAACCGCGGGTTCTTTGAATGGAGCGTGTGTACACTCGGCCGGGACAAGTTTCTTGTCCAAGAATCTCGTCAAGAAAAACGACGTGTTTTTCCTGACGAGATTCTCGGCCGTGTGTACGAGGCTATACCCTGTGAGGTTGCACGTTTAAGCAATTCCTTCAAAAATATACTGGGGGTAGACATGAAAGGTGAGGAGTGAAGAGAAGTTTGTCTCTTGTGTGTGGCTTTCAGGTGCTCTTGCCAACGGGCTCAGTGGTGGGAGGTTAAATGCCTTGTCAAGTATGTGGTATCCAAATGGCTGGTGTTTTTGCCACACTTGATCTGCTTGCGAAAGAGATTGCAAATTGCAACAGTGCGATCAGCTGCACATGTGCTAAAAAAAGCCCACACAGCTGAGCTGTGGGAAGTGGGATGGCAAATAACAGCTCCACAATCTGATGGAATAGGGTGGCTGCCTCTGGAGGACATCCTACCTCATTGGGGTTGTGCCTCCCCCTCACTTTCCTCCTTTGCTTTATCTGGCACCCAAGTGGTGTCAATGACCTCATCATCATCCCCTTCATTCTCATCATCACTGGAGCTGGCACTGTACTGCAGCTGGGGGAACATGACTGCCAATTCGTTGTTGTGACAGAACCCACTGTCACTGTGTGTTTTGGAAGGGACTGTGGGCTGGCCTCCTACCCACAGATTATGGCCCAGAAGAGACTGAGAGACTTGGGGACAAGCTGGCATTGAGATAATGTAATGTAATGCTACATCCCTTCTCCCCCACCCCCCCCTCTTGTTGCTGTGTTTATTTGTGTTGGTTCCAGGCATGTAGACAATGGTCTGGACTGGAGACATCTCTCCGCAGGGGATGTGTATTGAGGGGCTGCCTGCTTACCATAATCCCTTTATGTTTAACTGTAGTCTCTGTTTCAATGTACAAGTGTTCAGTTCCCATTGGTTCTTCCTTGTCCCCTACCCCCCCTCTATGACAAGGCTAAGGGGAGTGTCCCTAACTGTGTGTAAAAGTATATGTTTTGTATTTAATAAAGAGTTGATGCTCTGCATGTTTAACCCTCAACACCTGTGTGGATTGTCTCGTGATTGAGGGGTTAAGGGTTGGTTATGGCGAATCTGCAGTCTGCGGGTGCGTTTGGAGGACAGGAGACACAGGTCTGGTGGATGTGCCCACCTGGGGTATCCGAGATCCGTCACAGTGGCGGCAGCAGTGAGATGTCTCCTGCAGTCCGGGACATCCAAAGCACCACCAGGATTCAAGATCCGGGCAGCTGCCGAGGAGCGATACGGGGACCGACTAGCATGAGAGCGGAGTTTGGGAGGAGGCTGCAAGGCATGCGGAAGCAACATATGGGACCAGCGACAGAGCACACCATGCTCAGCCCGGGGGATGTGATCCGCCGGCCACTCTGGCATGAAACGCTAAGCCACGAGCGGCACCATCAGGGGAAGATCCTTCCCTCCTCCACAGAGATGTACTGGATGCAGTACCGTGCGTGAGAGGTGTTCCTGAGGGAACGACCACAAGATGAGTGGAAGACGGAGCTCGGAAGATTGGTCCAGGAGGAGATGAGGCTGGACGCCAGCTACAGAGCCCTCCGGTGGTTCGCGGCTCAACTTTGGCCAAGTACAGCAAATGGCAGCCCGACAGAAGGCGTTGGCTACGGCGGCGTGGGGCTGCTCCATCAAAAAATGTACGGAGACCCAGACTTTGGGAGCGACGAGGAGTGGCGGCTGGAAAACATCCTGGACTTCCGAGATGAGGTGCTGGACCTCCCTGAAGAGGCGTGTGACCTCGAGGAATTGGAGTATACAAAAGGGGAAGAGAAAGGAAAAAGCACTCACATTGCCACATCCATGTATTGGGGAAAATTGGTTTGTTGCTCAAGAGGGAGCAAAACAGGGTAGGACTTTGCAGGCAACACACAAAAATGGAATACAAAAAAGTTTATTGAATTGCAAAATTATTGAACAAAGATTAAAAAAGACCATACAATGTATATAGCAGTAAGGAGTCCCTTTGAACGTTGACGCGTTTCGCCGTGAGGCTTCGTCAGGACGGACAAGAAAAAGGGGGGACGGTTTTTATACACACTTGGGACAAATCTCACTATCTGGAATGAGATACATAAAAATGTATATACAGTATATACAATTAAAAAGTGAAGGTAAAAGTAAATAAAAAGATATCTTTGGAGCTAGAAGACTACATATACTGTCCTCCATGCGCACCATGATCCAAAGGACAGAGGACAAAAAGCAGAAAACAGAAAGAAAAAAGCAAAAGGGCAAAAAACAACAAATCACACCACCCCCAAAGTAAATAATATACCTCAGAAGGACATCCGGATAGTAAAATGTTGTTCAAATGTTACCAATTCATATATGTGGTATGGTAACGAATGTACGTGTGGTCTAGTAGAAAAGATAAAGAATATATATGAATGTGTATTTAATAATCAATGTGGCATATATCAATGTATCTATATGTGTATACATAAAACAGGAAAATCCTACCTGTTGGTCAAAGGAATGATCAGACACTGATATTCTCACAGGAATATAGTCCATAGATGGAGGGGTCTGACGCTCAGAGCTAATACAGATAGCTGAGCAGATCTACAAATGCCAATGGGTATAGTCAGATACATACATACAAAGGGAATTGTGTAGGGAGTGTAATAATAGTAATAATCATAATTACCAGCTACATCCAATGGGGTATGCCCAAAAACGGGGGTAGGGGGCATTCTTAGTGTGGAAAAAGAAGACTTTCTATTCACCACAAAGTCCTATCTTAAGCACTTTCAATACGAGTGCAAAAAACCCAGCCAGAGCAGTGGTATATGTATCACCGTACAGGGTCTGGAGATAAAAAACATAAAAAAGGATGATAACTAAATAGGCAGTTCATGCCTGTATGGTATCGCCAAGATGTAGTAGGCGGCTTACCTGGATGTTGAACGTCACACGGTAGCATCCCCGGGAGTCAGCCTCATGCTGAACACAGGGGACAGACCGTGTTGGCTGTCATGTTTATAATAGAAAAAAACGTGCCAAAAATCACGCTTAGCGTGCGGCGTGCTGACGTCATGCGTCTGCGCCGCGCTGACATCACTCGAGTGCGCCCCGCACTCAGATCATGGGCGGAAGTGTCAGGCACGCCACATCAGGGCAGGAAAACAGCGCAACGGAGCAAGAGACCCGAACCGGAAGACAGCAAGAGACGGACCACATGAAGCAAAGCACGCCATGTTGGAATAGGGAAAACAGCGCAATAAAGCAAAAAATAATCCGAGACAAGAAAAAATTGAACTAGAATAATGCACGATGAATACCATGAAATAGGTCAGATTAAGCACTGAGCATGGCAATCGTCATGTTGGATCACTAAGATGCACAGAGAGGACAGAAAAGGGCCAAAAAGCACACAAAGATATACTCACATTGACATAATTGTACGATAACACAATACATAATCTAGCAAGCTCCGTAGAGACAGTCATTCGCTTAGGATAAATTCCATTAGTGCGATACATACAATTGTATAAGTTCCTATAGCTTAATTACATATAAAAAAAGATTTATTTTTCCAAATATACGAAGAAACAGAGAACCTTTCTTGTGGAAATAAGTAGGTTCTCTCGGAACCAGAACAAGATCAGGGACCGAGAGACACTCCAAACGCATGGAAAATGGGAGAATACATCCTAGGGGACATCCTAGGGCAGACATTGGGAGGGGAAGGGAGGGAAAGAGAAAAGAGGGGAAGAAAAAAGGTACAGCACTATAATTAATATTCTGTAATTTTTACAAAAATGGTTTAAAGCTGACCATGCCGTTCAGACCAGGATACTTGGTCGCCTTTAATTTGTATACCCATTCTGTTTCTCGTTGTAATACCCTCTGGTCAAAGTTGCCACCCCGTGGGTCCTCGTAGACCCGATCCAGGGTGGCGACCCTGAAAACCTGGGGTTCATATCGATGCCTAAACGCCACATGATGGCCAATGGTGGTATTCAGAAGACCACTGGTTGCGTAATAGACATGGTCTTTAATTCTTCTCCAGAAGGCTCGAATTGTCTTTCTGATGTAGAAGGATCCACAACAACAAAAAATAATGTGTTGCCTGCAAAGTCCTATCCTGTTTTGCTCCCTCTTGAGCAACAAACCAATTTTCCTCGAGGAATTGGAGTTCCTGATTGAGCAGGAATGGGAGTTCGAGATTGCCTACAAGCGGCTGTTTGACGGTGATCAGCAGCCTGGCATGGCTCCCGTTGCCTGGGACTGTCCGGGAGAAATAGCGGACAGTCACGAAGATGCGGAGGATGCCCCTATGTTTTTCCGTCCTAACCGCAATGGAAGAAGCGGCGATGATACAGAGGGGCAATCAGGATGACGGCGCGATGAGCAAGCCAAAAGTTACACAAATACTAATGGGGGAGGGTAAAGAATATGTGTAGCGGGGTGTTTCCCTTTAATGCAGAGAGACAAGAAGTTCCAGGCAAGAGGTGAGTCGGGAGGAAGTAGAGAAGAGACATTACTGGAAGTGAAAGCCGAGGAGAGAGACTACATTACCCAGAACCCCATTCGGCAATGTTTCCACCACAGAGACTCATGGGAGGGGTTATAAAAGGAGGAGGCGAGGCTAGGCTCTGCCTCTTTGGGACACGAAACTTCAGTGACTGATCCTCCTGTGCGGATGTGCCGGAGTGCAAGGCCTGAAGCCTTGAGGACTTGCGCAGCACCAAAGAGCCTTCCACCCCACTGCGAGCCTAGGTGGCATCTGACTTCGCTTATCCACAGCCTTAGTTGGATCGGGGACCTGATCGCTGCAGATACAGTCAGTGGCAGTTATGGATCAATACTGTTGTTTCTCTTCTGTCTCTATTCCCTTTCTTTACAGGGCTCAGACACAATGTTTTAATAGGGTAGCTTTACAAAGTTTAATTGTTAGTCTGTTTCTGGACTGAATCATGTCAGCTGTTTAGGGCATGGTTTACTCCAGACACTGGGGACCAGTGTCAAAGGACCGAGGGGAGAGTGTAGCGGGTATGTACTTTCCCTGGTGTAATTTTGAATTAGGCAGAGACATCAGTGATGTGTAATTCCCTGCAGCCCGGTGGGTGGTGCTGTCGCCCTGGGCTGGGGTTGAATCATTGCTGTGTGCCGTCCTCCTTTTTGTCCTCCCTCGGCAGCGGTATGGTGGGGCGGGGAACCCGCCGTGCTTGATGGGAGAGGGTATAAAGGGGGGCCGGCCATCTTGGTCACGGGGTGGACGTCCCAGGCACCTTCAGCTTGAGGACGGTGGGTCGTGTTGCTCCTCTGGGTGGCTTAGGCCTAGAGGACAGCGGAGGTCGAGTTCCACCCCAGGCACCTTTTGGCCTGGGGTGAGTTACTTGGATGGAGGTCCGGAGCTCAGTGCCCAACACTGAGTTCCGCGAGGGAAGGAGATCCTAGGGTGCCCAGGGATTGGGTACCCGAATCCGGAAGGCGCAATGGACCGGGGGGAGCTCCTCATTTGAAGACCCGGTGCAGCATATTGCCGGTGACAAGTGAGTCTCTCGTCGGAGACGGCCTGGAAGGAAATCTACCCTCGTGCGGAGACCAGGTCACACTTCTAGGAAGGGAAGTGGCAGCTACATTGTGTCTGGGCCTGTTCGCATCCACACCTCCTTTTCTGTTCTGTTCTATCAAGGGAGTTCAACTGTTTGTGTTCAGACAAGAAGAATAAAGGAGTGTTGAACTTTAACGGTGTGGAGCTCATTTTCTGACAGACATGGTTCGTGGTGACTCTTGGAGGGAGGATACAGGTGCAGTGGCGGTGCGTCCATAGAGGGCGTCGGAGCGCCGCCCCCTCTCGTTCCCGCACCGCCACTGAAAGACAATACACAGATTCATGCATTGCATGAATCTGTGTATTGTCACCACTGCCGCGCTGCCCACTATGCATATGGCCGGCCTCCTGGTGAGCGCCGGCCATATGAATTAGAGCGGCGGCCGGCGGTGGGTGTAACTTGGAAGTGCCTATCAGAGCCAGCGGCTCTGATAGGCTTTCCGAATACCGCTCTCACGCTGTATTCGGCTTCCAAAAACTCCTCCCAGGTACGCACGGGGGTGCGTTCCTGGGAGAAGACTGTGTGGAGGTTTCAGCCAATCAGGTTCACCGGATCTGGTTACCGGTAACCTGATTGGCTGAAGCGACATCGAGGGCGGGAGAACACATCGAGGACGGCGCGGACCGAGGAAGGTAAGTGCAGGGCTGGGGGGGGGGAACAGGCTGCATTTGGGGGACAAACTGGCTGAATATGGGGGACAAACTGGCTGAATATGGGGGACAAACTGGCTGAATATGGGGCACAAACTGGCTGCATTTGGGGGGAACTGGCTGTATATGGGAGACAAACTGGCTGAATATGGGGGGAACTGGCTGAATATGGGGGACAAACTGGCTGAATATGGGGGGAACTGGCTGAATATGGGGGACAAACTGGCTGAATATGGGGGGAACTGGCTGAATATGGGGGACAAACTGGCTGAATATGGGGGACAAACTGGCTGAATATGGGGGGAACTGGCTGAATATGGGGGACAAACTGGCTGAATATGGGGGGAACTGGCTGAATATGGGGGACAAACTGGCTGAATATGGGGGACAAACTGGCTGAATATGGGGGGTACTGGCTGAATATGGGGGACAAACTGGCTGAATATGGGGGGAACTGGCTGTATATGGGGGGAACTGGCTGTATATGGGGGGAACTGGCTGTATATGGGGGACAAACTGGGTGAATATGGGGGACAAACTGGCTGAATATGGGGGGAACTGGCTGTATATGGGGGACAAACTGGCTGAATATGGGGGGCAAACAAGTAATGGCGCACAAAATCCACACAAACAAATATTTCCCCAATTGATCAATAAAATTAAAATAAATATAATGACAAAAGATGACAGGAAAGTTATTGTAAACACCAAAAAGGTCTAAAAATGGAGTCCATAAAGTCTGTCCACATACTGTGATGTATGTGGGAGAAAGCAGGGATGGAGAGGATCCACTATGCACAGGGCAGCCATCATAGGTGAACAGAAACCATGTTCAGGGAAAACTGAAAAGCAAGGAGAGAGGCGCCTCTAAGTGCAATAGTATAAAACAACTTTTTATTTTGAATACAAGGTACACTCACATTTAGGTGAATGAATACAGGCGCATAGCAATGTCAGGATGACGACCAACTGCTGCAAATCACAGGTCACAGGTTCCCTAGCTCAGCAGTGAAGGCAGGAGTGTCTCTGTAGATGTACCGGCCGGCTTCTAGGGACAGCAATCCTGTGGAGTGTTGAAAGCGAGGCTTGGAACGCAGACGTGGCTGGATGGCAGGGAGTGACGTCATCAAAAATGGACGCGTTTCATGAGCGTGCGGGCTTGCTGTGTCCTGGCAAGTCGCGCTCCTTTCTCAACATGACATGTTGTATTCATTCACCTAAATGTGAGTGTACCTTGTATTCAAAATAAAAAGTTGTTTTATACTATTGCACTTAGAGGCGCCTCTCTCCTTGCTTTTCTGAATATGGGGGGAACTGGCTGTATATGGGGGACACGCTGGCTGCATTTGGGGGGAACTGGCTGTATATGGGGGACAAACTGGCTGCATTTGGGGGGAACTGGCTGTATATGGGGGACAAACTGGCTGCATTTGGGGGGAACTGGCTGTATATGGGGGACAAACTGGCTGCATTTGGGGGGAACTGGCTGTATATGGGGGACAAACTGGCTGTATATGGGGGCACACTGGCTATATATATGGGGACACACTGGCTGTATATGGGGGCACACTGGCTATATATATGGGGACAAACTGGCTGTATATGGGGGCACACTGGCTATATATATATGGGGGCACACTGGCTGTATATGGGGGCACACTGGCTGTATATATGGGGGCACACTGGTTATATATATATATATATATATGGGGGCACACTGGCTGTATATGGAAATAAACTGGCTGTATTTGAGGGGGCAAACTGGTGGCGTTTGGGCACAGTGGCTGCGTTTAATGGGCACAGTGGCGGCAATTGATTTTTTTTTTTCAGTTTGTTTGCGCCCCCCCAAAAATTTTGAGCACCAGCCGCCACTGGTCGGTGGAAGTCCCGGACGGGTGAGCGAGCGTATGCTCAGACTATATACTGTGATTGCTGATGTGCCTACAGACTGCCGTGGCCCACCACAGTTTATATTTGATACACTCACTGAGGGTCCATAGCAGAACTGAGAGAGAGGATCTTCAGTGAAGTGTTTGTTCTTATTGCAATTTCCCTATTGGATTACAAATGTTGTTCGGTTATGTGCACCACCTTTACAGATTTGCCGGTGAAGAAATCATCATCCCCTATAGACTGAGTTGTAGTTATCTGAGCCAGGCCTGGCCAGCTAGTTAGTTCATTTGGTTACTGCGTCACAGGACGCCTAGTTAACGGTCGCCCACGCGGCGCACCTTTACTGTTCATTTTAAATGCATAGTGTGTTATTGCTGCAGGGCTCTGCAATTTATTATCTGTGAACCGTTACCACTGTTAACTTTTCTTACCAAAAGCTTAAAGTAAATTTGATACCCTTTTCATTATTGTCTTGGTGTCTGGGTTTACTCATACAGTATAAGAATATATATATTGCTGCCAATACTAACTGTGCCAGTAGGGGATCCAGTACATTGCCGGGGGTTGGCGGAGCTGTTTTCAGGGCCCAAACTAAACTTGCGGCCTTCTTAGTTGAAGGTATTGCTACATATATAACATACTATAAGTAATAGCAACAATGATATTAAAAATGATATTAGAAAAGTCCCAATGGAGAAATAATAATAATAATAATAAAGTCCATAGTAATAATGGTGATGTTACATATGTAATGTTGGCAGCACTTTGAAGAGTGAAGCGACTCTGTAATGGCAAAGAAGGAAAAGAAAAATGCACCTACTAAGTGCAGTATGTAAATAAAAACATTTAATTTGATAAAAGATTCAGCCAAATGGCTACTCACAGGACAGCAGACAAAACTGCGCATAAAATGGTGTATATGGGGTTACACAAAGGGATGTCATTCATGTGTTCTGGAAGTCGCCTGCAATGGTAACAGCTCCACTGCAGAGGTGGTCCGGTGGGGTGGTGTCTGCGGCTGTACCGGAGGGAGCGTGATGTTTGTGTAACAGCCGGCAGCACCGGAATCCTTGGCACTACGATGTGCGTTTCACCCTGGAAAGCAAGCGGCTATCTGCGACAGGAAGTGACGTCAGAACGGGCTCGTGCTGATGACGCTTTTCAATGCTTTCGCATTTTCCTCAGATCTAATTGGTCAGGGGCGCTGTCCATCTTATATGTGTTCCCCAGAGCGGAACAAGAATTGAGTTTATGGAACAAGCATTACTATAGGTCAGCCATATGAAACGGGGTCCTATACTCAGAATACACATCAATTTGGAGGCATGATGGCAATATAAATATAAACACGCTGAGATGATTCTAAAATTTGATAATTAATAATACAAGAGACGTATTATAATAATAATGAATTAAGAAAAATGAAGAGAACATATAAAACCCCCCCACCGGACCACCTCTGCAGTGGAGCTGTTACCATCGCAGGTGACTTCTAGAACAGATGAATGACATCCCTTTGTGTAACCCCATATACACCATTTTATGCGCAGTTTTGTCTGCTGTCCTGTGAGTAGCCATTTGGCTGAATCTTTTATCAAATTAAATGTTTTTATTTACATACTGCACTTAGTAGGCACATTTTTCTTTTCCTTCGATGATACAGAGGGCACTGCGGGTGCTAGAATGCCGGAATGCACCGGAGGTTCCCCAGGCAGCGAGACAAGCTAATAGCATAAAGGTCTTAGAAGGGGGAGTTGAGATGGGCGCTGGAAGGCTGGTAAATTGTGATCAGCAGCAAGGCCAGAGTATCTCATCCGGTGCCCCAGCAGAAGCGCTGGCTACAGGGCAGAGTGCCGCTGGCCTCTGCCCAGCATCAGAAAAAGAGTTGTATCCGGAGAGTCCGAGAGATGATCTTCGTGAGCTGTTTCCCCAACAGCAGATATCCCCACCAGGAGTGGAGGAAGCAATTCTCCCTCCCCAGCAATTGGACACTACCCTAATGTTCATCCCCCCAGCAGAAGCGCTGGCTACGGGGCAGAGTGCCGCTGGCCTCTGCCCACCCTCAGAGTTGGATCCAGGGAGTCTGAGGGATGACCTCAGTGAGCTGTTTCCCCAGCACTTGGACACTACCCCAGTGTTTATCCCCCCAGCAGAAGCGCTGGCTACGGGGCAGAGTGCCACTGGCCTCTGCCCACCCTCAGAGTTAGATCCAGGGAGTCCGAGGGATGAACTCAGTGAGCTGATTGCCCAGCACTTGGACACTACCCCAGTGTTTATCCCCCCAGCAGAAGCGCTGGTTGCATGGCAGAGTGCCGCTGGCCCCTGCCCAGCCCTCAGTATGTTTTTGGAGGGTTTGGGAGACAGCCCCTGTCAGAAGTCGCCTTAGCAGCTGGTCACAGAACCAGGTGGGGAGAAAACCCTTCCCCCTCTCCAGCGGCTGAACTCTACCATTGTATATGTCCCCCTAGCAGAAGCGCTGGCTAAGGGGCAGAGCGCTGTTGGCCTCTGCCCAGCATCAGAAAAAGAGATGGAGAGTCCGGGAGATAGTCCCTGCAAGATACCTCCTCAGCAGCTGGTAACTACACCAGGAGAAAAGCAAGTACCCTTTCCTCCCCAAATGCATAGCACTACCAGCCTACGCTCTCTACCAGCTGAAGCGCTGGCATCGGGGCAGAGGATTATTCATCTCCCCCCAATATCTGCAACCCAGCCCCGGATCACGGGAGTGCGGATAGCTGTTCCCACTCTGCAAAAAAGGGGGCAGGGAGGGGACAAAAAAAGACAAAAAAAACATGCAGCAACTGTAGTGGGTATGTACTTTCCCGGGTGTAAATTTGAATTTGGCAGAGACATCAGTGATGTGTAATTCCCTGCAGCCCAGTGGGTGGTGCTGTCGCCCTGGGCTGGGGTTGAATCATTGCTGTGTGCTGTGCCTCCTTTTTTTCCTCCCTCGGCAGCGGTATGGTGGGGCGGGGAACCCGCCGTGCTTTCTGGGAGAGGGTATAAAGGGGGCCGGCCATCTTTGTCACGGGGGTCGAAGTCCCAGGCACCTTCAGCTTGCGGATGGTGGGTCGTGTCGCTCCTCTGGGTGGCTTAGGCCTAGAGGACAGCGGAGGTCGAGTTCCATCCCAGGCACCTTTAGCCTGGGGTGAGGAACTTGGATGGAGGTCCGGAGCTCAGCGCCCAACACTGAGTTCTGCGAGGGAAGGAGATCCTAGGGCACCCAGGGATTGGGTACCCGAATCTGGAAGGCGCAATGGACCGGGGGGAGCTCCTCATTTGAAGACTCGGTGCAGCATATTGCCGGTGACAAGTGAGTCTCTCGTCGGAGACGGCCTGGAAGGAAATCTACCCTCGTGCGGAGACCAGGACACACTTCTAGGAAGGGAAGTGGCAGCTTACATTTTGTCTGGGCCTGTTCGCATCCACACCTCCTTTTCTGTTCTGTTCTATTAACGGAGTTCAACTGTTTATGTTCAGACAAGGAGAATAAAAGAGTGTTGAACTTTAATGGTGTGGAGCTCATTTTCTGACAGACATGGTTCGCGGTGACTCTTGGAGGGAGGATCCAAGTGCACAACACTGACCCGAAGGTAATACAGAACTGTTGCTTATACCGCACTAACATCTGTGGTGGAAGCCAGGCGTAGTGTCCCAGCTCCCTCCCCTCTAAGATACCCCTAGACAAGAGAAAGACGAGACAAAGAGGGGAGTGTGAGGAGCTGCCGCTACACGTGGGGGCTCGGGTCCGGTATAGTGTTTGTGCACCACAGTATTGAACGTGTCTGTTGGAAGAGTTAAGCGAATAGGCAGGCCTTCATTGGCCGAAGTGCATCCCTGCTCAAAGTCGTGGACCTGACCCAAAGAAGGGAAAGACCCGCGCAGAAGAGTGGAAAGAGGGGGAAGTTCAGCCGTGTGAAGTACTACACGTGGGGGCTTCTATTGCACTGCGCCACCAGGCACACCCCCACCGCTTAGTTTGTGGGCGTGACTCAGAAACAGAAAAGAAGAAAAGCCCGCGAACTGGAGCAAAGGGGAGGAGTCTAATACGTGTGAAGGACTACACGTGGGACGTTGGCGCAAAAACTCTGCAGTGTGCGATGGATCAGCAACAGGTCGCCATGTTCGGACACACCTCGCTGATTCCAGTTCATCCTTCCACCACGACTTTGACCGCTGCTACTCCAGTAACGGATACGGGGATCCGACTAAAGCCAAGGGGTCGATTTGCCTTGTACTCGTGCATGGACGTTGAGGCCCTGGGTGTGATTTGTCCCGGGTGTTCGGGACTGGTGTGCCAGTTGAAGCCGTTCGGACGCTGTGAGGCCTGTGGGGAATTCCTGTTCGAAGTGGATCCGGCGGTGGAAAGGCCGAGGACCATTTACCCTGGCCGGGCTTCAGGCAACACCACTCAAAGAGGAGGAATCACTGCTGTGAGAGTCACCCCTGCACACACTGCAACGACCGCGGAGGAGGTCGTAAAACCCCAACGGGAGAAATCCGAGGATGCTGACTCGGTCACCACTGTCTCGCAGCGTCCACCACCAAAGAGGAAGACCGGCATGGTAGCCCCGACCAGCGGTTGTGGTGGACCATCTCGCCCACTTACGCCCGGCCCGGATGAATCCGTCGACGAGAGTTCCGGACGTCCCGCTTCAAGAAAAGGCCGAGGTAAGCCAGGCAGAGAGACTTGGTGTGTGGGCGGAGGTGTCGGGAAGTCATGGCCTAGCGAGTGTGACACCTCCGACCTGGAGTCGCTCTCGGACATGGGAGGCGACGTGGCAATAGACGATTTGTTTGCTGAGAAGGGCTGGGACAAAGTACCGCTTGCTTCATCCCAAAGGATCAGAGATCCACCCATGTCAACAGGGGAAAGCACACCCCGGGTGGAGGCATCAGCGCCTGAAGAGAGGTCCCATCCCCAGTCTGCTTCTACATCCCCGGTGCCATCTGTACCGAAGGCCGGGGAAAAGAGACTATTGCTGCGGGCCCCTATGCCCCGATCAGATGTGATCAAGATCCCTCGCCATCCGGACTCGATAGTGTTGCCTGGCGAAGGGGACAAAGCTACCATGCCTCCTCTGGCAAGACTACAACGCCTATTTGGGCAGAAGGTTGCTTCGGAGTACGGATGGGAGTATCCATACTTATCGAAGGACTTACTCTATGAGGTGGAAGTGTGCCGGGAACGCTGGTACAATGACTTCGTGTGGACTCACATTCAGGTTCCTCACGCCCGCAGGTACTTGGCATGCTCTCCGAAGGCCTCCCAGCGATTCAAAGACTGCAAGGCAGAATGGATGTTAGGACGACACATCCATGCGGATAAAGTTTTGATCTGAAGAAAGGGAGGAGAAGATGTGGAGTATCATCTGGAAACCATGGATCAGCACTTGAAGCCACTGGTTTTGCCGCATCCTCGTTTTTACTTGTAGGAGAGAGAAAGACTCCGTTCTTATCATGCTGCTGAACTTTCTGGGGCCCGTTGCTTTTGTGCCTTAAAGAAGTGAAGGACTGTTCCTGTTATTTTTTCACTTTCCTGCAAGAGAATACTGACTCTGGGGTAGATAAGGCCGAAAGAAAAGAGGAAAGTTCTACGGGTGCAGTTACCGCGATGCTGTCACCAGGTGGCAGTGTTGTTCAACGTTTAAACACTTATCACACACTCACTCTGGAGAAAAGGGATTTCTTCTTGGAGAAGTTTCTTTTCCACTACACGAATACAGGTGTCAGGGTTATAGGTGTTAACCCTCTTTTCCTTTTCCCTCTGCAGGAGAACATCCCGTCAAGTCCACTGAGATGGGGTGGGTCTTAGTCAGGATGGGTGGGAAAAGTTAAATGTGATTCTAAGTCATGTGTTACAATAGTTGTTTCTTGTTTGTCTTATTTCCCTTTCTTTACAGGGTTCAGACACAATGTTTTAGTAGGATAGTTTTACAGAGTTTTTATATTTTTGTATATCTAATTGTTAGTCTATTTCTGGACTGAATCATGTCAGCTGTTTAGGGCATGGTTTACTCAGCGCAGGAAGTAGACAATGACCCTGGATGATGCCTGAACAAAAATTACACTTTCTAGAAAGAAAAGCATTGGAAGGCACTGTCACAGGGACTGCTGTGATCTCAGTGAGAGGTAATAAGTACCTGTGTTAGGTAAACATTGTAGAGAGTGTAGCGGGTATGTACTTTCCCGGGTGTAATTTTGAATTTGGCAGAGACATCAGTGATGTGTAATTCCCTGCAGCCCAGTGGGTGGCGCTGTCGCCCTGGGCTGGGGTTGAATCATTGCTGTGTGCTGTGCCTCCTTTTTGTCCTCCCTCGGCAGCGGTATGGTGGGGTGGGGAACCCGCCGTGCTTTCTGGGAGAAGGTATAAAGGGGGCCGGCCATCTTTGTCACGGGGTCAAAGTCCCAGGCACCTTCAGCTTGCGGACGGTGGGTCGTGTCGCTCCTCTGGGTGGCTTAGAACTAGAGGACAGCGGAGGTTGAGTTCCATCCCAGGCACCTTTAGCCTGGGGTGAGGTACTTGGATGGAGGTCCGGAGCTCAGTGCCCAACACTGAGTTCCGCGAGGGAAGGAGATCCTAGGGCACCCAGGGATTGGGTACCCGAATCCGGAAGGCGCAATGGACCGGGGGGAGCTCCTCATTTGAAGACCCGGTGCAGCATATTGCCGGTGACAAGTGAGTCTCTCGTCGGAGACGGCCTGTAAGGAAATCTACCCTCGTGCGGAGACCAGGACACACTTCTAGGAAGGGAAGTGGCAGCTTACATTGTGTCTGGGCCTGTTCGCATCCACACCTCCTTTTCTGTTCTGTTCTATCAAGGGAGTTCAACTGTTTGTGTTCAGACAAGAAGAATAAAGGAGTGTTGAACTTTAATGGTGTGGAGCTCATTTTCTGACAGACATGGTTCGCGGTGACTCTTGGAGGGAGGATCCAGGTGCACAACACTGACCCGAAGGTAATACAGAACTGTTGCTTATACCGCACTAACATCTGTGGTGGAAGCCAGGCGTAGTGTCCCAGCTCCCTCCCCTCTAAGATAGCCCTAGACAAGAGAAAGACGAGACAAAGAGGGGAGTGTGAGGAGCTGCCGCTACACAACCAAAAAAAAGGGTATACAGCACTGTACACTGCACTAAATGTTGTGTAATGCTGTGTTAAACACTGCACTACACTAACACACTACACTGTACTGACAATATATTGACACACTATACTTACACTATACTAACACTACACTAACATTCTACACTCAGAGTCACAATAAGTGAACACACTAACTTCCTAGTAGCAAACTGAGCCCTGCTCTATCCCCACTCCAACACACTGCAAAAGCTTCCTGTGGGAAGGAACCTTTTATAGTGTGGGGTGGGACTCTGAGCACTGAGCCATTATTGGACAAAGTCATCATCACTTTGTCGAGTCATGGCTATGACAGTGCTCTGTGCCCTAATTGGCGAAGCCTTGCATTTTACCAGCCAATTAGGTCCCTAGAATGCACTGTGCAGCAGGCAGTGCATTGTGGGGCACTCGGCGGACAAACATCCTGCCGAGTTCCCCCGCAAATTTGGGTGTTGCTCGGCCCGAACCGTTCACCCAACACTAACCATAGTTTGTGGACTCTATAACTTTCCTGCAGACTAACACTGATTTGCAAAGTTTTATAACAAAAGCAAAAAAACAAACCTTTTTTTTTTTTTTTCAAAATTTGTTCTTTTTTTGGTTTATTTAGCAGAAAATAAAAATACTGTGGTGAATAAATACCACCAAAAGAAAACTCTATTTATGTTAAAAAAATTATAAAAAATGTCTTATGGGTACAGTGTTACATGTTCGCGCAATTGTCATTCAAAGTGCGACAGTGGTGAAAGGTGAAAATTGTCCTGGGCAGGAAGGGGATAAAAGTGGCAGGTATTGAAGTGGTTAATCAGTATCAGTTATGGTAGCCATACAGGCTTTGATAAATGACTGATTTGTTTTCTGATTGATCTCAATAGGAATATTCAATCTATAGTCAACAACCCAGATCTACATGCCACACAGGAGGAAGTGACTTTTACAATCTTAAATTATCAATCACATCTTATATCTCCACCAAGTAATCTCATAATCTGGTCTATTGAAATACAATTATATTCATGAATATAGTATATCAGTGCTGCTGCTTGATGCATAATGATTAATAATTTTCCACCTGGTCCAGCAATTCAGTTTAATCAAACCTAATCTAAATCAGGTTTGAATTGATCAGAAGGTTTCATCTTCACAAGAGGATTGATTTCTCCATGTCGTTATTTTCTCTCTCTTTTTACATTTGCTTGTGTATTTTCTGCTGATATTGTTACTGGCTGCTTGCCTTTTATCATCGATTAGGATATCAATTAGAGTTGCCACCTCATCCCTTTAAACCCAAACATATATTAATTACACAGGTTCTATGGCTGATTAAGGTGGTAATTAAACTCACTTGGTGCCTTATCTGCATTAAATTAGCCTTATGCCGAGTACACACGACCGTTTTTAATGACGAGAAAAATGAAATTTTTTAAAATGGTCATTAAAAATGATCGTGTGTGGGCTTTCCAGCAGTTTTCCCGACGAGAAAAACGCAGAGAATCACGACGAGAAAAATTGGAACATGCTCTAATTTTTCACGTCGTTTTTTTACATCGTTGTTTTTCTCCTCATGAAAAGCGGCCGTGTGTGGGCTTTAACGACGTGAAAAAAAATGTGCATGCTCAGAATCACGTATGAGACGGCACATTCGTCACGCTGTAACGGACTGAAAAGCACGAGGCTGAAAAGCGCGAATCGTCACTCAACAAACTTTACTAACATGAAGGGTGGCGCCATCCGAATGGAACTTCCCCTTTATAGTGCCGTCGTACGTGTTATACGTCACCGCGCTTTACTCGAACATTTTTTTTTCACAATAGTGTGTAGGCAAGGCAGGCTTGAGAGGAAACACGAAAAATCACGTCAAGAAAAATGCTGTTTCATATGTGGTTTAAAGGGATGAGGTGGCAACCCTAATATCTATGCAACTTGTAACCACCTCTTTTATCTGTAAAAATATTTGTTCGGGATTATAGGATGGATATGTTGTATTTCTCTATCTGCATCCAGTTTTTGTAAAAGAAGATGTATTCATATCCTTTCTTAACAATTTTTACTTGCAATTCTATCGAAAAGGGAAGCTATTGCTTACATTTTGATCAAATCGCACATCAATTGGATGATAAGATCGAAGCGTATATGGCCACCATTAGGCCCCTTTCACACTGAAGCGTATTTCAGGCGTTTTTGCACTAAAAATAGCGCATAAATAACGCCTGAAATACTCCTGCCCCAGCATTCTCAATGTGAAAGCCCGAGGGCTTTCACACTGAGGCGTTGCGCTGGCAGGAGACAAAAAAAATCTCCTGCAAACCGCATCTTTGGAGCGGTGAAGGAGCGGTGTGTATACCGCTCCTTGCCATTGAAATCAATGGGACACCGCGGTAATACCGCCCGCAAACTGCGGCTGTAGCCGCGGTTTGCGGGCGGTATTAACCCTTTTTCGGCCGCTAGCGGGGATTAAAACCGCACCGCTAGCGGCCGAATATCGCGGTAAACACGACAGTATAGGGCGCTGAAAATCGCGCCGCTATACCGCCACCGCATATGCCCGCCCCAGTGTGAAAGGGGCCTTAGACTCACTTTTAATTCAAAGCTGGACTCCAGGAAAACAAATGTTTTACATTACATACATGTGATTGCTTTTCCTGCCCAAATATTTGTAATTCTTTCCAGTCATTCTTGCGATCTAGACACCCAGGGCCATGCTGCCAATGAGGGAATTTAAGGCAGTCATCTCAGATGGCACATGGTGAGGGCTAGTGCTGACGTTCGAGTGTCCATAAGAGGCACTCCGTCCTAAAAGCATGTTCAGCCCCTGAGTCACATAACATCACAGGTTGTTATGGTGCAGGCAGCTGTCTGCACCATAACAACAAATGACACTGTGCTTCCCACCTGTTTGTGTCCTAGCAACCAATGGTGTTATGCTTTGTAGCTAGGATGCAGGCAGCCTCTGCCACATAGTATATTTTGTTGCTAGGACACAGGCAGCCCCTATCACATAGTATACTTTGTTGCTAGGATGCAGGTGGCCCCTGATGCATAGTATATATACTTTGTTGCTAGAATGCAAGGAGCTGCATGCTTGCTAACAACAAATGGCCCCATGTGACCTGGCAACCAGTGTCCTAGGAACTAATGATGGGGAAGGGGGAAAAATATGTTATCCACCCCAGGCACGACCCTGCAGACACTCCTAACAAAAATCACAATTTCCTGAACTCAATTTTCTGCACTGTAGTTAAGCATACGACAGTACAACTTGATTAAAGACTCAACCCAGCTTTTGAGTGGACAGTAAAGAAGCATCAGCACACTGCTGAATTTGTCCCTGGGATCTCGCACCTGTCAGCAAGTCACCACAAAGCCCTATAGGCAGTTAAATTGGGCAATTTTTTATAATTTTTTTTCAATTTCTTTATTAATATTCAATATAAAATTTTGTCAACAGACACTAACATTTTACATTATTTAAACCCCCAATCCCTCCCCCTTTACATCCTCTCACCCCCCCCCTATTCTCTCTCATCCTATATTTTATTACTTGCCATCTCCCGTTTCTCCCTGCTTCCCCCCTTCCTCTGCTCCCATCACTTCTACATATCTCATTGTCTTCTTAAATTCTGTCCAAACTTTCCACTTATTTTCAAATCCTTCCTTTTCCTCTTCTCTGCTACATCTCAAATATTCCATGTTATATATATCTTTTATTTTTTCACACCACTTTCCCATTGTGGGGCTTTCCACCTTTTGCCGCTGTCAAGGTATTATGCCTCATACACACGCTTGACATTTCCGACGGGAAAAAGTCAGTCTGGAAATGCTGATGGGAAAAAAGAGAGCCAGTTCCCGGCCAAAAGCTCTCATCACAGTTTTCCCGACAGGAAAACCGGTCGTGTGTACGAGGCATTAGACTTTTGGATGCGTTCATCAGATGGGGTACCAATGTTCTCCTATATTGCTTTGTTGACATTTTAACCCCATGGAATAAACACCTCCACGGTTCCTCTGGTATTTATATATTAGTGTAGTGGCCTCCTCACTCCCCTCTTTGTATCAGCTCGTCTTTCTCTTGTCTAGGGGTACCTCAGAGGGGGAGAGAGCGGGGTCACCACGCCAGGCCTTCACCACATATGTCTGTGTGGTGTAAGCAAAGTTCTTTCTCTATCTTCGGGTCAGTGTTGTGCACCTGGAGTTACCTTGAACAATGTCCACCAGAAAAGAGCCCCACACCATTAAAGTCCAACACTCCTTTATTCTTCTCGAGTGAACAGCACAATCAGTTAGACTACCTTAAAGAACAGAACAAACGAGGAGGTGTGGATGCGAGTAGGCCCAGACACAATGAACTCTCCACTTTCCTCCATGAAAGTGGGCTGAGGTCTCCGAGCGGGGGGGGGGTTTCCTTCCAGGTGGTTTCTGATGGGAGGCTCACCTGTCACTGGCAATCTGCTGCACCCGGTCTCCAAGTGAGTATCTCCCCCCGGTCCATTACGCCTTCCGGATTCGGGTACCCAATCCCTGGGTTCCCTAGGACCTCCTTCCCTCGCGGAACTCAGTGGTGGGCACTGAGCTCCAGACCTCCATCCGAGTACCTCACCCCAGGCTAAAGGTGCCTGGGATGGAACACGACCTCCAGACGTCCTCTAGGCCTAGGCCGCCTAGAGGACCAACACGAACCACCACCCTCAGGCTGAAGGTGCCTGGGACTCCCCCCCGTGACAAAGATGGCCGGCCCCTTTATACCCTCTCCCAGCAAGCACAGCGGGTTCCCCGCCCCACCATACCGCTGCCGTGGGAGGACAAAAAGGAGGCACGGCACACAGCAATGGTTCAACCCCAGCCCAGGGCGACAGCGCCACCTGCTGGACCGCAAGGAACTGCACACTGCTGGTGTCTCTGCCAGTTTTAAATAGAGAGAAAAGTGTATACCCGCTACATTAGTGATCTCTTTTATTAGCTACAACACTTCTTTCCAATATTTTTTAAATTTTGGACATGTCCACTGTAACAAGAGGGCCCGTGGAACCCAGAATCCCTTAGAAAGTATGGGATACCCTTGATTCAGCTCCCCATGCACCTCTTACGTCTAAATCACCCTGTGTCTCTAATAGGGGCATAGGGTGACGGAGAAAATATATCTTGGACTACTTAAAATGGGACAGTGATATTTATCCACAATATTCCCCAGGATATCTGTAAAGGACTAGTTATTGTTTGTTTGATTCTGAACTCAACATGTTAGTTGAAAGATGTTAATGTCATCACCCCAGCCACCTGTCTGTTGTAATGCAAATGGATCTAGGATAGCTTCTCATGCCGCGTACACACGGCCGTTTTTCTCGTCTAGAAAAACTAAATTTTTTCCTTTCGACGAGAAAAACGATCGTCTGTGGGCTTTTTGCCGTTTTTTTCTATGAGAAAAACTGCATTAAAAACGACGAGAAAAATTAGAACATGTTCTAATTTTTCTCGTCGTTTTTTTCGACATGTTTTCCGCGGCAGTTTTCCCATAGGGAAACACTGCCGCGGAGCCCACAGACGGTCATTTTTCTCGTCAAGAGAAAAAATGACGTGAAAAACGACCGTGTGTGGGGAACAAGCCGTTCCCTCGTTTTTAATGTCATTATTCACGGCGTTTTTTTAACCGCCGTGAATAATGATCGTGTGTACGCGGCATAAGGGTCTTTTCATTGTGGCTTGTGGTAATTAACTCTGCTATTGTGGGAGGGAGTTCTGTGGTAATGTTGATTGTGTCTTCGGAGCTACAAGGCAGCATGTCTAGCCTAAATGTCTCTGAGTCATCAGCTGCTTAAAAGCAGGGCCGCTGATAGGGCAGTACAACCAGCCCTGTTGTACCGGGCCCGGCCGCATCAGCTCAGCAAGGGGGCCCGGGAAGCTATAAAGTTAATTTCTGATAGAATAAATTAAAATGTTTTTCTAAACCACCCCTGCTCCTATTTGATTTTCAGGGTGTACTTACATATTCCTGTACCCCATTAGGGCAACAGAGGGGCCCAGGAAGTGAAATCAATGAAGGGACTTTATTTCCATTTTCGGGGGGCGCAGGTAGATTAAGCCTTGCCGCATAATGCGCTGCACATGTTCTAGTTCCGGCTGTGGCTGCTCTCTGCTTGTACCATCCCTGGCGGAGTGATTCATGTGTACAACACTCCCTCAGTAAGTGCTGTCTGTGGGAGAGAGAGGCATGTGACTAAGAGGAAGCAGGAAACCGAATCCAGCAGTGGTGCAGAGCTACAGGCAAGGGACAGCACAGTGGCACACAGTAACACCAACTACCATGGAAAGAAGGTACAGCCCCCTGACTCCCCACTGTGTTTGTGATTATCGTCATTATGATGATCACAGCACTTTAGATCCTCTATTGCTCTTCCACAGTGTCACATGGCTATTGGGGCCGAGTGTGTACAGACTGTCACACAGTAGAACCATAACAAATTCAGCACCCAATAGCCATGTGACACTGGAAGAGCAATAGAGGATCTAAAGTGCTGTGATCATCATAATGACGATAATCATAAGCATGAGATGCTACTTTACACTTGCTACTTGTTTGGATGGAATGGAGGGGGATTTCCTGGATTGGGGTCTCCTCTCATCACTAGGGTGACCACATTTCCAAACTGCTATTCAGGGACACCCCCCCCCTTCCCAAAAATCAGCTTGTGCTGTAACCAATCACAGCACAGTGATTGGACACAAGAGGTGGGATTTATGATTTCTCCAATCACAAGCAGGGGGCAGGGATTGTGCTCCTCCAGGCATTCCCGGCCAGGACAAGTACTGTCAGTGAGTAAAGCGGTGATGTGGCAGCCTTTTTTGAGGGCATCAGATTGGCCTGGGGAGTGGCTGTGTCAGTTTCATTCCGGGACACTGTATTGTCCTGGAATGAAGGTGCCCGGGACAAACCTGCAAAATGCGGGACTGTCCCGGGCAATCCGGGACACGTGGTCACCCTACTCATCACCCTCCTGCAGTGCTCTCCACCTGGGGATCTTCTTTAACTGGAGTGAGAAGGGAGTTCCTGAGCTGCATTTTTTAACCACCCACCAACCACTCCTCCTTAAAGAAGCTTTCACCAAACCTTACAATTAGGTCTGCCTGTTTTTTTTTTATGTTGATCTGTATGAAAGCTCTATGTAGAATGGAATCCAGATGTACATAGATGTGAATCTGTTTACATCTGCCTATCTCTGGGTCCATTCAGGTCAAAAAAATAAATGCTGCTATCTCTCTGTATTGTGGGTTTGTGATGCTTTTCTTTGTGGATTTTAAAGCTCATTTTTTTCTGATGCTGGGAGTGCAGTCAACCTTCTTTCCACATTGCCTACTGTGAGTGGACACAAGTCCAAATTTCCATGTGGCCACCTATAGAGACATCACAAGTCCTCTTCTGTCTGCTGTGTGTTGCAGATGCAAACTGAACAGAGCTGGAAATCAGAACACTGACGTCTGTCCCATTTAGCTCCAATTCTGCAGAGAATCCACTCACTGATCCCTTGCTGAGTGGAGCAGCACTGTTTGAAAGAGCCCTCATGCTGGAAAGGTAGTGGTGGGGAAAGTACATATGCTGAAACCACCCACCATGTTTCCTGCTGAGCATTATACTTTTAAACTACTGTTGGGGTTTTTAAAGCGGAGTTCCACCCAAAAGTGGAACTTCCACTTAAACCACTCCTCACCCCCTTACATGCTACATTTGGAATGTCATTTTTTTTGGAGGGGGGGGGGGAGTGGGGGCTTTAGTAGGAGTGGGACTTCCTGTCCCACTTCCTCCTTCCGCCCAGGGACTGCTTAGGTGACTCGCCATATCGCCTGATGCGGCCCCTCCCTGTAGCATAGTTGCCAACAGTCACGGATTGGCCGGGACATTCCCGGGATTCAAACCCTTTTCCCGGATTTATTTTGTCCCGGCCAATGTCCCGGCCAATCCGTTTTTTCCCGGTTTCCACGACTTTGGCCGCCGCGGGCCGACGCCGCTAGAGGTCCATTTTAAAGAAGACCAAAACCAGGATGTAGTACAATAGAAAATAAAGCTGCTGCGGCGCCGCCCACACCCCGCGTCTCCCCGTGGGTGGGCGGCGCCGCAGCAGCTTTATCTTCTATTGTACTACATCCGTGTTTTGGCTGGCCGGCCGGCCACCCCCCCGCCCCGCCCCGCTGCAGGTCTGTCTGTAATGGAAAGGGGCGGGGGTGGGCGGCGCCACAGCTTAATTTTTTGTGCAGCCACGCGGTCGGCTCCGCTTCTATTTTGTTCCCCCTCGGGGAAGGGGAAACAGTAATAGCGGTCGAGACAGGAGACACCTGGTTAAGGGGGGACTCCGCTGGGGACACCTGATGTAAGGGGGGACTCCGCTGGGGACGCCTGATGTAAGGGGGGACTCCGCTGGGGACGCCTGTTGTAAGGGGGGACTCCGCTGAGGACGCCTGATGTAAGGAAGGACTCCGCTGGGGACGCCTGATGTAAGGGGGGACTCCACTGGGGACGCCTGATGTAAGGGGGGACTCCACTGGGGACGCCTGATGTAAGGGGGGACTCCGCTGGGGACGCCTGATGTAAGGGGGGACTCCACTGGGGATGCCTGATGTAAGGGGGGACTCCGCTGGGGACGCCTGATGTAAGGGGGGACTCCACTGAGGACACCTGATGTAAGGGGGGACTCCGCTGAGGACACCTGATGTAAGGGGGGACTCCGCTGGGGACGCCTGATGTAAGGGGGGACTCCGCTGGGGACGCCTGATGTAAGGGGGGACTCCGCTGGGGACGCCTGATGTAAGGGGGGACTCCGCTGGGGATGCCTGTTGTAAGGGGGGACTCCGCTGGGGACGCCTGTTGTAAGGGGGGACTCCGCTGGGGACGCCTGATGTAAGGGGGGACTCCGCTGGGGACGCCTGATGTAAGGGGGGACTCCACTGGGGACGCCTGATGTAAGGGGGGACTCCACTGGGGACGCCTGATGTAAGGGGGGACTCCACTGGGGACGCCTGATGTAAGGGGGGACTCCGCTGGGGACACCTGATGTAAGGGGGGACTCCGCTGGGGACACCTGATGTAAGGGGGGACTCCGCTGGGGACACCTGATGTAAGGGGGGACTCCGCTGGGTACGCCTGATGTAAGGAAGGACTCCGCTGGGTAAAGCTGATGTAAGGACGGACTCCATTGGGGGCACCTGATGGCATCTGGTGGCAGGCGACGTGGCAGGTGACACACTTGGGGCTTACAGTGATTCGGCATTATGGTGAGTTGAATGATTTAATTTTATATTAAAATGTAATAATAGAAATAATGCACTTCAGTCATCCTGACACCATAACAACCATGGTGCCAGGATAATTGAAGAGCTAACACCAGATGTTTGTAGTATCTTTATCTGCTGATTGGTAAACTCTGGAATACACACATATTTCTATTATGGTGTAGGATCTGGGCCTGCTGTCCCTCCATCCTTCCTTCTCTTTCCTTCCCTCCCTCTTTCTTTCTCTCTTTCTTTCTCCCTTCATCCCTCATTCATCTCAGACTCTAACCACACCCCCTTTGAGCCACGCCCATTTAAGCCACTCCCACTACCCGCGTAAACCATCGCGCACCGCTTTTTTCTGCTAGGGTGTGACACACCTACAAACGAATGCCCCGCCCCCTAATTATAGCAAGGCTCCGCCTACATGCGAAAAAGTGTCCCAATTTTTTTTTTTGCAATGTTGGCAACTATGCTGTAGGCAATCACCTGGGACACGTGACAGGTCCATTTGCGCATGCGCAGTGAGTGCCCGGCCGTGAAGCCGAAAGCTGTCACGGCCGGGTGCCCACAGTTAGAATGATAGAAAAGGGGGAGACGGTTTCAATTCCCCCTTTTCTCATGGGAAAGCGGCAGGACGAATGGTTTCAAGATCCCCCTGATAAGCAGGACAGGTCTCTCAGGGGGAACAGCTGGGGATCACATGGCATAGGGAGAGAAAAAACTTGACTTTCCCGGGTTTTCTGCTGAACACTTGGTGATCACGCGTCCTGCTCATGTTGTTTCCCGGGTTTTTAGGGCTAAAGTGGTACTGGGCTAGCCAGTACCAGTTTATTCAAGTTCTTAATAAGGCTATATAAAGGGGGTTCCGTTTTACGGGTCATTCGCCTCAGAAGACAGGATCTGTGGTGTTCTAGGAGTTCTTCTCCATTGAACAAACAAGGTCTTCTGAGGCCGGAAGATGAGTCTACTTCGGCGGCTGATTGAGCGGGCGGGAGAAGAAGGCGGCGAAGAGTGGATCCGGCAGTGCCTTGACTTACCTCTGGCTTTGTGTCAAGAAGCTCCGGTGGGAGCTACATCTGTAGCTGCAGAAACCCGAATCCTCGCGGCCGTAGGAGGACCATCGGTGAGGGAGCCCAGCGAGGAGTCCATGTTGAGCCTGGAAGAGGAAGGAGCCGCACTGACGGAGGACGTTCTATGTCTGCAGAGGGTCAGTAGCGCCGCGTCATCGGGGGGGCGGGGCTCCGCGAAGAGGAGGCGGACCCCGTGCCGCAGAATCTCCCCTTCACCACCCCGGGCTCCGGCAGCCAAAAGAACCGGGCGGCCGGCGAGAGGACATGGGGCAGCTTCCGGAGGACGGGCAGAGAGACAGCCCGCAGCAACATCAGCATCGACGCCAAGTAGAAGCTCGGTAAGAAGAGGCGGTACCAGTAGCGGAGGCGGAGCTGTGGGCGTTACGTCAACGCAGTCTCCACACCTCCTTCAGCAGCATAGTTCGTCGCCTTGGCAACAAACACAGCGGTCTGAGGTCAGTACTAGGCCTGCTGGCAGATCAGCTCCTTCTAATGAAGCGGAGGAGGCTGGTATTTCCGTAGCTGGTGAGTCAACTAATGTAATTACTCTGCATAATATTGCTGAATCACTAGTCAAACTAACTAATGAAGTACAGTTGTTAAAAAATTCTGTTCCAGTTCCTGTTAATTCTATTGTGGATGTATGGTCGCCATCTTGTGGCCAAATAGTAAATGACGAGCAGATTTTCCATTCTATTGATAGTAATGTTACTTCTTATCAGAATGCAAAAATTCAAAATTTACCTGAAACTTGCTTAAGAGAACCCATTTCTTGCGAGGTGTCTACGCTAGGTTTTCATCTATCCCTATCAATAAAAGAAAAGATATGGAGAGGTGAATTTTTAGATATATTATCCTTACTTCCTTCTGCTAAAGATTTTATTATGAAAGATAAAAAAGAAGACGAGGATCGTAGGAGGCCTGTGACCAGGTCTTTCAACAACTGGTTGCAGGCTTTCTGCATTTTTTCTGGTATTCTTTGTGAAAAATTTCCAGAGAAAAGTCTGGGGCTTTTTCAGCATCTGGATGTCATTTTGGAAGCTTATAAAAGTTTTGGTGGTAACTCTTGGTTTAACTATGATGAGGCTTTTCGTCAAAAATTAGCGGTCCACTAATCCTTGAAATGGGGAGTAAAGGATGTGGGCCTCTGGCTCAATCTTTTTCTCCCTCAGCGACAAAATTTTTCCAAACAAATTCAAAGTTCACACCAAACAACCGTTCAGCCTTCCGGTTACAAAAAAGGAATATGTTTTAACTTTAAAGACAGACAATGTAAGTGGCCCAACTCTTGCAGGTACCGCCACGAGTGTGCCTTTTGCTCAGGAACACATTCTGTTAGCAAATGTTTCAAACAAATGTCTACATTTAACCAACAGGGACCTGTTCAAAAAGGCTTGCACACCGGTGATTTGGCAAAACATGTTACCTTGGCTCAAACTATACCCAGACAAGGCGAAGGCTCAGCTAATTCTTGAAGGATTTAGAGAGGGTTTTGTTTTGCCGGCATTTAGCGGTACAGGTTGTACGCTAATAAACAATTTAAAATCGGTAGACCATTATTTTAATATAGTTTTGGAGAAAATTTATAAGGAGGTTTCTGAAGGGAGGGTAGCTGGTCCTTTTAGTTCCCCCCCATTTATTAATTTCAGGATTTCTCAGTTGGGAATTGTTCCCAAGAAAGAAAGAAATTATTTTAGGTTGATTCACCACTTATCTTTTCCCAAGGGTCATTCTTTGAATGACCAAATTGAGGATAGTCTTTCTTCTGTTTCCTATGCATCTTTTGAGGATGCTTTAGTTAAACTTAGGCTGTTGGGTAGGGGGGCCCTTATGGCAAAAGCAGATATTAAATCTGCTTTTCGCCTCCTTCCTCTTAACCCGGTTTGTTTTAATTCTTTAGGTTTTTTCTTTGATGGTTATTTTTATTTTGATAAATGTTTGCCAATGGGCTGTTCTTTGTCCTGTTTTTATTTTGAATCCTTTTCGTCCTTTTTAGAGTGGGTAGTTAGTAATATAGCTGAATCAACTTTTTTGATTCATTATTTAGATGATTTTTTATTTTTAGGCCCCCCTCATTCTTCTGATTGTACATTGTTATTGGATTCTTTTTTCAAAATATGCAATCATTTTGGCGTTCCTTTAGCTCTTGAGAAAACAGCGTGGCCCTCGACTTGTATTGAATTCTTGGGTATCACGATTAATTCCAATCTAATGGAGTTCAGGTTACCTGATGATAAATTAGTCAAGCTTAGATCTTCTTTATTATCCATCATTAGAAAGAAAAAAGTTTGTTTAACGGAGATGCAATCACTACTCGGTTTATTGGCATTTGCATCTAGGATTATGCCGGTTGGGAATTTCTGGTTTAAAATCCCCGTTTTCTCATGTACGAGTTTCTCATGATATGAAGGAAGACATGTTGGTCTGGCTTCAATTCCTTACATATTTTAATGGGAAAGCTGTTTGGCAGGAGGAATTTATTCTGGATAAGGACTTTTTTCTGTTTACCGACTCTGCTGGGTCCTGCGGTTTTGCTGCCATTTGGCGAACGCAGTCGTGTGCTGAGCGCTGGGCTCATAGTTGGAAAACCAAAGGTCTTTTAAAGAATATTGTATTATTAGAACATTTCCCAATAATTGTAGCTTTAGAAATCTGGGGTCAGCATTTTCAGAATAGACGTATACTGGTTAGGACTGATAACAAAGGTGTTATGTTTGCAATAAACTGTCTAACGTCCAAATCTCCGCCGGTCATTGTCCTTCTACGCCATATGGTCTTCCGGTGCTTGAGTTGGAATATTTGGTTAAAGGCAATTCATGTGGCAGGTAAGGACAATGACGTGGCGGATTCTCTGTCTCGCTTACAGATGGATCGATTTTTTCAGCTGTATCCAGATGCGGATCCTGTAGGGATGCAGTGCCCAACCAATTTATGGGACCTGGTTTGAAGCCCATTTCTGCCTACATCCAACATTCAATTGCACCCTCAACTTTGGCTGGATATTGATCGGCCTGGTTGATGTGGCTGATGTTTTTAAATTCTATAAAAAAACCTGCTGTTTCAATTTCTGAAAATTTAATTTTGCTCTTTTTGGAATCTTTATTTAACAAGAATTATTCCTGGTCTTATGTCCAGAAGACATTATCTGGTGTTTCTTTTTTTCTAAAACTCAATGGTTTTTCATCTTGTTTAACTTTCTTTTCAGTACAGCAAGCTATGAAAGGTTATAAGAAATTAAATTTTAGTAAAGATCAAAGTTCTCCTATTACCCCTGTTATATTAAACAATCTTTGTTCAGTTAAATCCCTTATTTGTTTTTCAGAGTTTGAAGCTGTTCTTTTTCGTGCGTTTTTTTCCTTAGCATTTTTTGCAGTACTTAGGGTATCAGAGGTCCAGTTAATTCATGCCTCTGATGTGCTTATTTCGGACGGTATGTTAAAAAAATTTATTCGTCGGTCAAAAACTGATCAATTTGGTATTGGTAGTTGGGTGAGTTTATTTGCTTGTTACAGCTCTCCTATTTGCCCGGTAAAATTAGTATCGCAATATTCTACTATTAGGCCTCCATTATCTAACAACTTTTTCATATATGAATCGGGCGCCCCGTTAACTAAATATCAATTCATTAGTGTGTTTAAGAAATGTTTACAAAAATTAAATCTTCAGGAGTATCATCTTACGTCGCACTCTTTTAGAATTGGTGCTGCTACTGAGGCTTCTAGGTTGGGTCTCGAAACTGATGTTATTAAAAGAGTTGGTAGATGGAAGTCTGACCTTTATCTTTTATATATTCCTCCTAATCAATCTGTTTGATTTATTTTAGGTAAATTCAGAACGGTATGGATTATCGGCCATTCATACGTGTTTTGGGCACATCGGAGAGCTGCTGCAAGAATATTTTCTAGCAATTTGGGTTTGGATCCATCTATGTTTAGAGTTTTATGGTTCGGTAAAAGAGGTATGGTTTGGTCTAGCCTTTTGTTAGAATTTTATAAGCTCCTCTGGAATTTTCCGCATCCAGATGTTCTGATTATACATCTGGGGGGGAATGATATTGGGAAGCTAAAAACATTGGATCTCATTTTTAAGATTAGGGATGACCTATTAAAAATTCAATTACTATTACCACACACTATTATTATTTTTTCTGAAATAGTGCAAAGGCTACAATGGCTTTCTTTGCCGGCCATGCGTCCTTTGGAATAAGTTCGGCGTCGCATAAATAGGGCAGTTTCTAAGTTATTATCGGTTTTGGGTATGTTCTCTTTCAGGCATACCGAGTTAGAGGGTTTTATACAAGGTTTATATAGAGAGGATGGGGTTCATTTATCTGACTTGGGTTTGGATATATTTAATGCTGATTTGGGCACTTGTATTGAGATGGCTGTGGTTGTGGGGGTTTGGTGACATGCGGATTTGAATCCACCTGTCTTTTGGATAATTTGAAGTTTTAAATATTATATAAGCTTGAGCCGTAGTGGCTAAGCTGTTTAAAGGCATAATTTATTTATAAGAAGTTTTTATCTGTATATTGAAATCCAATAATAAAGCAGCCACGGCCTTATTTATCCAATACTGTTTTTTTTTGTGTATTTATTATAATTGATTAATAGAGGTTTAAGGTCCTGCCTGCTGTCCCATGATAGAAAAGGGGGAGACGGTTTCAATTCCCCCTTTTCTCATGGGAAAGCGGCAGGACGAACGGTTTCAAGATCCCCCTGATAAGCATGACAGGTCTCTCAGGGGGAACAGCTGGGGATCACATGGCATAGGGAGAGAAAAAACTTGACTTTCCCGGGTTTTCTGCTGAACACCTGATGATCACGCGTCCTGCTCATGTTGTTTCCCAGGTTTTTAGGGCTAAAGTGGTACTGGGCTAGCCAGTACCAGTTTATTCAAGTTCTTAATAGGGCTATATAAAGGGGGTTCCGTTTTATGGGTCATTCGCCTCAGAAGACAGAATCTGTGGTGTTCAAATACCCACCTACCCCTGTTTATAATTTTCATTGTTGTGGCTGCTAATTATGTGGTAAGGTCACCTTTGTTGTTTAAGTACAAAGGTGGACAAATGTTTTTGAATATATTATTAGTATTATATTACGTGGATAATTTGAAGTTTTAAATATTATATAAGCTTGAGCCGTAGTGGCTAAGCTGTTTAAAGGTATAATTTATTTATAAGAAGTTTTTATCTGTATATTGAAATCCTATAATAAAGCAGCCACGGCCTTATTTATCCAATACTGTTTTTTTTTTGTGTATTTATTATAATTGATTAATAGAGGTTTAAAGGGGTTGTAAAGGTACATGTTTTTTCACCTTAATGCATCCTATGCATTAGGGTGAAAAAACATTCGACAATGCCGCCCCCCGAGCCCCCGTTTTACTTACCTGGCCCCTCGAAAGTCCCGCGCTCGCTCCCGTCATCCTCCGAGTTCCTGAGCCCGGCCGTTGATTGGCTACACTGGATGGATTGAAAGCAGCGCAGCCATTGGCTGGCGCTGCTGTCAATCACATCCAATGACGCGGCACGCCGGGGGCGAGGCCGAGTGATACAGTCGGCGGCTATGGCTCCATTCGGCTGCGTCGCTGGACAGTGGAACAGGTAAGTGTCTGTTTATTAAAAGCCAGCAGCTACACTTTTTGTAGCTCCTGACTTTTAATAAACATAAAAAAGGCTGGAACTCCCCTATTAAGTGGTTAAAACAGGTGGCGAGGAGGTCATACAATGCCTGTTCACCACCAGCCAAATTCTGTCAGAAGAGCAATCCGCATGCAGATCACTCTTCAGAGAGCAATGCTAGTGTGAATTGGCTCATACAGATTTTAAATAATTATTGGAGTGCATGCCTCCAGCTGATTTAAAGGCATAATAGATGTGCTGGCTTCAGGAAATTTGAATCCTTAAAGTCAGCTGCAGCACTCTCTCATTCATTACCAGGCATAGGATTAGCCTGGACAGAGATAAATATCACTTGAAATATGACTTTTTTGAGGCGGCATCAAGGGCGGGGTTGGGGGGCCCCATCAGGTAGGCTGTACGGGGCCCCATGATTTCTAACAGCGGCCCTGCTTAAAAGGATTAGGTAATTAGCATGTTAATTATGTCTGGTCACAGGTGTATTTCCAGAGAAATATGATGCACCTCCTCTTTTAACTGTGTATAAAACTTGTGGTCTTTTCAATAAAGATTGTCATTCCTGCTTGAACCTCATACAGAGCGTTGTCTCATATTTGGGGGAGAATTATTCTTATGGGTCTTGTTCGCCTGACTGGAGTGTCGGTATAAACGGCTAAAGCTCTCTTCCCTCAAGGACTTACTGGAGAACCGGGGCAGACCGGCCAACAACCGTAAGAAAAGGGACATTATTGCAGAACTAGTCGAAATGGATAGAGCCGAAAGACCCAACATAACCGAAAGGCCCAGCGTAACAGACAGGACATCCGAAGAGGCAAGTTTTGATTGGGCTGTTAAACTAAGACTGGCACATTATGGTCCTAACCCTCCAGCGGAGATAATAGCCCTAGTTATAGTGGCTGTGGATGCAACTTGGCTACATCAAAAAGGTGCTGCAGCAGCAGAAGTCACAGCAGCACCAAATGAAAGGAGAGGAGAGGTACAGATACCAGCCACCATGGAAGAGGAAGTCAGAAGGAGGTTGCAAGAGATGCAGATACAGCATAGAGGACCAGTATCAGAGGAGGTCCTGCTGGGATGGTCTGATTCTATCCGCTGCGAACTCTGGAAGAAAGCGCTAGCTCTCGAGCAGCAACACCAGGGATAAGTTCTCCCCTCCATCTATGTAAGGTACTGGTCGCAGTATGATGTACGAATGCAGTTATTGGGGGGAACAACCGAAGCAGGAGTGGACAGCTGAGTTAAGCAGGCTGATGCGGGCAGAGATGCGGTTGGGCGAGAGCTACAGAGCCCTTCGGTGGTATGTAGCCCAAGAGTGCCCGTGGTCAGCGGATGACAGCCCTACGAAAGGCTTTGACTATGATGGCCTGGGATTGTTGTATTGGAGGCTGTCCAGGGACCCTGACTTTGGGAGTGATTGGGAGTGGCGTTTGGAGGAAATAATGGAGCACAGAGAGCAAAGACTGAATGTCTCGTAAAAGCCACTGGGCAGAGGAAGATTTGGAGTTTCTGGCCGTTCAGGACTGGGAGCTGGAGATCGCCTACAGACAGCTGCTAGATTCTGCTCAGCAGCAGGGTGGGGCTCCCTTTGCCTGGGACTATCAGGAAATACCAGTTGACAACTCTGAAATCCTGGCTGAAGAATCGGCAGTGGAAAATCTGGAGATTGCCATCCCCAAAGCTGAAGTGCTGACTGACCTTGATGATCCTGTTTCTGCTTGGGATGCTATTGGATGGAGGAATGTACCTGTCCAGCAGCATGCCAGAGAACCGGCAGTGGAAAACCTGGAGATTGCCATCCCTAAAGCCGAAGCGGATGATGTGGAGTCCCCAGCAGAAGTGCTGGCAACAGGGCAGAGTGCTACCAACCACTGCCCAGCACCGGAAACAACTGTGGAGTTCCAGGGAGCAGGGGCAGTTGGCCCCTCTCTCCAGCAACAAGCTGAGGTAGTAAAGCTTTTACTCCCAGCTGAATCACTGGCAGCAGGGCAGAATGCTACTGGCCTCTGCACACAACTGCAGCTTGAGCTGATATCGGGGGATGGGACTGCGGTCTCCACTCACAGCAACCCAGCAGAAGAGCTGGCAACAGAGCAGAGGGCTGCTGACCTCTGCTCTCAACTAACAGAAGAGGGAGATCCTGTGGTAGTGGATGGGACTTTGGTCTTCACTGACACAACCCAAGAAAATGGTGTGACACTGAGACAGGAGGATGTCAACCTTGCTTTGCAAGCACTAGGGGATTATCACCTACCACAAGTGGATGGGAATTCAGTCTCCATTATTATACCCCAGGGATGCTGGGCAGTTGGCCTAGATCCCCAACAGCATGACGGACTGAGCCAAGTCACCCTGTCTTCTCTCCAGTGGCTGAAAGGACTCCAGAGAGAAGGGCCAGTCCAGGCCTCTCCCCAGCGTATGTTCTCTGAGAGAGGCAGAGGTTGGCTGGGTGAGTAATGCTCTGTTTGGAGCAATTTATTTGGGGTACTGTGTGGATACAGGCATTAGAGGAATGGAACTATGGACTAACTTGGGAGTCAATCCGTCTGGGGTCTCCTCCTGTGTTAGTCTCCTGCCAAAAGGGGAGAGATGTAACGGGAGGGCCCGTGGAACCCAGAATCTCTTAGAAAGTATGGGATACCCTTGCTTCATCTTCCCATGCACCTCTTATGTCTAAATCACCCTGTGTCTCTAATAGGGGCATAGGGTGATGGAGAAAATATATCTTGGACTACTTAAAATGGGACAGTGATATTTATCCACAATATTCCCCAGGATATCTGTAAAGGACTACTTACTGTTTGTTTGATTCTGAACTCAACATGTTAGTTGAAAGATGTTAATGTCATCACCCCAGCCACCTGTCTGTTGTAATGCAAATGGGTCTAGGATAGCTTCTTCATTGTGGCTTATATTAATTAACTCTGCTATTGTGGGAGGGAGTTCTGTGTTAATGTTGATTGTGTCTTCTGAGCTACAAGGCGGCATGTCTAGCCTAAATGTCTCTGAGTCATCAGCTGCTTAAAAGGATTAGGTAATTAGCATGTTAATTATGTCTGGTCACAGGTGTATTTCCAGAGAAATATGATGCACCTCCTCTTTTAACTGTGTATAAAACTTGTGGTCTTTTCAATAAAGATTGTTATTCCTGCTTGAACCTCATAAAGAGCGTTGTCTCGTATTTGGGGGAGAATTATTCTTATGTGTCTTGTTCGCCTGGAGTGTCGGTAGCTGCCTTGGTGTTCGGGAATGGAATATTCTAAACGGCTTTAACCCCTCTCATAATTGGGGTGCCGTTTACATCCACCATATGTGGGCCATAGTTCCCACAGCGTTGCATCCTCGCCAGAAAAGCCATGATGCCCCATTTTGATATTTATATGCCTTGTCTGGTGTTATATACCAACGTGATAGACATTTGTAATTTATTTCTATGGTATTACTATCTACTGCCGAACTATGTACCATCTTCAATATTTTCTCTAGCTGTTGGCCTTTCTCTCGTTTTGACAGTTCTTTTTCCCATTTTACTATGAACAGCGGTATTTCCGCCCCCCTCATTCCCACAAGTATTTTATATATCCGTGAGATCCCATTCTTTATACTTGCTGCTAAGCATAAATGCTCAAACGTTAGTAAATTTTCCCCGGATCTTATTGGTTGTGGCAGCGTTGTAATGAAGTGCTTCAGCTGGGAGTACCGCCATTCATCTATCATCATCTATCACTGCCGAACAGTTTCCCTTTGCCTGGTTTGACATAGTTCGTTTCCCTTAACGGTATTAGTGGTGCATTAAATCCCATATTCCAAATACTTTCTGTGTTATTTCATGTGTATTCTCACTCAATTCTCTAAATTGTGGTGGTATCCATATAATCTTCCCCAGTGGTGCATTACTAATAGTGTTTTCCAGTTTGACCCATCTTTTTTTCCTTATTATTTTTTACCCATTCCAACACCTACGATAATAAGATTGCATTATAATGCTTTTTGAGATCTGGTACCCCCAGTCCCCCTTGTAGTTTATCCTTATTCAAAACCAATAAACTTATTCTCGGCTTCTTTCTCTGCCATATAAACCTTAATATTATAGTTTTTAATGTCTTAAAAAATACCTGTGGGAGAGGGATTGGTAGCATTTGAATCTTATACATGATCACGTCATTACTAGTAAAAAAAACAAAAAACAAAATGCCAAAAAAAAATCATAAATCTTTCCCATGCTATATAAAAAAAAACAAAGAAACCCGCAAAAAGATTTCTCATCACTTCCTTTCCTATAGCCACACGAAGGGAGAGGAAATTCTTCTAATGTGAGGAAATCCTTGGATCAATAGAACTTGTATCTTCATTGGAAAATGTCCTCTATAATCCTTATCTGGTGACCACCCCCCGGTTCGGTTCCCACCAGAACCTTCAAACGGACCGAAAGTTTGTACGAACGTTAGAACCCTATTAAATACAATGGAGGCGAACGTTCGGAATTGAAAGTGCTAATTATAACGACTAATATGCATGTTATTGTCCTAAAAAGGGTTTGGGGACCTGTTTGCTGCCCCAGGGGACATGTATCAATGCAAAACGAAGTTTTAAAAACGGCCGTTTTTCAGGAGCAGTCATTGTAATGATGCATAAAGTGAAAAAATAAAGTGAAATATTCCTTTAAATATCATACCTGGGGGGTGTCTAAAGTATGCCTGTGAAGTGGCATGTGTTTCCCGTGTTTAGAACTGTCCCTGCACAAAATGACATTTGCAAAGGAAAAAAAGCCATTTAAAACTGCTTGCGGCTTTAATGTAATGTCTGGTCTCGGTAATATGGATGAAAATCTTTGAGAAAAATGGCATGGCTACCCCTAAACCCCCCCCCTACCCCTGTCCATTACCAGCCCCTTTGGGTCTTGTACGGATATTAAGGGGAACCCCACACCCAAAATAAAAAAAGGCCCTATATACTCTGAACAGCAGTATACAGGCGGTGCAAACAAGACAGGGACTGTAGGTTTGTTCTTAAGTAGAATCTGTTTGTAATTTTGAACAGGTACATTGTTTAAGTGTAGCTCCAGCCAAAAAATCTATTTTTAAGCTTTTTGGAAAACATAGGGAAGGGTTATCACACAAGTAACATTTGTTTTGCTGTCTGTGCACCTGTTCAGAACATTTAACCTCACTTTCTGTCCCAATGACAAATGTTTTTGAAAAGTGGGGTTTTTATTGAAACAAGGATTGGTGATAAAGCATCAGTAGAGAGGAGACACCTTTTTCCCATATTAACTCTTACAGGAGAGAATTTCCCTTCCTAGGGGTAGATTTCCTCTCACTTCCTTTTGTCTCCTTCCGTTTGCAAGTAGGAGTCGTTTGTAAGTTGGATGTTTGAAAGTAGGGGCCTGCCGTATATACTCTGCTGAAATTTGCCCCTTACATGTTGGTGTTGCCACAACACTGTGAGCCCTCACAGTTACTCTTGGTTACATAGTTACATAGTTAGTCAGGTTGAAAAAAGACACAAGTCCATCCAGTTCAACCATAAAAAAAATAAAAAAAAATAAAAAAAATATAGTACAATCCCATATACCCAATTCTATACCCACTGTTGATCCAGAGGAAGGCAAAAAACCCCAGCAGAGCATGATCCAATTTGCTACAGCTGGGGAAAAAAATTCCTTCCTGATCCCCCGAGAGGCAATCGGATATTCCCCGGATCAACTTTACCTATAAATGTCAGTACCCAGTTATATTGTGTACATTCAAGAAAGAATCCAGGCCCTTCTTAAAGCAATCTACCGAGCTGGCCAGAACCACCTCTGCAGGGTGTCCATTCCACACTTTCACAGCTTTTACTGTGAAGAAACCCCTCCGTATTTGGAGGTGAAATCTCTTTTCCTCTAGACGCAAAGAGTGTCCCCTTGTCCTTTGTGTTGACCGAAAAGTGAATAACTCAACACCAAGTTCACTATATGGACCCCTTATATATTTGTACATGTTGATCATATCCCCCCTTAATCTCCTCTTCTCAAGAGTGAATAAATTCAGTTCCTCTAATCTTTCCTCATAGCTGAGCTCCTCCATGCCTCTTATCAGTTTGGTTGCCCTTCTCTGCACTTTCTCCAGTTCCCCAATATCCTTTTTGAGAACTGGGGCCCAAAACTGAACTGCATATTCCAGATGAGGTCTTACTAATGATTTGAACAGGGGCAAAATGATATCTCTCTCTCTGGAGACCATACCTCTCTTAATACAAGAAAGGACTTTTCTCGCTTTGGAAACCGCAGCTTGGCATTGCATGCCATTATTGAGCTTATGATCTACCAAAACCCCCAGATCCTTCTCCACTACGGATCCCCCAGACTTACTCCCCCTAGTATGTATGATGCATTCATATTCTTAGCCCCCAACTTTACATTTATCAACATTAAACCTCATCTGCCACATAGTCGCCCAATTAGACAGAGCATTGAGGTCGGCTTGTAAATTGGCGACATCCTGTAAGGACGTTATTCCACTGCATAGCTTGGTGTCATCTGCAAAGACAGAAATGTTACTTTTGATCTCAGACCCAATATCATTTATAAAGATATTAAAAAGTAAGGGTCCCAGCACTGAACCTTGGGGTACACCACTGATAACCTTAGACCATTCAGAGTAAGAATCATTAACCACTACTCTCTGAATTCTGTCTTTTAGCCAGTTTTCTATCCATTTACAAACTGATATTTCCAATCCTATAGACTTTACCTTGCACATGAGCCGTGAGTGGGGAACTGTATCGAACGTTTTTGCAAAATCTAAGTATACCACGTCCACAGCCACACCTCTGTCCAAGGTTTTACTTACCTCTTCATAAAAAGAAATCAGGTTTGTCTGACAACTTCTGTCTTTCATGAATCCATGCTGTCTGTTGCTTAAATAGTTTTTCTCCAGCAAGAACTCATCTATGTGGTCTTTTATTAATCTCTCCAGTATCTTCCCAACTATAGAAGTTAAACTAACAGGTCTATAGTTACTTGGTAAAGACTTAATTCCCTTTTTAAATATAGGCACCACATTGGCCCTGCGCCAATCCAGTGGTACTCTTTCTGTCAATAATGAGTCCCTAAAAATTAGATACAATGGCTTTGAAATTACAGAGCTCAATTCTTTTAGGATCCGTGGGTGTATGCCATCTGGTCCAGGTGCTTTATCCACCTTTATTCCATCTAAATATTTCTGGACCACATCACTTTTGAGCCATTGTGGATTTGGGGCTGTGTCACTACCACCCCCATTTTGGACATGAGCTCCCCCATGCTCCTTTGTATACACAGAACTGAAGAAAGTATTTAATAAATTAGCCTTCTCTTTGTCCCCAGTCACCCACTCTAGATTATTTTGTAAAGGGCCTACATGCTCAGACTTGACCTTTTTACTATTAATATATTCGAATAATTTTTTGGGGTTTGTCCTACTATCTTTTGCAATCTGTCCTTCATTTTGAATTTTTGCATCCTTGATTTCCTTTTTACATATCCTGTTATATTCTTTGTAACATTTAAATGACACTAGTGTTCCCTCATTTATATATTTTTTAAAAGCTCTTTTCTTATAGTTTATAGCTTTTTTAACTTTGGCAGTGAGCCACATAGGTTTTATTTTTAGCCTTTTAAACTTATTGCCCATGGGAATATACTTTGCAGTGAGTTCACAAACAGTCTTTTTGAAGAATTCCCATTTCTGTTCTGTGCCCATTGATGCCAATATTCCCTCCCAGTCTAAGTCCTGGAGAGCAGCGCTCATCCTTGAAAAATTTGCTCTCTTGAAATTAAGTGTTTTTATCTTTCCCGTATGTGATTTTTGCTTACAACTAACATCAAATGAAATCATGTTGGGCACTGGAACGCCCTGCTGTGAACTATTATATCAGGAATTGTAATTACATGCCATTGTTGAACAGTGGTAGTAAAAATTGGGCCTTTGGTGGTGGTGCTGGTGCTACAACACTGTCAGCCCTCACAGTTACTCTTGGTGGGCACAGGAATGGGCCCTGCTGTGAATTATTAGATCAAAAATTGTAATTACACGCCCCTGTTAAACAGGGGCTGAAAAATTGGGCCTTAGGCACTGGTGCCACAACACTGCAACCCCTCACAGATACTGTACTTGGAGCACAGCAATGAGCCCTGTTGCAAAGTATTGCATCAAAAATTGTAATTACACGCCCCTGTTAAACAGGGGCTGAAAAATTGGGCCTTAGGCACTGGTGCCACAACACTGCAACCCCTCACAGATACTGTACTTGGAGCACAGCAATGAGCCCTGTTGCAAAGTATTGCATCAAAAATGTTAATTACATGCCCCTGTTAAACAGGGGCTGAAAAATTGGGCCTTAGGCACTGGTGCCACAACACTGCAACCCCTCACAGATACTGTACTTGGAGCACAGCAATGAGCCCTGTTACAAAGTATTGCATCAAAAATTGTAATTACACGCCCCTGTTAAACAGGGGCTGAAAAATTGGGCCTTAGGCACTGGTGCTGGTGCCACGACACTGCAACCTCTCCCAGATACTCTAGTTGGAGTGCAGGAATGAGCCCTGCTGCAAAGCATTGCATAAAAAATTGTAATTACATGCCCCTGTTAAACAGGGGCTGAAAAATTGGGCCTTAGCCACTGGTGGCGGCACCCAGAAACAAAAATGTTCTTCCAAGCTATCATCATGAATCGGATCATTGAGGAGGAGGATAGTCAGTCAACATAACAGGACAGTCATTCAGCATCAGCATAGGCAGTCTTGAAGGGATGTGACATTTCAAAATAAATTATTCTGTTATATCAGCTTCAGGTGCTTGGTAGCTGGTGGTGATCCAAGACTGGTTCATCTTTATGAAGGTCAGCCGATCAACCGAGTCAGTGGACAGGCGCACCCTGTGTTCCGTGACAAAGCCTCCAGCAGCACTGAATGTGCGTTCCGAAAGAACGCTGGATGCAGGACAGGCCAGTAGCTCAATTGCATACTGTGCAAGCTCTGGCCAGTGATCCATCCTCAAGACCCAGTAAGCCAGAGTATTTTCGGTGGGAAAGGTGTCCAAGTCTGACCTTGCCCCTTGGTATTCCTGCACCATGTATATCAGACGCTGGCGATGGTTGCTGGAACCGATCATACCTTGGGGCTGCGGACTAAAAAATTGTCTGAACGCATCGGTCAGAGGGCCACCTTCTCCATAGCTCCTTCTGCTACTGACCGAAGCCTCAGCAACTCGTTGTCCAGGACCAGGAGTTTGTAACCTCCCAGTCTCTGGGAACGCGTTGCACAGACCTTTCTGCAAGGCCTCCCGGAGTTGTCTCATCCTCTGCTTCCTCTGCTACGGCAAGATAAGGTCCGCAACCTTACCCTTGTACCGTGGATCAAGGAGAGTGGCCAGCCAGTAATGGTCCCTCTCCTTGATCCGAAGAATACGAGGATCCTTCCGCAGACTTTGCAGGATCAGGGAGGCCATGCAGTGTAGGTTAGCTGAGGCATTCGGTCCGGAGTCCTCTGGGTCACTAAGGACGACATGATCCGCAGCCACCTCCTCCCAGCCACGTACAAGTCCACGGGTTTGTTGGGACTGTAAATCATCCCTAAAAGACTGCTGCTGTTGAAGCTGAGTGCCATGCTCCACCTCCATGCTGACACAATCCTCCTCCTCCTCTTCCTCTTCCTGTGTGATGGGTGGGACACAAGGAACACTGTCTGGGTAAAGGGGGCCTTGAGAGGCAAGGAAGTCCTCCTCTTCCTGCCTCTGTTCTGCCTGTCCTGTCCATTATTCCACGCAGCGTATGCTCCAACAGGTGGACAAGAGGTACAGTGTCACTGATGCATGCACTGTCACTGCACACCATCCTCGTGGCCTCCTCAAATGGTGCCAGGACATTGTATGCATCCCTGATCATGCCCCACTGGCGTGGTGAAAAAAACCCGAGCTCCCCTGACCCTGTCCTGGTGCCGTAGTCGCACAGGTACTTATTGATGGCCCTCTGCTGTGCGTGCAGCCGCTGCAGCATGGCCAACGTTGAGTTCCACCTGGTGCGCATGTCACATATAAGGCAGTTCTTGGGCAGGTTCAACTCCTTTTGCAGCTCAGCCAGCCGAGCACTGGCATTATATGATCTGCAGAAATGCACACAGACTTTCCTGGCCTGCCTCAGGACAGCCTGTAAGCCCGGGTACCTGCCCAAGAACCGCTGCACCACCAGGTTAAGGATGTGAGCCACACAGGGCACATGGGTCAGTTGTCCCTGTCGGAGGGCGGAGAGGAGGTTGGTGCCATTGTCGCAAACCACCATTCCTGGCTTAAGCTGGCGTGGCGTCAACCACCTCTCGGCCTGCCCCTGCAGAGCTGACAGAACCTCTGCCCCAGTGTGGCTCCTGTCCCCCAAACACACCAGCGCAAGCACGGCATGGCATCTTTTTGCCTGCGTACTTGCGTAGCCCCTTGAACGCCTACGGAGCACCGCTGGTTCCGAGGACAAAGCACAGGGAGAGGCAATGGAGGAAGGGGTGGATGAGAGTGGTGTGTCACAACCAGTAGTAGCATTTTGGAGGCGTGGCGGCAGAACAACCTCCAACACTACTGCACCTTGTCCTGCATCCTTCCCAGCTGCCAAAAGAGTGACCCAATGGGCCATGAAAGAAAGGTAACGTCCCTGTCCATGCCTGCTGGACCATGAGTCAGCGGTAATATGCACCTTACCGCTGACCGCCCTGTCCAGCGAGGCATGGACATTGCCTTCCACATGCCGGTAGAGAGCCGGAATCGTCTTCCGTGAGAAAAAGTGGCGTTTGGGAACCTGCCACTGAGGAACCGCACATTGCACAAACTCACGGGAGGGGGCCGAGTCTACCAACTGAAAAGGCAGCAGTTGAAGTGCTAGCAATTTAGCCAAGCTAGCATTCAACCGCTGGGCATGTGGATGGCTGGGAGTGAACTTATTTCGACGGTCCAGCAGCTGGGGCAGGAAAATTTGCCTGCTATAATCGGACGTCGGTGTACTGCTAGCAGAGTGCCCGCAAGTACTTGGCTGTGACACACCTAATTCTACACCTTCATTCCTCTCAGTGCAGGTTTCAGAGAGGACTGAAGGTACAGTGGGGTTGGAGATCCCAGCTGATGAGGAGCAAGGAGAGGTCCGCTTTGTTCTTTGGTGTGGGTCTTTAAGGTACGCTTGCCAACGAGCTGCATAGCAGGTCAACATATGTCTGGTCAAGCATGTGATGCCCAAGCGGCTGATGTTTTGGCCATGCGATATACGCTTGAGACATATGTTGCAAACAGCAGCGGTGTGATCTGATGCACTTGATTTAAAAAAGGCCCACACCAAAGAACTTTTGGAATAACGGGCAGAGGCAGCGCCCTGCACAGGCGGAGCTCTGCGGTGTGATTCAGTCGGTGTGCTGCCCTTACGCTGGCTCCCGGAGTGCATCCTGCCTCGTTGGAGATGTGCCTCCTCCTCATCCTCCTCCTCTCTCCTATCAGGCACCCACGTGGAGTCAGTGACCTCATCATCCCCTCCCTCCTCATCACTGGAGCCTATCTGGCAGTATTCTGCAGCTGCTGGAACATGACTGCCAGATTGCTGTCCTTCTTGAGCATCCCCTCTCTCTGCTCTCATGCTACTGCCTTCCTCTAGCTGGGTATCATCTTCAGACCCTTCGAAACGCTGGTCATCCTCCTGGAGCATGTACCCAACACTGTGCTCAAACAGTTCGGGGGACTCCTCAGGAGGACACAGTGGGTCTGGGGAAGGAGTGACTGATGATGACATTGATACGAGGGAAGAGGATGCTTTGGCAGCTGCTTTTCCAGTAACCTGAGCCTGGGTGAGAGAGGATGAGGAGGATGAGGGGGGCTTGGTCATCCCCTCTACCAAGTCTTCGGCATGATGCGGCTCAACACGTCCAGCTGCCGAAAATAAGGACAAGCGTGTCCCATGGCCACGTGCTGATGACGATGCACCGCGTCCACGACCAGCACTGTTGTCTCTAGACACAGAGCCTGCTTGCCCTCTTTTATTGGCTTGTGACTGTCTGCCTCTCCTTGTTGGCCTTCCAGACATAGTAATGGCCTGCAGGGAGATGGGAAAACCAGCAATTGGGTAGTGTATATTGTGCTGGAGGCACACAACACCCACTAACTCCAGCAGATGCCTTTATTAGAGAACAGCAATGACGGGTATATACAGGTGTATACTGTACTAGGGCACACAACACCCACTAACTCCAGCAGATGCCTTTATTAGAGAACAGCAATGACGGGTATATACAGGTGTATACTGTACTAGGGCACACAACACCCACTAACTCCTGCAGATGCCTGTATTAGAGAACAGCAATGACGGGTATATACAGGTGTATACTGTACTAGGGCACACAACACCCACTAACTCCTGCAGATGTCTGTATTAGAGAACAGCAATGACGGGTATATACAGGTGTATACTGTGCTGTGGCACACAACACCCACTAACTGCTGCAGATGCCTGAGAAAAGAACACACTGTCCCTGCCTGCCTATCTAGCTTAGAGAACAGCAATGAACAGCAACTCCTGCAGATGCCTGAGAAAAGAACACACTGTCCCTGCCTGCCTATCTAGCTTAGAGAACAGCAATGAACAGCAACTCCTGCAGATGCCTGAGAAAAAAACAGAACATAGAACACACTGTCCCTGCCTATGTATCTCTTTCCCTGCATGCCGGAACACTGCACAAGGCCGCCGCGCTGGCGGCCTTTTATAGTGTGGGGCGTGTACTAAACCCCCCTGAGCTATGATTGGCCACAGGCATCCTGCCTGTGGCCAATTATGGCTCTCCTCGCTGCCGGCGCTGTGATTGGCCAAGCATGCAGGGTCACAGTGGCGCAGTGTATTGTGGGCCATTCGCGTCACTCGAATTTGGCGCGAACGGCCCATAACGTTCGATCTTCATCGAACGATCGAACAGCCGATGTTCGAGTCGAACGTGTGTTCGACTCGAACACGAAGCTCATCCCTAGTGACCAATAAAAGTTGGGACTTTCATTTTCAAGTTCAGTGATAACAGTCACCGGGACAAATAGAGAGCATAGATCTTCCTTTATCTAAAAAAAAAAAAATAGACATACACTGCTCAAAAAAATGAAAGGAACACTTTGAAAACACATCAGATCTCAACGGGGCAAAATCTCATGCTGGATATCTATACAGATATGGACTGGGTAATGTGTTAGGAATGAAAGGATGGCACATCATTTGATGGAAATGAAAATTATCCACCTACAGAGGGCTGAATTCAAAGACACCCCGAAAACCAAAGTGAAAAAATTATGCAGCAAGCTAGTCCATTTTGCTGAAATTTCATTGCAACAACTCAAAATGGTAGTTTGTATAACACCCAAGTGCTTGTATGCATGCCTGACTAAAACCTCGGAGTAGGCATAATCCCATTCCCAAAAAAAACAAAAAAAAGGTGTCATCGCCCTCCCCCCCTCTTCTCCTATCCCCCCTGTTCTCTAAAGATGATATAGGGGGCCCAGGTTTGTCGATATTGGTCCTCCTGTTCCCTCATACTCATTGTAAGACTTTCCATTTGTTGGATTTCTGTTATTTTTGAAATCCATTGTGTTCTAGTTGGTGAGGCTGGGCTCTTCCAGAGTGCTGGGATACATGCTTTCGCTGTTGTGAGTAAGTGTCTCACCAGTGATTTTTTATACTTTTCTATTGAGAGCTGAATATCAAACAGAAGAAAAGTCGCTGGCATCTCTACAAGGGACACATTGGTAATTTCTTTTATTGTTTCAGCAACCATCTTCCAGAACTCTTTTATTCCCGGGCATTCCCAAAAAATATGTAACAGAGTGCCCTCTGCTCCTTGGCATCTCCAGCAAAGGTTAGATACCTGTGGATAAATGCGGTGCAATACTGCTGGAGTTCTATACCACCTACTCAAGATCTTATAGCCGCCCTCTTGATATCTAGTTGCTATTGAGGACTTGTGCGTATATCTAAATATCTTGTTTTTCAGAGAAGGTGACCCCCAGATCTGTTTCCCAAGCCTGTATAAAGCCCAGTTTTCGTGGGGCCTTTAACTCATTCACCATTACATATATCTTCGACAGCGCATGTCTCACTGCTATCCCCTTCAGGCATAGCTTCTCAAACTTAGTTAGTATAGTTATTTCTCTCCTTTGCTTAGATATTACCTGTAAAAAGGCATTCAGCTGCATCCGCCTGAATATATCTAATTCCTCTGAGAATTCTCGATCGATCTCCTCTCTTGACATCACTTGATTATTTTAAAAAAAATGTATTAATCTACATCTGCCCTGTTGCTTCAGTTTTATAAACTTTTTGTCTTTTAAACCCGGCTCAAATCCCGGGTTGCCTACAATCGGAGTCATTGGGCTCAGGGGGCTATCCATTTTAATTTTTTTAAATGATTTTTTTACCGAGTTTAGCGTGGCTCCCACTGTTACGTGGCGCTTTACTGCCTTCAGTATAGTCGTATATGGAAGCCATGGCAACCCCTCTAGGGGTATCTCTGATATTGCCTGCTCCATCCGCACCCATGGTTTCTTTTGAGACGTACACCAATCCAATACCCTTGTAAGATGCGTTGCCTCGTAATACCCCACTGGGTCGGGGAATCCCACCCCTCCTTGTTCCTTTGGTAGGGTTAAGATATCTCTCCGAATTCTGGCTGGTTTCCCGGCCCAGATAAAATTCCCAAACTTTATTTTCATGTTTCTCAAAAATCCAGTGGGAATCCTGCTGGGTAGGGTCTGGAGTAGGTATAACAATCTAGGCATAATGTTCATTTTTATAATATTGATTCTACCAAACCACGTGAATACTTCCTTGTCCCATCGCTGTAGATCCAATTTTATCTGTCTTGCAAGTGGAGTGAAATTAAGTTTGAGTATTCTATTTAATCTCTTTGGTATTTTCGTCCCGAAGTATCCTATGTGGGACTCTGTCCATCTAAACAAAAAAAAAGTGACTAACTGATGTTGCAGCCTAGCATTTAGCTCAATTCCCATTGCTTCTGATTTATTGTAGTTGACTTTAAAATTGGACAGTCTCCCATATTTACCAATCTCATCCAATATTGAGGGCATGGATATTGCTGGGGAGGTTACAAAAAATAAAAGATCATCTGCAAAGGCAGCCAGTTTTTGTTCCCCTCCCTTGATTACCATGCCTCCAATATCTGGATTCGCCCTTATTGTTCTTAAGAATGGTTCCAGGGTCAAAATAAAAATAGTGGGTGATAATGGACAGCCTTGCCGTGTTCCATTATGTATTGAGAAGGGTTCGGATAATATATCATTTACCCTAACTCTCGCTTTAGAAGAGGAATATAAACTCATAACCCAGTTAAGCATCCCTCTCCTCAGTCCTATATGTTGCATGGTGGCTTTCAAGAAGCTCCAGTCCACTCTGTCAAATGCTTTTTCTGCGTCAGCAGAAATAAGCACTAGTGGTTTTTGGTAATGTTGCGAAAACTGTATCGCACTTATGACCCGTTGAGTATTTTCCCTTCCTTCTCTCTCCGGTACAAACCCCACTTGATCTGGGTGGATCAGGGCAGGGATATACGGCAATACTCTATTTGACAATATTTTCATGAGAATCTTCAGATCTACGTTTAATAAGGAGATTGGACGATAACTTGCACATTGTAATAAGTCTTTCCCCTCCTTGGGTATTACGGTTATGTGTGCCATCAATGTTTCCGCAGGCATCTTTTGCCCTTCTCGTATCGAATTAAAAGCCTCCAGAAATCTTGGTGCCAACCTATCTGCAAAGGTTTTATAGTAGAGTAGTGTGAACCCATCTGGGTCCGGGGCCTTCCCTGGTTTTAATGTTTGGAGGGCTTCTGTAAATTCTTTCATAGAGATTGGGCCATCTATGTCTTCTACTACTTCATCCGGCAATCTAGGCATACCTGAGTCCTCTATGTACTTCTTGGCTTCCTCTCCACTGAGTATCCTTGGGGTCCGTTGCTGGTCCCCTAACTCATATAGGCTCTTATAATAGTCTCTGAATACCCTTGCGATTTCCTAAGATGAGTTAACTATTACATCTCCCTGTGTTTTCATCTTCTCGATATAATTTTGTGTTCTCGTTTCTCTGAGTGCATTCGCCAGAAGCCTGCTAGGTTTATTTCCATATTCATAGAAAGCTCTTCTATATCTAGTCATTGTCGCTTTTGCTTTCTTGTTCATACATCACGGGACACAGAGCGGCATAGTCATTACTATGTGGGTTATATAGAATTACCTTCAGGTGCTGGCACTGGCAACTTCCAAAACAGGAAGTACCCTCCCCTATATAAGCCCCTCCCATCCGGGAGCACCTCAGTTTTTTGCCAGTGTCTAAGGTGTTGGCCAAGGTTAACATGTATTCATCTGGGCTTGTGTACAGGTTCTCTGGGCCTTAGCAAGCTATTCCGGATCCGACCAAAAAAGCTTCATAGCTAAACGGTCGGTACCCGGGCCTTGCAGAGAAGAGCAGGGTTTTGCCTGTAATGCCTCTCTTAGGAGGGCTGGACCCTGGGATCCAGAGCTCTGGTCATACCCAAAACCAAGAGGCTATCTGTGCAGGGTGCTATACAGGTCCAGGGGAGTGGAATCCTTGGGAACCCGGTCCCTGAAGGTCTAGTACAATGCCTGCCGTGAGAGGTGAAGTTTGGGCTTCTGTGGACCAAACAAAGTCCTGCGGCGGGGAAAAGGTAAGTGGGGGCCCCTCAGGAACTTGGTTCTATTGAGGGGACCCCCAAGCCTAATATGTCTTTCTGCCTGTTACCTAAAGGTATTCCCGCTAATAGCTGTATATGCCTAAGAAATCCTAGAAATGTCTTTTCATAAAGGAAGTTTTAAAAACTGTAAACCTAGAAATGTTTTTCATAAAGGAGGTTTTAAAAAAAAAAAAAAAAAAAAAGACAAAAGTGCGGTACCTGTGTTTGTCCACTAGAGGCCGCTGTGGAACGTCTTTTTTTCTTGGGACTATTCCTTCCATGGTGAAAGTCCAGGCAGATGAGTGAGCTCTCTATCAGGGAAGCTGCATTCCTCTGTCATGCTGCCAAGTAGTTTCCTTCCATCTCCGAGTCCTGGTGAAACAGGGACCCTGGCTCCTCTCCCTACATGGCGCCAAGAGCGCACACGTGCACGCGCGCGCGCGCACACACGCTTTCTTTTTATAAGATTTAGCTTCAAAAAAGGGGGCGGAGCCTGGCGGATGACGCGCTCTGTGCGCCCAGCGCTTCTGCGCATGTGCGGGCGTCCCAGCAAGATAAAAAGACTCAGTCCACGCTGCTTGCTATGGACACAGAGCATGAAAAGGAGCTGGTAGCATGGTATAGGGGCTTACAGCGGGCGGTTGATACAGGCATCCCCAGAAAGACGCATTAGTAGACACCCACTGATGTACATAGCAGCAAATTGCATTAGACTATTTCAGTAAAGGGGTGTATTGCGGCTGGAATACCTCAGCTTTGAACTAAGGAATATGCCGCCTAAAAAACTCCGAGATATACCTCTCAGGAAGTGTAGGGGGTCTCCATCGGGCTCTGAGGATCTGGAGCAGTCATCTGCACCTTCCTCCCCTGAGAAATCAGAGGTTAATACCCATAAGGAACCCCCGGGAGTGCCAGGTACTGCGGCTGTCCTCAGTCCACCTGCTCCTGCATATATAACAGAGGAGGTTTTTGCCTCAACTCTGGAGGGATTGGAGCAGAGATTGGCAGCATTGATCGCTTCTTCTCTACAGGAAAGAAAGCGCGCCAGATCTCCATCACCTCCATTAGAGTGCCTGTTGGCAGAGCAACAGTCCCAGGAAGGGACTGACCTTCCTGAAGGGGATCAGGAGGAGGTTAACTCTGTTTTTGAGGAATCGACAGTAGATGAACCATTTTCAGCATCACAGACTGAAAGATTGTGGGTCCAGACCCTAACTGACATGGTTCGATCTGCATTTAAAATGCCTCTTGTTGAACCATCAACTACTGCTGTCTCCTCGTTGGGGTCGCTAAAAGCTCCCCAGATTAATTGCTCCTTTCCAATTCATCCATTATTGGAAGGACTTATATACCAGGACTGGGAACATCCTGATAAACTATTTGTTCCACCTAAGAAATTTCAGGTGATCTATCCCATGGAGGAAAAATTCACCCAGAGATGGAATGTTCCTACGGTGGACGCAGCCATTTCTTCTGTGAACAAATCACTGACATGTCCAGTAGATAATGTTCAAATGTTCAAAGATCCAGTAGATAAAAAATTGGAATCTTTATTAAAATCTGCTTTTTCCACAGCAGGGGCTGTTACACAGCCAGCAGTGGCAGCTATTGGGGTCTGCCAAGCTTTAAAGGATCAAATGAAAATGGTCCTGAGGGATTTGCCAGACCAGCAGGCCCAGGCTCTGGCTGATCTGCCTAGAGCATTATGCTTTGCGGTTGACGCCATCAAGGATTCTATCCATCAGGCCTCCCGCCTCACGCTGTCTTTGGTACATATGCGTAGGCTTCTGTGGCTCAAGAACTGGTCTGCTGAGGCTCCCTGTAAGAAGCTCTTAGTTAGCTTCCCATTTCATGGAGAACGCCTTTTTGGCGAAGACCTGGATAAATATATCCAGAAGATTTCCAGTGGTAAAAGTACTCTCTTACCAATTAAAAAGAGGTCTAGGGGTCCGTCTTTTAAGAGGACTACCTCTCCTATCCCTGGGACGTCTGCTACTAAGCAGTTCCGACGGCCTCCTCGGTCAAACTCAGGAGGTAAAAATCAGGGACAGTCACAGGGTAATAAAAAGCCCTGGATCCGAAGAGGTATTAAACCAGCCTCCAAGTCAAGCCTATGAAGGGCTGCCCCCACTCAAACGGGTGGGGGGAAGACTTCAGTTGTTCACAGAGACCTGGCGGGAGACGATCAAAGACAGATGGGTGCTCTCCGCAGTAAATCGGGGATACAAGTTGGAGTTAAAAGAGTCTCCTCCTTCCCATTTTATGTGGTCAGGCATGCCGAAAGACCCTCTGAAAAGAAGGTGTCTCCTAGTGGCGTTAGAACAACTATTGCTCCAAGGAGTAATTATGGAGGTTCCTATGGAAGAGTGGGGGTTGAGTTTCTACTCAAACCTTTTCACAGTCCCGAAACCAAACGGGGACATAAGACCCATATTGGACCTAAAGAGTCTAAACAAATTTCTAAACGTCCGGTCCTTCCGGATGGAGTCGATCCGATCGGTCACCGCTGCCCTACAGGGGGAGGAATGGTTAGCCTCGATCGACATCAAAGATGCTTACTTGCATGTTCCCATCTTTCCAGGTCATCAAAAATTTCTACGCTTTGCAGTAGAAGGGCGCCATTTTCAGTTCAGAGCCTTACCATTCGGTCTGGCCACAGCACCACGAGTGTTCACAAAAATTCTGGCCCCACTGTTGGCCGATCTAAGAACACGAGGTGTAACGATAATGGCATACCTACACGACCTGTTGTTGATGGACCACTCAGTTGCCAAGCTAGAAGTGGTAATTGTCGATACAATCAAGTATCTAGAATCTCACGGTTGGGTCATCAACCTGGACAAGTCAGCCCTACAGCCAGTGAAAAACCTGGTATATCTAGGGCTACGGCTGGATTCAGACCAGAGGAAGATTTTCTTACCTCTAGACAAGGTATCCTCTTTGAGGGGCTTGGTCCGTCTGCTTTGTGCAAAAAGACAGCCGTCCATACGCCTGTGCATGAGGCTGCTAGGAAAGATGGTAGCATCATTCGAAGCTGTGCCATACGCCCAATTCCACTCAAGGAATTTACAGAGGGCCATATTGTCAGCCTGGAACGGAAAAATTCAGGCTCTAGACTTCCCGATGGCTTTGTCCCCTTCCGGTCGGAAGAGTCTCAGCTGGTGGTTGATCCCCCAGAATCTCCAGAAGGGAAAACCCTTCAGTCCGATATCCTGGAAGGTGGTCACTACCGATGCCAGCCTTATAGGCTGGGGGGCAGTACTGGAGCAATGGTCTCTCCAGGGCAGATGGTCAAATGTAGTAAAAACCCTGCCCATCAATCTCTTAGAGATACGAGCAGCCCGGTATGCCCTAGTAGCCTGGGCATCCAGACTCCAAGGGTCCCCTGTCAGAATTCAATCAGACAATGCCACAGCAGTGGCATATATCAATCATCAGGGAGGCACCAGGAGTCGTGCAGTCCAGAGGGAAGTAAGTCACATCCTGGAATGGGCAGAAAAGCATGTCCCATGTATGTCAGCTGTCTTCATTCCAGGGGTGGAGAATTGGAAGGCGGACTTTCTAAGTCGCCAACAGTTATGCCCAGGGGAATGGTCCCTTCATCCCGAGGTCTTCCGAGCAATATGTCAGCGGTGGGGAACACCGGATGTAGATCTGCTAACATCCAGATTCAACGCAAAGGTGGACAGATTTGTCTCCCGGACAAGGGATCCCCTCGCTTGCGGCTCGGATGCTCTGGTGTTCCCTTGGAATCAGTTCAGACTGATATATGCATTCCCTCCGCTACAATTGTTGCCTCGACTCCTTCGCAGAGTCAGGTTGGAAAAGAAGCCAGTGATCTTGGTGGCTCCAGCGTGGCCCCGAAGGGCCTGGTACGCGGAGATCATCAAAATGTCTGTGGGGAGTCCTTGGACCCTTCCACGTCGTCCGGACCTGCTTTCACAAGGGCCGATATACCACCCTTCCTTACTAACTCTAAGTTTAACGGCCTGGCTATTGAATCCCACATCCTAAAGAAGAGAGGTCTCTCTAACTCTGTGGTATCAACTATAATCAATGCCAGGAAGCCTGTATCCAGGCAGATCTACTATAGAGTTTGGAAGGCGTACATCACTTGGTGCGAGGCCAGAAAGTGGCATCCACGTAAGTACGTTATAGGCAGAATTCTGGACTTCCTACAGTGGGCTGTAGACAGGAAGTTTGCCTTAAGTACTATCAGGGGTCAGGTTTCGGCCTTATCAATACTATTTCAAAGGCCCCTGGCTATGCATTCACTTGTCAAATCCTTTATGCAAGGGGTGACTCGTATTATTCCACCAATTAAACCTCCCATATGTCCATGGGATCTAAATTTGGTTCTGTCGGTTCTGCAGAAGCAGCCATTTGAACCTTTGCGGCACATTTCCTTGGTTCTACTCACCAGAAAATTGATATTTTTAGTAGCCATATGCTCGGCTAGAAGAGTGTCGGAAGTAGCCGCCATGTCCTGTAAAGAGCCATATCTGGTTATTCATGAGGACAGAGTAGTATTACGTCCTCACCCAGCCTTTCTTCCTAAGGTGGTATCGAGGTTTCACTTGAACCAGGATGTGGTTCTTCCTTCTTTTCCCCAAACCGAGCTCGGTAGAGGAAAAGTTATTGCATTCTTTGAATGTAGTAAGAGCAGTTAAAGCTTATCTAAAAGTCACTGCTCAGATTCGTAGAACGGATTCTTTGTTTGTTCTGCCGGAAGGCCCCAGAAAGGGTCAGGCAGCATCAAAATCTACTTTAGCCAAGTGGATTCGACAGGTCATAATACAAGCCTATGGCTTGAGAAGTAGACCGCCTCCGTTCAAAGTTAGGGCGCACTCCACGAGAGCAGTTGGAACTTCATGGGCAGTGCATCACCAGGCCTCCCTGGCTCAAATTTGTAAGGCCGCAACATGGTCTTCAGTACACACGTTTACTAGGTTCTACCAGGTGGACGTTAGAAGTCAGGAGGATGTCGCCTTTGGCGCAGTGTGTTGCAGGCCGCAAAAGATCCTCATGCCTGATGGCGCCCAGCTTATGTATGGTATATCCCCCCCTCATTTGGCATTGCTTTGGGACGTCCCACATAGTAATGACTATGCCGCTCTGTGTCCCGTGATGTATGAACAAGAAAGTAGGATTTTTAAAACAGCTTACCTGTAAAATCCTTTTCTTGGAGTACATCACGGGACACAGAGCTCCCACCCCTCTTTTGGGGACACGTATTGCTTTGCTACAAAACTGAGGTGCTCCCGGATGGGAGGGGCTTATATAGGGGAGGGTACTTCCTGTTTTGGAAGTTGCCAGTGCCAGCACCTGAAGGTAATTCTATATAACCCACATAGTAATGACTATGCCGCTCTGTGTCCCGTGATGTACTCCAAGAAAAGGATTTTACAGGTAAGCTGTTTTAAAAATCCTACTTTCTCCATTAATATTAAATTTAGTTCCTCGCGCAGCCGAGTTAGTTTTTCCTCAATCTGAATCGTTTGCGACTTCTTATGTGTCATTTCTAGGGTACGGATCTCCCCCAGCAGGTTTTCTAGCTTAGCTCCCATTCAACGTTTTCTACGTGCCCCTAATGATATCAAGATACCTCTGATATAACATTTGTGTGTTTCCCATAGGCATGTTGATGTCACTTCTTCAGACTCATTTAATGCGAAAAAAGTTTCCAATTCTTGGGCTATCTGTGTCTCACACTCTGTTTCTTTCAACAGAGTCTCATTTAACTTCCATTGCCATTCTCGGGTTGTTGCTTCTCCCCATTCTAATACACAATTAGTTGGGGCATGATCTGATAGCGTGCGTGTCCCGATGTTAGTTTCCGTTATATACTGCAGGGCATTTTGTGATATAAACACGTAATCTATCCTAGAATATGTTTTGTGTTTTGCTGAAAAAAAAGTATAGTCCCTGTCGTGTACGTGTAGAGTTCTCCAGCTATCCCTGACTTGCAATTCCTGGAGCAGTCTTTTTGCTTTTCGTAATTTAATATATGACAAGTGTGAAGTGCCCCTGGAAACATCTAAAGTCGGGTCTAGCGCCATGTTTAAGTCTGCCCCCTTTACCAAAATCCCCTCTTTATTTTGGGATATTATGGTAGTATATTTTACCAGAGCTGCCACCTGGCCCTCGTTGGGCAAATAAAGATTAACTAACGTAACTTTTTGATCGTATATTAGCCCTTTTACAATCAAGAGGCGGCCTTCCTCATCTTGGATTGTATTTACTTCTTTCCACGGTATCTGTTTCGATATAATAATCGAAACTCCCTTTGCATTTGATGTCTGTGATGCACTGTGATAGATCCTCGGGAATCTGTAGTTCCCCAGTCTTGGAATTTTGTTATTTTTTTTAAAATGTGTCTCCTGTAGAAATATTATATGCGATTTCATTCTCCACAATTCCGCCAGCAGCATGTTTCGTTTCTCAGGGGAATTCAATCCCTTAACGTTATAAGATGTAAACGTTATTCTGGTCATCTTGGGATTTACTTTCTTCCCTTTTCTTTTCTTTATTAACCCAGTCCCTTCTTGTCCTACGTTCTACAAAGTACCCCACAGTTACCTGTATCTCAGGTCAGGTCGAGAGAGGTGGGTGGTGAGCGATGAGAACCAAAAAAAAAAAAAAAACACAACACAACCCCCTATATCCTAGCACCCGGATTATCCTTGAGTCCCCAGGATAAAAAATAAGCACAGCAAGCGTCCGTGAGCCCACTGGAGGAGAGGCGTATCTAGTGGGGGGAGTAGTTATGCTGCAATGGAGATTTGCAACAATGGAGATGGAGACTTCCCTTCCCATACACCCTCTTTTTCCTGCACACTTTCCCCCTTCCTATTAGTGCCCCCTAGTTCTCTCACTTGGGTTTATATGTACACCAATTCTCTTCGACATGTATTTATCTTCTTTTTTTTCTAAAAAAAAAGGACAACTACCTTCAACTACATACACTTGGAATTTGTTTAATTTACATTAGACATACCCCTCGTAATTACATATAATTACACATTCAATAATCCCACATTAACTCGTACAGATCCATATCCCCAATCGTCAAAAAAAAAAAAAAAGGGAGGAAAAGGAGAGATGTAGTCCATGTCGGGGAGATCCTACATAGTCCTACTGAATATCTATATCTATTTATTTATTTATTTATTCCCCCCCCCCCCCTCCCCTGATCTAGACTTCTGTCTCCCAAACTTCCAATCTAGACAATCTAGACTTCTGTCCTATATCTTACTCCATATACTGTATCTATAATATATCTTCCTCAGGTATCCCTTATACACATTTTGGAGGGTGGGTATACTTCCTTCTCCTACCTCCTTTATCCAGCTAGTATTACTTGGTCCTCCACTTAGCTTTCCCCTATCTATTATATTAATCCCTCATTCGCCCTCTTTTATCCCTTCCCTTACCCCCTACAGAGCGATGCCCTGTTATCTGTGTAATAAACCAAAAAAGAAAAAGAAAAGAATATGCATCTAGCAAAAGAAACATACACGTGTCATAGTGTCATATTGATATGTATATTGCCACCCCCTTAAGTTTCTTCCCTATGTAATAAAGAGGGAAGAAAAAGAAAAAATATTATATAAATAAAAAAGAAAACACAACACCCAGAAATGGGTGTGTACACAAACATTACATCCAATTCCCCCCTTTATGTGCAATATGTGACTTCTTTACCCTACTAGTCTCTTCCCATCCCTACCCATCCACCCCTCCTCCCCCCCCCAAAACAGGCCAAAAAAAAGACCCCACTCCTGTGATCCAAAAAAAAAAGGGGAGTGTCCCCTAAACTATATTATATGTGTATACTTGTGTACGTATATGCATATATTTCATATATTTATTGTTTATACATCCCTTCTCCTACCCCCACCAACTCCTCCCTTCCCTCCCTATTTCTAAGTGTCTATGCTTCTGTATTATAGCGTATACCCCCCCCCCCCCCTCATTTTCTACCTCTCTTCTCATTAATGCAACACTGGAGATCCACTCTCACCCCTTTATAATATCATATTTGCCCATGAATACTTTTTCTTATATCCATAGATATCTATAAATATTTACACAATCATTTAGACATATTTCTCTATTCCCCTCCCATCCCTCCTCTCCCTCCTCCCCCGAAACAACAAAACCACCTCAAACATATAGGGGGGAGAAGGAGACCTCTGGCTATGTTTTGACTACGCTTACTCTGTTTACCTTTTTATTATTTATTATTAAACTAGTGTGATTTAACTGTACTTCTGTCTCGGTCTAATTCATGGTTTCCGACAGTCGGGCCCTCAGGCCACCTCCATGAAGTCTGTTTCTGATTGTTTGTTTAGAGACATTCACACCAGTGGCCTGCTGGAGGTCATTTTGTAGGGCTCTGGCAGTGCTCATCCTGTTCCTCCTTGGACAAAGGAGCAGATACCGGTCCTGCTGATGGTTTAAGGACCTTCTATGGCTCTGTCCAGCTCTCCTAGAGTAACTGCCTGTCTCCTGGAATCTCCTCCATGCTCTTGAGACTGTGCTGGGAGACACGGCAAAGCTTCTGGCAATGACACATATTGATGTGCCATCCTGGAGGAGTTGGACTGCCTGTGCAACCTTTATAGGGTCCAAGTATCTCCTCGTGCTACCAGTAGTGACACTGACCCTAGCCAAATGCAAAACTAGTGAGAAACAGTCAGAAAAGATGAGTAGGGAAAAAAAATGGCAGACACCTCCACCTGAAAAAACATTCCTGTTTTGGAGGTCGTCTCATTGTTGCCCATCTAGTGCACCTGTTGTTAATTTTAATTAACAGCAAAGCAGCTGAAACTGATTAACAACCCCCTCTGCTACTTAACTGACCAGATCAATATCCCAATATCACAGGAGTTCTGATTCAAAAGTATCCCTCTAATTTTTTTGAGTTGTGTATGTATAAATATATATATATATATATATAAAAAACAGCGCTAATGTTGATTTATAATAGTAGTCAACACAACATGAAAGTCTTTAGATAGATGTTAGTTAATTCCAGTGCTTCATAATAGTGTCCATAGGTGATTCTAAAGAGATTGTAGAGTTCACCTTCCACCGACCCTCCAGATCCACCACGTGAATACACACACCCCTTAGGGGTTAACACTCACCAGACCACCAATGAATAAGGGCATTGAACAGATGGTAATCTTATCCAGACCAAACAAGGGAAAACTGCATCAATCAGGGGGATATCAAAGTGTATTGGGCTCCCAAAAAACAAACAGAGGACAAAACATAGCGTAATCCTGTTTATTTTAAAAAGATCCCCTTCACAGATTATGTCCCCTCAAGCATTAAACGTACATCAACATATTCCAATATGAGCAAAAGTAAAAGTGTAGTTGCACTTCACCGTCTCCGCTGTCCGGCGTGTAGCACCAGAGCCGCAAGCTGAATTACTTGCTTCCTCCTTCCTGGTTCTCCGGGCGGTGGAGCGCAATCACACACTTCCAACGTGTCGTGTAGGGCGTAACTTGTTTTTTGGGAGCCCAATACACTTTGATATCCCCCTGATTGATGCAGTTTTCCATTGTTTGGCCTGGATAAGATTACCATCTGTTCAATGCCCTTATTCATTGGTGGTCTGGTGAGTGTTAACCCCTAAGAGGTATGTGTATTCACGTGGTGGATCTGGAGGGTCGGTGGAAGGTGCACTCTACAATCTCTTTAGAATCACCTATGGACACTATTATGAAGCACTGGAATTAACTAACATCTATCTAAAGACTTTCATGTTGTGTTGACTACTATTATAAATCAACATTAGCGCTGTTTTGTAGTATTAATTGATACAGATTACTGTTTTCATGTTTTATACTATTTTTTTTATATAATTTGCCATGTTTTAAACAGCTGCTGTAGTATTTTCTTTACCTATTTGGGGTGTAAGAGACTACATTTATATATATGTGTATTTATATATATATATATATATATATATATATATATAGAGAGAGAGAGATATTTTCTGTCAAACCCACTGCCTCTCTGTGGACGTTTACCATATTGTCCCAGTCTTTTTGCTGTGTTTTGCAAATAATTGTTCCATAGGCGCTGAGCGGTGTATTATAGGCCTTTGAATACACCCTTTTTTATTTAAAATATATATAATAGGATTTTTAAAACAGCTTACCTGTAAAATCCTTTTCTTGGAGTACATCACGGGACACAGAGCGACATAGTCATTACTATGTGGGTTATATAGAATTACCTTCAGGTGCTGGCACTGGCAACTTCCAAAACAGGAAGTACCCTCCCCTATATAAGCCCCTCCCATCCGGGAGTACCTCAGTTTTGTAGCAAAGCAATACGTGTCCCCAAAAGAGGGGTGGGAGCTCTGTGTCCCGTGATGTACTCCAAGAAAAGGATTTTACAGGTAAGCTGTTTTAAAAATCCTATTTTCTTGTTCATACATCACGGGACACAGAGCGACATAGTCATTACTATGTGGGACGTCCCAAAGCAATGCCAAATGAGGGGGGGGGATACACCATACATAAGCTGGGCGCCATCAGGCATGAGGATCTTTTGCGGCCTGCAACACACTGCGCCCAAAGGCGACATCCTCCTGACTTCTAACGTCCACCTGGTAGAACCTAGTAAACGTGTGTACTGAAGACCATGTTGCGGCCTTACAAATTTGAGCCAGGGAGGCCTGGTGATGCACTGCCCATGAAGTTCCAACTGCTCTCGTGGAGTGCGCCCTAACTTTGAACGGAGGCGGTCTCCTTCGCAAGCCATAGGCTTGTATTATGACCTGTCGAATCCACTTGGCTAAAGTAGATTTTGATGCTGCCTGACCCTTTCTGGGGCCTTCCGGCAGAACAAACAAGGAATCCGTTCTACGAATCTGAGCAGTGGCTTTTAGATAAGTTTTAACTGCTCTTACTACATCCAAAGAATGCAATAACTTTTCCTCTACCGAGCTTGGTTTGGGGAAAAAAGAAGGAAGAACCACATCCTGGTTCAAGTGAAACCTCGATACCACCTTAGGAAGAAAGGCTGGGTGAGGGCGTAATACTACTCTGTCCTTATGAATAACCAGATATGGCTCCTTACAGGACATGGCGGCTAATTCCGACACTCTTCTAGCCGAGCATATGGCTACTAAAAATATCAATTTTCTGGTGAGTAGAACCAAGGAAATGTGCCGCAAAGGTTCAAACGGCTGCTTCTGCAGAACCGACAGAACCAAATTTAGATCCCATGGGCATATGGGAGCTTTAATCGGTGGAATAATACGAGTCAACCCTTGCATAAAGGATTTGACAAGTGAATGCATAGCCAGGGGCCTTTGAAATAGTATTGATAAGGCCGAAACCTGGCCCTTGATAGTACTTAAGGCAAACTTCCTGTCTACAGCCCACTGTAGGAAGTCCAGAATTCTGCCTATAACGTACTTACGTGGATGCCATTTTCTGGCCTCGCACCAAGTGATGTACGCCTTCCAAACTCTATAGTAGATCTGCCTGGATACAGGCTTCCTGGCATTGATTATAGTTGATACCACAGAGTTAGAGAGACCTCTCTTCTATAGGATGTGGGATTCAATAGCCAGGCCGTTAAACTTAGAGTTAGTAAGGAAGGGTGGTATATCGGTCCTTGCGAAAGCAGGTCCGGACGACGTGGAAGGGTCCAAGGACTCCCCACAGACATTTTGATGATCTCAGCGTACCAGGCCCTTCGGGGCCACGCTGGAGCCACCAGGATCACCGGCTTCTTTTCCAACCTGACTCTGCGAAGGAGTCGAGGCAACAATTGTAGCGGAGGGAATGCATATATCAGTCTGAACTGATCCCAAGGGAACACCAGAGCATCCGAGCCGCAAGCGAGGGGATCCCTTGTCCGGGAGACAAATCTGTCCACCTTTGCGTTGAATCTGGATGCTAGCAGATCTACATCCGGTGTTCCCCACCGCTGACATATTGCTCGGAAGACCTCGGGATGAAGGGACCATTCCCCTGGGCATAACTGTTGGCGACTCAGAAAGTCCGCCTTCCAATTCTCCACCCCTGGAATGAAGACAGCTGATATACATGGGACATGCTTTTCTGCCCATTCCAGGATGTGACTTACTTCCCTCTGGGCTGCACGACTCCTGGTGCCTCCCTGATGATTGATATATGCCACTGCTGTGGCATTGTCTGATTGAATTCTGACAGGGGACCCTTGGAGTCTGGATGTCCAGGCTACTAGGGCATACCGGGCTGCTCGTATCTCTAAGAGATTGATGGGCAGGGTTTTTACTACATTTGACCATCTGCCCTGGAGAGACCATTGCTCCAGTACTGCCCCCCAGCCTATAAGGCTGGCATCTGTAGTGACCACCTTCCAGGATATCGGACTGAAGGGTTTTCCCTTCTGGAGATTCTGGGGGATCAACCACCAGCAGAGACTCTTCCGAACGGAAGGGGACAAAGCCATCGGGAAGTCTAGAGCCTGAATTTTTCCGTTCCAGGCTGACAATATGGCCCTCTGTAAATTCCTTGAGTGGAATTGAGCGTATGGCACAGCTTCGAATGATGCTACCATCTTTCCTAGCAGCCTCATGCACAGGCGTATGGACGGCTGTCTTTTTGCACAAAGCAGACGGACCAAGCCCCTCAAAGAGGATACCTTGTCTAGAGGTAAGAAAATCTTCCTCTGGTCTGAATCCAGCCGTAGCCCTAGATATACCAGGTTTTTCACTGGCTGTAGGGCTGACTTGTCCAGGTTGATGACCCAACCGTGAGATTCTAGATACTTGATTGTATCGACAATTACCACTTCTAGCTTGGCAACTGAGTGGTCCATCAACAACAGGTCGTCTAGGTATGCCATTATCGTTACACCTCGTGTTCTTAGATCGGCCAACAGTGGGGCCAGAATTTTTGTGAACACTCGTGGTGCTGTGGCCAGACCGAATGGTAAGGCTCTGAACTGAAAATGGCGCCCTTCTACTGCAAAGCGTAGAAATTTTTGATGACCTGGAAAGATGGGAACATGCAAGTAAGCATCTTTGATGTCGATCGAGGCTAACCATTCCTCCCCCTGTAGGGCAGCGGTGACCGATCGGATCGACTCCATCTGGAAAGACCGGACGTTTAGAAATTTGTTTAGACTCTTTAGGTCCAATATGGGTCTTATGTCCCCGTTTGGTTTCGGGACTGTGAAAAGGTTTGAGTAGAAACCCAACCCCCACTCTTCCATAGGAACCTCCATAATTACTCCTTGGAGCAATAGTTGTTCTAACGCCAATAGGAGAGACCCTCTTTTCAGAGGGTCTCTTGGCATGCCTGACCACATAAAATGGGAAGGAGGAGACTCTTAACTCCAACTTGTATCCCAGAGTTACTGCGGAGAGCACCCATCTGTCTTTGATCGTCTCCCGCCAGGTCTCTGCGAACAACTGAAGTCTTCCCCCCACCCGTTTGAGTGGGGGCAGCTCTTCATAGGCTTGACTTGGAGGCTGGTTTAGTACCCCTTCGGATCCAGGGTTTCTTATTACCCTGTGACTGTCCCTGATTTTTACCCCCTGAGTTTGACCGAGGAGGCCGTCGGAACTGCTTAGTAGCAGACGTCGCAGGGATAGGAGAGGTAGTCCTCTTAAAAGATGGACCCCTAGACCTCTTCTTACTCGGTAAGAGAGTACTTTTACCACTGGAAATCTTCTGGATATACTTATCCAGGTCTTCGCCAAAAAGGCGTTCCCCATGAAATGGGAAGCTAACTAAGAGCTTCTTACAGGGAGCTTCAGCAGACCAGTTCTTGAGCCACAGAAGCCTACGCATATGTACCAAAGACAGCGTGAGGCGGGAGGCCTGATGGATAGAATCCTTGATGGCGTCAACCGCAAAGCATAATGCTCTAGGCAGATCAGCCAGAGCCTGGGCCTGCTGGTCTGGCAAATCCCTCAGGACCATTTTCATCTGATCCTTTAAAGCTTGGCAGACCCCAATAGCTGCCACTGCTGGCTGTGTAACAGCCCCTGCTGTGGAAAAAGCAGATTTTAAATAAAGATTCCAATTTTTTATCTACTGGATCTTTGAACATTTGAACATTATCTACTGGGCATGTCAGTGATTTGTTCACAGAAGAGATGGCTGCATCCACCGTAGGAACATTCCATCTCTGGGTGAACTTTTCCTCCATGGGATAGATCACCGGAAATTTCTTAGGCGGAACAAATAGTTTATCAGGATGTTCCCAGTCCTGGTATACAAGTCCTTCCAATAATGGATGTATTGGAAAGGAGCAATTAACCTGGGGAGCTTTTAGCGACCCCAATGAGGAGACAGCAGTAGTTGATGGTTCAACAAGAGGCATTTTAAATGCAGATCGAACCATGTCAGTTAGGGTCTGGACCCACAATCTTTCAGTCTGTGATGCTGAAAATGGTTCATCTACTGTCGATTCCTCAAAAACAGAGTTAACCTCCTCCTGATCCCCTTCAGGTAGGTCGGTCCCTTCCCGGGACTGTTGCTCTGCCAACAGGCACTCTAATGGAGGTGATGGAGATCTGGCGCGCTTTCTTTCCTGTAGAGAAGAAGCGATCAATGCTGCCAATCTCTGCTCCAATCCCTCCAGAGTTGAGGCAAAAACCTCCTCTGTTATATATGCAGGAGCAGGTGGACTGAGGACAGCCGCAGTACCTGGCACTCCCGGGGGTTCCTTATGGGTATTAACCTCTGATTTCTCAGGGGAGGAGGGTGCAGATGACTGCTCCAGATCCTCAGAGCCCGATGGAGACCCCCTACACTTCCTGAGAGGTATATCTCGGAGTTTTTTAGGCGGCATATTCCTTAGTTCAAAGCTGAGGTATTCCAGCCGCAATACACCCCTTTACTGAAATAGTCTAATGCAATTTGCTGCTATGTACATCAGTGGGCATCTACTAATGCGTCTTTCTGGGGCTGCATGTATCAACCGCCCGCTGTAAGCCCCTTTACCATGCTACCAGCTCCTTTTCATGCTCTGTGTCCATAGCAAGCAGCGTGGACTGAGTCCTTTTATCTTGCTGGGACGCCCGCACATGCGCAGAAGCGCTGGGCGCACAGAGCGCGTCATCCGCCAGGCTCCTCCCCCTTTTTTGAAGCTAAATCTATAAAAAGAAAGCGTGTGTGCGCGCGCGCGTGCACGTGTGCGCTCTTGGCGCCCTGTAGGGAGAGGAGCCAGGGTCCCTGTTTCACCAGGACTCGGGGATGGAAGGAAACTACTTGGCAGCATGACAGAGGAATGCAGCTTCCCTGATAGAGAGCTCACTCATCTGCCTGGACTTTCACCATGGAAGGAATAGTCCCAAGAAAAAAAGACGTTCCACAGCGGCCTCTAGTGGACAAACACAGGTACCGCACTTTTGTCTTTTTTTTTTTTTTAACCTCCTTTATGAAAAACATTTCCAGGTTTACAGTTTTTAAAACTTCCTTTATGAAAAGACATTTCTAGGATTTCTTAGGCATATACAGCTATTAGCGGGAATACCTTTAGGTAACAGGCAGAAAGACATATTAGGCTTGGGGGTCCCCTCAATAGAACCAAGTTCCTGAGGGGCCCCCACTTACCTTTTCCCCGCCGCAGGACTTTGTTTGGTCCACAGAAGCCCAAACTTCACCTCTCACGGCAGGCATTGTACTAGACCTTCAGGGACCGGGTTCCCAAGGATTCCACTCCCCTGGACCTGTATAGCACCCTGCACAGATAGCCTCTTGGTTTTGGGTATGACCAGAGTTCTGGATCCCAGGGTCCAGCCCTCCTAAGAGAGGCATTACAGGCAAAACCCTGCTCTTCTCTGCAAGGCCCGGGTACCGACCGTTTAGCTATGAAGCTTTTTTGGTCGGATCCGGAATAGCTTGCTAAGGCCCAGAGAACCTGTACACAAGCCCAGATGAATACATGTTAACCTTGGCCAACACCTTAGACACTGGCAAAAAACTGAGGTACTCCCGGATGGGAGGAGCTTATATAGGGGAGGGTACTTCCTGTTTTGGAAGTTGCCAGTGCCAGCACCTGAAGGTAATTCTATATAACCCACATAGTAATGACTATGTCGCTCTGTGTCCCGTGATGTATGAACAAGAAATATATATATATATATATATATATATATATATATATATATATATGAAGCACTACCCCCGAAGGAGCTGCTGGTTTTGTTTTGGGTCTGTCCTCTGATGCTCAACCCCTTAACTGGCTCGACCCTTCCCTTAGCACAGCTGGTAGCAGAAGAATTGTGAAACCCAATGGTTATGGAGGAACACAATTCTGCATGTAAATATATGACAGTAATTGCACAGATAATGGAAATGTTACCTTCCTACACTTGGGATCCTTCAGGGTAATAAAGAATACTGCAAGCAAATGTATACTTAAACAAATATATTGTTTACTGTATCAAAAGTTAATGGACATATAATAACAGTTATATGTGGGCTAATAATTTCTAATGACTCTACAGGGCCCTGTAGGAGTCAACAATATTATTTGAATATAGATTCTAACAACACTAATCCCTGCTCCTTATGATTAAACAAGTCTAAGCTCGCGAGCTCCCCCTAGCGGGCAATACCTCCCCAGGTCCCTTTGAAGTAGTTCCAGTCAGGCCTGACACAGATTATACTAATAGTTCCTTGAGGGTGGGAATCTTTGCTAGCAAAACGTTGGTGCACTTGTTAATTGTAATCCAAAGGAGAGGAGCATATGAACTAAACTCCCGCAATGCTTTCGGGGGTGGAACTGACAGTCAGTATAACGCCAGTCCTAACTACGCAGTTAACTCACACTGCGTTATGTCCCAAAATATGTGTATCTCACTACTGAGGGTGGCGGTGGGCCTTCTAAAGTCACAGGCCTAACAGAAGGTTGTAGATTCTGGGCAGGTGCCCGCTCACCCGGACAGGCCTAGTCCGCCTGACACACTCTACGGCCGGTACCTTGATCTCTGACCTTCCCACGATACACAGTCTCTGGTCCCTCTTTCAGCAGTGATAGATATCAGTTGGTAGACCAATTCTGATCCGAAGATGGTGCAGACCGGTTACACGGGAAGAGGTCCCTCTCTGGCTCGATGATCCTCCGCAAGGTTGTAGTCCCAGGCTTTGGGCCTAGTCACTCTGACAGCAGGCCTCACACACTTCCTGCTTGGTTGAGTGCGGAGTTCAGAGAGAGCGAGCGCGGCCCCGCCTCTCCTTTAAGTAGCCTCCCCCAACAGGCAGTGTGGGGGTTGTGATGCATTATGGGAGTACAGCTGCACTGTGGGTACCATAGTCCACAAGGTATCCACGGTAACGGAGTCTCTCTCTCTCCCTGTACTCTAAGTTCCACCCGCATTGTTAAATATCAAAACAATAGTCTGTAACGTAGTAACCAGAACTCCGGAGGAGGGTTTTGGAGTAAATACATATTACAGCAGTCCATAACAATAGAACCCTGCTATATATATATATTAGACATGTGCAATTTGTTTAGTTACGAAATTCGTTATTCGTCAAAATTCGTTATATTCGTTGATTCGTAAACATATGAATGAACGAACGGTTTGATGAAATTACAAACGAACAACGAATTATCGAAAAGAACGAATATGGAAAACAACGAAAATAAGAATTTAGTAAATTTGAAACAGCTAAAATACGAAAAAGTTAAAAACGAAAACATAAAAACAACAAAAATACGGAACAAAGATCAAAAAATAACGAAAATCAAAATGAATGAAAACACGAAATTACGAATATTCGTAAAACGTAAAACAAAACAACGAAAATTACGAACAAAGATCCATATTAACGAAAATTGAAATGAACAAAAAAAAAATTACGAATCTTTGCAAAATGGAAATCAAAACAACGAAAATTCGAAAAAACTTAAATTCTATTTCGTTAGTTCTGAATTAGTTCTGGACGTTGGCCAATGGCCAATAAGCTTGTCCCTTCCCCTGAAGAGGTTGTCTCTTCCCCAATTGAGCTTGTTTCTTATTCCCTTGTGTGTTTTTCTGTGTTATGCCGCGTACACACGACCATTTTTAATGTTATTGGAAAAAACTGAGTTTTTCTCGACGTGATTCTTCTCAAGCCTGCCTTGCCTACACACAATCGTTTTTAATGACCAAATAAAAAAATGGCATTTTTGTCGTTATGAAAAACGGTCGTGTGTACGCGGCATTAGACTGCAGTGCATTCCATCCAGAGTTCAGATAGGTTGTGGCTGGGTAGGTTGCACTGTTCTGTTGGATTTGTAAGTAAAGTTGTGACTTGTGAGAGAGAAATTCTTTGTTTCTTAGGCATACTCTGTCTAGATTCTAATTTCTATATTTGTATTTTGTAATATCTCTGACATATTTTTGTTTTCTCCTATTCTGAAACATTATGTAAAATTACGAATTATGCCCCGATTACGAATCTACGAAAACAATGTTACAAAAGTACGAATAAATGAGACGGTCAATCTCACGAAAGTACGAATTACAAAATTACGACGAGTAGTGTTTTGAATAAATGGAAAATGTATTCTAACAAAAGTACGAATGTAATTAAATCTACAAAAGTACGATTTTCCAATCAACGGAAATTAGACACGAAAATACGAATCATTGCAAATCAACGAAAATATAGTTCTTACGAAAATACGAACGCAGCCGAATATAAAATATAACGTAAATACGAATTTCGAATCAACGAAAATTAGACTAACGGAAAAACGAATCAACGGAAAAATAACCCTTACGGAAATACGAACGAGTCTGAATACGATAAACCACGTCTTACGAAATTACGGATCGTTCGAATCCACGGAAACGCACAGAAACTAAACCAAACTAAACAAATTTTTATGTTGTGCACATGTCTAATATATATATATATATATATATATATATATATATATGTAGCGCACCCACCTATCCCCCTCCTGCATTTAACTCGGCTCCTCGCAGGGGGAGACAGGCACACCGCACCACAAGCCCGTACCCTCCTGTGTAAGGAGGTTGAGCTGTGTTATTTTTGGGTCTGGTCTGCAGCCAGAGTAAAAATCCTCCTGAGAATGATTCTCACCTCTACCATGTGTAGATGCAAGTCCTTGACTTCCCCAGTAACGTAAATGTCCACACCAGCTGAAACTCCAACTCAGTATTTAGTCTCACTTTGTAATAAACAGTCTCTTTGGATAGGAAAGGCTTGTAGCAAAGGAAACAGGACAGCCGAAGGTGTGGAGGAGGTCCAGGCACAAACGTAGCTCAAACTCTTCACTGCTCAGATTCTCAAACAGTTTTAGGCGCACAGTCTCTGCCACAGACCACAAAGTTGGTCTCTGCCACAGACCTGGTGAATAAGGCCCCTGCCACGGACCTGATGAACTTGAACTCCCTTCCTAGAATATGGCCGCTATCAAGGAGAAGATGTCCCCCCAGAGAGTCAACAGACCCTTCCTTCACCATGACTCCCACATTGGTTGCTCAGAATGATCCTCCCTTCTCTTAGGGTGTGGGTCCCCTCGCAAGGCGGCACCCTGGACTCCTCAATCCCTAGCGGACCCCAGCCGAATGCGCTGGGCCCGAGCCGTCGCTGCAGCTCCCGAGTCTCCATACCCAGACGGACAGGAACGGTGAGGTAGTACCTCACTCCAGGCTGAAGGTGCCTGAGGTGGAACCGGAACACAGCCTCCGGCCCGAGGGCACCCGGAGATGAGCCACACGCACTCCCAGGCTGAAGGTGCCTGGGGGTGGACCCCGATCAGAAGATGTCTGCCCCTTTTATATCCTCTCCTGGCATGCACAGCAGGTTCCCCGCCCCACTGTACGGCTGCCGAGAGGGGTCACAAAAGGCACAGCACTGTATTGATAGTTCAACCCCGGCCCAATATGGCAGCGCCACCCATAGGCCACAGGGAACTTCACACCAATACTATCCCCTGAGGACAAAAAAATGGTCCATAACTCCTAACAATTTAAGGTGCCTGAGCCTGGTTACCACTCAGACACTTCCCCTAAATTGAACACCCCGCTTCATATATATATATATAAAAAGTTTTGCCTTCAGTTATACTTTAAGGAAGAATTCCAGGGGTGGCATTTTTTACACCATTACATTGGTCAAGCTTGGACCAATGTAACTATACATACAGTATACCATACCTGTGAGATAACTCTAGAGGCTAGAAAACACTGCTCAGTATAGGCACCTTTCAGAGAATGTTTTTCATCTCCTCAGTGAATGAAAACTGTTCTCTGATTGGGTAAAGTGGACCTTTTCTAGTCCAATCAGACATTGCTTTATTCACTGAATAAGTACTGTATGTGCTGCTGCTGGGGGCCACTCCAGCATTAAAATGAACCTGTTGCTTTACCATGCATGAGTAAAGCAAATAATTATATGTATCTATTTGAAACATAGATTTTGCTGGACTCTTTCGCTTCAATACAATTTTTTTGAAAATGAATGAGGAAATTGTCTGAAGCAGCATTAAAAAATACACAAAACTGTTAATCGGTGTTGATCCAATGAGAAATGAAAACATGCACATTTTCACCTTTTCTGAACAGGCTTAGCCAAATACATTGTTCATTTATGTAGAAACTCAGATTCGATTTAGCTTTAGTGCATTTGCTCGTGCTGTTTTGCATGTGTCTGCCTAACTCTAATAACACGTAATTTTGTAAAACGTCTATGTAAAGTTGAAAAATGACTTAATTTCAATACAAATGTTTCATTTGCAAGGTTCTGCAGACCTCTTCAAGGAGAAATTGAGACTGCTTGGAAAACCTAAGGATTTTAAATGAAAAGTCATGTATGGCACAAGATTAAAACAAAGCAGTCAGAGTGCCGATATGTACACAGGGAAGAAATATCAATGTAAGATTAAACGTGACATTCAGCCACAGGAATCGCAAGACGTTTCTCATCGCTTCACTGAGATTTTTAATCACAGTCAGGGAATGAGCAGCCCAACAGCAACATAGCTGTAAGAGAAAAGAGGGTGCTACGGATCATTCCTTAAAGCGGAACTAAACCCTTTTATCCTTTTCAGCCATCTTAGCTTCTGTTTGATCTACAACTGCCAAGGTGCTGCACATGTGATCAGTTTTGACACCAGCCATTTGATGGTTTGACAGTTTGGTTGAGAGCACAGGCAAATGTGACAGATAGCAATCCTAGAATGTCACTATTTTTGTAAACCGCTAAATTTATGGGTTTAGTTCTGCTTTAAATGATCTGTCTACCTGAAAATGATATTCTATTTGTAGGTAAGGTCTGTTGGGCTTATACAACATACAGTGGGGCAAATAAGTATTTAGTCAGCCACCAATTGTGCAAGTTCTCCCACTTAAAAAGATGAGGGAGGCCTGTAATTGTCATCATAGGTATACTTCAACTATGAGAGACAAAATGTGGAAACAAATCCAGACAATCACATTGTCTGATTTTTTAAAGAATTTATTTGCAAATTATGGTGGAAAATAAGTATTTGGTCACCTACAAACAAGCAAGATTTCTGTCTCTCACAGACCTGTATCTTCTTCTTTAATGGGCTCCTATGTCCTCCACTCATTACCTGTATTAATGGCACCTGTTTAAACTTGTTATCAGTATAAAAGTCACCTGTCCACAACCTCAAACAGTCACACTCCAAACTCTACTATGGTGAAGACGAAAGAGCTGTCGAAGGACACCAGAAACAAAATTGTAGACCTGCACCAGGCTGGGAAGACTGAATCTGCAATAGGCAAGCAGCTCGGTGTGAAGAAATCAACTGTGGGAGCAATAATTAGAAAATGGAAGACATACAAGACCACTGATAATCTTCCTCGATCTGGGGCTCCACGCAAGATCTCACCCCGTGGGGTCAAAATGATCACAAGAACGGTGAGCAAAAATCCCAGAACCACACGGGGGGACCTAGTGAATGACCTGCAGAGAGCTGGGACCAACGCAACAAAGGCTACCATCAGTAACACACTACGCTGCCAGGGACTCAGATCCTGCAGTGCCAGACATGTCCCCCTGCTTAAGCCAGTACATGTCCGGGCCCGTCTGAGGTTTGCTAGAGAGCATTTGGATGATCCAGAAGAGGATTGGGAGAATGTCATATGGTCGGATGAAAGCAAAGTAGAACTGTTTTGTAGAAACACAACTCGTCGTGTTTGGAGGAGAGAGAATGCTGAGCTGCAACCAGGGATGGACTGGCCATCGGGACTACCGGGAGTTTCCCGGTGGGCCGATGGCTCAGTAGGCCGCTTAAAAAAATTTAATAAAATATATATATTTTTTTTTTGTGGGCCGTTTTTTTTTTTGCAGTTCCGCGGCAGCGGGAGCGTGGCAGCAAACAGCAGGCCCACAAAAAAAAAAAAATTTTTTTTTTATTCTTGTGGGCCGTTTTTTTATGCAGTTCGGAGGCAGCGGGAGCATGGCAGCAAACAGCAGCGGGGATTCAGGTAAGGTGGCCAGCAAGGAGGGCAGTTGGATGTAAAAGCTGAGGAGGGAAAAGAGCTCCACCCCCTCCCTGACCACCGAAGAGGCGAACAGGAGCGAGCGCGGCCACCCCGGCGCTCCCAGAACCTCGATTCCTTCACCTCCTCTCTGCTCCAGGAACCATGCGGCCTGGGCCGGAGGGCAGGCTGACTGGGAGCCCGGAGGAAGAGAAAATGCGCCACTGTAAGGAGCAGAGCAGCGAGAGCACCCCCCGGATCAAGAGGGAGACTCGCCGCTGCCGCTGCTGGCCATCAGGTACCCGGCATCCTACACAAACATGCCAGAACACTGAGACAGCGGGGAGGTGAGCAGAGGAGGGACTGCAGAAAGGGACAGTGCTATGTGGTCGGTCTCAGCCCTCCCCTCTGTCTCTCAGTGCCCCCCTCTGTCTCTCAGTGCCCCCTCTTTCAGCCCCCTCCTCTGTCTTTCAGCCCCCTCCTCTGTCTCTCAGCCCCCCACTATCTCTCAGACCCCCCTCTGTCTCTCAGACCCCCCTCTGTCTCTCAGACCCCTCCTCTATCTTTTAAAACCCTTCCTTTGTCTCTCAGACCCCCCTTCTGTCTCTCAGAACCCCCTTCTGTCTCTCAGACCCCCCTCTGTCTTTCAGTCCCTGTGTCCCCCTCTTTTAGCCCCCTCCTCTGTCTCTCAGCTCCCTCCCTCTGTCTCTCAGCTCCTCCTCTGTCCCTCAGCTCCCCCTCTGTCTCTCAGTGCCCCCCCTCTGTCTCTCAGACCCCCTCTGTCTTTCAGTCCCCATGTCCCCCTCTTTTAGCCCCCTCCTCTGTCTCTCAGCCCCCTCCCTCTGTCTCTTAGCTCCCCCTCTGTCTGTCAGCTCCCCCCTCTTTCTCTCAGCACCCCCCTCTGTCTCTCAGCACCCCCCTTTGTCTCTCAAACCCCCCTCTGTCTTTCAGTCCCCGTGTCCCCCTCTTTTAGCCCCCTCCTCTGTCTCTCAGCTCCCTCCCTCTGTCTCTTAGCTCCCCCTCTGTCTCTCAGCTCCCCTCTCTGTCTCTCAGCTCCCCCCTCTGTCTCTCAGCTCTCCCCTCTATATCTCAGCTCCCCTCCTCTATCTCTCAGCTCTCCTCCTCTATCTCTCAGCTCCCCTCTCTCTCAGACCCCATATGTCTCTCAGCTCCCCTCGGTCTCTCAGCACCCCCCTCGGTCTCTCAGCAACCCCCCTCTGTCTCTCAGACCCCCCTCTGTCTTTCCCCCCTCCTCTATCTCTCAGCACCCCCCCTCTGTCTCTCAGCACCCCCCCTCTGTCTCTCAAACCCCCCTCTGTCTTTCAGTCCCCGTGTCCCCCTCTTTTAGCCCCCTCCTCTGTCTCTCAGCTCCCTCCCTCTGTCTCTTAGCTCCCCCTCTGTCTCTCAGCTCCCCTCTCTGTCTCTCAGCTCCCCCCTCTGTCTCTCAGCTCCCCCTCTGTCTCTCAGCACCCCCCCTCTGTCTCTCAGTGCCCCCTTTTTCAGCCCCCTCCTCTGTCTTTCAGCCCCCTCCTCTGTCTCTCAGACCCCCCTCTGTCTCTCAGACCCCCCCTCTGTCTCTCAGACTCCCCCCTCTGTCTCTCAGACCCCTCCTCTGTCTCTCAGACCCCTCCTCTGTCTCTCAGAACCCCCTTCTGTCTCTCAGACCCCCCTCTGTCTTTCAGTCCCCGTGTCCCCCTCTTTTAGCCCCCTCCTCTGTCTCTCAGCTCCCTCCCTCTGTCTCTCAGCACCCCCCTCTGTCTCTCAGCACCCCCCCTCTGTCTCTCAGCCCCCTCCTCTGTCTCTCAGCCCCCTCCTCTGTCTCTCAGCCCCCTCCTCTATCTCTCAGCTCTCCCCTCTATATCTCAGCTCCCCTCCTCTATCTCTCAGCTCTCCTCCTCTATCTCTCAGCTCCCCTCTCTGTCTCTCAGACCCCATATGTCTCTCAGCTCCCTTCGGTCTCTCAGCACCCCCCCTCTGTCTCTCAGACCCCCCTCTGTCATTCAGTCCCTGTGTCCCCCTCTTTTAGCCCCCTCCCTCTGTCTCTTAGCTCCCCCTCTGTCTCTCAGCTTCCCCCTCTGTCTCTCAGCTTCCCCCTCTGTCTCTCAGCTCCCCCTCTGTCTCTCAGCCCCCTCCTCTGTCTCTCAGCCCCCTCCTCTTTCTCTCAGCCCCCCACTGTCTCTCAGCCCCCTCCTCTATCTCTCAGCTCTCCTCCTCTATCTCTCAGCTCTCCTCCTCTATCTCTCAGCTCTCCTCCTCTATCTCTCAGCTCTCCTCCTCTGTCTCTCAGCTCTCCTCCTCTGTCTCTCAGCTCCCCCCTCTGTCTCTCAGCTCCCCCCTCTGTCTCTCAGCTCCCCCCTCTGTCTCTCAGCTCCCCCTGTCTCTCAGCCCCCTGTCTCTCAGCCCCCCTCTGTCTCTCAGCTTCCTCCCTCTGTCTCTCAGCTCCCTCCTCTTTCTCTCAGCCCCCCACTGTCTCTCAGCTCTCCTCCTCTATCTATCAGCTCTCCTCCTCTATCTCTCAGCTCTCCTCCTCTGTCTCTTAGCTCCCCCCTCTGTCTCTCAGCTTCCCCCTCTGTCTCTCAGCTCCCCCCTCTGTCTCTCAGCTCCCCCCTCTGTCTCTCAGCCCCCTCCTCTGTCTCTCAGCCCCCTCCCCTGGTTTTCAGCTATCCTCCCCTATCCCTCAGCTTCCTCCTCTGTCTCTTAGCTCCCCCCTCTGTCTGTCAGCTCCCCCCTCTGGCTCTCAGCACCCCCCCTCTGTCTCTCAGCACCCCCCCTCTGTCTCTCAAACCCCCCTCTGTCTTTTAGCCCCCTCGTCTGTCTCTCAGCTCCCTCCCTCTGTCTCTCAGCACCCCCCTCTGTCTCTCAGACCCCCCCTCTGTCTCTCAGACTCCCCCCTCTGTCTCTCAGACCCCTCCTCTGTCTCTCAGACCCCTCCTCTGTCTCTCAGAACCCCCTTCTGTCTCTCAGACCCCCCTCTGTCTTTCAGTCCCCGTGTCCCCCTCTTTTAGCCCCCTCCTCTGTCTCTCAGCTCCCTCCCTCTGTCTCTCAGCACCCCCTCTGTCTCTCAGCACCCCCCCTCTGTCTCTCAGCCCCCTCCTCTGTCTCTCAGCCCCCTCCTCTGTCTCTCAGCCCCCTCCTCTATCTCTCAGCTCTCCCCTCTATATCTCAGCTCCCCTCCTCTATCTCTCAGCTCTCCTCCTCTATCTCTCAGCTCCCCTCTCTGTCTCTCAGACCCCATATGTCTCTCAGCTCCCTTCGGTCTCTCAGCACCCCCCCTCTGTCTCTCAGCACCCCCCCTCTGTCTCTCAGACCCCCCTCTGTCATTCAGTCCCTGTGTCCCCCTCTTTTAGCCCCCTCCTCTGTCCCTCAGCTCCCTCCCTCTGTCTCTTAGCTCCCCCTCTGTCTCTCAGCTTCCCCCTCTGTCTCTCAGCTCCCCCTCTGTCTCTCAGCCCCCTCCTCTGTCTCTCAGCCCCCTCCTCTTTCTCTCAGCCCCCCACTGTCTCTCAGCCCCCTCCTCTATCTCTCAGCTCTCCTCCTCTATCTCTCAGCTCTCCTCCTCTATCTCTCAGCTCTCCTCCTCTGTCTCTCAGCTCTCCTCCTTTGTCTCTCAGCTCCCCCCTCTGTCTCTCAGCTCCCCCCTCTGTCTCTCAGCTCCTCCCTCTGTCTCTCAGCTCCCCCCTCTGTCTCTCAGCTCCCCCCTCTGTCTCTCAGCTCCCTGTCTCTCAGCCCCCCTCTGTCTCTCAGCTTCCTCCCTCTGTCTCTCAGCTCCCTCCTCTTTCTCTCAGCCCCCACTGTCTCTCAGCTCTCCTCCTCTATCTCTCAGCTCTCCTCCTCTGTCTCTTAGCTCCCCCCTCTGTCTCTCAGCTTCCCCCTCTGTCTCTCAGCTTCCCCCTCTGTCTCTCAGCTTCCCCCTCTGTCTCTCAGCTCCCCCCTCTGTCTCTCAGCTCCCCCCTCTGTCTCTCAGCCCCCTCCTCTGTCTCTCAGCCCCCTCCCCTGGTTTTCAGCTATCCTCCCCTATCCCTCAGCTTCCTCCTCTGTCTCTTAGCTCCCCCCTCTGTCTGTCAGCTCCCCCCTCTGTCTCTCAGCACCCCCCCTCTGTCTCTCAGCACCCCCCCCTCTGTCTCTCAAACCCCCCTCTGTCTTTTAGCCCCCTCCTCTGTCTCTCAGCTCCCTCCCTCTGTCTCTCAGCACCCCCTCTGTCTCTCAGACCCCCCTTTGTCTTTCAGTCCCTGTGTCCCCCTCTTTTAGCCCCCTCCTCTGTCCCTCAGCTCCCTCCCTCTGTCTCTTAGCTCCCCCTCTGTCTCTCTGCTTCCCCTCTGTCTCTCAGCTCTCCCCTCTGTCTCTCAGCCCTCTCCTCTGTCTCTCAGCCCTCTCCTCTGTCTCTCAGCTCCCTCCTCTTTCTCTTAGCCCCCCACTGTCTCTCAGCCCCCTCCTCTATCTCTCAGCTCTCCTCCTCTATCTCTCAGCTCTCCTCCTCTATCTCTCAGCTCTTCTCCTCTGTCTCTCAGCTCCCTCCCTCTGTCTCTCAGCTCCCACCTCTGTCCCTCAGCTCCCCCCTCTGTCTCTCAGTGCCCCCCTCTGTCTCTCAGTGCCCCCTTTTTCAGCCCCCTCCTCTGTCTTTCAGCCCCCTCCTCTGTCTCTCAGACCCCCCTCTGTCTCTCAGACTCCCCCCTCTGTCTCTCAGACTCCCCCTTCTGTTTCTCAGCTCCCCCTCTGTCCCTCAGCTCCCCCCTCTGTCTCTCAGTGCCCCCTCTGTCTCTCAGTGCCCCCTTTTCCAGCCCCCTCCTCTGTCTTTCAGCCCCCTCCTCTGTCTCTCAGACCCCCCCTCTGTCTCTCAGACTCCCCCCTCTGTCTCTCAGACTCCCCCCTCTGTCTCTCAGACTCCCCCCTCTGTCTCTCAGACCCCTCCTCTGTCTCTCAGAACCCCCTTCTGTCTCTCAGACCCCCCTCTGTCTTTCAGTCCCCGTGTCCCCCTCTTTTAGCCCCCTCCTCTGTCTCTCAGATCCCTCCCCTTGTCTCTCAGCACCCCCTCTGTCTCTCAGCACCCCCCTCTGTCTCTCAGACCCCCTCTGTCGTTCAGTCCCCATGTCCCCCTCTTTTAGCCCCCTCCTCTGTCTCTCAGCCCCCTCCCTCTGTCTCTTAGCTCCCCCTCTGTCTGCCAGCTCCCCCCTCTTTCTCTCAGCACCCCCTCTGTCTCTCAGCACCCCCCTCTGTCTCTCAAACCCCCCTCTGTCTTTCAGTCCCCGTGTCCCCCTCTTTTAGCCCCCTCCTCTGTCTCTCAGCTCCCTCCCTCTGTCTCTTAGCTCCCCCTCTGTCTCTCAGCTCCCCTCTCTGTCTCTCAGCTCCCCCTCTGTCTCTCAGCTCCCCCCTCTGTCTCTCAGCACCCCCCTCTGTCTTTCAGCCCCCTCCTCTGTCTCTCAGACCCCCCTCTGTCTCTCAGACCCCCCCTCTGTCTCTCAGACTCCCCCCTCTGTCTCTCAGACCCCTCCTCTGTCTCTCAGACCCCTCCTCTGTCTTTCAGAACCCCCTTCTGTCTCTCAGACCCCCCTCTGTCTTTCAGTCCCCTTGTCCCCCTCTTTTAGCCCCCTCCTCTGTCTCTCAGCTCCCTCCCTCTGTCTCTCAGCACCCCCCTCTGTCTCTCAGCACCCCCCCTCTGTCTCTCAGCCCCCTCCTCTGTCTCTCAGCCCCCTCCTCTATCTCTCAGCTCTCCCCTCTATATCTCAGCTCCCCTCCTCTATCTCTCAGCTCTCCTCCTCTATCTCTCAGCTCCCCTCTCTGTCTCTCAGACCCCATATGTCTCTCAGCTCCCCTCGGTCTCTCAGCACCCCCCTCGGTCTCTCAACACCCCCCCTCTGTCTCTCAGACCCCTCTCTGTCTTTCGGTCCCTGTGTCCCCCTCTTTTAGCCCCCTCCTCTGTCCCTCAGCTCCCTCCCTCTGTCTCTTAGCTCCCCCTCTGTCTCTCAGCCCCCTCCTCTGTCTCTCAGCCCCCTCCTCTTTCTCTCAGCCCCCCACTGTCTCTCAGCCCTCTCCTCTATCTCTCAGCTCTCCTCCTCTATCTCTCAGCTCTCCTCCTCTGTCTCTCAGCTATCCTCCTCTGTCTCTCAGCTCCCCCCTCTGTCTCTGAGCTTCCCTCTCTGTCTCTCAGCATCCCCTCTGTCTCTCAGCTCCCCCCTCTGTCTCTCAGCTCCCCCTCTGTCTCTCAGCTCCCCCTGTCTCTCAGCCCCCTGTCTCTCAGCCCCCTCTGTCTCTCAGCTTCCTCCCTCTGTCTCTCAGCTTCCTCCTCTTTCTCTCAGCCCCCCACTGTCTCTCAGCCCCCTCCTCTATCTCTCAGCTCTCCTCCTCTATCTCTCAGCTCTCCTCCTCTATCTCTCAGCTCTCCTCCTCTATCTCTCAGCTCTCCTCCTCTGTCTCTTAGCTCCCCCCTCTAACTCTCAGCTTCCCCCTCTGTCTCTCAGCTCCCCCCTCTGTCTCTCAGATCCCCCCTCTGTCTCTCAGCCCCCTCCTCTGTCTCTCAGCCCCCTCCCCTGGTTTTCAGCTATCCTCCCCTATCCCTCAGCTTCCTCCTCTGTCTCTCAGCTCCCTCCCTCTGTCTCTTAGCTCCCCCCTCTGTCTGTCAGCTCCCCCCTCTGTCTCTCAGCACCCCCCCTCTGTCTCTCAGCACCCCCCCTCTGTCTCTCAAACCCCCTATGTCTTTCAGTCCCTGTGTCCCCCTCTTTTAGCCCCCTCCTCTGTCTCTCAGCTCCCTCCCTCTGTCTCTTAGCTCCCCCTCTGTCTCTCAGCTCCCCTCTCTGTCTCTCAGCTCCCCCCTCTGTCTCTCAGCTCCCCCCTCTGTCTCTCAGCACCCCCCTCTGTCTCTCAGCACCACTCCTCTGTCTCTCAGCACCCCCCTCTGTCTCTCAGCACCCCCCTCTGTCTCTCAGCACCCCCTCTGTCTCTCAGCCCCCTCCTCTGTCTCTCAGCCCCCTCCTCTGTCTCTCAGCCCCCTCCTCTGTCTCTCAGCCCCCTCCTCTGTCTCTCAGCCCCCTCCTCTATCTCTCAGCTCTCCTCCTCTATCTCTCAGCTCTCCTCCTCTATCTCTCAGCTCTCCTCTCTGTCTCTCAGACCCCATCTGTCTCTCAGCTCCCCTCTGTCTCTCAGCACCCCCCTCGGTCTCTCAGCACCCCCCTCTGTCTCTCAGACCCCCCTCTGTCTTTCAGTCCCTGTGTCCCCCTCTTTTAGCCCCCTCCTCTGTCCCTCAGCTCCCTCCCTCTGTCTCTTAGCTCCCCCTCTGTCTCTCAGCTTCCCCCTCTGTCTCTCAGCCCCCTCCTCTGTCTCTCAGCCCCCTCCTCTTTCTCTCAGCCCCCCACTGTCTCTCAGCCCCCTCCTCTATCTCTCAGCTCTCCTCCTCTATCTCTCAGATCTCCTCCTCTATCTCTCAGCTCTCCTCCTCTGTCTCACAGCTCCCCCCTCTGTCTCTCAGCTCCCCCCTCTGTCTCTCAGCTCCCCCTCTGTCTCTCAGCTCCCCCCTCTGTCTCTCAGCTCCCCCCTCTGTCTCTCAGCCCCTGTCTCTCAGCCCCTGTCTCTCAGCCCCCCTCTGTCTCTCAGCTTCCTCCCTCTGTCTTTCAGCTCCCTCCCTCTTTCTCTCAGCCCCCCACTGTCTCTCAGCCCCCTCCTCTATCTCTCATCTCTCCTCCTCTATCTCTCAGCTCTCCTCCTCTATCTCTCAGCTCTCCTCCTCTATCTCTCAGCTCTCCTCCTCTATCTCTCAGCTCTCCTCCTCTGTCTCTCAGCTCTCCTCCTCTGTCTCTTAGCTCCCCCCTCTGTCTCTCAGCTTCCCCCTTTGTCTCTCAGCTTCCCCCTCTGTCTCTCAGCTTACCCCTCTGTCTCTCAGCCCTCTCCTCTGTCTCTCAGCCCCCTCCTCTGTCTCTCAGCCCCCTCCTCTGGTTTTCAGCTATCCTCCCCTATCCCTCAGCTTCCTCCTCTGTCTCTCAGCTCCCCCTCTGTCTCTCAGCTCCCCCCTCTGTCTCTCAGATCCCCCCTCTGTCTCTCAGCCCCCTCCTCTGTCTCTCAGCCCCCTCCCCTGGTTTTCAGCTATCCTCCCCTATCCCTCAGCTTCCTCCTCTGTCTCTCAGCTCCCTCCCTCTGTCTCTTAGCTCCCCCCTCTGTCTGTCAGCTCCCCCCTCTGTCTCTCAGCACCCCCCCTCTGTCTCTCAGCACCCCCCCCTCTGTCTCTCAAACCCCCCTATGTCTTTCAGTCCCTGTGTCCCCCTCTTTTAGCCCCCTCCTCTGTCTCTCAGCTCCCTCTGTCTCTTAGCTCCCCCTCTGTCTCTCAGCTCCCCTCTCTGTCTCTCAGCTCCCCCCTCTGTCTCTCAGCTCCCCCCTCTGTCTCTCAGCACCCCCCTCTGTCTCTCAGCACCACTCCTCTGTCTCTCAGCACCCCCCTCTGTCTCTCAGCACCCCCCTCTGTCTCTCAGCACCCCCTCTGTCTCTCAGCCCCCTCCTCTGTCTCTCAGCCCCCTCCTCTGTCTCTCAGCCCCCTCCTCTGTCTCTCAGCCCCCTCCTCTATCTCTCAGCTCTCCTCCTCTATCTCTCAGCTCTCCTCTCTGTCTCTCAGACCCCATCTGTCTCTCAGCTCCCCTCGGTCTCTCAGCACCCCCCTCGGTCTCTCAGCACCCCCCCCTCTGTCTCTCAGACCCCCCTCTGTCTTTCAGTCCCTGTGTCCCCCTCTTTTAGCCCCCTCCTCTGTCCCTCAGCTCCCTCCCTCTGTCTCTTAGCTCCCCCTCTGTCTCTCAGCTTCCCCCTCTGTCTCTCAGCCCCCTCCTCTGTCTCTCAGCCCCCTCCTCTTTCTCTCAGCCCCCCACTGTCTCTCAGCCCCCTCCTCTATCTCTCAGCTCTCCTCCTCTATCTCTCAGATCTCCTCCTCTATCTCTCAGCTCTCCTCCTCTGTCTCACAGCTCCCCCCTCTGTCTCTCAGCTCCCCCTCTGTCTCTCAGCTCCCCCCTCTGTCTCTCAGCTCCCCCCTCTGTCTCTCAGCTCCCCCCTCTGTCTCTCAGCCCCCTGTCTCTCAGCCCCTGTCTCTCAGCCCCCCTCTGTCTCTCAGCTTCCTCCCTCTGTCTTTCAGCTCCCTCCCTCTTTCTCTCAGCCCCCCACTGTCTCTCAGCCCCCTCCTCTATCTCTCATCTCTCCTCCTCTATCTCTCAGCTCTCCTCCTCTATCTCTCAGCTCTCCTCCTCTGTCTCTCAGCTCTCCTCCTCTGTCTCTCAGCTCTCCTCCTCTGTCTCTCAGCTCTCCTCCTCTGTCTCTTAGCTCCCCCCTCTGTCTCTCAGCTTCCCCCTTTGTCTCTCAGCTTCCCCCTCTGTCTCTCAGCTTACCCCTCTGTCTCTCAGCCCCCTCCTCTGTCTCTCAGCCCCCTCCTCTGGTTTTCAGCTATCCTCCCCTATCCCTCAGCTTCCTCCTCTGTCTCTCAGCTCCCCCTCTGTCTCTCAGCTCCCTCCCTCTGTCTCTCAGCTCCCTCCCTCTGTCTCTCAGCTCCCTCCCTCTGTCTCTCAGCTTCCCCCTCTGTCTCTCAGCTTCCCCCTCTGTCTCTCAGCTTCCCCCTCTGTCTCTCAGCTTCCCCCTCTGTCTCTCAGCACCCCCCTCTGTCTCTCAGCACCCCCCTCTGTCTCTCAGCACCCCCCTCTGTCTCTCAGACCCCTCCTCTGTCTCTCAGACCCCTCCTCTGTCTCTCAGCCCCCTCCTCTATCTCTCAGCTCTCCTCCTCTATCTCTCAGCTCTCCTCCTCTATCTCTCAGCTCTCCTCATCTATCTCTCAGCTCTCCTCCTCTATCTCTCAGCTCTCCTCCTCTATCTCTCAGCTCTCCTCCTCTGTCTCTCAGCTCCCCCTCTGTCTCTCAGCTCCCCCTTCTGTCTCTCAGCTCCCCCTTCTGTCTCTCAGCTCCCCCCTCTGTCTCTCAGCTCCCCCTGTCTCTCAGCCCCCCTCTGTCTCTCAGCTCCCTCCCTCTGTCTCTCAGCTCCCTCCCTCTGTTTCTCAGCTCCCTCCCTCCCTCTGTCTCTTAGCTCCCCCCTCCGTCTCTCAGCTCCCCCCTCTGTCTCTCAGCTCCCCCCTCTGTCTCTCAGCTCCCCCTGTCTCTCAGCACCCCCTCTGTCTCTCAGCTCCCCCCTCTGTCTCTCAGTTCCCCCCTCTGTCTCTCTGCCCTCTCCTCTGTCTCATTCACTCCCTGACTCTTAGGCTGCTTTCACACTGGGGCGGGCATTGACGGTAAAACACTGCCAGTGGTGACTTTACTGTCGTTTTAGCTGCGCTATTCGGCTTCTAGCAGGCGCTTTTAACCCCCGCTAGCAGCCAAATTAAAGGTTAAATGCGCCCGTGTAGCGCTGCTGCCGAAGTGCTTTGCAGGCGCTTCAGCAGCGGTGGCCATTCATTTCCTCCACCGCCCCAAAGATGCTGCTTGGAAGACTTTTTTTAATGCCCTGGCAGCGCCCCTGTGTGAAAGCACACAGACTTTCACACTGGGACTGCAGCGGAGGCGTATTTCAGACGCTTTACAGGCGCTATTATTAGCCCAAAAGCGCCTAAAAAACGCCTCAGTGTGAAAGGGGTCCTACACTCACCCTCTCTCTTTTACACTCACTCCCTCTCTCTTACACTCACCCCCTATCTCACCCACCCCCTCTCACCCCCTTTCCCTCAACCCTCCCTCTCTCTCCCTCTCTCTCTCTCTCACCCTCTCATGATATACAATAATGGATGTAGGGGCCTTTTGGTGGGCGTGATTTTTGGGGGGGGCAGAATTTTATTGAATTAAAGTGGGCCGGTCTGGAGGAAGTTTAGGGCAAAATTTTTGTCCCAGTACAGCCCTGGCCACACTGAACACACAACCGCTGGTGTGCGCTATGAGACCCAGGGCAGATGTGTAGATTCCACTCTCTTCCCCAAATATTTTTTAGTTTTCACCCTTGGACAAGAATTGGGGAGAACAGACATGTTTCAAACCTAAAGTGTTATTTCTCTGATATCCTAATTTTTTTTTATGTACACTAATTTGTTCTTAATAACATAGCTTATATGTGCTGTGTCTTACTAACCTGTCATGAATACATTGGGGCATGCCGTGGCATGCTTGTTATAAAGGCAAGTTTACTTTTGAGACTGTTGTCTCATTAATACACTTCTGATAACAATCTCAGAATACAGAAACACCCTGTCTAGTTTCCCATAATAATGAATAGTTTATGCTTACTTTTTTTGCTGTGCTTGCAGTTTTTACATATCAGGAAAGGGTCGCCAACATTTTTTCTTTTCAGTTTATTTTCAGAGCTATTTAGCTAGCTCTAGGTTAATAATAATTCAGTCCTTGCAGCTGAACTACTTCCAGATGGCTGTATCTTAAGGGTATGGTTATATTTACGTGGAAATATGAGTACTGTGCATCTCATTCACCTGCACCTACAAATGTATTATGTTTTGTTGTAATGTTTCTGTGCTTGGCGTCTAAAGACATTCAGAACAAGCTGCTGGACCATTAAGCTGGTCATAGATGGATCCGAATTCTACTAGTTCAGCAGGGACCAGCAGAATTTTGATCCATCTATTGCCATTCTTGATCATCAGAAGTTTATTCAAACAGGACTGTTCTAAGACTTTAGCCTCGTACACACGACCGAGTTTCTCGGCAAGAACCAGCAAGAAACTTGCTGGCAGAGCTTTCTTGCCGAGTAAATCGGTCGTGTGAACCTGCTCTCTTTTTTCTCGTCGAGATTCTTGTCAGCAGGTTTCTCAACGAGAAAAGTGTGTGTGTGTGTGCACTTACCTGTCCTCCGGGAAGCCCGCGCATGCTCAAAATGACTTTGACGCATGCGCGGTAGCTTCCTAGGCATAGGTAGGGCGTAGCAAGATGGCGGCGACGGCATCGAATGTGACGAGCGCACGCTCGTCGTAGTCGATTACGTCACCGCGTTCGCTCCATTCAAAGAACCGCAGGTTCTTTGAAAGGAGCGTGTGTACACTCGGCCGGGACAAGTTTCTTGTCCAAGAATCTCGTCAAGAAAAACGTGTTTTTTCTTGACGAGATTCTCGGCCGTGTGTACGAGGCTTGTCATTCGATCAGCGGCTGCAGCCAATCAACTGTATCACTGATCAGAATACACTGAGAAGCCCCCTGTCAGAATATAGTAGCACAATGAGGAGTATTCCCCCTATCCACCTCGCTTGTGTGAATGGGGGAATCCGTTTATTTATTTTTTCAATTAGTCCTCTAAACACAACAGGAAATTATAGGGAATCTCCCCAAATTGCGCCTTCTTAGACAGTAGTCACATCACCGAAAAACACCCTACCCTAATGAATGATTTTCCCTCACCTCTGTTCTGAGGACAACTCTTATGCCGCGTACAGACGATCGGACATTCCGACAAAAAAAAGAGAATTTTTTTCCGACGGATGTTGGCTCAAACTTGTCTTGCATACACACGGTCACACAAATGTTGTCGGAAATTGCGAACGCCAAGAACGCGGTGACATACAACACGAACGACGAGCCGAGAAAAATGAAGTTCAATAGCCAGTGCAGCTCTTCTGCTTGATTCTGAGCATGCGTGGAATTTTGTGCGTCGGAATTGTGTACACGCGGTCGGAATTTCCGACAACAAGTTTTGTTGTCGGAAAATTTGAAAAACAAGCTCTCAAATTTTTGTTGTCGGACAATCCGACAGAAAATGTCCGATGGAGCATACACACGGTCGGAATTTCTGACAACAAGCTCCCATCGAACATTTGTTGTCGGAAATTCTGAAAAACTTGTGTACGCGGCATTAGAGTTTCTCAACAAATTTTGGATTTCCCCTCTCTTTCTGTCTGGTGGTCAAAAGGACAAATACCAAGATTTATTTCTACAACAGGGACACAGACCACACTAAAAATGTGATAGAGGGTCCAACTCTTCACTGCTCTTTTTAAAACTAAAAGAAAAAAGTTTAGAGTTGACGAACACAAGTTTACGTTATCTCTTGAATAGCACACAGACCCCCTTTTACTTGCCTTGTTCTTTGGCTCTTCACAGGAAGAAGGGGCACACCATGCCACAAGCCCGTACCCTCCTGTATAAAGAGGTTGAGCGGTGTTGTTGGTGGGTCATTTCACAGTTGAGCCAGAGAATGATTTTTCTCACCTCTGTGGATAACAGATTTGAGTACTTGCTTCCCCCAGTGAATAGAATGTCCACACTTGCTAGAACTTCAACAGAGAGTTTATTTCTTCTTTCAGTAAATAACAATCTCTTGATAGAAACAAAGGTTGGAGCAAGAAAAGGATAGCACAAGATGTGGGGAAAAGTCCAGGCACAATCTCAGTCCCTTCACTGTTCAGCGAACAGACTCAGCCTCAAATGGATAGTCTACTTAGAACAAGACTAGCAGACAAATGACACTCACGCTTTACTCAAAGTCTCTGCCACAGACCTGGTGAACTTGGTCTCTGCCACAGACCTGATGAACTTGATCTCTGCCACAGACCTGATGAACTTGACTTTGGCCTAGGGAGAAGACATCCCTCCGGAGAGTTACCCGGACCCTTTCCTTCACCGTGACTACCGTATCAGTCCCTCGGAGCGGTTCCTCACCTGGCCTCCTCTACTCAGATACAGGTCCCCTCACAAGGCGGCACCCCGAGACTCCTCGATCCCCGACAGGCCCCAGCCAAAGGTGCTGGGCCCATGCCTTTGCTGCAATTCCCGAGTCCTCGCATCCAGGACGGTCAGAAACAGCAGAGTAGTACCTCACCCTGGGACTAAAGGTGCCCAGGATGGAACCGGAATAGAAAACACCCGCCCTTGGGCCTAGGGTGCCCAGGACGGACTGGAACCAGAACCAGGGGTAGGACCCCACCGACTAACCCCGAACAGGCAGTGTCTGCCCCTTTTATTTCCTCTCCCAGCGTGCACAGCAGGTTAACCCCGCCCCACCGTACATTTGCCGAGAGGGGACACAAAAAGCACAGCCCTGTACTGGTGGTTCAACCCCAGCCTACCATGGCAGCGCCACCTGTAGGCCACAGGGAACTGTACACCAATACTCTCCCTGTGAATAAAATGGTTGTAAACCCTGACAAATCAAGGTGTTTGGGCATACTGCCAGTATACTGAAATTGTACTCTACCAAGCAGGATTCCAAGTGCACCAACTAAAGTAGCTAGCTGAAGATTCAAGGCCTTCTTCTACTTGGGACTGAAGTAACTGGTGCCATACGGTCACATACGCACATACCCAGGGCTCAGTATATGTAGTGTATGAGTAGGGTAAGTAGAACCCTGGGAATTACATTAGTTAATCCTGCATTAGGTACAGTGTTTATAGTTGAGCCTGTGGTGTCCGGGGACAGAAGAGAGAGGTCTGACATAAGAGAGGGTCATTATTCCGCTCTCCTCCTGCCTGGACTCATAAATTTGCTATTTGGGATTTGTTGCTATTAAAGTGTTTGCCTCTGTTCTTATGGTTATTCGCAGTTGTGGAATCCCCTGTAAGCAGCCTGACTATAATATTGGGTTATATTACTCTGGATTTCAGTTATTACTCTTCAGTTGATTTACTTAACCACTTCATTACCCGGCTATAGACATATGATGTCCGCCATCCTGGGCGGGCGTCATATGACGTCCTGGGCTTTCCGGCCGCCATGTCCGGTGGGCACCCGCGATTGCCGTGAACACAGCAGGACCGTGGATCTGTGTGTGTAAACACACAGATCCACGTCCTGTCAGGTGAGAGGAGACCGATGTATAGAGGAACACTGATCTCCTCCCCTTGTGAGTTCCTGCCCCCTACAGTTAGAATCACTCCCTAGGAAACATAATTAACCCCTTGAGCACCCCCTAGTGTTAACCCCTTCCCCGCCAGTCACATTTACACAGTAATCAATGCATTTTTATAGCACTGATCGCTGTAAAAATGTGAATGGTCCCAAAAATGTGTCAAAAGTGTCCGATATGTACGTCGCAATGTCACAGTCCCGATAAAAATCGCAGATCGCCGCCATTACTAGTAAAAAAATTAAAATAAATCTATCCCCTATTTTATAGACACTATAACTTTTGCACAAACCAATCAATATATGCTTATTGAGTTTTTTTTTTTACCAAAAATATGTAGATCAATGCATATCGGCCTAAACTGAGGAAAAACATTTTTTATTTATTTTTTAAATTGGGAAAGTTATTATAGGAAAAACTAAAAAATATTGTTTTTTTTTCAAAATTGTCGCTCTTCTTTTGTTTATATCGCAAAAAATAAAAACTGCAGAGGTGATCAAATACCACCAAAAAAGCTCTATTTGTGGGGAAAAAAAACCCATAAATTCCTTTGAGTACAACATCGCATGACTGCGCAATTGTCATTCAAAGTGCGACAGCGCTGAAAACTAAAAATTGGTCTGGGCAGGAAGGGGGTGAAAATGCCCTGTATTGAAGTGGTTAATATATATTGCTACTGTCTGTTACTATTCCACAGAAACCGTACAGTAAAGACAATTATATATTTTTTGGAAAAATTAAAAGTGTATCTCAACCCAAAAATAAAATAAAGTGATTGTAAAGCTTCTGATTTTTTTTAATTTAAATAACAATCATGTTATACTTACTTGCTCTGCTCAATGAACACTTTGGAAAAACTTGGTTTCACTTTGTCAGAGGAACACCACTCACCTAATATGACAGTGAAAAATGCAACGCTAAACCTAGGAGCTCTGCCAAGTACGTTTCTATGAAATGAAAATTCAAGAACAAATGCTCAAACATGACTCCACTGAAAAACTCAGACTGCTAATAGTGAGATAAACATGCATTGTACATAGAAACATGTGTTACAATGGTGCGCATAGCTGAATAGGCCACACAATAAAGTCTGTGTTATTCCACGATGGACGCGCTGAATCCGCTGTGAAGCATGGAATATCCACGTTGCAGATGTGTTGCATGAAAACACCCAGAATGAATTTGGGGTACATTCTGGTATCCACAATGGACAGGTAGGTAATGAATACTCTTACCGGGAATCAGATGTAAGTAAGCATGGACGGGAACTCCAAGGTAGGTACTCCGATATGGATGTCTCGATTCCAACTTCCAGAAAGCACCAGAACTGCGATGACAGGATCCTCAACCGGTGGTTTTTACATGAAAGGTGTACCTCTCTGTAAACTTTCCATTAGGGGTATCGCTTTAAAGCGGGATGTCATAGAAGAAAGAAAAGATGGCTCCACATGGTGTAAGTAAATCCAGGATATGATGTAAAAAGTATAGCCTTTATTGGCATAACATCATAGTAAAAAATAACATTACATGCAGCATTAATAGGTGCAAATAAAAAATGGTATCCTAGAGGTATAAAAATGGCAATAGTGCGTGATGGCAAGGGTAACAGCAAGCTAAAAACAGGCTCAGCAGAGTAGTGGTCCTCACTGGAACGTGATGTCACATACAGACAGGAAGTTCTGGAAGGATCATATCTTTCTCTTGCAGCTGGATGTTTTCTGGTACCCTTAAAGCAGTGGGGCAGCAATACATGTTTGGGATACACCCTTCACCAGCTCCCAAGGAGTCAATAACTCAGTTTGCGGATCACTTTCGGTTTACCAGCTTGTGTAGTGTGGATGAGGCGTCTCTGGCGAATTCCCCAACGTTCCAGTGAAGACCACTACTCTGCTGAGCCTGTTTTGACCCCCCTGAGAAGGGCGGTCGCAGGCTGTTTGGTAAGCCTTTACTTCTGCTCCTCGTGGCGGGTCTTTCCATGCACTTGATGCAACCCATATGTTTGTCACTGGATATCCACACAGTTTGATTGAACTTTCACCACATCTCCGGATACTAGACCTTTTACACAGATTCATATGAACTATGAGAACTTTTATGTGATGTATTTCAGCACTTATTACCAGTTTTTTTTGTGCTTTTTTTTCTGCACAATTTTTGAACTATATGGTCACATATAGCTTACTTATCTAGCGCTACACTTTTATTTGTATTGAATGCATTGGGTATCTCTTTCTCAGAAGCGGCTCAGGGGGCGTGGTCAACCCACTGTGCATTCTGGGAGAGGGTACTTAAGAGACAGACACCATTTTGTGGGGTCGTCGTTTGTTGGTGGTGGGCACCGCCCGCCCGATCCCAACCTGGGGGCCCTCATGGCCTCAGGAAAGTGCTGGCAGTTTCCGCCTCGGGGCTAAGTTGGCCTGAGGCTCCGTTTCTGAGACGTAGGCCCAGGAGTTACTGGGGGCCTACTGATCCAGGGATGATCCTGTGTCGCCTTGCCTGCGGGAAGGGACCAGGCAATTGAGGACTCAATTGAAGGATGTATCCGGATCACAATCTACCTCACAGTGCTGCCGGAATGGCTGGAAGATCCTGGCGCTGAGAGCTGTGTTCTTTTATTCAGAAGGTAACCCAGGGAAGGGTTAAACCAAGTCTGTGGTAGAGACTGTTCTATTTGCACCAAGTCTGTGGCAGAGACTGTTCTATTTGCACCAAGCCTGTGGCAGAGACTATTCTATTTACACCAAGTCTGTGGCAGAGACTATATGTGATCGAGCTACGCATCGGTTGCTATTCTGGTGAGAGTGGGCCTATCCGGTGGTTTCTGAGTTCAGCGAGGAGACAGTTGTTCCTCTGGACCTAGGAAAATTCCTGTGATCCGCAATTAAGGTACCTCCCCATCCCTTCAACCCCTCTGTTGGAAACTTTAACCAATAAAAACCTTGAAAGAGATTTTGTGTTGGTGCAAACTTTCTTCTGGACAACTATTCAAGGAGAACCCCTGAGACGAGCATACGGAACAGTAAGGTAACGGCAGGCCCAAATTTAAACCAGCAGCTCCTACGGGGGTAGTGCTACATGTGGGGGCTCGTCCGGGATTTGCCGTTACCTCTCGCAACTAAAATAAACTGTTCATTTGGGACCTATTCTACAGAGGGAGAAGGACTGTGCTAAAAATGGGGAAGAAATTTGCGATCACTTTCTGGCCGTGTGGGCCGTGGGCGGAGTCAAGGAAAGGAAAAGCCCGCAAGCTACGTGCCAGGAAAAATAAGTGGGAGGAGTTCCCGCTTGCTTGCTGCGTGAGACGCCATATGTGTGTCCAGCACTTAGGGAAATGGAGCACCGTCATGTCTTCAGTACTATCGTTGCAGTCTGCTTTTGGGCCCAGGATGCTTCCTGTGGGTACCGCTGCAAGTACCATGCTGCCGGGAACCGTGCTCATGGACACTGGCATCTGATTGAGGCCGCATGGGCGGTTCATGCTCTACACGATCGAGAATACCGGAACCGGACCCCGAGAGAGATGATGTCCCCGGGAGGTCCACGTCAGGAACCGGTAAGACATCTAGGGAAAAAGTGCCTGAGACTGTGCGCAACTATTTGCCGGCAGAAGAGTTGGAAGACTCTGAGTTAGACACTCTGTCGGATGCTGGAGACGATTACTTGTTTGAGTTCATGTCTCAAGAACTGTTGTGGAGCAACATGGAGGATGTTGCCTCAGTACATGGTCTTTCAGAGTTGACGGCCATGGATTCCGGGGAGACAACACCCAGAGTGGAAGCCCCGGTTGTTACTAGTGAAGTCCTGCCTAAGGTTACCAATTCATATGGGTCAGGAAAACTGTCTGCAAATCGCATGGTACACAAGTCCGCAGTTTCTTGTATACCGCCTGGATATGGAAGTACCAGATCTTTGCCCAGGCTTGCCCGATCACAAAGATTGCTAAACAAACGGGTAGCCAGGGAGTATGGACTAGAGTTCCCCTATGTTCCCAGGAAAACCATGCAAGAGATTGAGGCTAATAGAGCGGAATGGTACAGCGAAGCTGTGTGGGACTACCTTGAAGTACCTTAACTGTTCCAGAATGTAGGCCATTCCTTCACCATGGATGAACGCTTCAGAGGGTGTTTGTTGCAGTGGAGCTATGGTCGGCACATCTATGCGGACAAGATAGTCATCTGCCGGCCTGGAAAGGAAGACTACGTCTATTTTGTTACTACTGTGGACAAACAAGGGAAATCACTAACCCTGCCTGACCCTTGCTTTTACTGGTGATCCTCTATAGTGACTGTTCCAGTTTTTGTCACTTTGCAAGGGAGAAGATTTTCTTTTATTTTTCTTCTTTGAAGGACTTGGGGTAACTAGCTAGTTAGTGCTAGGGCATTGGAAACTTTGAGTCAAGATTCTCTACCCGGTCCAGTACTTGTACCGAAAAGGAACTTTGCTATGATGTTCTTCGACCACTAGGTGGCGGAGATGTGCTCAGCAGAAACTGGATTTTTCTGCACTTAGCTACATAACTCTTTTGCACTCAAGCCTCGTACACACGACTGAGTTTCTCGGCAAGAACCAGCAAGAAACTTGCTGGCAGAGCTTTCTTGCCGAGTGAATCGGTCGTGTGTACGCGGCTATGATGTTTCTCGTCAAGAAAACCGACAAGAATCTCGACGAGAAAAATAGAGAACCTGCTCTCTATTTTCTCGTCGAGATTCTTGTCAGCATGTTTCTCGACGAGAAAAGTGTGTGTGTACACTTACCTGTCCTCCGGGAAGCCCGCGCGTGCTCGAAATGACTTAGACGCATGCACGGTAGCTTCCTAGGCATAGGTAGGGTGTAGCAAGATGGCGGCGACGGCATTGAATGTGACGAGCGCACACTCGTCGATTACGTCACCGCGTTCGCTCCATTCAAAGAACCGCGGGTTCTTTGAAAGGAGCGTGTGTACACTCGGCTGGGACAAGTTTCTTGTCCAAGAATCTCGTCAAGAAAAACAGCGTGTGTTTTCTTGACGAGATTCTCGGCCGTGTGTACGAGGCTTAAGAGAAATATATATGGGAGGGAAAGTTTTATTTCTCAGGAGGTAAGGCTTTGCTTCCTGATTGTACAGTAATGTTTTGCATTGTTGCCTGTGTATGCTGTTTTGTTTTTCAGGTACTCTGGATTATCCTGCCAGACTACTACAGAGCTGGATGGGTTAGATAGAGATAGATAGGAACATTGTAATGTACTGTATAGTGATTTGATTACTGTGTGTTTATGCTAACTTTTATATTTTTCTTGCTACCCCACCTTTCCCTTCCCCATCCAAGTTTTTTTTGGACTCAGGTAACTGACCCTCGGGACTGAGGGTCATATTTTTCTCGACGATGGGGACATCGTCTTTTTGCGGCGAGGGGAGTATGATCCTGGCACAGAGAGCTGTGTTCTTTTATTCAGAAGGTAACCCAGGGAAGGGTTACACCAAGTCTGTGGCAGAGACTGTTCTATTTGCACCAAGTCTGTGGCAGAGACTGCTCTATTTGCACCAAGTCTGTGGCAGAGACTGTTCTATTTGCACCAAGTCTGTAGCAGAGACTATATGTGATCGAGCTATGCATTGGTTGCTAGGCCGGTGAGAGTGGGCCTATCCGGTGGTTGCTGAGTCCAGCGTGGAGACAGTTGTTCCTCTGGACCTAGGAAAATTCCTGTGATCCGCAATTAAGGTACCTGAGTCCTCCCCATCCCTTCAACCCCTCTGTTGGAAACTTTAACCAATAAAACCCTTGAAAGAGACTTTGTGTTGGTGCAAACTTTCTTCTGGACAACTCTTCAAGGAGAACCCCTGAGACGAGCATATGGAACAGTAAGGTAATGGCAGGCCCAAATTTAAACCAGCAGCTCCTACGGGGGTAGTGCTACATAGACAATGCCAACACATTTCCTCTCACCCTATTCCACATCCTTGACATTACTGGACAGTCAGTAGAATCTGTCCTAAAGGGTGCACATGGGTTCTCAAGATCTTTCCTATGTTTGATGCCAGCAATCCCTGGGCCTCATTAAATACACATATGCTTCTGTAGCGGGTACTTGAATTTAAGGGAGGCATCTGGGTGGTAGTGTAACCCAGATGCACAGATTGCTAGGGTATCCGAGACCTTTTTCTGGTTCTTGGAGGACTCTGGTGGTGTGAGGTTCCTTGCGGCCCACAGGTGGCACTGTTGCCCTGGGCCGGGGCTGAACTCACACTGCAAGACTGTACCTTTTTGTCCTCCCCTGGAGCTGGTACAGCAGGGCGGGGAACCCGCTGTGACGCAAAAGGAGAGGGGATAAAAGGGGCGGACGCCCTTACCACTGGGTTCAGAGTTCGGAGTTGGAGGACGTGGCCGCACCCAGGCACCTTCGGCCTGGGTGCTGGCGTTCCAGTGTTCCGGGCCTAGGTGCCCTTGACCTGGCCGGAGCGAGGATGGAGTCCATCCCAGGCACCTTTAGCCTGGGGTGAGGTACTATGGTGGAGGCCTGGGGCTCAGTACCTTCGACTGAGTTCCACGAAGGGTGGAGGAATCTGAGGGGGGCCCTAATTTCTTGGGTGCCCGTGTCTGAGTTCGTGAGGACTGGTGTGCGGAACTTCTCTGGAGAGTCTGGCGCAGCATCGCTGGTGACAGAGAGGCCTCCTGTTTCTCCCTTGGACGGATCTCCTTCCCCTGACAGGGGCCGTGCTAGTGAAGGTAATTCATGTTCTACTCAACATAGTCAGTGGCAGTGACTATCCGCCACTGGTGATACCACAGTGGTTAGCATCATATGGGAAAGGATTGTGCCTCGATCTATTCCCCATTATAACTCAGTAAAAGAAACTGTTTATTGTTTGGCAAGAAGAATAAAACTGAGTTGGACCTATTCACTGTGTGGAACTCTGGTTACTAGGAGCAAAGGAGTCAGGAACAAAGTACTTGACTTGACTCTAGAACATCTGCACAGGGCCCAATTTTCTGGCCTTCACCTCTTAGCTATGGAGGACATGGGCCGTGGTGTATCTCATCTCTCCCTCCCAGGGACCCCTAGACAACAGCCACATAACTGATAAAGCAAGAGAGAGGGAGAGAGGGTCGCTACACTTCCTTTGTATGTGCTCTAATGTTAACCTTAATTGAAATGAATGTTGTTCACTGTATTTCCTGACGCCTGTAAAGATACATTATGTATTTGTTGCTGGAAATGTTAAATAATTATGTTTTAAAAAATGATCAGAAGTGAAGAAACAGCTGGAGAACATCAGAAAATGTTTTACACTGCTTACATTATTTGTTCAAAATATTCTTGCTTTAAACAGTAGCAGATATTTTGTGGATTGTACCTGGGTTGCTGAAAATCTTTTTACAGCAAGTCACATTAAGAAATCTATAAAAGTTAACAGCAGACGGGTCTCACTTTTTGTTACTGCTAATAAAAATTGTGAGAGTTTGAATTTTGCAGAAGAGGTGTTAAATCTTAAACATTACAGCAGCAGAAAGGTATTGTAGATGCCCATGAAGTCATTTCTGTGCATGGTGATTTGACCATTTATAACAGATACATTTATCCAGTACAGTCCATTGGTGGGTATTTGCCAAGATGTTATAAAAACTGAACTTGGGTCCTACAGGAGTCTTCTGCTGCAGTATTAAAGCAACATTGTTGCTAGGATAATGACACTGAAGCCGAAACAGAAGCTTTGGTCACCTCTGATATCCAAGACTTCTGTAGGAGTTGAATAGCAATTCCCTTGCACTATGGCTCAATACAGTACACAGTATAGTCACATAGCAACTTGAAGGTAAAAGCTGGGGAAACATTATCCAACACACCTGGAAGTTTCAGATACCAGCAGCAGCTATAGGTCAGCAAGGATGCAAATATTGGATGCTTACCAGTCTGCCGAACTGGTATATATTAGTAATCTTCTTCAACAGGGTTCTGCCGTTTTTGTTTGTTTATTCCAGTGACAGAATCTCTTGAGAAAGAGATTTGACTTCCACAAATTTTAAAAAGCCTACGTTTAATCAAAACATTTTTTTTTTTTAACAAGCACAAGGGACAGGACTTACATTCAATGTGAAGTATCCCTTGTGCTGCTGGCTGTGGATTTCGTTAAAATCTTCAGTCCTCTGATCTCCCCCTCCCCCTGCAGTGAAAATCTTCCACTGCCATGAAGGTTAATATAAGCAGATGGACCTTTCATATGCACCTCTAAGACCCGGTTCACACAGGGGCGCCCCGAGGCGTTGCCCCAAGTCGCGCTATTTTTAAAACTAATTGAAGTGAATGGAGATGTTTTAATGTACACGACTGCAGTCGCTCCGACTTCAAAAAAGGTTCCTGTACTAATTCAATCAGACTTCTAGGCGACCTGTAGGCAACTTGTACCCATTGATTTCAATGGAAGTCACTTAGAAGTCTGATCACTGTTCATTTTGAAGGCAACTTTACAGGAAGTAGAAAGGAATTTACCCAGAAGCCACAAGGAATTTACTTCAAGTCGTGTTGTTAATGACCACAAGTCGCGTTGAAATCTCCTCCAAGTCTCGCTGTGATTCATGCTCAAGTCGTGTCTGAGTTGCTTCTGGAAGTCGTGTTGCCCCAGTGTGAACCGGCTCTAAAGAGTATGCTTGCTCTTTCTGCCCCCTCATCCATTCATGTACTATAGTTTCCATGAATGAAAAGGACGGGCTGATGAATGAAAGGTTTTCCTCCTCCAATAATAGATTGCATTTTGCATAACCATAAAATACAGTATTTAAAAATCCAGCCAGGAAAGTGAGGCTCCCACATAATGAATAATGACCACGGCCAATGTGAAGACCTGAGAACCAATAGATTCCTGGAGAGCTGTAAGAAACTGTAATGCCGCGTACACACGGTCGGAATTTCCGACAAGAAAAGTTCGATGTGAGCTTTTGGTCGGAAATTCCGACCGTGTGTAGGCTCCATCGGACTTTTCTGTCGGAATTTCCGACAAGAAAAATTTGAGAGCTGGTTCTCAATCAAATTTTCCGACAAGAAAAGTTCTAGCATAAGGATTAATTTACCAAGAACCTCTTGAGTATGTGAATTTAGGACAACTAGACAAGGGGAGAAACTGTAACTGTGCGCTAAAAGAAACAAAGCATGTATTTTCTGTATTAAAGGCAGCCCGGTGGCTAAGTGGTTAGCACTTCTGCCTAGCAGCACTTGGGTCATCCATTTGAGTCCCAACCTTGACACTACCTGCCTGGAGTTTTCATGCTCTCCCTGTGTGGGTTTCCTCCGGGTACTCCGGTTTTCTCCCACACTTCAAAGACATGCTGGTAGGTTAATTGGCTCCTGTTTAAATTGACCCTAGTATGTGTGAGTTAGGGACCCTCAATTTTGAGTTCATTGAGGGCAGGGACTGATGTCAATGTATAATATATATGTAAAGTGCTGCTTAAATTGATGGCACTATGTAAGTACCCGTAACAAAGAAACAACTCCTCCTTTATATAAGGCTATACATGAGCAAAGATTAAAGCCCAACTCCAGCCCCACTGCCACTAAAAAAGAAAAAACATCCTACTGTACATATCTTTTTTTCATGCAGTCTCCTGTCACAGGCCCTTCTGCTTCGCAACTTGTGCTGTGCAGTTCTCAACAGCTTGCCACTCAGGTAATTACAATTGAGAACCATACTGTCCACTAGTACTGTGAGCCCAGGCTGACATGTTGACACAACCCCCCATGGGCCGTGTCTTTGATGGCCTGGGCTCAAAGAAAGACGGTTGGATGACACTATTACGGTATATGATGTCATATAACTCAGAAAATTTGTAGCACTAGACGTTGGGTACAACTTTCTGTGAGGGGCAATGCTGGAAAAGAGTTGAGTATTACTGCTAGAACTGCTTTTTTTTAATTATATACACACTGGACCTCAGATTTTTGTTGCAAAGGTGGAGCTGGGTTTTTACCTCATGCACATAAAATAGTGATCTAACTCCTGGCAGACCACAGCATCACATCAATACTGCAATTATAAGCCAGCTTGACCTAGCGTTGCATAAAATTTAAATTTACTATACAGACAAAAGTCTTTTATCTTCTAGACTGCAAAGTGTTGTGGAAATTTTATGAAGATGTATTTAATATGTATCGTCATAGTGTCTCCCAGTGTTGGTACTCCCGCAGCCCGCTCTAAAGAGCTGACTGGGGCAGACTGACACTGGTTGAGTCCCGTCTGGTAGTGAAAAGCTTCTTGGGGATGGAGCGAGGTGTTTGCAGAATGGGGATATGTCCGCCAGCGAAGGGCCCCTGTGCAATGCACAGAACGATCATCTAGGGGGATGTGTTCACTCTGCAAGGACATTATCGGTTATAGGCGGATGTATGCGCATGTCGACCAGGTGTGCCTGATCAAACACATTTTGGGTCTGCCATGGCGTGCCCCTGCAGATAATCTACAAACAAATGTCACTACCCTAATCTATGACTGGTCTTCACAGCAAAGGAACATTGGATGGGGCTTATCGCATATAAACAAAAACACAAAAAGACAGACAAAACCCAAGCTCAACTTACCAACCAATCAGCAACCAACCAAAATCACCTGTCTAAAAATGTGTTTAAAAACAGGGGTTTAGTTGCACGCATTTGCAAATGCATGTGTAAGCTGCAGGCCTCGTCAAGGCTCCCTGTGTACTGCAGACCTAACTCTAAAATTAAAGTCTTCTCAGTGGAAGCACATGCATGCTGATGGATAGATATAGGGCAGATGACTGGAGGCGGCCCACCCCTCCTTAAAGTGGCAGAGGCACACTAGGCAGATAATCTCCCATCCACAGGAACGGTAGTATAATCCGGGTAAGCATTGTTCGCTGAACAGCGCAGAATAAGGATTCATATCAACGGTAAAACGGGAGCTTTTGAATTGGTATGGTCAGGGATAGCGTCTATGTTTGTAAGTGTGTGTGTAGGGGTTGGGGTGCATGCGGAATGTCTTGAGGCTCCTACTGAGGCACCATCCCGGAACAATATGTGACTGTATGTCAAAAAAATGGTTGATCAAGGGTGGGACTTTGTGTGTGCCTCAGTGGAGTGAATAAATATAGACGTATCACGATATATAGAAAAATAAACAATTTTTATTATCCTGCCGAAGGCAGCAATGTAAAAAAACCTTATATTCTTACAAAAGTATATATAAGAAAATATAAAATCACATTACAGTTCAAATAATGGGTAACGGGATGTGCGATTCCCATTCACAGAGAGAAGTGAAGGCCTACGCGTTTCGCGGATTTCCGCTTCATCAGGGCCATTTAGCGTAGCACAAAGAATTAATACAAGGGTTCTAGGAGCAAACAAAACATTGATAAAATATACATGCATATTATATCCTATATATTTAAGGGGGAAAAAAAACCCAACATATATAGATCAACATTATACAGATATTAGATCCGATTGGAATAAGAAAGACTGTGGGTGTGCACATTGAGGCATATCAAGTATGTTATCCAATGGCACATCCACATACTACATTAGCATTTATTTTCTACATATCAGTATCATTTGAATATTTACAGAGGAAAACATTTCTGATCATATGTATGGTCCTATACATGCGCAGCGGTGTCCCATATATACATGGGAAATGTACCCAAAGATTCTAGTATACACATAAATAACATGTATTGATATAGTTTCATATGTATGTTTTATATATTAGTCTCAAAAAGAGAGATAGAAACTTACCAGAGAACTGTACAAGCACAGATGCAATGTGGCGGACGGAAGAGACCTGGGTGCCTGTGAGGATTCTCCCCCCCTAAAAGAGAGATCTGCGTGGTTGTATGGGGTGGATCCCTATGTATATCAAAATAATTGTAATTAAGAGGGGAGGGGGTGGAACATATAGGGACTGAAAGGATAGGGAGGGGTTTGTAAGCCGTGCGGCTTCCTTTGTCTAGTTGAGAAGCATGGCTTCCAGGTACAGGGGACAGGAAAACATACACTCTGTCCCTGCCCAGACACGCCCATAACACTCCCCTAGCCAGTATTCATTGGTTGTTTGTATAAACTCATCCTGTTGGAAGGATTTCCTGTGTAGACATTCATATCCTGTGAGGTAATTTCCTGTGATGTAATTTCCCATGGAGGAAACGATTGGCTGTTGGAGCCATCACTTCCTGATTGTCATTGCTTTTGTTGTGTTTAAATAAAAACCAAGTACGGTGCTGGGTAGAGACCAGAAGAGCATGATGCTGAGAACGTAAGCTGTGGTCATGTCTGTTTACTTGGGGATATGCAGGAAATAGAGTGATAAGATGGATGCATTATACCATTAGACTGAATGTGTGCTTATTAGCACAGGATATATGGTTTACGCACAACGTACAGCCATATTTCCATGTCAATAGTGAGAAACATATTAGTTGGGTGTCCACATCCACTGCTTAGTGACATGGACACCTGCCATTAGCTGTCCTGTGACAAGATCCTCTCAGGTTTAAGATGACAGTAGCGTGATGATGAGAGGGCTGGTTGGCAGTGGGCATAGACTGAGGCACTGGGTCACAGGTCTCTATTCTCAAAAGAGGCACTGGCAATAGACAGGTAAAGGCGGACTCAAATGAAAAAAAGCTTATTTTTCTAATTTTAATGAGTGGGGTTTGAAATGGTGATAGCAGTGTGGCTCCTGGCATTTGAAAATTATATGGCAGGAGTGGTGAGAGTAATAACCTATAACAACATTCAGATTACAGTGTATGGAAGTCAGATTATTTAATATTAATTTTATCAAATATTCCAATATTTTGATTTAATTACCGAGCTTTGCACATGACCTATTCAAATTGCTACTTTTTCCTACTTTTCTTTATAGCTTATAGGATGCCCAGAGCCTCACACCCTGTAAAACTTGTGTCTGTGCTCATCCACCCACTACATCATACTATACTGTATAGGCACAGCTTGCTAAGAGCAAAACAAAGAAGCTGGGATTTGATCTTAGGAGAAAGGTTTAGAAAAGCTCAGCTACTTAAAGCTGAGGAAGAGGAGAGAGGACATAAAACAAGTATGCTTCAAATCCCTGCATTTGTTGAAGAGAGAGGCACAGGAACAACATAACAGTATGTTCATTTTCAAAATAGTTTTTAGTCATTGTGATATCATAAATGGGATCTTGTTATGTAGTCACTTTTAAAATGTGCTTAGAGAAAGATTTGTTAACTAGTTTAGCTTTGAAATTCCCAGAGTATGAAAAATGCAATAGTTGCAGACAATGTGGGGTGAGTTATCTAACCCTTTTGAGCTACGTTGCAGATAGCTTCACCTATTGCCATCTGAAGTTTAGAAATTACTATTCCAGCTTTTTAATAGAGATGAAAAAGCGTATTGCAGTTTTGGCTCATAAAACATTTTGCCTACAGGGTTTTAAAACTTTGAACTGAGCATCTTCACTAGAAACAGAGTGATTTTGTAATAATATTGCCTTTGAAATGGATGGAACATTCTTGTTCTTTTGTACTGTCACAGTGTTATTCAACTTTTATTCTTCGGATTTCATCTGACTTTCTGTAATTAAAATTCACTTCTGTTGGCCTTTAACCCTTAAATATTTAAAGGCTAAAGTCACCTTTTCCAGAAAATAGCCTAGGCCATTTAAACCCCCAGAAGTCTGGTCGAAAAACTCCCATTTAGCAATTCCCAAATCCTGCCTTGTTGCTAGCGTGTGAAAACAAATGGATGCACTCTCCCACTATTACAGGAGCAAAAGTTATTTATTTTCCACATCCTAGCAACAAAACAGGACATGTTTGTTTTTAAATACATTTTTAATAAATATACAATTTTTTGGAATTACACATTGGGAGCACTTTTGTCTCTGTCCATTTGAGGAATACCATACTGCCATCTGCCATTGGTTCTCTCTGCTGGATACCGTGTGAGCTGAGGAGTGATCGATTTACCTCTGAACCCAACGACCCGCTGTGTGGAGACACCGGAGCCGGATCGTACATGCCCAATACCCCTGCAGGGGTTATAGGATCTGTTAAGTGGGGATACATGAGGGGGATCACCGAAGTCACCCATTTTTTGCTGAGAGCACCACTTCATCTTGCAATTATTTTGAAGATACATCTTGTCTATTGCCTATACAAATGATCCAACTCCACAGATGGAGACATAGCCTGAACTTTATCTAAGGACAGTTGCAAGCCATATTAACTATAGGAGTGTGTGTCTGCTGAAGCATATACACTATTATTGCTATACACAATTCAAGCACCATCTTGTGACTTTTTTTGCTGATTTACGGATTGTGTTTCTGTTTTTTTGTATTCACTATTGCTAATTTGCACATATCTTTTTTCCACTTGATTATATGAAGGCACCATTCACTCCAAACACAACACAGGACTAACAGACGTCATTCACTTCACCTGTCACTGATTGACCATTGCTCACCTGGCACTTGGTTTTCCAAGGCGATCTCAGTGTTATCTTGGAGTTAGTTTGTTTCACTTGTTGAGAGTATTATTTATTTATTTAGAGTTTATCACACTTTTTTGGATTTTAGTCTGTCATCCACGTAGACCCTCCTGGTCACCTTAGTGGGAGGTAGCGCCACCACCCCCAACTCATATCCAAAACAGAACATGGGCATTGTTGTTTGGGAGTTCTTTCAAAAGGGTCAAAATGGCCTACAAGTATGACAACAACATTAATGAAGATTTTACAAAGCTGCACACAATTTTAATACCTACTCTGGCTTCTTGACCGCATAGGCTATTTTCTGGAAAAGGAGAACTTAGCCTTTAAATGTAATCAGCAGTAAATTTTCCCCACAAACTTATACTAAACAATTCAGTTCAATCTAAATAGTTGTATCTGTAAACCAAAATTTTCACAGCAATACCTCACTACTGAATTCAATTTTTAGCCTTCATTAACCTATGTGTAGTAGCACTACCCCCATAGGAGCTGTTGGTTATATTTTGGGTCTTGCCGTTACCTGTCTGTTCACCATATCCGCCATAGGGGTCCCAATGAAGAGTTGTTCACAGATGTCTGCATCAAACACTTTAGTCTCTTTTTCAATGGTTTTATTAAAGAACGTCAATTAGAGGGATGGAGGGTTAGGGGAGATTCAGGTACCTTGCTTTGCGGGTACTTCTTTGATCCAGAGGACAAACAGTTTCCACACTGGATCTAGCAACCACTGGATAGGCCTCTCTCACTGACCTAGCAGCCGGTGCGGTGCTCGGTCAAAAGTCTCTGCCACAGACTTGATGAAGGTAATGGAATCGTTGTACGGTCCTCTGCCACAGAACGGCATAACCACACACTTTGCACAGTTCAAAAGATACAGCTACACAGTACTAGTTTCTGTCAGCCAGCCGGCAGCACTGTGAGGTAGATTTGGTCAGGATGCGTCCCCCAATTGAGTCTCCAGGCTCTTCTTGAGATTCCAGCCCTTTCGCTCAGTCCTCTCTCAGAAAAGTCCTCCCCTGGTTTCTCCAATTGCTTGGCTTCTTCCCGCAGGCAAGACAGCACGGGACCACCCCTGGACCAGTAGGTGCTCCTGGGCCTACTGTCAGTAACAAAGCCTCGGGCCAGCATATTTAGGGTGTATTCATTTTTAGTCACATTAGGAATACTATAGATGCATTTTTTATTCTATATATATATATATATATATATATATATTATATATATGTGCATATATATATATATATATATATATATATATTCTCTCTACCACTCATCCAGGTTAGTGAGATCTAATTTATACTCTTTTGCATATTATTTGCATTTTCTCAGTATCCGTTATTTAGGAATCAATCTCATAATGCTCGGAGTTAATTTTAATTAATATATTTTATCATTGCATTTATGAACTCTACGATTATGGTACACTTGCGGAGGGATTATAGGAATGTTTTAATGACGGGGACATATTGTATCCAATTGAAATATTGTCACCAGAAGCGAGTGTATTAAGGTCGCGGGGACACCTGTTGAGCCTATGGAGAGGCGATAGTGGAGATCATTCTTCCGGTATTAAGGTCGCGGGGACACCCGTTAAGCCTATGGAGAGGCGATAGTGGAGATCATTCTTCCGCCCATAGTCGGGGGATGGTGTTTTACTTTCGCCCTGAGTTCACGTTGGGGGGGATAAAAGGAGGGTTTGCTGCGCCGCACAGCCAATCCCATCAATCCCATGACTACGTTTTTACGACGAAACATGTCGGGGCGTGGCTGTGCGGCAACCATCTGAAGTGAACGTGTGATGTATAAAGGCCGATCAAGGAAGCGGAGATCCAGAAAGGAACAGCGGGGAGGCGGTGAGCGATCAGTGGACATCTTGGGTCCGCCGCGACCAATATACTTCATTTCTGAATGAGTGTTTGCTGTGCAGTGTATTGCTCTATTTTTTGAGATTCATGTGAGTGCTATATTTGAAGATTTAAGTGTGATATTAAACTGATTTTACGGTATCACGCTATTTTGAGCACTTCTTTTATTTACATTACGGAGCTTTCTGGCAGTGAATTGGTTGGAACTGGGATTATCTGCTATACCTACCAGTGAGGTCTTTTTGTACACGTTTACACGCCGAACACGAGAGTGTAAGGCAATTTGAGTTGGTGAGTTTTGTATCTGACGGGAGAGGATTCACTGACACCGGGTGTGGTGGTAATTGGAAGCTATTATCATTATTTTTTCACAAACCCATTTGATGTGATATATGGACTTATATTCAATTAATATTTAAACACATTTATATATATATATTTTGGAATTTGTGCACATATTCACTTTTGTCACATGGTGATGTTTATGGACATTAGCATTATTTTTGAATACCTGTGAAAACGGATATTTCATCTTACATTATTTACAGCGCTGCTTATATTTTATTACACTAATTTTAGGGTTTTAGAATATGTTTTTCACATTGCCTATGAATTACTTTGAACTGACTTTTTTTTTTTCAGAATTACAAGCCTCCAATGTTTTTTTTGCTTAATCCCAGAAATATGCTGTGATTTTTTTTAAAGTGGTTCTAAAGGCAGAAGTTTTTTTACCTTAATGTATTCTATGCAGTGAAAGTGTAACACACAGGTTAGTGCACAAACAGTACACTGACACCAGGACACATAGGAACATAAATCGCCCCCCCCCCAGGCCCCCCCAGACACCCCCAGATCACCCCCCAGCCCCAGTCACAGTGTCACTGATTGCAGTGACCATTTATTTACTGATCACTGCAATCAGTGACATTTGTGACTGTAAAAGTGTCACTACAGTTAGTTTTTTTTTAGGTCCAGTGTAGCCCCCTAACCCCCCCTAATAAAGGTTTAACCCCCTGATCACCCCCCAGATAACCCTTTCACCCCCTATCACCACTGTCACTAAGCGATCGTTTTTCTGATCGCTGTTTTAGTGTCGGTGATGCCGATCGGTAGCCACTCATTTTTTTTAGGTTCGCCGCAGGTTTTTATAGCGTCAGGTACCCCCATATATTACCTAATAAAGGTTTAACCCCCTTGATCGCCCCCCAGGTAACCCTTTCACCCCCTATCACCACTGTCGCTAAGCGATCGTTTTTCTGATCGCTGTCTTATTGTCGGTGATGCCGATAGGTAGCCAGTTATTTTTTTTAGGTTCGCCGCAGGTTTTTATAGCGTCAGGTACCCCCATATATTACCTAATAAAGGTTTAACCCCCTTGATCGCCCCCCAGGTAACCCTTTCATCCCCTATCACCACTGTCGCTAAGCGATCGTTTTTCTGATCGCTGTCTTATTGTCGGTGATGCCGATAGGTAGCCAGTTATTTTTTTTTAGGTTCGCCGCAGGTTTTTATAGCGTCAGCTACCCCCATATATTACCTAATAAAGGTTTAACCCCCTTGATCGCCCCCCAGGTAACCCTTTCACCCCCTATCACCACTGTCGCTAAGCGATCGTTTTTCTGATCGCTGTCTTATTGTCGGTGATGCCGATAGGTAGCCAGTTATTACATTTCTTTAGGTTCGCCGCAGGTTTTTATAGCGTCAGGTACCCCCATATATTACCTAATAAAGGTTTAACCCCTTGATCCCCCCCCAGGTAACCCTTTCACCCCCTTTTGCCAGTGTCACTAAGCGATCGTTTTTCTGGTCGCTGTATTAGTTATGCTGGTGCCGATAGATAGCCAGTAATTTTTTTTAGGTTCGCCGCAGGTTTTTATAGCGTCAGGTACCCCCATATATTATCTAATAAAGGTTTTAACCCCCTAATTGCCCCTAGTTAACCCTGCGTCACACCCCAGGCAGCGTCAGGTTAGTGCCAGTAACGCTAACACCCACGCGTGAAGCATACACCCCCCTTAGTGGTATAGTATCTGAACAGATCAATATCTGATCTGATCAGATCTATACTAGCGTCCCCAGCAGTTTAGGGTTCCCAAAAACGCAGTGTTAGCGGGATCAGCCCAGATACCTGCTAGCACCTGCGTTTTGCCCCTCCGTCCAGCCCAGGCCACCCAAGTGCAGTATCGATCGATAAATGTCACTTACAAAACACAACACACATAACTGCAGCGTTCACAGAGACAGGCCTGATCCCTGCAACTCCAGTGCTGTAGGAGGTGATTTCACCACCACAGTTAAAAAAAAAAAAGCATATATGCCAAAGCATTGGGGCAGCAGGGGCGGAGGAGCGATTTTGCTCCTAATGCCGCGTACATACGGTCGAAATTCCGACGGAGGCTTGCCCGTGGAAAAGTCTGACCATGTGTGTGTGGCATAATTTTTGCGGGAGGATTCCCCAATGCTTCGGCATATATAAATGGTGCATGTATGCCCATCATTAGAAGTGGGTGGATGAATGGCGGTATTCTAATGGTGGGCATACCCACCGATCAATCTCTTTTTTTCGTTCAGCCAACAGGCTGCATGAAAAAAAAGATTACAATACATGTCCAACAAGGACCAGCAACGTACTGGTATGTTGCTGGACTTTGAAAGGTTATACCAGATTGATGCCTGCAGGTTTAGGTATCATCTTGGTATCATTCTTTTCAGCCAGCGGCCGGCTTTCATGTAAAAGAAATCCTAGTGGCTAATTAGCCTCTGGACTGCTTTTACAAGCAGTGGGAGGGAATGTCCCCCCCCGGATATAAAAAGCGCCTTTGGGAAATTGGGAAAGCATTTTATCACACCGATCTTGGTGTGGTCAGATGCTTTGAGGGCAGAGGAAAGATCTAGGGTCTAATAGACCCCAGTTTTTTCAAAAAAAGAGTACCTGTCACTACCTATTGCTATCATAGGGGATATTTACATTCCCTGAGATAACAATAAAAATGATAAAAAAAAAATATGGAAGGAACAGTTTAAAAATAAAATAAAAAAGCAATATTAATAATAATAAAAAAATAAAATAAAAAAAAAGCACCCCTGTCCTGCCCTGCTCTTGCGCAATGGCGAACGTAAGCATCGGTCTGGTGTCATATGTAAACAGCAATTGCACCATGCATGTGAGGTATCACCGCGAAGGTCAGATCGAGGGCAGTCATTTTAGCAGTAGACCTTCTCTGTAAATCTAACGTGGTAACCTGTAAAGGCTTTTAAAGGCTTTTAAAAATGTATGTAGTTTGTCGCCAATGCGCGTTTGTGCGAAATTTTAAAGCATGTCGTGTTTGGTATCTGTGTACTTGGCCTAAGATCATCTTTTTTATTTCATCAAACATTTGGGCAATATAGTGTGTTTTAGTGCATTAAAAAAAAAAAAGTGTATTTTTTCCCCAAAAAATGTGTTTGAAAAATCGCTGCGCAAATACTGTGTGGAAAAAAAAAATGCAACACCCACCATTTTAATCTGTAGGGCCTTTGCTTTAAAAAAATATATAATGTTTGGGGGTTCAACATAATTTTCTTGCAAAAAAAAAAATGTTTTCCTGGTGCCTCCATGGCAGCATACCTGCTCCGCCTCGACTCCTCCTTCAGGACTAGTGAATAGCATAAATTAAAGGCATAGTCCCTCCCCCAACATTCTCCTTTTTTTCCTCATACCTTCTTGTGCTGGTGAAGAGTAGTAGTATGTCCATACCTCTGCAGTCGGCAGCGTCCGCCGGGTTTAGCCTTTCCCGTGCGCAGTCCCTGTTCTTGGGCCGCTCACAGCGCTGATAAGACTGGGAACCCCTCTGTGGATCTGTTGGGGTCATTTCGCAGAGTTTCCTCACAGGAACGCAGTCTGCTATCACATTCATGATGAATGCAGTGGAAGTCGCAAAAGGATCAGCTCCATCTTCCCAGGCTGGTGGTTTCCATTTTTTATTACAGGCATTTGTGTTTTTCCCCTTTCTTTTCCTCTCTTCCCCTCCCCTCCCCTTCCTTTGCTTGTTAGGCGCCTTTAAAATGATTGTTGTCTTACTTTTTTGTTCCTTTAAAACTGTGCAACTGGATAGGGCAGGTGTCTCTCTGTGCAACAACATTGTGGTGCTTATTTCCGGGTTCGGGGGGGCTACAGGTGCTCTGTACGTCCCGCCAGGTAGGAGAGTGTCACGGCGCGGTGTCCTTGCCGCCGTCTGTGCATGCGCGATTCGGGAGTGATACAGAGCCGTAGTTTCTCGGCTCTCTGTACTGGGCGACGCTGGATCTTCTGCGCGTGCGCATGCATGGTCGCTTGGTTCAGTGTCGGCCATCTTGGATTCTGGAAAGAAGGCTAGATTTGCCCTTTTTTTCAATCCATTCCAAATAGTGGTTTATGGGATTAGCCCATGCACCTTGAGCCTATTTAGGTTCAGATTCAGGGATTGCTGTCAGTCTCCTCAGCTGTGCCCTGTTGGGTCTCTCTGATGCTGCTTTGTGGTAGGTACTTTTTATTTTCTCAAAAAAAAATGTTGCCGATCAAAAATGTTTATGTTTAAAAAAAAAAAAAAAAGATGACGATATAAAAATGTTTGTTAAAAAAAGAAAAAAAAAAAAAGATGACGATATAAAAATGTTTGTTTTAAAAAAAAAAAAAAAAAAAAAAAAAAAAGTGACGCCAAAAACTCCTGATTCTTTTCCCTTTCTTACTATATTTCCGGAGCTGATCCTTGTGCCCAACTCCGCAATGAGTCATTCATCTCACAGCAAAGATCCTCACACTTCTATTAGGTATGTGACCAACTATACGTGAGTATAAAAAAAAAAAGTGCGCTCACTGGTCTAGCGTGAGTTCCTTACATCGTAGCCCTACCCACTCCAAGGGGTCCCGCTCATCAGGGCGTAGGTCCCATTCTTCACATCGTAGATCAGAGAGGTCAAGATCCAGAGGACATGATCGGTTCCCCTCTCCTAGGACCTATAGCAAGAGAAATGCTGGACATGTGGGGCTACACCGCTACCAGACAGAGTGGTCTGTAAGGACTGTTTTACGGACTATGCGTCCAACCGCGAGCTAGAAAATCAGCACGCTGTAGATCTGCTCAAGCGAACAATGAAGGACTCCTTCTCTGAGCTTTTGACTTTGGTCCCCGCTCAACCACTTCAGCAGATATGCCAGGTTCAGGATATAAAACCTAATCTCCCTGGTCCGTCAGCAGTCAGTACACCTCTGCCACCGTCAGGCCGACCAGCTAGAGATTCACCACCTGAAGACTCTTCAGGGGACTCTCGAGAAGAGTCAGAAACTTCTGGCTTCAGTCTCTCCTTGGTAAAGCCATTCATCCAGGCAGTCAAAGCCGCAATCGCCTGAAAAGACGCAGATTAGCCTCCCCAAGAGTCTACAAGCTACTTCCCATTCCTCAAAAGAAAGCAGGTTCTTTTCCCGTTGATGGGCAAGATTAGTCAAGTCATTCAGAAGGAATGGTCAAAGACTGATAAATAAAAAAATAAAAAATAATTATTTTTTTTGGGTCGGTTCAATAAACTATATACCCCTTACCAAAGTCGGGAACACAGTCAATAAACTCCATGCCAGTGGTAGACGCGTTGGTGGTGCGACTCGCAAAAATATAACTTTGCCAATGGAGGATTCCGCTTCCTTCAAAGACCCTCTAGACAGGTGAATCGACCTGGAGCTGAAGAGGAGCTACTTGGCCGCGGGAGCAGCGTGTAAGCCAGCTATTGCCCTCACATCAGTATCAAATGCCATAAGATCTTGGACAGATAAAATTGAGACGGCATTGCGTCAGGATGTCCCCATGGAGGATATAATTAAAGCCTTGGAAGAGCTTAGATTGTCGGCAGACTTTGTCGGGGTAGCGGCCATTGACACGATCAGGTGCTCGGCAAGATCCATGTTGCATTCAGTAATGGCGAAGTGGACCTTGTGGCTGAAACCCTGGACGGCTGATTTATCTTCCAAACAAAATTGGTGCAAAATCCCGTTCGATGGTAAAGCCCTATTCGGAGACAAAATGGATGAAGCTATCTCCAGGCTGTCAGGAGGGAAGTCTGGTATGCTTCCACAGGACAGAAGGATGCAAAGATTCAGAGGTGGTTCCGCCAGTCAAACCCAAGGGATTTTAGGCAGTCGAGACAGCCCAGGGACAACAAAAGACCTTGGAAAGGTACTCGGGATCCTTTTTGTATAGGAAGATGAAAGCCCTTCCGGCTCCACAGGAGCAGAAGCAGTCTTTTTGATGCCAGAGGAACCCAGGCACTTCCGGTGGGAGCCAGGCTAAAGTCTTTTGTCCCAGTCTGGGCCACCTGCTGCCACGACCCCTGGGTTCTGTCAACAATTCAATGGGGGCACTTTTGGAATTTCTCTTACCCCCCCACCTCGGAACTCTTTCAAAGGAACAGAGATTCCATCCTCTCCACTGAAAGCTCAAGCTCTAAAAAAACTTCCTAACGTCACTCCAGCTTCAGGGGGCGGCTGTTCCGGTTCCCTTGGCAGAGCGCTTGGCAGGCTTCTACTCCACCCTATTTCTGGTCCCAAAGAGGACAGGTGGGTGGAGGCCTGTGATAGACCTAAAGAGGTTCAGCCGGTATATCTGCCCCGAAAGCTTCAAAATGGAGTCCCTGCAGACGATTATTCAGGCAGTCCAGCCATCAGATTGGATGATTTCGGTTGATCTGCAGGATGCGTACCTACACGTGCCAATTCTACCTGCATTTCAAAAATATCTGAGATTTGCGGTGGGACGGACCCACCTACAGTTTCAAGCCCTGCCTTTCGGTCTGTGCACCTCTCCCAGGGTGTTCACCAGGATACTAATCTGCTTTTGGTTCCCCTGGGGGAGAGGGGCTTGAGGATATACCAATACCTGGACGACATCCTCCTCCTAGCAAGCAATCCGGATCAGTTGGTACGTCACCGGGAAATTCTTCTACAGACCCTAAAAGAGCTAGGGTGGCTGGTGAATTCCGACAAGAGTCAACTAACGCCAACACAGCAGATAATCTATGCGCAACGTTCGACACTCAGGAGGGGACAGTGTCATTACCACCGCCGAAGGCAAGGATTGTCATCCAGAGAATGATCAAAGTCATCCAGAGCCCGTATCTGACGGCTTCACAATGCCTGAGCCTCATTGGCACAATGTCTTCCTGTATACCCATGGTTCCTTCGGCACATTGGCACTTGAGGTATTTCCAGACTGGTTTCTTGGCGCAGTAGAAGAAACAACGACTATCTCAGACGATCCTGCTGACGGGAAAAATGCGCAGGTGCCTTCACTGGTGGTCAGTTCTGGAAAACCTCTCCAAGCCTCATCACCTGGGCTCCCTTCCTTGGATCACAATTGCGTCCGCTTGCAAGCAGACAGGGCTGGGGAGCCCATTGCGGGCAAACCAGAATACAGGGGAGATGGTCATACACCACCCAGGGAGTGGTATCCAACATCTTTGGAGATGAGGGCAGCCTTCTTGGCACTGACCTCTTTGGCACCCCAAATCAGAGGCCAGAGAATACTCCTACGCCTAGACAACAGGGCAGCTGTCGCTTATCTGCAGAAGCAGGGAGGCACTCGCAGCAGTTCACTCCTCAAGGAGGTAGAGCCGATCATGCTCTGGGCGGAGCAGAACCTCCTGGACCTCAGAGCAATGTATCTGCCAGACAGGTTGAACACGGAAACAGACACGTTATCCAGAAACTTCTTGGACAACAACGAGTGGGCTCTCCACCCTCATGTCTTCCTTCAGATTGCCAACATATCGGATCCCCCTCAGGTAGATCTGTTCGCCTCCCCGAAGAACGCCAAGCTGGATAGGTTCTTCTCTCGGCTGCCGCACCCACAAGCCGAGGCAGTGGATGCCCGGTCATGTCCCTGGAGGTTCACCACGGCATATGCCTTTCCTCCCAGGCCATTAATATTCAAATTCCTCCTGAGGCTCCTCAGAGAGCCAGTCCAGGTGGTGGCAGTACTTCCGTATTGCGCCTCAGTGTGGGCTCTCCAATCAAGATCCCTCCTTTCCCTCAACTTCTGTCGCAGGGCAGTCTAGTTCATCTAAACCCTCAGAAGTTGAATCTTCGAATCTGGAGGTTGAGAGGCGAAGGTTCGAATCCCTAGGGTGTTCCCCAGGAGTCATAACAACCCTTCTAAAAACCAGGAAGTCTGCAACTAATGCTATATATTCAAAAATCTGGGACAAGTTCTTGTCATTTGCTTCCGGAAATGGATTTGATCCAATCCTTCCCTCTACTTCCCATGTTCTAGGATTCCTTCAGACAGGACTTGATCTGGGACTTGGTCTGAGCTCCCTCAAAGTGCAGGTAGCAGCAATCTCTGCCGCAACAAATAAGAGATGGGACGGAGGATCCTTTAGTAGTCACTTACCTCAGAGCTGTATTGAAGATTCACCCTCCTGTGAGACGATCATTTCCTAAGTGGGATTTGTCCCTGGTCCTTGAAGTTCTATCTGACCATCCCTTTGCTCCAGTGGAACAAGTAACAATATGGAACCTGACACTAAAGACGGCTTTCCTGCTAGCCATTACATGTGGCAAAAGGATCTTGGAACTTCACTCTTTAGGAATAGGTGACGACCACATCTCCTCCTTCTTCCCCGACAGAGTGGAACTTCGCCCCCTTCGGGGGTTCACACCAAAGGTCACTACTCCAAGCCACCTGTTGGAACCCTGGGCACTACCAGTGTTTACAGACACGGATTCAGAGTCTTGTCACGAACTGGATGTATCCAGAGTGCTCAGGGCCTACCTAGAAGCCACCAGCCCCTTCAGAAATTCTGAGAGACTTTTCATCGTACCGTTTGGTAAATACAGGGGCAAAGAAGCTTCCATCAGAACTCTGGCATCTTGGGCTGTAAAGTTAATCCAGAAGGCCTACAGGGTGAAGAATATGGAGCCTCCATCCCGAGTGAATGTTCATTCTACAAGGGCAGTCTCAGCTTCCTGGGCAGCAAGGGCTAATGTTTCGTTGGAGACGGTGTGCAGGGCTGCCACCTGGTCTTCTCACCATACATTCCTCAGACACTACCATATTGATCCAGGAGCGCTCACGACTGTTGAGTTTGGAAGGAGGGCAGTTCAGGCTGCTATGTCCTCTTCTAATTAAACATTTATTGTTAAGCAATTATCCCACCCATGTCAGCTAGTTATTTATCACAGGTATGCTGCCATGGAGGCACCAGGAAAACGGAAAATTGTATCATACTTACCAGTAATTTTCCTTTCCTGGTGCCTATCCATGGCAGCATACGCTCCCACCCTCGGTATTCTATATTACAGAGAATGTTGGGGGAGGGACTATGCCTTTAATTTATGCTATTCACTAGTCCTGAAGCAGGAGTCGAGGCGGAGCTCTATCACAGGTATGCTGCCATGGATAGGCACCAGGAAAGGAAAATTACTGGTAAGTATGATACAGTTTTCCGTTTTCATGTAAACAAAAAGTGTCAGAAAGGGCTTTGTCTTAAAGTGGTTAGAAGAGTGGATGTAAGCTTCCTAATGGTGTGTATAAAATGCCAGAACAGTTCAAAACCCCCCCAAATGACCCCATTTTGGAAAGTAGACACCCCAAGCTATATACTGAGAGGCATGTCGAGTCCATGGAATATTTTATATGTTGACACAAGTTGCGGAAAAAAGACAATTTTTTTTTTTTTTTTTGCACAAAGTTGTTACTAAATGATATATTGCTCAAACATGCCATGGGCATATGTGGAATTACACCCCAAAATACATTCTGTTGCTTCTCCTGAGTACGGGGATACCACATGTGTGAGACTTTTTGGGAGCCTAGCCACGTACGGGACCCCAAAAACCAAGCACCGCCTTCAGGCTTTCTAAGGGTGTAAATTTTTGATTTCACTCCTCACTGCCTATCACAGTTTCGGAGGCCATGGAATGCCCAGATGGCACAAAACCCCCCAAATGACCCCATTTTGGAAAGTAGACACCCCAAGCTATTTGCTGAGAGGTATGGTGAGTATGTTGCAGATCTCGCTTTTTGTCACAAAGTTTTGAAAATTGAAAAAAAATAAATAAAAAATAAATAATAATTTTCTTTCTTCATTTTCAAAAACAAATGAGAGCTGTAAAATACTCAACATGCCTCTCAGCAAATAGCTTGGGGTGTCTACTTTACAAAATGGGGTCATTTGGGGGGGTTTTGTGCTATTTTGGCATTTTATGGCCTTCGAAACTGTGATAGGTAGTGAGGAGTGAAATCAAAAATTTGTGCCCTTAGAAATCCTGAAGGCGGTGCTTGGTTTTCGGGGCCCCGTACGTGGCTAGGCTCCTAAAAAGTCCCACACATGTGGTATCCCCGTACTCAGGAGAAGCAGCAAAATGTATTTTGGGGTGCAATTCCACATATAACCATGGCATGTGTGAGCAATATATCATTTAGTGACAACTTTTTGTCATTTTTTTTTTGTCATTATTCAATCACTTGGGACAAGAAAAAAAAAATATTCAATGGGCTCAACATGCCTCTCAGCAATTTTCTTGGGGTGTCTACTTTCTAAAATGGGGTCATTTAGGGGGGTTTTGTGCTATTTTGGCATTTTATGGCCTTCGAAACTGTGATAGGTAGTGAGGAGTGAAATAAAAAATTTGCGCCCTTAGAAATCCTGAAGGCGGTGCTTGGTTTTCGGGGTCCCGTACGCGGCTAGGCTCCTAAACAGTCCCACACATGTGGTATCCCCGTACTCAGGAGAAGCAGCAGAATGTATTTTGGGGTGCAATTCCACATATAACCATGGTATGTGTGAGCAATATATCATTTAGTGACAACTTTTTGTAATTTTTTTTTTTTTTTTTTTTATTATTCAATCACTTGAGACAAAAAAATATATATATTCAATGGGCTCAACATGCCTCTCATCAATTTCCTTGGGATGTCTACTTTCCAAAATGGGGTAATTTGGGGGGTTTTGTACTGCCCTGCCATTTTAGCACCTCATGAGATAGGCAGTCATAAATTAAAAGCTGTGTAAATTCCAGAAAATGTACCCTAGTTTGTAGACGCTATAACTTTTGCGCAAACCAATAAATATACGCTTATTGACATTTTTTTTACTAAAGACATGTGGCTGAATACATTTTGGCCTAAATGTATGACTAAAATTGAGTTTATTCGATTTTTCTTATAACAAAATGTAGAAAATATAATTTTTTAAAAAAAAATTCAGTCTTTTTCCGTTTATATCGCAAAAAATAAAAATCACAGAGGCAATCAAATACCATTAAAAGAAAGCTCTATTTGTGGGAAGAAAAGGACGCAAATTTTGTTTGGGTACAGCATTGCATGTCCGCACAATTTACAGTTAAAGCAGCGCAGTGCAAAATTCAGAAAACACCTCTGGTCCGGGGCTTAAGTGGTTAATTTGCACAGGGGCCGTTTGTTTGTACTTAGGGACTAGGGATGAGCTTCGTGTTCGAGTCGAACATACGTTCGACTCGAACATCGGCTGTTCGATCGTTCGACGAAGATCGAACGATTTGGGCCGTTCGCGCCAAATTCGAGTGACGCGAACGGCCCACAATGCACTACGCCATCGCAGTGTCATCCAGGCGCTGTGATTGGCCAAGCATGCACTGTGACCCCGCATGCTTGGCCAATCACAGCGCCGGCAGCGAGGAGAGCAATGATTGGCCACAGGCAGGATGCCTGTGGCCAATTATTGCTGAGGGTGTTTAGTACACGCCCCACACTATAAAAGGCCGCCAGCACGGCGGCCTAGTGTAGTGTGTTCCGGAGCAGGGATAGAGCAGCATAGGCAGGGACAGTGACTGTTATTTCTTTCTTGCTTAACCTGGATTCCTTTAGTTTAGGGAAAGAGAAGGATAGGTAGGGAGAGTGTCAGTGTGTTTTGTGCTTGTGCTATAGTGTGCTTAAAAAAAACATTTATTCTAGGGACAGAAAACTGTAGGTAGGGACAGTGTCAGTTTCTTTCACTCTGCAAGTCCTTGTTTCCAGGGACCTGGAAGGACAGTGAGTGAATTGTCCTTGTGCTATATTGTGCTTAAAAAAACATTTATTCTAGGGACAGAAAACTGTAGGTAGGGAGAGTGTCAGTTTCTTTCACTCTGCAAGTCCTTGTTTCCAGGGACCTGTAAGGACAGTGAGTGAATTGTCCTTGTGCTATATTGTGATTAAAAAAAACATTTTTTCTAGGGACAGAAAACTGTAGGTAGGGAGAGTGTTTTTTTTCTTTCACTCTGCAAGTCCTTGTTTCCAGGGACCTGGAAGGACAGTGAGTGAATTGTCCTTGTGCTATATTGTGCTTAAAAAAAACATTTTTTCTAGGGACAGAAAACTGTAGGTAGGGAGAGTGTTTTTTTTCTTTCACTCTGCAAGTCCTTGTTTCCAGGGACCTGGAAGGACAGTGAGTGAATTGTCCTTGTGCTATATTGTGCTTAAAAAAAAACATTTTTTCTAGGGACAGAAAACTGTAGGTAGGGAGAGTGTTTTTTTTCTTTCACTCTGCAAGTCCTTGTTTCCAGGGACCTCTAAGGACAGTGAGTGAATTGTCCTTGTGCTATATTGTGCTTAAAAAAAACATTTATTCTAGGGACAGAAAACTGTAGGTAGGGAGAGTGTCAGTTTATTTCACTCTGCAAGTCCTTGTTTCCAGGGACCTGGAAGGACAGTGAGTGAATTGTCCTTGTGCTATATTGTGCTTAAAAAAAACATTTATTCTAGGGACAGAAAACTGTAGGTAGGGAGAGTGTCAGTTTATTTCACTCTGCAAGTCCTTGTTTCCAGGGACCTGTAAGGACAGTGAGTGAATTGTCCTTGTGCTATATTGTGATTAAAAAAAACATTTTTTCTAGGGACAGAAAACTGTAGGTAGGGAGAGTGTTTTTTTTCTTTCACTCTGCAAGTCCTTGTTTCCAGGGACCTGTAAGGACAGTGAGTGAATTGTCCTTGTGCTATATTGTGCTTAAAAAAAACATTTATTCTAGGGACAGAAAACTGTAGGTAGGGAGAGTGTCAGTTTATTTCACTCTGCAAGTCCTTGTTTCCAGGGACCTGGAAGGACAGTGAGTGAATTGTCCTTGTGCTATATTGTGATTAAAAAAAACATTTTTTCTAGGGACAGAAAACTGTAGGTAGGGAGAGTGTTTTTTTTCTTTCACTCTGCAAGTCCTTGTTTCCAGGGACCTGTAAGGACAGTGAGTGAATTGTCCTTGTGCTATATTGTGCTTAAAAAAACATTTATTCTAGGGACAGAAAACTGTAGGTAGGGAGAGTGTCAGTTTATTTCACTCTGCAAGTCCTTGTTTCCAGGGACCTGTAAGGACAGTGAGTGAATTGTCCTTGTGCTATATTGTGATTAAAAAAAACATTTTTTCTAGGGACAGAAAACTGTAGGTAGGGAGAGTGTTTTTTTTCTTTCACTCTGCAAGTCCTTGTTTCCAGGGACCTGTAAGGACAGTGAGTGAATTGTCCTTGTGCTATATTGTGATTAAAAAAAACATTTTTTCTAGGGACAGAAAACTGTAGGTAGGGAGAGTGTTTTTTTTTCTTTCACTCTGCAAGTCCTTGTTTCCAGGGACCTGTAAGGACAGTGAGTGAATTGTCCTTGTGCTATATTGTGATTAAAAAAAACATTTTTTCTAGGGACAGAAAACTGTAGGTAGGGAGAGTGTTTTTTTTCTTTCACTCTGCAAGTCCTTGTTTCCAGGGACCTGTAAGGACAGTGAGTGAATTGTCCTTGTGCTATATTGTGCTTAAAAAAAACATTTTTTCTAGGGACAGAAAACTGTAGGTAGGGAGAGTGTTTTTTTTCTTTCACTCTGCAAGTCCTTGTTTCCAGGGACCTGGAAGGACAGTGAGTGAATTGTCCTTGTGCTATATTGTGCTTAAAAAAAAACATTTTTTCTAGGGACAGAAAACTGTAGGTAGGGAGAGTGTTTTTTTTCTTTCACTCTGCAAGTCCTTGTTTCCAGGGACCTGTAAGGACAGTGAGTGAATTGTCCTTGTGCTATATTGTGCTTAAAAAAAACATTTATTCTAGGGACAGAAAACTGTAGGTAGGGAGAGTGTCAGTTTATTTCACTCTGCAAGTCCTTGTTTCCAGGGACCTGGAAGGACAGTGAGTGAATTGTCCTTGTGCTATATTGTGATTAAAAAAAACATTTTTTCTAGGGACAGAAAACTGTAGGTAGGGAGAGTGTTTTTTTTCTTTCACTCTGCAAGTCCTTGTTTCCAGGGACCTGTAAGGACAGTGAGTGAATTGTCCTTGTGCTATATTGTGCTTAAAAAAAACATTTATTCTAGGGACAGAAAACTGTAGGTAGGGAGAGTGTCAGTTTATTTCACTCTGCAAGTCCTTGTTTCCAGGGACCTGGAAGGACAGTGAGTGAATTGTCCTTGTGCTATATTGTGATTAAAAAAACATTTTTTCTAGGGACAGAAAACTGTAGGTAGGGAGAGTGTTTTTTTTCTTTCACTCTGCAAGTCCTTGTTTCCAGGGACCTGGAAGGACAGTGAGTGAATTCTCCTTGTGCTATATTGTGATTAAAAAAAACATTTTTTCTAGGGACAGAAAACTGTAGGTAGGGAGAGTGTTTTTTTTCTTTCACTCTGCAAGTCCTTGTTTCCAGGGACCTGGAAGGACAGTGAGTGAATTGTCCTTGTGCTATATTGTGCTTAAAAAAAACATTTTTTCTAGGGACAGAAAACTGTAGGTAGGGAGAGTGTTTTTTTTCTTTCACTCTGCAAGTCCTTGTTTCCAGGGACCTGGAAGGACAGTGAGTGAATTGTCCTTGTGCTATATTGTGCTTAAAAAAAACATTTTTTCTAGGGACAGAAAACTGTAGGTAGGGAGAGTGTTTTTTTTCTTTCACTCTGCTAGTCCTTGTTTCCAGGGACCTGTAAGGACAGTGAGTGAATTGTCCTTGTGCTATATTGTGCTTAAAAAAACATTTATTCTAGGGACAGAAAACTGTAGGTAGGGAGAGTGTCAGTTTATTTCACTCTGCAAGTCCTTGTTTCCAGGGACCTGGAAGGACAGTGAGTGAATTGTCCTTGTGCTATATTGTGATTAAAAAAAACATTTTTTCTAGGGACAGAAAACTGTAGGTAGGGAGAGTGTTTTTTTTCTTTCACTCTGCAAGTCCTTGTTTCCAGGGACCTCTAAGGACAGTGAGTGAATTGTCCTTGTGCTATATTGTGCTTAAAAAAAACATTTATTCTAGGGACAGAAAACTGTAGGTAGGGAGAGTGTCAGTTTATTTCACTCTGCAAGTCCTTGTTTCCAGGGACCTGGAAGGACAGTGAGTGAATTGTCCTTGTGCTATATTGTGATTAAAAAAAACATTTTTTCTAGGGACAGAAAACTGTAGGTAGGGAGAGTGTTTTTTTTCTTTCACTCTGCAAGTCCTTGTTTCCAGGGACCTGTAAGGACAGTGAGTGAATTGTCCTTGTGCTATATTGTGATTAAAAAAAACATTTTTTCTAGGGACAGAAAACTGTAGGTAGGGAGAGTGTCAGTTTCTTTCACTGTGAAAGTCCTTGTTTCAAGGGACAGAGAAGGACACCTGAAGGTAGCCCTTATTGCTTTTTTCCCATCTCCCTGCAGGCCATCTATTAGAATGTCTGGAAGGCAAACAAGGAGAGGCAGACAGTCAGGAGGCAATAAAAGAGGGCAAGCAGGCTCTGTGTCTGGGGGCAACAGTGCTGGTCGTGGACGCGGTGCATTGTCATCAGCACATGGCCATGGGACACGCTTGTCCTTCTTTTCGGCAGCTGGACATGTTGAGCCACATCATGCCAAAGACTTGGTAGAGTGGATGACCAAGCCCTCCTCCTCCTCCTCATCCTCTCTCACCCAGGCTCAGGGTACTGGAAAAGCAGCTGCCAAAGCGTCGTCTTCCCTGGTATCAATGTCAGACAAATCATCAGTCACTCCTTCCCTAGACCCACCATGTCCTCCTCCTGAGGAGTCCCCCGAACTGTTTCAGCACAGTGTTGGGTACATGCTCCAGGAGGATGCCCAGCGTTTCGAAGGGTCTGATGATGAAACCCAGCTAGAGGAAGGCAGTAGCGTGAGAGCAGACAGAGGGGATGCTCAAGAAGGACACCAATCTGGCAGTCATGTTCCAGCAGCTGCAGCATACTGCCAGATTGGCTCCAGTGATGAGGAGGGAGGGGATGATGAGGTCACTGACTCCACGTGGGTGCCTAATAGGAGAGAGGAGGAGGAGGAGGATGAGGAGGAGGCACATCTCCAACGAGGCAGGATGCCCTTTGGTGGCCAGCGTAAGGGCAGTACACCGACGGAATCACACCGCAGAGCTCCGCCTGTGCAGGGCGCTGCCTCTGCCCGTCATTCAAAAAGTTCTTTGGTGTGGGCCTTTTTTGAGGCTAGTGCATCAGATCGCACAGCTGCTGTTTGCAACATATGTCTCAAGCGTATATCGCGTGGCCAAAACATCAGCCGCTTGGGTACCACATGCCTGACCAGACATATGTTGACCTGCCATGCAGCTCGTTGGCAAGCCTACCTCAAAGACCCACACCAAAGAACAAAGCGGACCTCTCCTTGCACCGCATCAGCTGGGATCTCCAACCCCACTATAACTTCAGTCCTCTCTGAAACATGCACTGAGAGGAATGAAGGTGTAGAATTAGGTGTGTCACAGCCAAGTACTTGCGCCCACTCTGCTAGCAGTACACCGACGTCCGATTCTAGCAGGCAAATTTCCCTGCCCCAGCTGCTGGACCGTCGAAAGAAGTTCACTCCCAGCCATCCACATGCCCAGCGGTTGAATGCTAGCTTGGCTAAATTGCTAGCGCTTCAACTGCTGCCTTTTCAGTTGGTAGACTCGGCCCCCTTCCGTGAGTTTGTGCAATGTGCGGTTCCTCAGTGGCAGGTTCCCAAACGCCACTTTTTCTCACGGAAGGCTATTCCGGCTCTCTACCGGCATGTGGAAGGCAATGTCTTGGCCTCGCTGGACAGGGCGGTCAGCGGTAAGGTGCATATTACCGCTGACTCATGGTCCAGCAGGCATGGACAGGGACGTTACCTTTCTTTCACGGCCCATTGGGTCACTCTTTTGGCAGCTGGGAAGGATTCAGGACAAGGTGCAGTAGTGTTGGAGGTTGTCCCACCGCCACGCCTCCAAAATGCTACTACTGGTTGTGACACACCTCTCTCCTCCACCCCCTCCTCTTCTTCTTCCTCCATGGCCTCTTCCTGTGGTTTGTCCTATGAACCAGCGGTGCTCCGTAGCCGTTCACGGGGCTACGCAAGTACGCAGGCAAAAAGATGCCATGCCGTGCTTGCGCTGGTGTGTTTGGGGGACAGAAGCCACACTGGGGCAGAGGTCCTGTCTGCTCTGCAGGGCCAGGCCGAGAGGTGGTTGACGCCACGCCAGCTTAAGCCAGGAATGGTGGTTTGCGACAATGGCACCAACCTCCTCTCCGCCCTCCGACAGGGACAACTGACCCATGTGCCCTGTGTGGCTCACGTCCTTAACCTGGTGGTGCAGCGCTTCTTGGGCAGGTACCCGGGCTTACAGGATGTCCTGAGGCAGGCCAGGAAAGTCTGTGTGCATTTCCGCAGATCTTATAATGCCAGTGCTCGCCTGGCTGAGCTGCAAAAGGAGTTGAACCTGCCTAAGAACCGCCTTATATGTGACATGCCCACCAGGTGGAACTCAACGTTGGCCATGCTGCAGCGGCTGCACACGCAGCAGAGGGCCATCAATGAGTACCTGTGCGACTACGGCACCAGGACAGGGTCAGGGGAGCTTGTTTTTTTTTCTCCACGCCAGTGGGGCATGATCAGGGATGCATGCACTGTCCTGGCACCATTTGAGGAGGCCACGAGGATGGTGAGCAGTGACAGTGCATGCATCAGTGACACTGTACCTCTTGTCCACCTGTTGGAGCACACGCTGCGTGGAATAATGGACAGGGCACTTGAGGCAGAACAGAGGCAGGAAGAGGAGGACTTCCTTGCCTCTCAAGGCCCCCTTTACCCAGACAGTGTTCCTTCTGTCCCACCCATCGCACAGGAAGAGGAGGAGGAGGAGGAGGAGGAGGAGGAGGATTGTGTCAGCATGGAGGTGGAGGCTGGCACTCAGCATCATCAGCAGCAGTCTTTTAGGGATGATTTACAGTCCCAAGAAACCAGTGGACTTGTACGTGGCTGGGAGGAGGTGGCTGCGGATCATGTCGTCCTTAGTGACCCAGAGGACTCCGGAGCGAATGCCTCAGCAAACCTACGCTGCATGGCCTCCCTGATCCTGCAAAGTCTGCGGAAGGATCCTCGTATTCTTCGGATCAAGGAGAGGGACCATTACTGGCTGGCCACTCTCCTTGATCCACGGTACAAGGGTAAGGTTGCGGACCTTATGTTACCGTCGCAGAGGGAGCAGAGGATGAGACAACTCCGGGAGGCCTTGCAGAAAGGTCTGTGCAACGCGTTCCCAGAGACTGGGAGGTTGCAAACTCCTGGTCCTGGACAACGAGTTGCTGAGGCTTCGGCCAGTCAAAGAAGGAGCGGTGGGGAAGGTGGCCGTCTGACCGATGCGTTCAGACAATTCTTTAGTCCGCAGCCCCAAAGTATGATCGGTTCCAGCAACCATCGCCAGCGTCTGATAAACATGGTGCAGGAATATCTAGGGGCAAGGTCAGACTTGGACACCTTCCCCACCGAAAATCCTCTGGCTTACTGGGTCTTGAGGATGGATCACTGGCCAGAGCTTGCACAGTATGCAATTGAGCTACTGGCCTGTCCTGCATCCAGCGTTCTTTCGGAACGCACATTCAGTGCTGCTGGAGGATTTGTCACGGATCACAGGGTGCGCCTGTCCACCGACTCGGTTGATCGACTGACTTTCATCAAGATGAACCAGTCTTGGATCACCACCAGCTACCACACACCTGATGCTGATATAACAGACTAATTGATTTTAACATGTCACATCCCTTCAAGACTGATGCTGATGCTGAGTGCCTGTGCTGTTATGTTGACTGGCTATCCTCCTCCTCCGAGTCCTCAATGATACGATTGATGATGATAGCTTGTAAGATCATTTTTGTTTATGGGTGCCGCCACCAGTGCCTAACGCCCAATTTTTCAGCCCCTGTTTAACAGGGGCGTGTAATTACAATTTTTGAAGCAATACTTTGCAACAGGGCTCATTGCTGTGCTCCAAGTACAGTATCTGTGAGGAGTTGCAGTGTTGTGCCACCAGTGCCTAAGGCCCAATTTTTCAGCCCCTGTTTAACAGGGGCGTGTCATTACAATTTTTGAAGCAATACTTTGCAACAGGGCTCATTGCTGTGCTCCAAGTACAGTATCTGTGAGGAGTTGCAGTGTTGTGCCACCAGTGCCTAAGGCCCAATTTTTCAGCCCCTGTTTAACAGGGGCGTGTCATTACAATTTTTGAAGCAATACTTTGCAACAGGGCTCATTGCTGTGCTCCAAGTACAGTATCTGTGAGGGGTTGCAGTGTTGTGCCACCAGTGCCTAAGGCCCAATTTTTCAGCCCCTGTTCAACAGGGGCATGTAATTACAATTCTTGATCTAATAATTCACAGCAGGGCCCATTGCTGCACCCACCAAGAGTAACTGTCAGGGCTTACAGTGTTGTGGCACCAGCACCACCATCAAAGGCCCAATTTTTACTACCACTGTTCAACAATTATATGTAATTAAAATTCCTGATATAATAGTTGACAGCAGGGCGTTCCAGCACCAACCAAGAGTAACTGTGAGTGCTTACAGTGTTGTGCCAACACCAACAACTAAGGGGCCTATTTCTGCAGAGTATATACGGCAGGTCCCTACTTTCAAACATCCAACTTACAAACGACTCCTACTTGCAAACGCAAGAAGACAACAGGAAGTGAGAGGAAATCTACCACTAGGAAGGAAAATTATCTCCTGTAAGAATAAATATGGGAGAAAGGTGTCTCCTCTGTACTGATGCTTTATCAGCAATCCTTGTTTCAAGAAAAACACCACATTTCAAAAACAGTTGTCATTGGGACGGAAAGTGAGGTGAAATGTTCTGAACAGGGGCACAGACAGCAAAACAAATGTTACAGGGGTGATAACCCTTACCTATGTTTTCCAAAAAGTTTAAAAATAGATTTTTGGTCTGGAGCTACACTTCAACAATGTACCTGTTCAAAATTACAAACAGATTCTACATAAGAACAAACCTACAGTCCCTGTCTTGTATGCACCGCCTGTATAGGGCTGTTCAGAGTATATAGGGCCTTTTTTATTTTATGTGCGGGGTTCCCCTTAATATCCATACAAGACCCAAAGGGGCTGGTAATGGGCTGGGGTGGGGGGGGGGTCATGGGGTAGCTATGCCATTTTTCTTAAAGAATTTCATCCATATTACCGGGACCAGACATTACATTAAAGCCGCAAGCAGTTTTAAATGGCTTTTTTTTCCTTTAGAAGTGTCATTTTGTGCAGGGACAGTTCTAAACACGGGAAACACGTGGCACTTCACAGGCATACTTTAGACACCCCCCAGGTACGATATTTAAAGGAATATTTGACTTTTTTTTTTTCACTTTATGCATCATTAAAATGACTGCTCCCGAAAAACGACCGTTTTTAAAACTTCTTTTTGCATTGATACATGTCCCCTGGTGCAGAACCCGGGTTCCCAAACCCTTTTTAGGACAATAACATGCATAATAGTTGTTATAATTAGCACTTTAGAATTCGAACGTTCGCATCCATTGTATTTAATAGGGTTCTAATGTTCGTTCGAACTTTCGGTCCGTTCGCGGGTTCTGGTGCGAACCGAACCCGGGGGTGTTCGGCTCATCACTATTAGGGACACACAGAGTGGGGCTCGAGATCAAGCATGCATGAGTGCCCCCATAGAAATCGACTTGCCACTCGGTGGAAGAGAAGGGCTAGGAGCGCCAGCAGGGGACCCGAGAAGAGGAGGATTGGTGCTGCTCTTTGCAAAACTATTGCACAAAGCAAGTAAGTATGACATGTTTGTTATTTAAAAAAAAAAAAAAGCCTTTAGAATCACTTTAATCTCAGGATGGAACACTGTATTAGGTAGATTGATCAGAAGCTTTAAAGACAATAAATCTACTCACACTTATGGGGAAACAAAGGGGTTTGTGACCATCAAACAGCATGTAGGCAGGTGCAGTCTACTTTCTCCACTGTAGGTGGCACTCATCCATAATGACAGTACAGTTGGAGAGGTGGTCAAGGGGAACATGGTTCCGCTATGGCTTCCTGGATCACTAGGGAAGCTATCCGGTTGGATGCTGTCGCTCCTTGTGACTCTAGCAGCCATCTTGGGTCACACAGAGCCTATTTAAGACCCTCTCAGGCTTGGCGTGCTTGTTGAGTAGGTAGAGAAGGGATAGAACCGATAGCAGGGAAAGGTTCTTGACGAGAAGGGAAAGCATAGCACCAGCAACTTTTCTGGACATCTTCCTGCTTAGGCACTAGACGGTCAGGCCACACTCTGCCCCTCTCAACAGGCGCTGTCAGACGGCTGTGACCTGCACACTACACGCTGTTGGAAATGTGAGTGTTCTCGGTTGGGTTGTCTTCCCACCGGGTTTATTGTGGACTGTCTTTGCATTATTTCAGTACAAGATCTTTCTTCGCACTTGGGCTGCTGTGTATTGTTCTTTTACATGTTGTTAAGCTGCCTTCTGAAACCTTATTAGTAAGCAAAAACAATCCTAAGCTTTTGTAGTTACTTTCCCTTATTATTACACAACCAGATCTGGGGCAGTCGGCAGTCATGTAGGAAAAACAGACCATGTTGCACAATTGTGCCAATACTCTTTAGTAATTCTAGATTTTGCAATGACTTTCTCACTACATGTGCTCAATAATCACAACTTATTTGCATATAATCCAATGTTTAAAATGAGCTGTCTCTTTATTTCCTGTAAATTGAGTTGTATTATTTTTATTGTTATTAGAAATGTTTTAGTCATTGACAGTTATTTTGTTGGAATAGCTGCAACTAAAAGTTTTAACATTTCCCATGCTTTAAAAAAAAATAAAAAAACATTTACGGAAATGTTTGTCTTGAAAATTAGTTTTTTTGGAATCGAAAGTGAGAAAAGAAAACATGAACTTGTTCATTACATAACGCCTGTCATGTTTGAAGTTCAATAACTAATAAATAGTTTTTGTTCTGGGGACATTTTGCATAACCCACCAATATTAGTGAAATCTGAGCAACCTAGTAGCTCATAGGATACTGAAAAAAATGTTTATAAAAGCAAAAACCAGAACCATGAAATATGCAACTTTAGAATAGTATTGTCATTTATACACAGTGCATGAATTTCCCATGGGGCCAAAGTTAAACTTGTTATACATACTTTTCTCTCTGACGGAAAGATACAGTTTCTGAGACAGGAACCAATGTCGATATTTTAAATTAGCTTTATCTCTTAAAACATACTGTTAAAAATACAATAAAAAGAAGACCACTTTTCCTTCCCAAATGGACTGGCACTATATTGTTTTCAGGGCTCCAAAAATTCAAAGCAAAATATTTATTATATTTTTACTATGAAAATAAAGTTGCGCTATATATTGAAAAAAAGAAGAAAAAAAACAGGCAGACACACTGCAAAAAAGGAGTCCACAAAGTGACAAGGAATCCAATATATCCCACGGTGCACTAACAATCACCTGAATGGTGTGTGATTTCCAGAAAAAGCATAGAATGGCCGCTTACCAGCTCTTTATGACCTCCTATAACGGAAGGTCTTACCCGCTTGTGGCTATTAAACCCAACCAAGGCCTTTGTCCACCCAGGGGGATCAAGCTGGAGAGCACCCGCCACTCAAAGAAGAACCCGATCACACAAGGACCCCAAAAAACCTAAGGCTTCCATAGTGTAAAATCCTTGACGTTTTGAATAATGTACAAAAGATTGCACGTACAAAAAGATGCATAAAACACGCATTGATAAGCCGGCTGGCTCGATACAACAGTCCGTCCTTCCGGGACCTGTGCAAACGCGGTGACGTCAACACGTTCCACCTCCCTACGTGTTTCCTCACAAAATGACGTCGTTTCTGGGGCACCAGCAAGATCACTCTGCTGCATTGTGGTTCAGTTTGTATAACTTCTTTCTAATTGAACAGAAATCATTATGATAATTCACTGCCCAATTAGTAGACTGGAAGAAGAGAGGTGACATAGGAGCCATGAAATATACACTATATTGCCAAAATTATTGGGGCGCCTGCCTTTACACGCTCATGAACTTTAATGGCATCCCAGTCTTAGTCCGTAGGGTTCAATATTGAGTTGGCCCATCCTTTGCAGATATAACAGCTTCAACTCTTCTGGGAAGGCTGTCCACAAGGTTTAGGAGTGTGTTTATGGGAATGTTTGACCATTCTTTCAGAAGTGCATTTGTGAGGTCAGGCACTGATGTTGGATGAGAAGGCCTGGCTCACAGTCTCCACCCGAATTTCATCCCAAATGGTCCATCCCAATGGTTGAGGTCAGGACTCTGTGCAGGCCAGTCAAGTTCCTCCACCCAAACTTGCTCATCCATGTCTTTATGAACCTTGCTTTGTGCACTGGTCCAAATCATTTGGTGGAGGGGGGATTATGGTGGGGGGTTGTTTTTCAGGGGTTGGGCTTGGCCCCTTAGTTCCAGTAAAGAGAACCCTTAAGGCGTCAGCATACCAATAGATTTAGTGTAGCAAACCAAGGAAAGTGCTGCTGCTGAAATCTAGGCATGTACCACTCACTCCTGCACGCTAAAATGTTTTCAAAATTAAAAGTAATCCAGCACCACACCTGTGTATATATATGTGTGAATTTACAAGTTCATCAACTGTATAACAAACTCCATATATGATCCCACCATTCCAAAGAAAACCAAAATCGAGAAACAAACAAACTAAAAAAAATATACAAATGACAAAAAAGTCCACTTGGCAGCCGGTTTACACAGGGGCAACATGACTCTTTGGAGGCGACCTGAAAGCGACCTGGAAGCGACCTGAGCCTGCACCACAGAGCGACATGGGGCGACTTACAAGTCGCCTCCAGGACAGAAGACATTCCAGTGGCCAATCAACCTTGAATCAGCTCTGTGGGAGGGAGGGGGAGGGAGGGGTTTGCCTGAGAAATGTATGTTCTCTTCCTGGAAAGTGTGCTCTAAGTGTGCTATTCCATTAACGTCCACTATATTCTAAAAACGTGCTTGCTCTTCTGTGATCTTCACACCATGTGTACCCACTAGTGATGAGCCGAACACCCCCGGGTTCGGTTCGCACCAGAACCCGCGAACGGACCGAAAGTTCGTACGAACATTAGAACCCTATTAAATACAATGGATGCGAACGTTCGAATTCTAAAGTGCTAATTATAACAACTATTATGCATGTTATTGTCCTAAAAAGGGTTTGGGAACCCGGGTTCTGCACCAGGGGACATGTATCAATGCAAAAAGAAGTTTTAAAAACGGTCGTTTTTCGGGAGCAGTCATTTTAATGATGCATAAAGTGAAAAAAAAAAGTCAAATATTCCTTTAAATATCGTACCTGGGGGGTGTCTAAAGTATGCCTGTGAAGTGCCACGTGTTTCCCGTGTTTAGAACTGTCCCTGCACAAAATGACACTTCTAAAGGAAAAAAAAGCCATTTAAAACTTCTTGCGGCTTTAATGTAATGTCTGGTCCCGGTAATATGGATGAAAATCTTTAAGAAAAATGGCATAGCTACCCCATGACCCCCCCCCCTACCCCAGCCCATTACCAGCCCCTTTGGGTCTTGTATGGATATTAAGAGGAACCCCGCACATAAAATAAAAAAGGCCCTATATACTCTGAACAGCCGTATACAGGCGGTGCATACAAGACAGGGACTGTAGGTTTGTTCTTATGTAGAATGTGTTTGTAATTTTGAACAGGTACATTGTTGAAGTGGAGCTCCAGCCCAAAAATCTATTTTTAAACTTTTTGGGAAACATAGGTAAGGGTTATCACCCCTGTAACATTTGTTTTGCTGCCTGTGCCCCTGTTCAGAACATTTCACCTCACTTTCCGTCCCAATGACAACTGTTTTTGAAATGTGGTGTTTTTCTTGAAACAAGGATTGCTGATAAAGCATCAGTACAGAGGAGACACCTTTCTCCCATATTTATTCTTACAGGAGAGAATTTTCCTTCCTAGGGGTAGATTTCCTCTCACTTCCTGTTGTCTTCTTTCGTTTGCAAGTAGGAGTCGTTTGTAAGTTGGATGTTTGAAAGTAGGGACCTGCCGTATATACTCTGCAGAAATAGGCCCCTTAGTTGTTGGTGTTGGCACAACACTGTAAGCACTCACAGTTACTCTTGGTTGGTGCTGGAACGCCCTGCTGTCAACTATTATATCAGGAATTTTAATTACATATAATTGTTGAACAGTGGTAGTAAAAATTGGGGCTTTGATGGTGGTGCTGGTGCCACAACACTGTAAGCCCTGACAGTTACTCTTGGTGGGTGCAGCAATGGGCCCTGCTGTGAATTATTAGATCAAGAATTGTAATTGCATGCCCCTGTTGAACAGGGGCTGAAAAATTGGGCTTTTCGTGGTGGTGGTGGTGGTGGTGGTGTTGCCACAACACTGTAAGCCCTCAGAGTTACTCTTGGTGGGTGCAGGAATGGGCCCTGCTGTGAATTATTAGATCAAGAATTGTAATTACATGCCCCTTTTGAACAGGGGCTGAAAAATTGGGCCTTTCGTGGTGGTGGTGGTGGTGGCGTTGCCACAACACTGTAAGCCCTCAGACTTACTCTTGGTGGGTGCAGGAATGGGCCCTGCTGTGAATTATTACATCAAGAATTGTAATTGCATGCCCCTGTTGAACAGGGGCTGAAAAATTGGGCCTTAGGCACTGGTGGCACAACACTACAACCCCTCACAGATACTGTACTTGGAGCACAGCAATGAGCCCTATGGCAAATTATTGCTAAAAAAATTGTAAGTACACGCCCCTGTAAAACAGGGGCTGAAAAATTGGGCCTTAGCCACTGGTGGTGGCACCCATAAACAAAAATGATCTTCCAAGCTATCATCATCAATCGTATCATTGAGGACTCGGAGGAGGAGGATAGCCAGTCAACATAACAGCACAGGCACTCAGCATCAGCATCAGTCTTGAAGGGACGTGACATGTTAAAATCAATTAGTCTGTTATATCAGCATCAGGTGTGTGGTAGCTGGTGGTGATCCAAGACTGGTTCATCTTGATGAAAGTCAGTCGATCAACCGAGTCGGTGGACAGGCGCACCCTGTGATCCGTGACAAATCCTCCAGCAGCACTGAATGTGCGTTCCGAAAGAACGCTGGATGCAGGACAGGCCAGTAGCTCAATTGCATACTGTGCAAGCTCTGGCCAGTGATCCATCCTCAAGACCCAGTAAGCCAGAGGATTTTCGGTGGGGAAGGTGTCCAAGTCTGACCTTGCCCCTAGATATTCCTGCACCATGTTTATCAGACGCTGGCGATGGTTGCTGGAACCAATCATACTTTGGGGCTGCGGACTAAAGAATTGTCTGAACGCATCGGTCAGACGGCCACCTTCCCCACCGCTCCTTCTTTGACTGGCTGAAGCCTCAGCAACTCGTTGTCCTGGACCAGGAGTTTGTAACCTCCCAGTCTCTGGGAACGCGTTGCACAGACCTTTCTGCAAGGCCTCCCGGAGTTGTCTCATCCTCTGCTCCCTCTGCGACGGTAACATAAGGTCCGCAACCTTACCCTTGTACCGTGGATCAAGGAGAGTGGCCAGCCAGTAATGGTCCCTCTCCTTGATCCGAAGAATACGAGGATCCTTCCGCAGACTTTGCAGGATCAGGGAGGCCATGCAGCGTAGGTTTGCTGAGGCATTCGCTCCGGAGTCCTCTGGGTCACTAAGGACGACATGATCCGCAGTCACCTCCTCCCAGCCACGTACAAGTCCACTGGTTTCTTGGGACTGTAAATCATCCCTAAAAGACTGCTGCTGATGATGCTGAGTGCCAGCCTCCACCTCCATGCTGACACAATCCTCCTCCTCCTCCTCCTCCTCTTCCTCTTCCTGTGCGATGGGTGGGACAGAAGGAACACTGTCTGGGTAAAGGGGGCCTTGAGAGGCAAGGAAGTCCTCCTCTTCCTGCCTCTGTTCTGCCTCAAGTGCCCTGTCCATTATTCCACGCAGCGTGTGCTCCAACAGGTGGACAAGAGGTACAGTGTCACTGATGCATGCACTGTCACTGCTCACCATCCTCGTGGCCTCCTCAAATGGTGCCAGGACAGTGCATGCATCCCTGATCATGCCCCACTGGCGTGGAGAAAAAAAACCAAGCTCCCCTGACCCTGTCCTGGTGCCGTAGTCGCACAGGTACTCATTGATGGCCCTCTGCTGCGTGTGCAGCCGCTGCAGCATGGCCAACGTTGAGTTCCACCTGGTGGGCATGTCACATATAAGGCGGTTCTTGGGCAGGTTCAACTCCTTTTGCAGCTCAGCCAGGCGAGCACTGGCATTATAAGATCTGCGGAAATGCACACAGACTTTCCTGGCCTGCCTCAGGACATCCTGTAAGCCCGGGTACCTGCCCAAGAACCGCTGCACCACCAGGTTAAGGACGTGAGCCACACAGGGCACATGGGTCAGTTGTCCCTGTCGGAGGGCGGAGAGGAGGTTGGTGCCATTGTCGCAAACCACCATTCCTGGCTTAAGCTGGCGTGGCGTCAACCACCTCTCGGCCTGGCCCTGCAGAGCAGACAGGACCTCTGCCCCAGTGTGGCTTCTGTCCCCCAAACACACCAGCGCAAGCACGGCATGGCATCTTTTTGCCTGCGTACTTGCGTAGCCCCGTGAACGGCTACGGAGCACCGCTGGTTCATAGGACAAACCACAGGAAGAGGCCATGGAGGAAGAAGAAGAGGAGGGGGTGGAGGAGAGAGGTGTGTCACAACCAGTAGTAGCATTTTGGAGGCGTGGCGGTGGGACAACCTCCAACACTACTGCACCTTGTCCTGCATCCTTCCCAGCTGCCAAAAGAGTGACCCAATGGGCCGTGAAAGAAAGGTAACGTCCCTGTCCATGCCTGCTGGACCATGAGTCAGCGGTAATATGCACCTTACCGCTGACCGCCCTGTCCAGCGAGGCCAAGACATTGCCTTCCACATGCCGGTAGAGAGCCGGAATAGCCTTCCGTGAGAAAAAGTAGCGTTTGGGAACCTGCCACTGAGGAACCGCACATTGCACAAACTCACGGAAGGGGGCCGAGTCTACCAACTGAAAAGGCAGCAGTTGAAGCGCTAGCAATTTAGCCAAGCTAGCATTCAACCGCTGGGCATGTGGATGGCTGGGAGTGAACTTCTTTCGACGGTCCAGCAGCTGGGGCAGGGAAATTTGCCTGCTAGAATCGGACGTCGGTGTACTGCTAGCAGAGTGGCCGCAAGTACTTGGCTGTGACACACCTAATTCTACACCTTCATTCCTCTCAGTGCATGTTTCTGAGAGGACTGAAGTTATAGTGGGGTTGGAGATCCCAGCTGATGCGGTGCAAGGAGAGGTCCGCTTTGTTCTTTGGTGTGGGTCTTTGAGGTAGGCTTGCCAACGAGCTGCATGGCAGGTCAACATATGTCTGGTCAGGCATGTGGTACCCAAGCGGCTGATGTTTTGGCCACGCGATATACGCTTGAGACATATGTTGCAAACAGCAGCTGTGCGATCTGATGCACTAGCCTCAAAAAAGGCCCACACCAAGGAACTTTTTGAATGACGGGCAGAGGCAGCGCCCTGCACAGGCGGAGCTCTGCGGTGTGATTCCGTCGGTGTACTGCCCTTACGCTGGCCACCAAAGGGCATCCTGTCTCGTTGGAGATGTGCCTCCTCCTCATCCTCCTCCTCCTCTCTCCTATTAGGCACCCACGTGGAGTCAGTGACCTCATCATCCCCTCCCTCCTCATCACTGGAGCCAATCTGGCAGTATGCTGCAGCTGCTGGAACATGACTGCCAGATTGGTGTCCTTCTTGAGCATCCCCTCTGTCTGCTCTCACCCTACTGCCTTCCTGTAGCTGGGTTTCATCATCAGACCCTTCGAAACGCTGGGCATCCTCCTGGAGCATGTACCCAACACTGTGCTCAAACAGTTCGGGGGACTCCTCAGGAGGAGGACATGGTGGGTCTAGGGAAGGAGTGACTGATGATGAGTCTGACATTGATACCAGGGAAGAGGACGCTTTGGCAGCTGCTTTGCCAGTACCCTGAGCCTGGGTGAGAGAGGATGAGGAGGAGGAGGAGGGCTTGGTCATCCACTCTACCAAGTCTTCGGCATGATGTGGCTCAACATGTCCAGCTGCCGAAAAGAAGGACAAGCGTGTCCCATGGCCATGTGCTGATGACAATGCACCGCGTCCACGACCAGCACTGTTGCCCCCAGACACAGAGCCTGCTTGCCCTCTTTTATTGCCTCCTGACTGTCTGCCTCTCCTTGTTTGCCTTCCAGACATTCTAATAGATGGCCTGCAGGGAGATGGGAAAAAAGCAATAAGGGCTACCTTCAGGTGTCCTTCTCTGTCCCTTGAAACAAGGACTTGCACAGTGAAAGAAACTGACACTCTCCCTACCTACAGTTTTCTGTCCCTAGAAAAAATGTTTTTTTTAAGCACAATATAGCACAAGGAGAATTCACTCACTGTCCTTCCAGGTCCCTGGAAACAAGGACTTGCACAGTGAAAGAAACTGACACTCTCCCTACCTACAGTTTTCTGTCCCTAGAAAAAAATGTTTTTTTTAAGCACAATATAGCACAAGGAGAATTCACTCACTGTCCTTCCAGGTCCCTGGAAACAAGGACTTGCACAGTGAAAGAAACTGACACTCTCCCTACCTACAGTTTTCTGTCCCTAGAAAAAATGTTTTTTTTAAGCACAATATAGCACAAGGAGAATTCACTCACTGTCCTTCCAGGTCCCTAGAAACAAGGACTTGCACAGTGAAAGAAACTGACACTCTCCCTACCTACAGTTTTCTGTCCCTAGAAAAAATGTTTTTTTTAAGCACAATATAGCACAAGGAGAATTCACTCACTGTCCTTCCAGGTCCCTGGAAACAAGGACTTGCACAGTGAAAGAAACTGACACTCTCCCTACCTACAGTTTTCTGTCCCTAGAAAAAATGTTTTTTTTAAGCACAATATAGCACAAGGAGAATTCACTCACTGTCCTTCCAGGTCCCTAGAAACAAGGACTTGCACAGTGAAAGAAACTGACACTCTCCCTACCTACAGTTTTCTGTCCCTAGAAAAAATGTTTTTTTTAAGCACACTATAGCACAAGGAGAATTCACTCACTGTCCTTCCAGGTCCCTGGAAACAAGGACTTGCACAGTGAAAGAAACTGACACTCTCCCTACCTACAGTTTTCTGTCCCTAGAAAAAATGTTTTTTTTAAGCACAATATAGCACAAGGAGAATTCACTCACTGTCCTTCCAGGTCCCTAGAAACAAGGACTTGCACAGTGAAAGAAACTGACACTCTCCCTACCTACAGTTTTCTGTCCCTAGAAAAAATGTTTTTTTTAAGCACACTATAGCACAAGGAGAATTCACTCACTGTCCTTCCAGGTCCCTAGAAACAAGGACTTGCACAGTGAAAGAAACTGACACTCTCCCTACCTACAGTTTTCTGTCCCTAGAAAAAATTTTTTTTTAAGCACAATATAGCACAAGGAGAATTCACTCACTGTCCTTCCAGGTCCCTAGAAACAAGGACTTGCACAGTGAAAGAAACTGACACTCTCCCTACCTACAGTTTTCTGTCCCTAGAAAAAATGTTTTTTTTAAGCACAATATAGCACAAGGAGAATTCACTCACTGTCCTTCCAGGTCCCTGGAAACAAGGACTTGCACAGTGAAAGAAACTGACACTCTCCCTACCTACAGTTTTCTGTCCCTAGAAAAAAATTTTTTTTAAGCACAATATAGCACAAGGAGAATTCACTCACTATCCTTCCAGGTCCCTAGAAACAAGGACTTGCACAGTGAAAGAAACTGACACTCTCCCTACCTACAGTTTTCTGTCCCTAGAAAAAATATTTTTTTTAAGCACAATATAGCACAAGGAGAATTCACTCACTGTCCTTCCAGGTCCCTAGAAACAAGGACTTGCACAGTGAAAGAAACTGACACTCTCCCTACCTACAGTTTTCTGTCCCTAGAAAAAATGTTTTTTTTAAGCACAATATAGCACAAGGAGAATTCACTCACTGTCCTTCCAGGTCCCTAGAAACAAGGACTTGCACAGTGAAAGAAACTGACACTCTCCCTACCTACAGTTTTCTGTCCCTAGAAAAAATGTTTTTTTTAAGCACAATATAGCACAAGGAGAATTCACTCACTGTCCTTCCAGGTCCCTGGAAACAAGGACTTGCACAGTGAAAGAAACTGACACTCTCCCTACCTACAGTTTTCTGTCCCTAGAAAAAATGTTTTTTTTAAGCACAATATAGCACAAGGAGAATTCACTCACTGTCCTTCCAGGTCCCTAGAAACAAGGACTTGCACAGTGAAAGAAACTGACACTCTCCCTACCTACAGTTTTCTGTCCCTAGAAAAAATGTTTTTTTTAAGCACAATATAGCACAAGGAGAATTCACTCACTGTCCTTCCAGGTCCCTAGAAACAAGGACTTGCACAGTGAAAGAAACTGACACTCTCCCTACCTACAGTTTTCTGTCCCTAGAAAAAATGTTTTTTTTAAGCACAATATAGCACAAGGAGAATTCACTCACTGTCCTTCCAGGTCCCTGGAAACAAGGACTTGCACAGTGAAAGAAACTGACACTCTCCCTACCTACAGTTTTCTGTCCCTAGAAAAAATGTTTTTTTTAAGCACAATATAGCACAAGGAGAATTCACTCACTGTCCTTCCAGGTCCCTAGAAACAAGGACTTGCACAGTGAAAGAAACTGACACTCTCCCTACCTACAGTTTTCTGTCCCTAGAAAAAATGTTTTTTTTAAGCACAATATAGCACAAGGAGAATTCACTCACTGTCCTTCCAGGTCCCTGGAAACAAGGACTTGCACAGTGAAAGAAACTGACACTCTCCCTACCTACAGTTTTCTGTCCCTAGAAAAAATGTTTTTTTTAAGCACAATATAGCACAAGGAGAATTCACTCACTGTCCTTCCAGGTCCCTAGAAACAAGGACTTGCACAGTGAAAGAAACTGACACTCTCCCTACCTACAGTTTTCTGTCCCTAGAAAAAATGTTTTTTTTAAGCACACTATAGCACAAGCACAAAACACACTGACACTCTCCCTACCTATCCTTCTCTTTCCCTAAACTAAAGGAATCCAGGTTAAGCAAGAAAGAAATAAAAGTCACTGTCCCTGCCTATGCTGCTCTATCCCTGCTCCGGAACACACTACACTAGGCCGCCGTGCTGGCGGCCTTTTATAGTGTGGGGCGTGTACTAAACACCCTCAGCAATAATTGGCCACAGGCATCCTGCCTGTGGCCAATCATTGCTCTCCTCGCTGCCGGCGCTGTGATTGGCCAAGCATGCGGGGTCACAGTGCATGCTTGGCCAATCACAGCGCCTGGATGACACTGCGATGGCGTAGTGCATTGTGGGCCGTTCGCGTCACTCGAATTTGGCGCGAACGGCCCAAATCGTTCGATCTTCGTCGAACGATCGAACAGCCGATGTTCGAGTCGAACGTATGTTCGACTCGAACACGAAGCTCATCCCTAGTACCCACCACCATTGCCTGCTCACTTCATATATTGACTTATGGTTAATAGGTCTAAAGTGCTTGCCCCTTTAAGGGAAATATCTGGATAGGATTTGATCCTCCTCTTATCTCCTCCTGGTCTGTTTTCTCTGAGTGATGCTCAGCAGATATCACAATTGGAAGCTCAGGAATAAAATATATGGACCATCATTAGCGGTTACCACAAAAACACCCGTATTTATTAAAAAACTTCATACAACAAACTCATGTTTTGGAGTGCACTAGAGGCTGGTGCAGAACAAACAAGTAGCTTGTGTAGAAAGGATCCCAGCGGCCCTACTACTGAAGGCTGCAGCTTGTGAATAGATAGTCTGTAGCCCTTAAGGAGAAGGATCCCGATTATCTCCCATGTAGTGTCAGGTACCTTTCGAAGTCTAGTTAATGTGACATGTAGTTGGACATCCTACGTCGCCGGCTCTGCCCCTTATGCGTTACACCACGGGCGCCATGGTTCTTCAAAGGGAAAAGAGCAGCGGCAACGTAATACGGGCTTTTTATAGACTAGAATGTTTATATGTTGCTATGGGGATCCTTCCTGGTATGTGATTCTCTTGTGTGTTGCTGTACTGTTCTAACCCAGACGGTTATGCAGGCAATCTCAGTGACATCCTGAGAAATTACGCTTCTGTGTTAAGCCTCCCGTGTCTCTCTAGATGTTTGAAAACTATGCTGGACCAGCACTCTATCCTGTCAGACACTGACTGAAAAGAGTGTAATGCCGCGTACACACGACCGTTTTTCATGAATAAAAAAATATATATTTTTAATTTGGTCATTAAAAACGATCGTGTGTAGGCTCCAGAGCATTTTTTGCGACGTGAAAACTGGGCATTAAAAATTTGGGACATGCTCAATTTTTCTCGTCGTTTTTCACGTCGTCGTTTTTCTCGTCGTGAAAAGCGGGCGTGTGTAGGCTTTAACGACGTGAAAAAAACGTGCATGCTCAGAAGCAAGTTATGAGACGGGAGCGCACGTTCTGGTAAAACTAGCGTTCATAATGGAGATAGTACATTCATCACGCTGTAACGGACTGAAGAGCACGAGGCTGAAAAGCGTGAATTGTCTCTCACCAAACTTTACTAACACGAGGATCAGCAAAAGCAGCCCAAAGGGTGGCACCATCGGAATGGAACTTCCCCTTTATAGTGCCGTTGTACGTTTCGTACCTCACCGCACTTTGTTCGAGCATTTTTTTTCACGATCAAGTGTAGGCAAGGCAGGCTTGAGAAGAATCGCGTCGAGAAAAACGTCGTTTTTTCAATGACATTAAAAACGTTTGTGTGTACGCGGCATAAGGGAAAAAAGCCATGCTGCAGGAGAATCTTTCAAATACTATCCTGCATGTACTTACACTCTTGACGGCCAGTGTCTGACAGGATAGAGTGCCAGTCCAGCATTGTTTTCGATCATCTAGAGAGACACGGGAGGCTTAAAGGTGTTGTAAAGGCAGAAGTTTTTTTTTATCTTAATGCATCCTGTGCATTAAGATAAAAAAACCTCCTGTGTGTAGCAGCCTCCCCAGCACCCCCTAATACTTACCTGAGCCCTATCTCTCTCCAGCGATGTCCACGAGGGTCTTAGCCATCTGAGACACCCCTCCTGATTGGCCGAGACACTGGCTCCCGTGGCTGTCAATCAAAGTCAGTCAGCCAATCAGGGGAGAGAGGGGGCTGTGCCGGGTCAGGGCTCCGTGCCTGAATAGACACACGGAGCTGTGACATGGCTTGGGTGCCCCCATAGGAAGCTGCTGACTGCTGGGGCACTCGATAGAATGGAGGGGCCAGGAGCAGTGAAGAGGGACCCGAGAAGGGGAGGATCCAGGCTGCTCTGTGCAAAACCAACTGCACAGAAGAGGTAAGTTTAACCACTTTAATACCGCCCATAGTCAAATGACGTCCACAGGAGGGATCTCCCATCCTGGGTGGACGTCACATGACATCCTGGGCTTCCCGGCCGTCTAGGGCCGCAATGTCCGCCGGGCACCCGCGATTGCCTGTGATCACGGCAGGACTGTGGATCTGTATGTGTAAACACACAGATCCACATCCTGTCAGAGATGAGCAGACCGATGTGTGTTCCCAGTACAGAGGAACACAGATCGGTCTCCTCCCCTTGTGAGTCCCCTCCCCCTACAGTTAGAATCACTCCCTAGGGAACATATTTAACCCCTTGATTGCCTCCTAGTGTTAACCCCTTCCCTGCCAGTCACATTTACACAGTAATCAGTGCAGTTTTATAGCACTAATCTCTGTATAAATGTGAATGGTCCCAAAAATGTGTCAAAAGTAACCAATATGTCCGTCACAATGTCACGGTCACAATAAAAATCGCAGATCGCTGCCATTACTAGTAAAAAAATAGACATAAATAAAAATGCAATAAATCTATCCGCTATTTTGTAGACGCTATAACTTTTGTGCAATACAATCAATATACGCTTAATGCGATTTTTTTTTTTTTTACCAAAAATATGTAGAAGAATACATATCGGCCTAAACTGAGGAAAAAAAATGTTTAAAAAAACATTGTGATATTTATTAAATCAAAAAGTAAAAAATATTGTGTTTTTTTCAAATTTGTCGCTCTTCTTTTGTTTATAGCACAAAAAAATAAAAACCGCAGTGGTGATCAAATACCACCAAACGAAAGCTCTATTTGTGGGGGAAAAAATATATAAAGATTTCATTTGGGTACAGTGTTGCATGACCGCGCAATTGTCATTCAAACTGCAAAAGCACTGAAAACTAAAAATTGGTCTGGGTAGGAAGGGGGTGAAAATGCCCTGTATTGAAGTGGTTAACATGTTTGGTATTTTTTTTTTTAAAACAAGACTTTACAAACACTTTAACACAGAAGTGCCATTTCTCAGTAACTTGAATGGACTGCCCTAGCACGACAAATGGCCCAAATGAAGCTCCAGAAGCTTTCTTGGAGCGGAGCGTGGTGCATTTTTTACTGTGCTTTTTGTTGAGTTTTCAGCTTGTTTGTTGCACAGCAAACATGCATCTGCTACCTGTACTTTGTGTGCCATTAACATTTAACGGCAATGCAAGTGTGATGTGTGTTTGTAGCACATTTCCAAAACACATGGCAAGATGCGCGTTTTCTATGCAGTTTTCTGTGTGTTTGGAAACATGCAGATGTGAATATATCCTCATTGTTCTTCTGTAAACACACCAATTTCACTTTCAGGCCCTATTTACACCTAGCATACTGGAAGCAGTGGCCATACACTATACAATCTGGTTGTACAATCTCAATTAAATTTACCAAAACTATATAATAGAGGGACACACCATCTATCCAATCACTCTACGTCCAATCAGGCAGCCCTTGCACTACATAGTTGATGGTAGAGCTAAAGAAAGTTGTACAATCAGATTGTGTAGTGTTTGGTAAGCTTTACAGACTTTCAGGGATACGCTTCTTCTGTTTTCAATATTACAGCTCTGCTCCACATAGGCTCTTACTGTATGTGATCACTCAGCTCCTGCACACTCTGTCAAATGAACGATCCATGCAAGATGTAGGAACAAAAAAAAAAATTGTTTACTGGCTGTGTATTCAGTGAGAAGAGATAATGATATATAGACTGATAATGATTGTATGTGAGTACACAGGTGGGTGGGAGAAATCTTCTGGAAGGGGAGGACAGGTGCAGGGTATGTGTTAATGAGGTCAGCTGGTGAAGTACTTCCTTCTACAATTTTTTCCTTCCTAAATACCAAATTCAGGATGTGAAATGGAAGAGTAAGGTAAGTCCTGTCCTAAAAGATTGAGAGCTAGTTCACACCACAAAAACGTCCTCCAGATCCATTCCGGATGTGTTTCTGCATGTGTTTTTGATGCATTTCCGGGTGCATTGCAGAGGCTTTTTTCTTGTTTTTTTTTTTTCTCACTTTACTGGGGTTCGATGCGTTTTTTTGAGTTTTTGATGCCTGTAAGTGCGTTCCGGTGCGTTATTGATGCGTTTTAACGTGTTCCAGTATAGTTCTGTGCAGGAAAAATGCTCTACTTTTTTTCCCTGGAACTGGAACTCATTGTAACTGCCAGCACTGGTGTGAACTATGCCATTGAAAACCATGTAACCTACATTCTCAATGCGTTTTGGATTAGGAATAAAAGAGCACTGGAACGCATGTGGTGTGAACTAGCCCTGTGAAAGTTTTTTCTTTTCTGCAGAAGAGACACATTAATGGTATATTGGTACATAGTGAAGCTGAAATTAGGAAAAAGAAAGTGAAATTAGCATTTAAACTAGGGTTGTCCCGATACCGATACTAGTATCGGTACCGATACCGAGCATTTGCCTGAGTACTTGTACTCGGGCAAATGCTCCCGATGCTTCACCCGATACTTGTGATCAGCGGTGATCAGTGTGGTGGGGGAAGTTACCAGCACCGATCACCTTTGTATATATTTAAAAGTAGTTTCTCCGCTTCTCTCTCTCTCCCCCCCTCGCGCGGCTTTCAGCTGTTTTAAAATCAGCGGTGATCGGTGCTTGTAGCTCCCCACACATGATCACCACTGATTGTCTCCGTATCCTCCTCCAGCCCCCTCCGTTTTGCTGCTGTCTCCATGCCGCTGTCCCCCTCCGTGTCCCCCTCCGTGCCGCCACCCCCCTCCGTGTGTCCTTCCGTGCTGCCGTCCCCCTCCGTGCCGCCGTCCCAATCCGTGTCCCCCTCCATGCCGCCGTCCCAATCCGTGTCCCCCTCCGTGCTGCCGTCCCCCTCTGTGTCCCCCTCCGTGCTGCCATCCCCCTCCGTTCTCCTCCTCCACCCCCTCGATCTGTAAGGATGGAGAGCAGAGTTAGGAGCCATTAAATCCGGCTCCTTACTTGTCGGAATGTACAGAGTCAGTGATCACTGACTCTGTCCATTCACATAACTGAAACATCGTAAACTGTGTTTACAATGTTTCAGTTTATGAATGAAGAGAAGCCGCTGTCTTCTCTCCATTCATTTTCAGCGCAGCTGAGGCTGCTGAGAAAGGGACTGGGGAATCTGTGTCCCTAGTCCCTTTCCCTGTCTCAAAGGGGAGATGTCAGAAATAAAAGAAAACACACACTGACACTGTCCACACACCCCCCCCCCCATTAAAAAAAGAAAGCATTGTAAAAAATAAAAAATAAATAAATAAAATAAATTGTAAAAAAATAAAAATAAACAAATTGTAAAAAAAGAAAAAAAAATACTGACACATGTGCCACTGTCACATGAGATTAAAAAAAAAGTATTGGTAATCGGTATCGGCGAGTACTTGAAAAAAAGTATCGGTACTTGTACTCGGTAATAAAAAAGTGGTATCTGGACAACCCTAATTTAAACCTTTAAACCCTGTTTATAATGTGAACTTCTCTGATTGCCCGGTTTCCCAATGTCTGTGGTAGAGAAAGTTATTGGAAATCCACAATTTATAGTTGTCAAAGAAAAATGCAGGTAAGGAGGAAATTTTCCAGGGAGGAAACCTGTTTGTGACAGCTGGCTACAAAGGGAATTCTCTGTCTTTATAAAGGAAAATCTCCCCCAATGAAAACTGACTGGGGTCTTAATTTTCTTTTTCGTACATCACGGGACACAGAGCGACTTAGTCATTACTAATGGGTTATATAGATTACCTTCAGGTGTTGGCACTGGCCAATTCCAAACCGGAAGTACCCTCCCCTATATAAGCCCCTCCCATCCGGGAGCACCTCAGTTTTTTGCCAGTGTCTAAGGTGTTGGCCAAAGAGTAACATGTGTTTTCACTGGGCTTGCGTACAGGTTCTTTTGGGCCTTAGTAAGCTGTTCTGGATCCCACCAAAAAAGCTTCATAGCTAAACGGTCGGTACCCGGGCCTTGCAGCAGTAGAGCAAGGTTTTGCCTGTAATGCTTCTCTTAGGAGGACTGGACCCTGGGATCCAGAGCTCTGGTCATACCCACGACCAAGATGTTGTCTGTGCAGGGTGCTATACAGGTCCAGGGGAGTGGAATCCTTGGGAACCCGGTCCCTGAAGGTTTAATTACAATGCCTGCCGTGATAGGTGAAGTTTGGACTTCTGTGGACCAAACAAAGTCCTGCGGCGGGGATCAGGTAAGTGGGGGCCCCCAGGAACTTGGTTCTATTGGGGGACCCCCAAGCCTAATTTGTCTTTCTGTCTGTTACCTAACGGTATTCCCGCTAAATATCTGTGTTTGCCTGTAACTACTGAAAATGTAAAATTTTAATAGTAGTCAAGAAAAAAAAAAAAAAAGGGACCGCGGTACCTGTGTTAAACCACTAGAGGCCGCTGTAGTCCATTTTTCTTGTCATGTGGATCTTTGGTTTTCTCAAGTCAAAAGATCCAGGCAGCTGGTAAGTTTCTCTGTGGGAATCCACTTCCTCTGCCCTGTTGCTGCGCTCATCCACCGCACAGGCCCTCCGGCAAAAAGGGCCCTGGCTCCTAGTCCCCTGTTTGATTTCGAAAAGGGTGCCAATGGCGCACGGGCGCGCGCGCGGGCGCGTGCACGCGCCTCCTATGAAAAAAAGGGGCGGGGCGGGTGGATGACGCTCGATGCGCGCCGCGGCGCTTCTGCGCATGTGCGGGCGTCCCAGCATGGTTAAAAGACACAGTACAAGTGTCAGCTGGATGCAAACAGAGCTAGCAACAAACAGTGGCACACAGAGGCGGTTGATGCAGGCATCCCCATAGAAAGGCACTTTAGTGGACACCAGCTGGTATATAGCAGCAACTTTGTTAGACTATTACCAGCAAAATTGGTGTATGACGACGGGAATACCTCAGCTTTGTGCTTAAAGGATATGTCGTCCAGACGCTCCGGAAATAGATCTTCCAGGAAGCCAAAGGGGTCTCCATCGGGCTCTGAGGATATTGGGCATGCTTGTACTGCACCAATCTCCCCTGAGAATTCAGAGGTCAGTAGCCGTAGAAACCCCGCAGGAATGCCTGGTGCTGCGGCTGTCCCCAGTCCACCTGCTCCTGTATATATAACAGAGGAGGTTTTATCCTCAACTCTGGGAGGATTGGAAGAGAGATTAACAGCATTGATTGCTGCTTCCCTGTCACAGGAAAAGCGCGTCCGATCTCCGTCTCCTCCTTCAGAGTGCCTGTTAGTGGAGGAACAGCCCCACACAGAGATCGACCTACCTGAAGGGGATCAGGATGAGGTTGATTCAGTTATGGAGGAATCAACAGTGGAAGAACCTTTCTCAGCATCTCAGGCTGAAAGATTATGGGTTCAGTCTCTGACTAATATGGTCCGATCAGCATTTAAAATGCCTCTGGCGGAACCACCATCCACTACGGTTTCCTCGCTGGGGTCGCTAAAAGCTCCCCAGGCTGTCTGTTCCTTCCCAATCCACCCTTTATTAGAAGGGCTTATTTACCAGGATTGGGAGCATCCTGATAAAATATTTGCTCCCCCCAAGAGATTTCCGGTGATCTATCCCATGGAGGATAAGTTCATAAAAAAATGGAGGGTCCCTACAGTGGACGCAGCCATCTCTTCTGTTAACAAATCACTGACATGTCCAGTAGATAATGTTCCAATGTTCAAAGACCCAATAGATAAAAAATTGGAGTCTTTACTAAAATCTGCTTTCTCTACAGCAAGCATGGTGACACAACCTGCGGTAGCAGCGATTGGAGTCTGCCAAGCAGTGAAAGATCAGTTGAAACAGGTCTTAAGGGACTTACCAGATCAGCAGGCTCTTGCCCTAGCTGACCTGCCTAGAGCCTTGTGTTTTGCGGTAGACGCCATAAAGGATACAATCCAACAGGCCTCCCGCTTTACGCTGTCTATAGTACATATGCGTAGGCTTCTGTGGCTCAAAAACTGGTCTGCTGAAGCTCCCTGTAAAAAACTGCTGGTTAGCTTCCCATTTCATGGAGAACGCTTATTTGGAGAAGATCTGGACAAATATATCCAGAAAATTTCTGCCGGTAAAAGTTCACTCTTACCGGTTAAGAACAAGGGTAGAAGTCCTTCTTTTAAGAGGCCTACTTCTCCAGTCCCGGGCACATCGGCTGTGAAGCAGTTCCGACGGCCTCCGCGGTCAAATTCAGGGGGCAGAAATCAGGGACAATCACAGGGTAACAAGAAGCCCTGGATCAAGAGAGGTACAAAACCTCCCCCCAAGGCATGAAGCGTTGCCCCCACTCAATCGGGTGGGGGGAAGACTTCAGTTGTTCACAGAGACCTGGCGGGACACCATCAGAGACAGATGGGTGCTCTCCGCAGTAAGTCTGGGATACAAGCTGGAGTTAAAAGGCACTCCTCCTGCCCAATTTATGAGGTCAAACGTGCCAAGAGATCCCCAAAAGAGAGGATCCCTCCTTCTGGCACTAGAACAACTATTGCTCCAAGGTGTAATCATGAAGGTTCCCCTGGAAGAAAGCGGATTCGGGTTTTACTCGAACCTTTTCACAGTCCCCAAACCAAATGGGGACGTGAGGCCCATATTAAATCTAAAAGGGCTAAACAAGTTCCTAAATATCAGGACTTTTCGGATGGAGTCGATCCGATCGGTGGCCACCGCCCTACAAGGGCAGGAATGGTTAGCCTCGATCGACATAAAGGATGCTTATCTGCATATTCCCATCTTTCCGGCCCACCAGAAATTTCTACGCTTTGCAGTAGAAGGGCGCCATTTTCAGTTCAGAGCCTTACCTTTCGGTCTGGCCACAGCACCACGAGTGTTCACAAAAATTCTGGCCCCATTATTGGCCAATCTAAGAACACAGGGTGTAACGATAATGGCATATCTAGACGACCTGCTACTAATAGACCACTCAGTGGAAAAGCTGGAAGTAGCTATTCACAAGACAATCAAGTATCTGGAATATCACGGTTGGATTATCAACCGGGACAAGTCAGCTCTAAGACCAGTCAAAAGTCTGGAATACTTAGGGCTAAGGCTGGATTCAAATCAGAGAAAGATTTTCTTACCTCCAGAGAAGGTGTCGTCTTTAAAAGATTTGACCCACTTTGTGGGTACAAAAAGAAAACCATCCATACGCCTCTGCATGAGGCTGCTGGGAAAAATGGTGGCTTCATTCGAAGCGGTACCCTACGGTCAATTCCATTCAAGGAATTTGCAAAGGGCCATACTGTCAGCCTGGAACAAAAAAGTTCAGGCTTTAGACTTACCAATGTCCCTGTCCCCTTCCGTTCGCAAGAGCCTCCATTGGTGGTTGGTGCCCCAGAATCTGGAAAAAGGGAAACCCTTCAGTCCGGTTTCTTGGAAGGTAGTCACTACAGATGCCAGCCTCATAGGCTGGGGGGCAGTACTGGAGCAATGGTCTCTCCAGGGCAAGTGGTCAGAAGCAGAAAAGGCCCTGCCCATCAATCTCTTAGAGATACGAGCAGCCCGGTATACCCTAGTAGCATGGACATCCAAACTCCAAGGGTCCCCTGTCAGAATTCAATCAGACAATGCCACAGCAGTGGCATATATCAATCACCAGGGTGGCACCAGGAGTCGTGCAGCCCAGAGGGAAGCAAATTGCATCCTGGAGTGGGCAGAAAAATATGTCCCAGCCATATCCGCGGTTTTCATCCCAGGAGTGGAAAATTGGAGAGCGGACTTTTTAAGTCGCCAACAATTATGCCCGGGGGAATGGTCTCTTCACCCCGAGGTTTTCCAGGCAATATGCCAGCGGTGGGGAACACCGGATGTAGATCTGCTAGCATCCAGATTCAACGCAAAGGTGGACAGATTTGTGTCTCGCACAAGGGATCCTCTAGCTTGCGGCTCGGATGCCCTAGTGTTCCCTTGGGATCAGTTCAAGCTGATATATGCATTCCCACCGCCACAATTGTTACCGCGATTACTCCGCAGAATCAGGGTAGAAAAGAAACCAGTGATTCTGGTGGCTCCAGCGTGGCCCCGAAGGGCATGGTACGCGGAGATTGTAAAAATGTCAGTGAGGAGTCCTTGGACCCTCCCACATCGTCCGGACCTGCTGTCGCAGGGACCGATATACCACCCTTCCTTACCAGCCCTAGGTTTGACGGCCTGGCTATTGAAGCCCACATTCTGAAAAAGAGAGGGCTCTCTAATTCTGTGGTATCTACCATGATCAATGCCAGGGAGCCGGTATCCAGGCAGATCTATTATAGGATCTGGAAAGCGTACATTACGTGGTGTGAGGCTAAGAAATTGCATCCACGTAAGTACGTGATAGGGAGGATTTTGGACTTCCTACAGTGGGCTGTAGATAGGAAGCTGGCCTTGAGTACTATCAAGGGTCAGATTTCGGCCTTGTCAAAATTTCTTCGCATTCACTAGTCAAAGCTTTCATACAAGGAGTGATGCGTATTAGCCCTCCGGTTAGTGTTCCCATATGTCCTTGGGACTTAAACCTGGTTCTGTCAGTTCTACAGAAACAACCGTTTGAACCATTGCAACACATTTCCTTGGTTCTTCTCACCAGGAAATTGATTTTCTTAGTAGCCGTTTGTTCGGCTAAAAGAGTATCGGAATTAGCCGCCTTGTCCTGTAAGGAGCCATATCTGGTTGTCCATAAGGACAGAGTAGTATTACGTCCTCATCCAGCCTTTCTTCCCAAGGTGGTATCGAGGTTTCATTTGAACCAAGATGTGGTTCTTCCTTCTTTTTTCCCCAAACCTAGCTCGGTAGAGGAAAAGTTATTACATTCTTTGGATGTAGTAAGAGCAGTTAAAGCTTATCTAAAAGCCACTGCTCAGATTCGCAGAACGGATACTTTGTTTATTCTGCCGGAAGGCCCTAAAAAGGGTCAGGCAGCATCAAAATCCACTTTAGCCAAGTGGATTCGACAGGTCATAATACAAGCCTATGGCTTGAGAAAGAGACCGCCTCCGTTCAAAGTTAGGGCGCACTCCACAAGAGCAGTTGGAACTTCATGGGCAGTGCATCACCAGGCCTCCCTGGCTCAAGTATGTAAGGCCGCAACATGGTCTTCGGTACACACGTTTACTAGATTCTACCAGGTAGACGTTAGAAGTCAGGAGGATGTCGCCTTTGGGCGCAGTGTGTTGCAGGCCGCAAAAGATCCTCATGCCTGATGGCGCCCAGCTTATGTATCCCTCCCCTCATTTGGCATTGCTTTGGGACGTCCCATTAGTAATGACTAAGTCGCTCTGTGTCCCGTGATGTACGAAAAAGAAAAAGGGATTTTTATAACAGCTTACCTGTAAAATCCTTTTCTTGGAGTACATCACGGGACACAGAGCTCCCACCCCTCTTTTTGGGACACTTATTGCTTGGCTACAAAACTGAGGTGCTCCCGGATGGGAGGGGCTTATATAGGGGAGGGTACTTCCGGTTTGGAATTGGCCAGTGCCAACACCTGAAGGTAATCTATATAACCCATTAGTAATGACTAAGTCGCTCTGTGTCCCGTGATGTACTCCAAGAAAAGGATTTTACAGGTAAGCTGTTATAAAAATCCCTTTTTTCTCTACTCCAGAGGTAGTCAACCCGGGGCCCTCCAGCTGTTGTGGAACTACATTTCCCATGAGGCATTGCAAGGCTGGCAGTTACAATTACTCCAAGAGGCAGTTCTGCAACAGCTGAAGGGCCCCAGGTTGCCTACCCATGCTACTCTATCCAAAACTGAAAAAGGCTTTACAAAAACGTTGGGTATAACTGTACTGTAAAAATAGACATAGGTGGAATAAAAGGTTGAGAAAAAGTTATTAGATGAAAAAATGTGTTATTGGAATAAAATGACTTGTATGACTATACACTTGGTTTTACATTGGTGAATGGTTTGCAATTTTTATGTCAAAGATACACCAGAAAAAGCCAGCAAGTCTGTTTTTCAAAAGCACAAGCTTTCCAGCAGTGTTTCAGTTTACATGGATGAGACAAACGATTTAACACTGGCAGTGAAATATAAAACTATGAAGCCTCGTACACACGGCCGATTTTCTCGTCGTAAAAAACACGTCATTTTTTTCGACGAGATTCTTGTTAACCTTGACGATTTTCTCGTCAAGCTTTCCATGCGTACACACTGACATTTCCCAATTTCCTCGTTGTTCTCCGTGGTCACGTCCAGCACGTACGACGGCAGTATAAAGGGGAAGATCGATTTCCCTGGCGCCACCCCTTGGGCTGCTCTTGCTGATCTCGTGTTACCGCGTGTGAAGTAAAAGTTTGGGAAGAGACGATTCGCGCTTTTCAGTCTTCGTGCTTTTCACTTTGTTTTCTGCGGTTCAGTTTGTGCTTGTGGGTTCGTATCTTGACTTTCAGGGCGTCTAGGCAGGTCGTATCTGTTTTACAGTGCGTTCTTGCCCGTTTGTTTCTGATTTTCAGTTCGTTATTCATAGGCCTTGCTGTTCTAAAGTGCGTTCTGTTCTGTACGTTCTGATAAGACGACCGTTTCCTAGCCATGTCGCCTGTACGTTCTCGTCGTCGAGTTCGTGCTGTGCGTGCGCTTGGTGTTGGTCTGCTTGTTTTGGACCAAGACCAGTCCATGAACGGGGTGAGGAGGAGTTCATGGACCAAGAATTGGTTGCTCCAGCGGGACCAATTCTGCCATATGCCTCTGCTGCGGGAGATCGTCGAGAATAATCCTGAGGACTACAGGAATTTTCTGCGGATGTCTGACCCCGTTTTTCAGCATCTGTTGGCTTTGGTGTCCCCCTATATTACAAGGAAGGACACCGTTATGCGGGAAGCCATCAGTGCTGAGCAGAGGCTAATCGCCACCTTATGCTACCTGGCGACAGGGAGAAGTCTGCAGGACTTGAAGTTCACGACAGGCATCTCCCCCCAGGCTCTGGGCCTCATAATCCCAGACACCTGTTCTGCCATTATACAAGTCCTGCAGGAGGACTATATTAGGGTAAGTTTTCTCCATTAACATCACATTTTATGTATTTCATGTATGATAATGTATTGTATTTCTTTCATCCTTCCCTAATTACCATGATTGTAATATGCTGAGAATGTCCCCTTTGTCCTTATGCATGCTGGAAGCTTTAGATTGCCTCCTTTTTTCTCCTCCATGCATATTTCCCTTAACTAACCTTTCCAGCAGGGGCGTCTGTTGCTCCAAATGTTTGGGGGTCCAACCCCAATTTTAGGAACTAAACTTCCTCCTTTTTAGCGACTGTGCCTATTAAACGCCACCAGTTGCCCCTTCCAATGCAGCCATTTTGTCCCCTCCAATGCAGTCATTTTGTCCCCTCCAATGCAGCCATTTTGTCCCCTCCAATGCAGCCATTTTGTCCCCTCCAATGCAGCCATTTTCCCCCCAGCCCTGCACTTACCTTCTTCTGGTCAGCGCCATCCTTCTTCTGTCCTTGATGTCTTCTCCTGCCCTCGATGTTGCATCAGCCAATCATGTTACCGTAAAACAGACTTGGTGAACATGATTGGCAGAGCAGCCTGTCAGTGTTTACCCAAGGAATGTCCCCCCCCCTGCGTCCCCTATTTTACTTTTATCAAGCCAATTACATCCCTCAGGCTGGATTTTTCAAGCCTATTTGTCCCCCTGTTTCTGATATGCAATTTTCACACCATAAATGCCGCAGTTATTCATATGGCCGTCGCTCAACAGGGGGCCATCCACCTGAATAGTGGGCGGCATTGACAATACATAGGTTAATGCAAGGCATGAACCTATGTATTGTTCTGAGTGACGGGCACAGGTGAGAGGGGGCAGTGCTCCAGCGCCCACTCTGGACGCCCCGCCACTGCAATGCTATCCTGTGGCCAAACACATCTACCCCCCCCCCCCAAATTTTGTTAGAATGGACCATCAGAGGGGGTGATGAATATGAAACATGAGCCTTCCATTATACTTATTAAAAACACCTTAAACTGAGATTTTTATTGATGTTGGCCTCTAATGTATTTTCTTATAATCTGCTTGCAATGTTCTATTTAAAATTTCTAATTTTTTTTCATCTTGTTTGACTCCCCAGCTTCCTTCCACGCCACAGGAATGTCAGACTGTGGCATCGGAGTTTGCCACGCGGTGGGACTTCCCCAACTGCGGTGGTGCCATAGACGGGAAGCACGTCCGCATCGTGCCGCCACCCCGTTCTGGGTCCTACTACTTCAATTACAAGGGGTTTCATAGCATTGTGCTGATGGCGGTGGTGTCAGCACGGTATGAATTCCTCTATGTTGATGTAGGGAAGAATGGCCGGATGTCCGATGGGGGATCCTTCATCCAGACGGAGTTTGCCCTCCGTCTCCAGAGTGACGACCTTGCATTGCCACCGGATGCAGGGATTAGTTGCATTCCAAAAAGTACAACATTGGATACCTCTGAGCAATATGAGACATTCACTTACACAAACTATGTCTCTATGTGCCCGTCCTAATATGGGGTATTGGCACCCCTTGCCCAGTCAAAAATTTAAAATGCACACATTTTGAAGTAATTTCCAATAGGGAGTTTAGACTCCTGATCCCTATTGACAACATGTGCCATCTGCCATCAGGGGTGATCAATGGACGTGTTTTGTGGGTGCAACCCCTTCTTCAGTTCACCTACTTTAGATACGAGGAATGGGTTGCACCCCCAAAAGGCGTACATGGATATCCCCTGATGGCAGATGGCACATGTTGACACACTGTGTGCATATTCAATTTTTGGCTGGTTTGATTGTCAAAAATAGATTAAAAGGGTGAATAACAAACTGAAAACAAAAATGGGGGTTTTGAGGCCTTATTCAACCCCATACATAAAAAAAAGGGGTGAGAAAAGCAGCGCTGGAGACCCTGCTCCCATTTGTGCATACCAAGGTGCCCACAGCCACAGCAAAACAGGTGGACACTAAAATTGGGAGCTTGAGAGGCACATACAGGACTGAACGCTCTAAGGTTCTGGCTTCTCAGAGGTCAGGAGCAGCAGCAGATGATTTGTATGTCCCGAATTTGTGGTACTACAGCAGGATGTCCTTTCTGGATGATCACATTGAGGCAAGGCCATCACTCTCCACTCTTCCCCCCAGACTTCCCTGCAGCCAACCTGAGCCTTCTCTGGAGCAAGAGGAGGCAGCCATCCTGGATGAACCTGATTTGGCCATCTGGAGCCAGGTATAGTATTTATAGAAAATGTATTGGGATAAACCTAATGTTTGAAAAATATGCCAAGATGACAAACATAAACTATTTTGTGTTCCACACGTAAAATCAAGATCTCTAGACATTAGTCTGGCCTAAATTGGGTGCTAAATAGTCAATCTGATGTAGTTGTAAATTTTTGGAAATGTTTTATTGATTTACATTCAAATTGCTACAATCAGGATCTGAAAGTTGTATGAAAATAATAAACCAAAATATTAAACTATGTCCCTTTTTCATACACAGGATGAAATCAGCCAGGAGGAGGGTCAGGAAACTGTCAGGCAGGAGGAGGCAGGGCCCAGTGGCAGCCAGGAGGTGGCAGGGCCCAGTGGCAGCCAGGAGGTGGCAGGGCCCAGTGGCAGCCAGGAGGTGGCAGACAGGAGGTGGCAGGGCCCAGTGGCAGACAGGAGGTGGCCGGCCCGAGGAGAACCACAAGATCACAGGTGCCTCCCATCCGACTTCCCAAAAGAAGCAGGAGGGACAGGACCACGAGTGAGGCAGCAATGGCCCTTATTCGAGAGGCCCATGCCACCCTCCAGGAGCCCACATCCCCTGTAGAGGCCATTGCCGGCCTAGTGGAGGCAAAGTTCAAGGTGATGAGCATGGAGCAACGCCTCCTATGCGAGCCCCTGCTCATCACCTTGCTGAACAAGGGGGTGATGGAGAAAATTACCCCCAATACAGCCATATGTGAGGTGGCACAACTATCCCAACCTCAACCTCCTCCTCCACCTCCACCTTCTTCTTCTGCCCCACCCCCTTCTCCTCCACCTCCACCTCCACCTTCTTCTTCTGCCCCACCCCCTTCTCCTCCACCTCCTCCTCCACCTCCACCTTCTTCTTCTGCGCCACCCCCTTCTCCTCCACCTCCTCCTCCTCCTGACAGGAGTACCCCTCCAGTGGCCCAGCCTCCAGCCACACGAAGAAGGAAGGCTTCAGGGAAGGCTGCAGGGAAGGCTGCCAAGAAGACGAGAAAGTAATGGCCTTGCTTCATTGTGGTCGGACAGAAGGCAGCCTGTTGTAGTACCACACACTTGGGACATATATATCACCTGCTGCTGTTCCTGACCTCTGGGAGGCCAGCATCAGATTGTGCTCAGAACTGTTGGCCTTCTCAAGCTCCCAATTTTAGTGTCCACACAGGGTTGATGTGTGCTCTGGGCTCCCTGGGATGCACAAATGGCAGCAGGTTCTCCAGCGCTGCCTTCTCTTTATTTTTTACAAAACATGAATAAATGTTATTTTTGTTTAAGTTCATACTTGACTATGTTTATTTTTACTATTTTTAAATTTAGCTTTGGAGTAAGCAGATACATTTGACAGCCAAAAAAAGGGACAGATAACAACCCCCAAAAAAACAAGAAAAAAATTATGTAAAAAATATAGGGTGTAAAATTTACAATAAAAAAATTCCAATATACAATGGAAGATCACTAGCAAAACATTGCCAAATTACAATTAACATCTGTTAGAAAAATCTAAAACAGTAAAATATTCAGAAGATCTTGCACGATATAATACACCTAAATCTTCTTAAGAGCAACATGAAAAAGGTTAAAAAAACATAGTCATAACTCTGTGTGAATATCAGCAGCAAAAGAAGTTCATTCGTTTTGATTAATGTAACATTCTAAAGAAGATTTCAATGCACAACATTTAAACGATGCAATAATTTAGAGCGTGACGAATGTGCTATCTCCATTACGAAGGCTTGATTTAGCTGAAGATGCGCTCCCGTCTCATACTTGATTCTGAGCATGCGCGCTTTTGGAAGAGTCGTAAAAGCATACACACGAACCATTTTCTCGTCACAAAACAGGCCGACGAGAAACACGACGAGGAAATCTTGAATCCTGACAAGAAAATAGAGAGCAGGTTCTCTATTTTCTCGTCGAGATTCACGGCAGTTTTCTCGTCGTAAAACCATACACACGAACGGTTTTCTCGACAAGAAAGCTCTCGCGGCACTTTTCTTGCTGGTTTTGGACGAGAAACTCGGTCGTGTGTACGAGGCTTCAGATTTATTTATTCATGTAAAACCCTTATCCCAAAAGGAAAAAAAAAACAGTTTGCTGTAACTGATTATAAAGTGTGAGTTGGAGTTTGGCTTTAATTTGGTATTGTATTTAAATCTGCTAATACATTTAGCACCGCTCTCCCCCCCAGACTGACAATGCTGCTGTCTGCGGTACTTTTTGTGCTCATTCCTCCAGAGTTGCGTCTCACTAATACAGGAGGTGTGTTACTGACTAGATCACCAGGTGAAACCAGAGGGAAAACTGATGCAGCCACCACTAATCTAGTGATTGGTAAGCTGCAACATGATTCATTTTTGGTTTTGGGTTTAAGTTCTTCAAATGATGCGTATAACGGAAAATTGCATCATACTTACAAGTAATTTTCCTTTCCTGGTGCCTATCCATGGCAGCATACCTGTGATAGAGCTCCGCCTCGACTCCTCCCTCATGAATAGTGAATAGCATAAATTAAAGGCTCAGTCCCTCCCCCAACATTCTCCGTAATATAGAATACCGAGGGTGGGAGCATATGCTGCCATGGATAGGCACCAGGAAAGGAAAATTACTGGTAAGTATGATACAATTTTCTGTTTTCCTGGTGCCTCCATGGCAGCATACCTGTAATAATTAACTATCTGACACGGGTGGGATAATGCTTAACAATAAATGTTTAATTAGAAGAGGACATAGCAGCCTGAACTGCCCTTCTTCCGAACTCAACAGTCGTGAGAGCTCCTGTATCAATATGGTAGTGTCTGAGGAACGTATGGTGAGAAGACCAGGTGGCGGCCCTGCACACCGTTTCCAACGAAACATTAGCCCTTGCTGCCCAGGAAGCTGAGACTGTCCTTGTAGAATGAGCATTTACTCGGGATGAAGGCTCCATATTCTTCACCCTGTAGGCCTTATGGATTAACTTTACAACCCAAGATGCCAGAATTCTGATGGAAGCTTCTTTGCCCCTGTATTTACCGAACGGTACAATGAAAAGTCTCTCAGAGTTTCTGAAGGGGTTGGTGGCTTCTAGGTAGGCCCTGAGTACTCTGGATATGTCCAGCTCATGACAAGACTATGAATCCGTGTCTGTAAACACTGTTAGTGCCCAGGGTTCCAACAGGTGGCTTGGAGTAGCGACCTTAGGTGTGAACCCCGAAGGGGGCGAAGTTCCACTCTGTCAGGGAAGAAGGAGATGTGGTCATCGCCTACCCCTAAAGAGTGCAGTTTCGATCCTTCTGCCAGATGTAATGGCTAGCAGGAAAGCCGTCTTTAGTGTCAGGTTCCATAATGCTACTTGTTCCACCGGAGCAAAGGGATGGTCAGATAGGACTTCAAGGACCAGGGACAGATCCCACTTAGGAAATGATCGTCTGACAGGTGGGCGAATCTTCAATACTCCTCTGAGGAAAGTGACTACCAAAGGATCCTCCGCCCATCTCTTATTTGTTGTGGCCGAGACTGCTGCTACCTGCACTTTGAGGGAGCTCAGACCAAGCCCCAGATCAAGTCCTGTCTGAAGGAATCCTAGAACATGGGACGTAGAGGGAAGGATCAAATCCATTTCCAGCAGCAAATGACAAGAACTTGTCCCAGATTCTTGAATATATAGCATTACTTGCAGGCTTCCTGGCTTTTAGAAGGGTTGATATGACTCCTGGGGAACACCCTAGGGACTCGAACCTTCGCCTATCAAGCTCCAGATTCGAAGATTCAACTCCTGAGGGTTTGGATGAACTAGACTGCCCTGCGACAGAAGTTGAGGGAAAGGAGGGATCTTGATTGGAGAGCTCACACTGAGGCGCACGGCTTGAGGAAACCAGGGTCTCTTCGGCCAATACGGAAGTACTGCCACCACCTGGACCGACTCCCTGAGGAGCCTCAGGAGGAACTTGATTATTAATGGCCGGGGAGGAAAGGTATATGCCGTGGTGAACCTCCAGGGGCATGACAGGGTATCCACTGCCTCGGCTTGTGGATGCGGCAGCCGAGAGAATAATCTGTCCAGCTTGGCTTTCTTAGGGGAGGCGAACAGGTCTTCTTGAGAAGGATCCCAAATTCTGACAATCTGATGAAATACGTGGGGGTGGAGAGCCCACTCGTTGTTGTCCAGGAAGTTTCTTGACAACGTGTCTGCTTCCTTGTTCAACCTGCCCAGGAGATACATCGCTCTGAGGTCCAGGAGGTTCTTCTCTGCCCAGAGCATGATCGGCTCTACCTCCTTGAGGAGTGACCTGCTGCGAGTGCCTCCCTGCTTCTGCAGATAAGCGACAGCTGCCCTGTTGTCTAGGCTTAAAAGTATTCCCTGGCCTCTGATTTGGGATGCCAAAGAAGTCAGTGCCAAGAAGACTGCCCTCATCTCCAAGATGTTGGATACCACTCCCTGGGTGAAACATGACCATCTCCCCTGTATTCTGGTTTCCCCGCAATGGGCTCCCCAGCCCTGCCCGCTTGCTTTGGACGTAATTGTGATCCAAGGAAGGGAGCCCAGGTGACAAGGCTTGGAGAGGTTTTCTGGAACTGTCCACCAGTGAAGACTCCTGCGCATTACTCCTGTCAGCAGGATCGTCTGAGATAATTGTAGTTTCTTCCACTGTGCCAAGAAACCAGTCTGGAAATACCTCAAGTGCCAATGGGCCAAAGTAACCATGGGTATGCAGAAAGACATTGTGCCAATGAGGCTCAGGCATTGTGAAGCCGTCAGCCACCCTAGCTCTTTTAGGGTCTGTAGAAGAATTTTGCGGTGACATACCAACTGATCCGGATTGCTTGCTAGGAGTAGGATGTCGTCCAAGTAGTGGTATATCCTCAAGCCCCTCTCCCGCAGGGGAACCAGAGCGGATATATATATCTTGGTGAACACCCTGGGAGAGGTGCACAGACCGAAAGGCAGGGCTTGAAACTGTAGGTGGGTTCGTCCCACTGCAAATCTCAGATATTTTTGAAATGCAGGTAGAATTGGAACGTGTGGGTACACATCCTGCATATCGACTGAAATCATCCAATCTGATGGCTGGACTGCCTGAATAATCGTCTGCAAGGACTCCATTTTGAAGCTTTCGGGGCGGATATACTGGTTGAGCCTCTTTAAGTCTATCACAGGCCTCCACCCACCTGTCCTCTTTGGGACCAGAAATAGGGTGGAGTAGAAGCCTGCGAAGCGCTCTGCCAAGGTAACCGGAACAGCCGCCCCCTGAAGCTGGAGTGACGTTATGAAGTGTTTCAGAGCTTGAGCCTTCAGCGGAGAGGATGAAATCTCTGTTCTTTTGAAAGAATTCCGAGGTGGGGAATGAGAGAAATTCCAACCGGGGGTGCCTGGGCTACTCTGGCGTCAAAAAGACTGCTTCGAACTCCTGTGGAGCCGGAAGGGCCTTCATCTTCCTGTTCAAAAGGGATGCCTGAGTACCTTTCCAAGGTCTTTTGTTGTCTCTGGGCTGCCTTGATTGCCTAAAATCCCTTGGATTCAACTGGTGGAATCTAGAGGACCCGCCTCTGAACCTTCGCATCCTTCTGTCCTGTGGAAGCATACCAGACTTCCCTCCTGACAGCCTGGAGATAGCTTTATCCATTTTGTCTCCGAATAGTGCTTTCCCATCGAATGGGATTTTGCACCAATTTTGTTTGGAGGATAAGTCAGCCGTCCAGGATTTCAGCCACAAGGCCCTCTTCGCCATTACTGAATGCAACATGGATCTTGCCGAGTACCTGATTCTGTCAATGGCTGCTACCCCGACAAAGTCTGCCGACAATCTAAGCTCTTCCAAGGCTTTAATTATATCCTCCTTGGGGACATCCTGACGCAAAGCCATCTTAATATTTTCTGTCCAAGATCTGATGGCATTTGACACAGAGGTGAGGGCAATAGCTGGCTTACACGCTGCTCCCGTGGCTAAGTAGCTCCTCTTCACAACGCTGTATCATGGTGTGATGGACCAGGCCGGGACAGAGGCTTTTGGAGGGGACTGGGTGCGGGCCTCCTGCCTTGCGACCGTGGGCCCTGGCATTTGGGGGAACGGTGCTCTTTGTGAGCTGTATGCCTGGGGACCCTTGAGGGGGTGTTGCTTTGGATTCAGGTCCATGTCCCCCCCAAGACACACAGACTCTGGGGACCCTGTATATGCCATATTAGAGTGACTGAGTCATACTGTTGGGACATTCACACATTCACTCTAAGGATATGCGAATGCAATCACCTCCAGCCATCTGTCTGTCCTCTGTGTTAAAATGTGTGATGTTTACACTTAGGAATGTGTATTGTATAGCAGGTGAGACAGGTAGGAGCCGGGATGTCTACCCTGAACGGTCATATCTATGAGTCACCTTGGCTGGCTAAAGGATTTAGTTAATTAGCTCATGTTAATTATGTTTTGGTTACTCCCTCTGTTACTGTATATAAGACTTGATTTTGGTTCTAATAAAGTCTCTCTTGGTTGAACTTACATACAGCCTGCCTGGTGTTTGTTCTGACCGACCACAAATGGATTCGAATGGCACATAGCTGTAGTTGGAATCCTGGAGCACCGGATGATCCAATAGAGCAGAGGAGTGTCGGGAGAGTGGAACCGAGCGAGCAAAGGGGCTCGTTACATTGTTTGGCAGCAGTGGGATTTGCTCTCCAGTTACTGGGACACTCCAAACCACCACAGTGAAGGACCAGCTATGCAGCCTGCAGGAAAGTCACGCTGAAAGACCTACTTGAGAGCCGAGATGGACCAGAAGAAGGGTGATACAGGACCCCGGTCAGTTGAAGATTTGTTTCAGCAACGAGTGCGGCAGCGGTTGGCATTATATGGGGCTAACCCATCAGAGACCGCCATACAGGAAGCCATTAAAGACATCCAGCTGCAGGATGCCCGGCAAAAGAGAGAACTAGAGCGACAAGAGAGAGAACGAGAACGACAAAAGAGAGAACTAGAGCGGCAACATGAGTGGAGAATGGCGCAAATACGGCAATCGGGGACAACGCCTAAAGAACCAGTCGCCATGGAAGAGGAATTCGGAAGGAGGTTGCGAGAGATGCAGGGAGGAGAATCAGGCCATCTCCCCCCCCCCAACAGTTAACCAGAGCAGATGGTGTGGAGTCCCCAGCAGAAGTGCTGGCAACAGGGCAGAGTGATACCCACCTCTGACCAGCACCGGAAACCACTGTGGAGTTTCAGGGAGCCGGGGCAGTTGGCCCCTCTCCCCAGCAACAAGCTGAGGCAGTAAAGCTTTTACTCCCAGCTGAATCACTGGCAGCAGGGCAGAATGCTACTGGCATCGGCACACAACTGCCACAGGAGCGGATATCGGTGGATGGGACTGCGGTCTCCACTCACAGCAACCCAGCAGAAGAGCTGGCAACAGAGCAGAGTGCCACGGGCCTCTGCTCTCAACTAACCGAAGAGGGAGGTCCTGTGGTATTGGATGGGACTTCAGTCCTCACTGACACAACCCCAGAAAATGGTGTGACACTGAGACAGGAGGATGTCAGCCTTGCTTTGCAAGCACTGGGGGATTTTCACCTACCACAAGTGGATGGGACTTCAGTCTTCACTTGTATACCCCAGGGATGCCGGGCAGTCGACCCAGATCCCCAACAGCATGACAGACTGAGCCCAGTCACCCTGTCTTCTCTCCAGTGGCAGAAAGGACTCCAGGGAGAAGGGCCAGTCCAGGCCTCTCCCCAGCGGCTGGTATGTTCTCTGAGAGAGGCAGAGGTTGGCTGGGTAAGTAATGCTCTGTTTGGAGCAATTTATTTGGGGTACTGTGTGGATACCGGCATTGGGGGAATAGAACTATGGACTAACTTCGGAGTCAATCCATTTGGGGTCTCCTCCTATGTTAGTTTCCTGCCGAAAGGGGAGATGTGTGACGGACCTGGCCGGGACAGAGGCTTTTGGAGGGGACTGGGTGCGGGCCTCCTGCCTTGCGACCGTGGGCCCTGGCATTTGGGGGAACGGTGCTCTTTGTGAGCTGTATGCCTGGGGACCCTTGAGGGGGTGTTGCTTTGGATTCAGGTCCATGTCCCCCCCAAGACACACAGACTCTGGGGACCCTGTATATGCCATATTAGAGTGACTGAGTCATACTGTTGGGACATTCACACATTCACTCTAAGGATATGCGAATGCAATCACCTCCAGCCATCTGTCTGTCCTCTGTGTTAAAATGTGTGATGTTTACACTTAGGAATGTGTATTGTATAGCAGGTGAGACAGGTAGGAGCCGGGATGTCTACCCTGAACGGTCATATCTATGAGTCACCTTGGCTGGCTAAAGGATTTAGTTAATTAGCTCATGTTAATTATGTTTTGGTTACTCCCTCTGTTACTGTATATAAGACTTGATTTTTGGTTCTAATAAAGTCTCTCTTGGTTGAACTTACATACAGCCTGCCTGGTGTTTGTTCTGACCGACCACAAATGGATTCGAATGGCACATAGCTGTAGTTGGAATCCTGGAGCACCGGATGATCCAATAGAGCAGAGGAGTGTCGGGAGAGTGGAACCGAGCGAGCAAAGGGGCTCGTTACATTTGGCCTAGGCCAACAAGGCCTAGGGCAGCACTTTGCAGGGGGGCAGCACAGAAAGAGTCCCTGCCGGCTTGCACTACGCTGTTAGTGTAAGGCAAGCTGCTTCTAATTTTGACTGTCCTATCATCCTTGACCACAAAACTTCATCACTGTGCTATATGATTTCTGCTGCACCACTGGCATGGCTATATCTTCTTTGCCCTCTCCATAAAATTATCAGAAATTTGTGCTTAAAGTAGAACTATAGGCAACACTTTATTTTTTTAATTTGGATAGAGTAAGGGAGGGTTATAGCCCCTGTCAGTTTATTTTTTTTACCATCCCTGTCCCATTGCAGAGATTTCCCTTCACTTCCTGCCCCATAGCCAAACAGGAAGTGAGAGGAAATCTATGCAAATTAAGGGAATCCATTGCCCCCCCCAGGCCCTAAGAACTAGTGTCCCTACTCGCAAATTTCAGGGCGGATCTTAAACAGAAAGGTGTGCTCCTTTGAAAGGAAGGGTGGGTCATATTTAAATTAGGGGGTGCACGAGTTTAGTCAGGTCTAGGGCAGCACAAAACCTAAATACACTACTGCCTCTTCAGCTCCAGGTCGATTCACCTGTGTAGAGGGTCTTTGAAGGAAGCAGAATCCTCCATTGGTAGAGTTATATTCTTTGCGAGTCGCACTACCGACGCGTCTACCACTGGCATGGAGTTAAGTGACTGCGTTCCCGACTCTGGTAAGGGATATAGTTTATTGAACCGGCCCAATGAAAGTTTTTTTTATCAGTCTTTGACCATTCATTCTGAATGACTTGACTAATCTCGCCCATCAACGGGAAGAGAGCCTGCTTCCTTTTGAGGAATGGGAAGTAGCTCCTAGACTATTGGGGAGGCTCTTCTGCGTCTTGTCAGGCGATTGCAGTTTTGACTGCCTGAATGACGGTTTAACCAAGGAGAGACTGAAACCATAAGGTTCTGACTCCTCTGAAGAGTCCCCTGAAGAGTCTTCAGTTGGTGAATCTCTAGCTGGTTGGCCTGACGGTGGCAGAGGTGTACTGACTGCTGAAGGACCAGGGAGATTAGGTTCTGTATCCTGAAGCTGGGATATCTGCTGAACTGGTTGAGCAGGTGACCAAAGCCACAAGCTCAGAGAAGAAGGAGTCCTTCATTGTTCGCTTGAGCAAATCTACAGCATGCTGATTTTCTAGCTCGTGGCTGGATGCATAGTCAGTAAAACAGTCCTTACAGACCACTATGTCTGGAAGCGGTGTAGCCCCACATGTCCAGCATTTCTTCTTTCTATAGGTCCTAGGAGAGGGGGACCGATCTCGTCCTCTGGATCTTGACCTTCCTGATCTATGACGTGAATAATGGGACATACGATCTGATGAGCGGGACCGGTGGCGTGAAGAATGGGACCTGCAGTCTGAGCTGTCGTCATCACGGTGTCTTGAAGATTTTCTGGACCTCTTGGAGTGGGCAGGGCTACGATGTAAGAAACTCACGTTAGATCAGTGAGTGCACTTTTTTATATACTCAGGTATAGTTGGTCACATACCTAAATAGAAGTGTGAGGATCTTTACTATAAGATGAATGACTCATTGTGGAGTTGGGCACAACGATCAGCTGCAGAAATATAGTAAGAAAGGGAAAGAAACTATGGAGTATTTGTGTCACTTTTTTTTTTTTTAAACAAAACATTTTTTATCGTAATTTTTATTTTAGTTTTTTGGAGAAAATAAAGATACCTACCACAGAGCAGCGTCAGAGAAACCTAGCAGGTCACAGCTGAGGAGACTCTGACAGCTAGCCCTGAATCTGAACTTAAATAGGCTCAAGGTGGGTGGGCTAATCCCATAAGCCACCATTGTGAATTGATTCTGGAAAAAGGGCAAATCTGGCCCTTTTTCCAGAATCCAAATGGCTGCCGTGGCGCCGCGTGACAACGCATGCGCCCGCGCATGCGCAGTAGAGCCGGCGCTGCACAGCACAGAGAGGCAATGCAGACGGCTCTCCATCTTGCCCCCGAATCGCGCATACACAGTATGGCGGCGGGGACGCCGTACCTGTGACACTCTCCTGCCAAGCGGCATATACAAGGAATCTGTAGCCCCCCCCGCCGACTTCGGGAGAAATAAGACAACACCTGCAAACCTATAAAGCGATAAAGGCACCTGCCCTATCAAGCTGACCAAACGTAAAGGGATCACCACAAAGTAAGATAACAAGCACACTTTTTTTTTTTTAAAAGGAAACCTAACAGGCAGGTTAAAGGAAAGGGATGGAGAGGGGAGGAAAGAAAAAACAATATATGCCTAAAAATAAAATGAAAACCACCAGCCTGGGAGGATGGGAGCTGATCATTTTGCGACTCCACTGCATTCATCATGGATGCGATAGCAGACTGCGTTCCTGTGAGGAAACTCTGCGAAAAGTCCCCAGCAGATCCACAGAGGGGTTCCCAGCCTTATCAGCGCTGTGAGCGGCCCAAGAGCAGGGACTGCGCAGGGGAAAGGCTAAACCCGGCGGACGCTGCCGACTGCAGAGGTATGGACATATTGCTACTCTTCACCAGCACAAGAAGTATGAGGAAAAAAGGAAGAATGTTGGGGGAGGGACTGAGCCTTTAATTTTATGCTATTCACTAGTCCTGAGGGAGGTGTCGAGGCGGAGCTCAATCACAGGTATGCTGCCATGGAGGCACTAGGAAAATACAATAGTGAACATTATGGCGTAACAAGACATGTCATGTCTACCTTTTTTTTTTTCTTTTACAAATGACGTAACTTTGTACAGATGTTATTAGGTGACATACAATGCGAAGGTAATAGGAATATGTTTGATGCAGTCAAATACAAGGCATATCCTCTTATGCTCCCTTCATTTAATTAAAGTATTACTTATAATATGCACCTCTCAAATGTATTTTACACATAAAGAAGTTAGTTTAAATGAAACACGACAGCTGGGATTTGGTTTAACATCTCAAAAGGAGACCTGCGGTCATGCATGCTGACACACTTAATGCATTTCATAATTTCAGGCAGTACAGTACATATAATGTTTAGTGATTGGGAACTCCCAAAAGATGTGTATATGTGTAACTAAATACAATAATCTTAATGAAAGTTATATCAACAGATGTTAGGCTTCAAGGGGGAACGCCAGCATAAAATATATATATTTTTAATCTTTGTACTAAAAATACTTAAATGTACATAAATATAAGTCTGGACTCCATGGAGCTGCCTATGATTAGGGAAGTAAAAGCTCAGAAAATGATCTTAATGTTGCTTATAAAAGTAAACTATCTGTCATAACTCTGCTGCCTGACGACCATTTAAAGTGGAACTAAGCGCCTTCAATCAACATTAACTATTTTAATGGCTTTTTCCTCAGAAATTTGGTGTAGGAATTCAACAACTCAGCCCCAAACCCAACCCCCCCTGACGAAACCCAAAGCACCCCCCAGCCGAATTGCATCAAATGATAAGTGTGTCCAAATTGCACTAATAGTGGGAGGATCTAAAAGGGACATTAAATATCAGGCGTGCATTACGTTAAGAGTGCAGTATTCAAGAGCGTGCTATGCACAGAGTGCAGGGTTCCAGTGTGCGCTTTGTACAGAGTGCAAAGTTTAGGTGTGCGCTTCGTACAGAGTGCAGGTTTCAGGTGTGCACTCCGTACAAAGTGCAGGTTTCAGGAATGCTCTAGGTATAGATTGCAGGGTTCAGATGTGCACTACATACAGAGTGCAGGCTTCAGAAGTGTTTAGAGTGCAAGGTTTAGGAGTGTTGAGCCGGGCTTCTGTGTTTAGAAGTGAGAATGGTAAGCTGGTGGCCAGAGGGCTAGACCTGATTTCCACTTCTCTCTGGATGAAAAAAAATCCCTGACTATTTTCAATCCTTATGCTGCTAGCATTAGTAAATAGATAGGAAAGTTTATTATATTTACTTGTTTTAAACTTTTTTTAATTTCTTAATTTGCTCCCTGGTTTCTGGCCTTGTCCAAAATTATGCCATAAGTCCCAGGAGTCTTCACCGGCATTTTTTTCTTACATCTGCAGTAGGGGTGAAGGGGCATTCTCAGCAAATTACTCCCTCCTACCTGCATGCCTGAGTTAAAGGCAGATGGATTCCAGGAAGTAAATGCTACATGAATCATCTGCCCTTACTCAAGATGGTCATGGAATAGAAATGCTAAGGGGGTGTTTTTCAAAGTGATTTTGCAACAAAATAAAGCATGGAGACATGGATGGATGGGGAAGTATTCTTTTAATAGTAAAAATTCATGAAAATGTGTGTAGCGGGGTCCTAAATTTAGGGGAAGTGTTTGAGTGGTAGTTGTGTTCAAACACCCCAATTGTCAGGATTCTGTCAACCATTTTATCCACACGGAGAGTATCGTTGTGTAGTTCCCTGGGGCCTGCAGGTGGCACTGCCATAGTAGGCCAGGGTTGAACCGCTGATACAGTGCTGTGCCTTGTGTGTCCCCTCTCAGCCGTACCGTGGGTGTGGCAGGCCTGCTGTGCATGCTGGGAGAGGATATAAAAGGGGCAGACACTGCCTGTTCGGGGTTCTGTCCGTTCTGTCGTGGTCGGGGGTCCTACACCAGGAGTATGTTCCTGTCTGCCCTGGGCACCTTTGACCCAGGGGTGGAGGTCGGTGAATCAGTCCCAGGCACCTTTAGTCCTGGGGCTGCAGCAAAGGCCTTGGACCCAGCACCTTCGGCTGGGGTCCATCAAGGATCGAGGAATCCCAGGGTGCCGCCTTGCGAGGGGACCCGTATCTTAGACGAGGAGGCCGGGGGAGGAACTGTTCCGAGGGACCGGTGAGAAGTCACGTGAAGGAAGGGTCCCGGTAACTCTCTGGAGGGATGTCTTCTCCTTACATAGAGGCCAAGTTTTGAAGCACCAAGTTCATCAGGTCTGTGGCAGAGACCAAGTTCATCGGGTCTGTGGCAGAGACCAAATTTAACCAAGTCTGTGGCAGAGACTGTGAGTTTAAGTTGGAGTACCATTTGGCTGCTAGTCCCTACCTAGGGAGACTATCCATTAGGGCTGAGTCTGCTTGAGAAGCCAAGCAGTGAAGTGATTGTGTTTGTGCCTGGACCTCTCCCACATCTTATGCTGTCCTGTTCCAACCTTTTTTCTATCAGAGACTGTTATTTTACCAAAAGGGAAAAATAAACTCTGCGTTGGAGTTGCAGCTGGTGTGGACATTCAAGTTACTGAGAGGGGGGAACAAGGACTTATTTCTGTCATTCATGGAGGTGAGAAACATTCTCTGACTTTCTGACTGTAGAGACCCATTGTTAACACCGCTCAACCTCCTCATACGGGAGGGTACGGGCTTGTGGCGTGGTGTGCCCTCTTTGCCTGCGAGGAGCCAAAGGCAGGTAAAGGGGGTTGAGGTGCGCTACATGTGTTTTCAGTTTGGGGTGCTCAGAAGATATCCCCTTAGAAGATGTTGATGACACCAAAATGTCCCATGAGCTACTTTGCCACATGTAGCTCAGCCTATCAAGGTAAATAGGCTGCCCTTTGTGTGTCAATGGAAAAAACGAGCCAAAAAACATGTGTGCGCCCACTACTCTAGGTGTAAGTTGGGCCTGAAAGTGAAATTGGTGCTTTTCCACAAGAACAATGAGGCTCCATTCACATCTGTGTGTTTCCAAACGCATGGCAAACTACACTGAAAATGCACGCTTTGCCATGTGTTTCAGAAACGCTGCTGTGTTGTCATTGCATGTTAAAGGCACCCTAACTGTGGCAAATGCACCAAATACTGAGGTAAATATGCGTGATGAGTAAAAAAGCCCCAAAACATCCAAAACAAATGCATGTGGGAATGTGAGTTTTTGCTTCGTAGAGATGTGAGCGGGGCCTGACAACTGAGTGTACATTGAAGAGCTGGCACCACTGGAAATTCAGTCTTCAGATTTTATTGTTGTCATATGACCATGGTAAAAGAACACGCAGACGCGTTTCGGTGCGCAGGCCTTGTTCACAGCACCATGCTGTTAACAAGGCCTGCGTGCCGAAACGCATCTGCGTGTTCTTTTACCATGGTCATACGACAACAATAAATGTACATTGATGGTTTGTCTTCGGATGTGAGAGGGACATCCTGAGCCAGAGCACCTGGCTTTTTCTGTCCAGAGCGATGTGGTTTTGTGTTGCATGACAACTGAGTGTCTCTGTCCACTCCCTGCTATATACTTGTATAAAGATAGCCATACACTATGCAATCTGATTGTACAATCTCTGTACAATTTGCTTTAGATTTACCAGAACTATGGAATAGGTGGTCACACCTGACCAATCCATGCAATTTGTATAAAATCAGACAGGCCCTTGTACTACATAGCTGATGGGAGATCTAAAGAAGATTGTACAATCAGATTGTATAGGAAGTGGGTGGAAGGTGGTATTGTAATGAGGGAGGTGTGGTGCAGAAAGGTGAACACACCCTATCATGCCCTTTTCTGTGATGCAACAAGGAAGTGAAGGCTTCTTGGAGATGACCTAACAGGAAGTGAATGCTGAGAAAATCTACAGGAAGTGATGGAATTTGAAAATCATTTTAAAAATTCAAATAAACTGACAAGATTTTAAATCTCCTGTGGATAAGGTAAGTGAGAGAAAAGCACACTGGGATGACTGAGCACGAAATGGCATTGAAAAACGCTTCTAATTATTATGAAAATTTAATTCTGCCCGAAAAGGTGAAGTTATCCTTTAAAGTGGTTGTAAACCCTCACATATACCCTGTGAAGTAAACAGCCTCAGATGATACACAGAGATTAAACAAATCCTCCTACAAAGGTATTACTTGTTTATCTGCAGCCCTCCCTTCCTTGCACCCCTTCAAAAGGACAGAAAAGTGGTAAACTCTCTCTTTATTTGTTAGTATCACCGAGGAGGGGGCGGAGAGCCTGCAGTTACAGTGTACATGAGCTGATTGGAGGAAAGGAACACACACCCCCTTCACACAGCAACTATGTTCTCAATAGACAAGCTCCGTTCTGAGCTCCCGACACAAATTTTTCTTGTGTCAGGAAAACTTCTCATGCCTCGTACACACGACCAGATTTCCCGTCAGGAAAAAAACTGATGGTTTTCACAACGGGATTCCTGTCAAGCCTGCCTTGCATGCACACAGTCACACAAAAGTCCGGTAAACTTTTGACTGCCAAGAACGCGGTGACGTAAAAGACTACGACGAGCCAAGAAAATGACGTTTCAATGCTTCCGCGAATGCGTCAAATTGTTTACAATTTACAAATTTTTTCCTGCAGTTTTCTCGTCAGGAAAACTGCCACGAGTTTGTGAGCACCCCGTTACCCTCATGCCAAGCTAACCAACTGATTTCTATCGGGGAGCTACGGGAGCAGCACCTAGGTACCGACCTGTGTAGACCATCAACAAGTGAGTCCCCAGGGCCTACAAATGCAGTCAACAGAGCGGTGGAGCAGGATGAGGGGGCCTCCAGGAACCAGTCATATGCTAGCTGAGACGCTATAAAATACAGTCTCAGATTTGGACAGGCCAGGCCTCCTTCGAATTTAGCAGCCTGAAGAGAGGCCCTAGTAATCCGTGGGGTCGACCCCTGCCAAAGAAAGGTGGAGAGGAGCAAATTGATTTTATTAAAAAAAAAAAATTAAACAAAAAAATAGGGCACGCCCGAAAAACATATAAACATTTGGGTAAGTATATCATCTTAAAAATATTCACGCGACCAATCAGATTAAGTGGTAAAGAGGCCCAAGTATGCAGCCTGGTCTCCATATGTGCCACAATTGGGGAAACATTGAGAGCTTCATAGGAAGACAAGTCCGCATTAATGTGTATCCCCAAACATTTGAACGTGTGTTGGATGGATAATTTAGATGTAGAGAGGTAAGTATAGTCAAGTGTAGGGCCTATAGGGAATGCAACTGATTTGTCCCAGCCTACCCGTAACCCGGAGACCTTCCCAAACTCCTCCAACACCCAGTAGGGAGACAAAGGATTGCTCAGATCTGTCCAGGTAAATTAGGGCATCATCTGCATAAAGGGAAATCCTTTTCAGAGAGTTCCCCATAACAGATGCCACCCACCGTCGCCGTCTGCAGCACCACCAGAGACAGAGGCTCTATGGCCAAAGCGAACAGAAGCGGGGAGAGCGGGCAGCCCTGCCTGGTTCCCCTCTGCAAAGTAAAAACATCAGAGACGTCCCTATTTGTGCTTATCCTAGCCCTAGGGTTATTATAGAGTAAACGGACCCACTGAATAAATTGAGAGCTGAAGCCCATATGATGCATGGTTTCCCAAAGGAAGGACCAATTAACAGTATCGAAGGCCTTGAGCACATCCAAGGATAACAACAGGCCACTTTTGTTCCCGGTGGCAGCCCTATGAATGTGCAGATATAGCCGGCAAATGTTATCATACGTACTCTTCCCAGGCATAAACCCAGTCTGGTCCCTAAGAATAAGATGGAGAATGACTTTTTATAATCTTATAGCTAAAATCTTTGCCAGCACCTTAACATCACTATTCAACAGTGAGATTGGACGGTAAGACCCACACAACAGTTTATCTTTGTCAGGTTTAGGGAGCACTACGATCAGGGCTTCACACATGGAGGAGGGGAGCTCACCCTCTTGCAGTGCAATATATATATATATATATATATTGTGAGGGGGTTAACTCGGTAGCGGGTGTGTGTGACCCCCTGGTTGGGCTCCCCACACAAAAACAGGGCCAGCAGACGGAGGTTGTGGTTTTCAAAATCAAAAGGTGCGGTTTATTTCTCTATGTACAGTGACAAAAACACAGCAAAGCCAAAAAGAAACAAACAAAATAAATCCTGGTCAGTTTGACCTCTGACTAAACATGCAGGTTTCCTAAACTAACAACTGGGATCAGCCTAGTGCTGTCCTAGTCCCTAAGTCCCTGGTTTAGTAAAAGTCCAAACAAATAGCCACACAGGCTTTGCCTCACCGCACAGGGGTTCACTCTCCCTAGACAGTCCACACAGGTCTGGTTCCAGGCATGAGCTAACATCTAATGAATCTGGGAGTTTCTTATAGAGGCCTAAATGAGCTGACAAGGTTCAGCTGGTCTCATCAACTCCCTGTCTGCACGACGCCCAGCCCTCTCCCTAGAGGTATGAGTCATCCATGAGCACACTAGCCTTATACAACTCTCCACCTAGTTGTACAAATCGGCGTAAAGCCTGAATCTGGGCGAAATATATCTACCCCCCTGGATGCAACCAGGTGACTTTACCTTCCTGCTGTCACATACCCCCCCCTCTTGTTTTAACCTCGGGGTTGGAACACCAGCAATCAGGCATTCATGTACTCGAGACAAAGCATCCACATTCCCCATTTGAACGCCAGGGCGATGCTTTACTGTGAAGTTGAATTCCTGGAGGGCCAGGAACCACCTATTCACTCTTCTATTTGTTTCCTTGTTTTGAGCCATCCACTTTAACGGAGCGTGATCCGTAACCATGTCAAAGTGCCTACCTAGCAGATAGTACCGAAGGGAATCTAGAGCCCACTTCACCGCTAAACACTCCTTTTCAACCGTGGCGTAATTTACCTCATGGGACTTCAACTTCCTGCTGAGGTAAATGACTGGGTGCTCTTCCCCGTTCCAGACCTGGGACAATACTGCTCCTAACCCCACATCTGACGCATCACTTTGTACGACAAAGTCTTTAGAGAAGTCGGGTGAGTACAACACTGGCTGGCTACATAAGGCTTGTTTCAAGAATTGGAATGCTGCCTCAGCCTCGGGGGTCCATTTAATCATGACCGACCCTTTCCCTTTCGTCAGGTTGGTTAGGGGCACAGCCTTAGAAGCAAAGTGGGGAATGAAGCGCCGATAATAACCCGCGATTCCCAGAAAGGCTCGTACCTGCTTCTTGCTGTTGGGACGTGGCCAACTCTGGATGGCCTCGACTTTGTTGAGTTGGGGTTTTATTACTCCCCTGCCAATGGTGTACCCAAGATATTTGGCCTCCTCCTGCCCAATGGTACACTTCTTGGGGTTAGCCGTAAACCCCGCTTCCCGAACAGAGTCCAGGACTGCTTGCACTTTTGGCAGATGTGAGGCCCAATCTGTGCTATGGACAATTACGTCATCCAGGTAAGCCGCAGCATACTTCCGATGGGGCCTCAGCATCTGGTCCATTTTCCGCTGGAATGTGGCCGGCGCATTCTGTAACCCGAACGGCATTCTCTTATATTGGAACGCCCCGTCTGGGGTTACAAATGCGGTTTTCTCTTTGGCCGACTTGGCCAGGGGAATTTGCCAATACCCTTTTGTGAGGTCAAGAGTCGTCATGTATCGGGCTGTTCCCAGCCGGTCGATCAACTCATCTATACGTGGCATGGGGTAGGTGTCAAATTTTGTAACTTTGTTCAACTGACGAAAATCGTTACAAAATCGCCAGCTCCCATCCGGTTTAGGCACCAACACAATGGGACTAGACCAATCACTTTGGGACTCCTCTATCACCCCTAAGTTCAGCATTTTCTGTACTTCCTCCCGTATTGCCTCCCGTCGGGCCTCTGGGATCCGATAGGGTTTTAACTTCACCCTTTCACCGGGCGGGGTAATAATATCATGCTCTACCCCAGATGTTTGTCCCGGCAGCTCAGAGAACACCTCCTTGTTGCGAAGCACAAACTCCTTAACCTCCTGTTGTTGGGGTTGTGACAAGGTGGCTGCTATTCCAACCTCCGGAATCACGCAACCAGTTTGAGCTGGTGACCAAGTTTCTGCGACTAGGGACTCTCTATCCCTCCAGGCTTTCAACAGATTAACGTGATATATCTGTTCGGGCTTTCGCCTTCCTGGTTGTCTGACCTTGTAATTCACTTCGCTCACTTTTTCCATTATCTCGTAGGGGCCTTGCCATTTGGCAAGGAATTTACTTTCAACCGTAGGGACAAGTACCAATATCCTATCCCCCGGGGAAAAGGTACGGGTCTTTGCTCCACGGTTGTACACTCTCTGCTGTGCCAACTGCGCTTGGGCCAAATGTTCCTTCACGATGGGCATTACCTGTGCAATTCGATCTTGCATCAGGGCGACATGCTCAATCACACTCCTGTGGGGAGAACTCTCACTTTCCCAAGTTTCCTTGGCAATATCCAACAGCCCTCTTGGGTGTCTCCCATACAGTAACTCAAAGGGGGAGAATCCCGTAGAGGATTGGGGCACCTCCCTAATAGCAAACATCAAATAAGGAAGTAGACAGTCCCAATCCTTTCCATCTCTATCCACCACTTTCTTCAACATTTGTTTTAGGGTTTTGTTGAATCTTTCAACCAGCCCATCGGTTTGGGGGTGATACACAGATGTACGCAATTGCGTCACTTTGAACAATTTACACAGCTCTTTCATAACCCGGGACATAAAGGGTGTACCTTGGTCCGTAAGCAGTTCTTTACAAATACCCACCCGGCTAAAAACAAGAGATAGCTCTTTGGCTATGGTTTTGGCCGAGGTATTTCTTAGAGGGATCGCTTCTGGATAACGGGTGGCATAGTCCATTATAACCAATATGTACTGGTGCCCCCTAGCGGACTTGATTATAGGACCTACCAAATCCATTGCGATTCTCTCAAACGGGACCTCAATGATGGGTAGAGGGACCAGCGGGCTACGGAAATGTGGCATCGGGGCCGACCTCTGACACACAGGGCAGGAGGAACAATAATTTTCTATGTCCTTCATCACCCCAGGCCAATAGAATCTCTGTAATACCCTCTCTCGGGTTTTCTCTGTCCCCAGATGACCTCCAAGAATGTGCCCATGGGCCAACTCCAACACCAACTTCCTGTAAGGTTTGGGCACCACCAGCTGCTCAACGGTTTCTTCTGCCCTTTTTGCCACCCGATACAGTAGGTCCTTCTCTACGCTGAAGTATGGGTAAGTGCAGGTATTATCTGGGTTCACTAACTCGCCATCTATTTCCACTACGTTTTCCCGTGCCTTTATTAGGGCGGGGTCTTTTAACTGTTCTGTGGCAAAATTTTCCCTGTGAACCTCCAGATCAGAAAACTCCACAGACGGTAGGTTTTCGTCTGAGGAGGTGGGCTCCTCTCCAGTTTCTTGAGTCTCCCCTGCCAATACTGACAAGGGAAATTCTGGAGAGTCCTCACCACTCTCAGAGGAGTTCTGGCTATCACATTCCTGGTACATAGGGGCACCAGTGGGGGGCTCAGGATCATCCCACAGTTCCCAGAACTTCGGAAAATCCCTTCCCACAATGGCGTCATGCGGTAACTGAGATACTAAGCCCACTGGATGAGAGAGGGTACCTTTGGGGGTCTCGAAACACACTGTAGTCACTGGATACTCTCGGGTGTCCCCATGCACACAAATAACAGCTACCTTGCTATTCCCAGAGACCTCTGTTTTAACTAACTCAGCCTTTATCAGGGTCACAAGGCTACCTGAATCCAACAATACCACAACATTTCTACCATTAACACACATTTTGCATAAATGTTTCTCAGTTCCTCGAATGGCAGTGCATGCGACTGTCGCACACAGCGACTGACGTCTGCCCGTCAGAAAGTCACACTGCATGGGTTCCTCCACAACCGGGCAATTGGCTGCAATATGTCCCGCTTGCCGGCAGCGGTAGCAAACGATCCTTCTTGCGGCCTCTTGAGCCGCTGATTTCCCAGGCTGTTCTCGCCAAACTTGGGGTAGAGCTCCCACCCTCTCACTCTCTCCACCCTCACCCCTTGGAATCCTCTTATCCGCCCCTGGGGATGGTCTGGTCTTAGGGTGGAAAGTCCGAGAGTCTCTGGAAGAGGCCGTCAGGTTCTCTGTAGCCAAGTATCTCTCTACACGATCCACAAGTTTACCGGCCGTTTCTGGGTCTCCGTGGCTTACCCACTTTTGAATGGCGGTAGGAAGAGCTCTCAAGAAACGATCCATCACAACACGTTCCACAATCTCCGGTGCGGACAAAGTCTCTGGCTGTAGCCACTTCCTGCTCAGGTGAATGAGATCATACATTTGAGACCTGGGGGGTTTTCCAAGCTGGAAAGTCCAGTTATGCACACGCTGAGCCCGGACAGCCAGGGTGACACCCAGCCTTGCCAATATTTCAGCTTTTAGCATCACATAGTCTTTTGCTTGGTCAGGCTCTAGGTCATAGTAAGCCTTCTGCGATTCACCAGTTAACAGAGGAGCCACCAGTCCAGCCCACTGCTCCTCAGGCCACTTTTCTCTTTCAGCAGTCCTTTCAAATGTGGTCAAAAATACCTCTGGATCATCCTCTCCAGTCATTTTTGTCAATAAACGACTCACCCCAAAGGACGCGGTATTAGTGGGACGGCTTTCCTCACTGGTCTGCGGACGTTGCTGCATTACTGCTTCCATTTGTTGTAGTCTCTGCTCTTGCTTCTGTAACAGGTCTATGAAGCGGGCCTCAGATTGCTGCTGGGCTTGTTGATGAGCTTGCTGCTGGGCTGCAAGGCTCCTTTGCAAACCTGCATTTGTCTGCTGTTGATTGGCATTTGCTAGAGCCAGCTGTTTCAGTATCTCCTCCATGCTGGCTTAAAAAAACTGCCACTGGTTCTCCACCAACTGTGAGGGGGTTAACTCGGTAGCGGGTGTGTGTGACCCCCTGGTTGGGCTCCCCACACAAAAACAGGGCCAGCAGACGGAGGTTGTGGTTTTCAAAATCAAAAGGTGCGGTTTATTTCTCTATGTACAGTGACAAAAACACAGCAAAGCCAAAAAGAAACAAACAAAATAAATCCTGGTCAGTTTGACCTCTGACTAAACATGCAGGTTTCCTAAACTAACAACTGGGATCAGCCTAGTGCTGTCCTAGTCCCTAAGTCCCTGGTTTAGTAAAAGTCCAAACAAATAGCCACACAGGCTTTGCCTCACCGCACAGGGGTTCACTCTCCCTAGACAGTCCACACAGGTCTGGTTCCAGGCATGAGCTAACATCTAATGAATCTGGGAGTTTCTTATAGAGGCCTAAATGAGCTGACAAGGTTCAGCTGGTCTCATCAACTCCCTGTCTGCACGACGCCCAGCCCTCTCCCTAGAGGTATGAGTCATCCATGAGCACACTAGCCTTATACAACTCTCCACCTAGTTGTACAAATCGGCGTAAAGCCTGAATCTGGGCGAAATATATCTACCCCCCTGGATGCAACCAGGTGACTTTACCTTCCTGCTGTCACATACCCCCCCCTCTTGTTTTAACCTCGGGGTTGGAACACCAGCAATCAGGCATTCATGTACTCGAGACAAAGCATCCACATTCCCCATTTGAACGCCAGGGCGATGCTTTACTGTGAAGTTGAATTCCTGGAGGGCCAGGAACCACCTATTCACTCTTCTATTTGTTTCCTTGTTTTGAGCCATCCACTTTAACGGAGCGTGATCCGTAACCATGTCAAAGTGCCTACCTAGCAGATAGTACCGAAGGGAATCTAGAGCCCACTTCACCGCTAAACACTCCTTTTCAACCGTGGCGTAATTTACCTCATGGGACTTCAACTTCCTGCTGAGGTAAATGACTGGGTGCTCTTCCCCGTTCCAGACCTGGGACAATACTGCTCCTAACCCCACATCTGACGCATCACTTTGTACGACAAAGTCTTTAGAGAAGTCGGGTGAGTACAACACTGGCTGGCTACATAAGGCTTGTTTCAAGAATTGGAATGCTGCCTCAGCCTCGGGGGTCCATTTAATCATGACCGACCCTTTCCCTTTCGTCAGGTTGGTTAGGGGCACAGCCTTAGAAGCAAAGTGGGGAATGAAGCGCCGATAATAACCCGCGATTCCCAGAAAGGCTCGTACCTGCTTCTTGCTGTTGGGACGTGGCCAACTCTGGATGGCCTCGACTTTGTTGAGTTGGGGTTTTATTACTCCCCTGCCAATGGTGTACCCAAGATATTTGGCCTCCTCCTGCCCAATGGTACACTTCTTGGGGTTAGCCGTAAACCCCGCTTCCCGAACAGAGTCCAGGACTGCTTGCACTTTTGGCAGATGTGAGGCCCAATCTGTGCTATGGACAATTACGTCATCCAGGTAAGCCGCAGCATACTTCCGATGGGGCCTCAGCATCTGGTCCATTTTCCGCTGGAATGTGGCCGGCGCATTCTGTAACCCGAACGGCATTCTCTTATATTGGAACGCCCCGTCTGGGGTTACAAATGCGGTTTTCTCTTTGGCCGACTTGGCCAGGGGAATTTGCCAATACCCTTTTGTGAGGTCAAGAGTCGTCATGTATCGGGCTGTTCCCAGCCGGTCGATCAACTCATCTATACGTGGCATGGGGTAGGTGTCAAATTTTGTAACTTTGTTCAACTGACGAAAATCGTTACAAAATCGCCAGCTCCCATCCGGTTTAGGCACCAACACAATGGGACTAGACCAATCACTTTGGGACTCCTCTATCACCCCTAAGTTCAGCATTTTCTGTACTTCCTCCCGTATTGCCTCCCGTCGGGCCTCTGGGATCCGATAGGGTTTTAACTTCACCCTTTCACCGGGCGGGGTAATAATATCATGCTCTACCCCAGATGTTTGTCCCGGCAGCTCAGAGAACACCTCCTTGTTGCGAAGCACAAACTCCTTAACCTCCTGTTGTTGGGGTTGTGACAAGGTGGCTGCTATTCCAACCTCCGGAATCACGCAACCAGTTTGAGCTGGTGACCAAGTTTCTGCGACTAGGGACTCTCTATCCCTCCAGGCTTTCAACAGATTAACGTGATATATCTGTTCGGGCTTTCGCCTTCCTGGTTGTCTGACCTTGTAATTCACTTCGCTCACTTTTTCCATTATCTCGTAGGGGCCTTGCCATTTGGCAAGGAATTTACTTTCAACCGTAGGGACAAGTACCAATATCCTATCCCCCGGGGAAAAGGTACGGGTCTTTGCTCCACGGTTGTACACTCTCTGCTGTGCCAACTGCGCTTGGGCCAAATGTTCCTTCACGATGGGCATTACCTGTGCAATTCGATCTTGCATCAGGGCGACATGCTCAATCACACTCCTGTGGGGAGAACTCTCACTTTCCCAAGTTTCCTTGGCAATATCCAACAGCCCTCTTGGGTGTCTCCCATACAGTAACTCAAAGGGGGAGAATCCCGTAGAGGATTGGGGCACCTCCCTAATAGCAAACATCAAATAAGGAAGTAGACAGTCCCAATCCTTTCCATCTCTATCCACCACTTTCTTCAACATTTGTTTTAGGGTTTTGTTGAATCTTTCAACCAGCCCATCGGTTTGGGGGTGATACACAGATGTACGCAATTGCGTCACTTTGAACAATTTACACAGCTCTTTCATAACCCGGGACATAAAGGGTGTACCTTGGTCCGTAAGCAGTTCTTTACAAATACCCACCCGGCTAAAAACAAGAGATAGCTCTTTGGCTATGGTTTTGGCCGAGGTATTTCTTAGAGGGATCGCTTCTGGATAACGGGTGGCATAGTCCATTATAACCAATATGTACTGGTGCCCCCTAGCGGACTTGATTATAGGACCTACCAAATCCATTGCGATTCTCTCAAACGGGACCTCAATGATGGGTAGAGGGACCAGCGGGCTACGGAAATGTGGCATCGGGGCCGACCTCTGACACACAGGGCAGGAGGAACAATAATTTTCTATGTCCTTCATCACCCCAGGCCAATAGAATCTCTGTAATACCCTCTCTCGGGTTTTCTCTGTCCCCAGATGACCTCCAAGAATGTGCCCATGGGCCAACTCCAACACCAACTTCCTGTAAGGTTTGGGCACCACCAGCTGCTCAACGGTTTCTTCTGCCCTTTTTGCCACCCGATACAGTAGGTCCTTCTCTACGCTGAAGTATGGGTAAGTGCAGGTATTATCTGGGTTCACTAACTCGCCATCTATTTCCACTACGTTTTCCCGTGCCTTTATTAGGGCGGGGTCTTTTAACTGTTCTGTGGCAAAATTTTCCCTGTGAACCTCCAGATCAGAAAACTCCACAGACGGTAGGTTTTCGTCTGAGGAGGTGGGCTCCTCTCCAGTTTCTTGAGTCTCCCCTGCCAATACTGACAAGGGAAATTCTGGAGAGTCCTCACCACTCTCAGAGGAGTTCTGGCTATCACATTCCTGGTACATAGGGGCACCAGTGGGGGGCTCAGGATCATCCCACAGTTCCCAGAACTTCGGAAAATCCCTTCCCACAATGGCGTCATGCGGTAACTGAGATACTAAGCCCACTGGATGAGAGAGGGTACCTTTGGGGGTCTCGAAACACACTGTAGTCACTGGATACTCTCGGGTGTCCCCATGCACACAAATAACAGCTACCTTGCTATTCCCAGAGACCTCTGTTTTAACTAACTCAGCCTTTATCAGGGTCACAAGGCTACCTGAATCCAACAATACCACAACATTTCTACCATTAACACACATTTTGCATAAATGTTTCTCAGTTCCTCGAATGGCAGTGCATGCGACTGTCGCACACAGCGACTGACGTCTGCCCGTCAGAAAGTCACACTGCATGGGTTCCTCCACAACCGGGCAATTGGCTGCAATATGTCCCGCTTGCCGGCAGCGGTAGCAAACGATCCTTCTTGCGGCCTCTTGAGCCGCTGATTTCCCAGGCTGTTCTCGCCAAACTTGGGGTAGAGCTCCCACCCTCTCACTCTCTCCACCCTCACCCCTTGGAATCCTCTTATCCGCCCCTGGGGATGGTCTGGTCTTAGGGTGGAAAGTCCGAGAGTCTCTGGAAGAGGCCGTCAGGTTCTCTGTAGCCAAGTATCTCTCTACACGATCCACAAGTTTACCGGCCGTTTCTGGGTCTCCGTGGCTTACCCACTTTTGAATGGCGGTAGGAAGAGCTCTCAAGAAACGATCCATCACAACACGTTCCACAATCTCCGGTGCGGACAAAGTCTCTGGCTGTAGCCACTTCCTGCTCAGGTGAATGAGATCATACATTTGAGACCTGGGGGGTTTTCCAAGCTGGAAAGTCCAGTTATGCACACGCTGAGCCCGGACAGCCAGGGTGACACCCAGCCTTGCCAATATTTCAGCTTTTAGCATCACATAGTCTTTTGCTTGGTCAGGCTCTAGGTCATAGTAAGCCTTCTGCGATTCACCAGTTAACAGAGGAGCCACCAGTCCAGCCCACTGCTCCTCAGGCCACTTTTCTCTTTCAGCAGTCCTTTCAAATGTGGTCAAAAATACCTCTGGATCATCCTCTCCAGTCATTTTTGTCAATAAACGACTCACCCCAAAGGACGCGGTATTAGTGGGACGGCTTTCCTCACTGGTCTGCGGACGTTGCTGCATTACTGCTTCCATTTGTTGTAGTCTCTGCTCTTGCTTCTGTAACAGGTCTATGAAGCGGGCCTCAGATTGCTGCTGGGCTTGTTGATGAGCTTGCTGCTGGGCTGCAAGGCTCCTTTGCAAACCTGCATTTGTCTGCTGTTGATTGGCATTTGCTAGAGCCAGCTGTTTCAGTATCTCCTCCATGCTGGCTTAAAAAAACTGCCACTGGTTCTCCACCAACTGTGAGGGGGTTAACTCGGTAGCGGGTGTGTGTGACCCCCTGGTTGGGCTCCCCACACAAAAACAGGGCCAGCAGACGGAGGTTGTGGTTTTCAAAATCAAAAGGTGCGGTTTATTTCTCTATGTACAGTGACAAAAACACAGCAAAGCCAAAAAGAAACAAACAAAATAAATCCTGGTCAGTTTGACCTCTGACTAAACATGCAGGTTTCCTAAACTAACAACTGGGATCAGCCTAGTGCTGTCCTAGTCCCTAAGTCCCTGGTTTAGTAAAAGTCCAAACAAATAGCCACACAGGCTTTGCCTCACCGCACAGGGGTTCACTCTCCCTAGACAGTCCACACAGGTCTGGTTCCAGGCATGAGCTAACATCTAATGAATCTGGGAGTTTCTTATAGAGGCCTAAATGAGCTGACAAGGTTCAGCTGGTCTCATCAACTCCCTGTCTGCACGACGCCCAGCCCTCTCCCTAGAGGTATGAGTCATCCATGAGCACACTAGCCTTATACAACTCTCCACCTAGTTGTACAAATCGGCGTAAAGCCTGAATCTGGGCGAAATATATCTACCCCCCTGGATGCAACCAGGTGACTTTACCTTCCTGCTGTCACAATATATATATATATATATATATATTAGAAATATTTTTTAGAAATATTTTTTTAAATATCACCTAATAATACAAAAATTCTCCTTTTTCCATAATATATAATTATTTTAATGAATTACATAAATAATTATCTCAATGAAGCCTAATTATCTCTACTCGTGAAAAATGGTAGTGTGTATGCTTTTACGAGGGGAAAAAAACCGCGCATGCTCAGAATCAAGTATGAGACGGGAGCGCTCGTTTTGGTAAATCTAGCGTTTGAAATGGAGATGGCACATTCGTCACGCTGGAAATAATAACATCGTTTAATGCAGCGCATTCCTTTCTTCTTTAGATAATGCTTAAATAATGAACGTCTTTTGCTAATGATATTCGAGTTATGCCAAACTTGTTTCTTAGTAATTCTTAAGTGATCTCATGAATTTAATATTTTGTTGGTAAGCCAGTTTTCCGTCATAAATTCATAAATAAACTTAAATATCTTGAAACATTATTATTTTTTTATTTATTTTTATTTTATATTTATGAAATGTTTTTATTTTTTATTTTCGATTTAGGAATGTTTTTTTTTGTTATTTTATACGTATGTATTTTTTTTTTATTTTATATTTAGGAATGTATTTTTTGCAAATTTTATTTTGTGTGTCAAGTTACCACACCAACATTCTAAAGTTGTATTATTTTCCCTCAAGGAGGTTTGTGTCCCTTGTTAATACAAATAATATTTTTAGAAATGTCCCTGCCTACTCCCTAGCAAACTCTCTTTTTGAATAGAAATCACATAGTCAAGTATTTGTTGTAAATCAAATTAATCCTTTATTTAGGCAGATAACAAATTAAAGGGGAAGGCAGCACTGGAGACCCTGCTTGAATTTGTGCATCCTTTGGACCCCACAGCAAACATCCAAGTAGAGAACACCAAACTCTGGAATAACCAAAAAATTAAAAAAGGAGCACAATCTTTTCTTGGACTCCCAGAGGTCAGGAACAGCAGCAGAAAAGTCAGATATGTCCCCAGTCTGTGGACTTCTCTCCAGCCTTCTCTGCAGCCTTCTCTGCAGCCTTTGTTGAGCGCTTCCTCAGAGGCTGGGGCTCAGGAGGAGAGCTTGTGGCAGAAGGAGGAGTAGGAGGAGGAGGTGGAGGAGGAGGGACGACCTCAGTTAGATCGGTGAACTGTGTAAGTTCACCCAGCAACCCCCTGTTGATCACCTTCAGCATTAGATTTTCACTGTACAGGCGTTGCCTCAAGTCCATCTGAGATAATTTATGGGCCAGGACTGCGGCATAGCCCTCTTCAACAGAGGGTGCCTCTCTGAGGGCCGCAGTAGCCTCTCTTAGGAATGCACGGGTTTCCTCCTCCACCTGCCTACCCCTCCTTGGCATTCGTTGGTGGATTTTCAGGGGAGGCATCTGGGCTCTTGTGCTGGGCCTGGCCTCCTCCTGTTTGCCACTGGGCCCAGCCTCCTCCTGTGTGCCACTGGGCCCTGCCTCCTCCTGGTCCACAACATCTCCCTCTTCCTGGCTCTGCTCTGGCTGTATAAAAAAAGGGACATTCTTTATTTTTTGGCATCATCAATCACACACATTGTTCACCTCAAGACATTTTAAAATTGAATGGCAAAAGTGATTAAAATTACAATGATTCTGAGCCCTGATTTTTTTGCTTGTCCCCATCAATTTTGACCACTACTGTCTATTGCTATGTAAATCAATTTATTTACAGACATTAAATAGATACCAATAGTAACATCTATTTTAAATCATCACTTTTGTTACATATAAATGTAGAGATCAATACTATACCTGGCTCCATTTGTCCAAATCGGGCTCCTCAAGGACCTCTGCTTGATCCTCCGAGGAAGCCAGAGCTGGGTTGCAAGGAAGGCTGGAGGGTTGGCTGCAAGGAAGGCTGGAGGGTTGGCTACAAGGAAGGCTGGATAGACCTCTGGGGGGAAGGGTTGACAGAGATTCCCTGACTTCCAGATGGTCATCCAGAAATGCTAACTTGCTGTAGTACCACAGACTGGGTTTATAAACCTTATCTGCTGCAGCACCTGACCTCTGTGACTTCAGGATCATATTCCTCTGTGTCCTGTATGTGCCCCCAATGGTAGCTAGTTTGGTGTTCACCTCTAGGCTGGTTGCAGTGGGGATCTGGGTTTGTACAAATCCAAGCAGGCTCTCCAGTTCTGCTGTCCTGGCAGCTTTATTTTTATTTTTGGCAGTTTTCGTCTGCCACAGGACAGGGAGTTCCTTCCATTTGTCCAGGAACTCCCCCATGAACTCAGGATTCTTGAAAGCCTGCATTTTTTCTGTAAAGTCAAGAACAACACAAAAATACTATTGTCAGTCAAGATTCCTCAAATAATCATTTTGGACATATATAGGCCACAATCTCATCCTCTGAAGAAACACAAATCCTTAAAATGTTATCTACCTTTGTTAACACGTTCGTTGCTAACTCCCTCTCCCGGCAAATTAACGTATTTATGACACATGGATATTAGCTTTATATACACTGCGCATGCGTGAAACTCTGCACGCTTTGCCCGCCCCTGACGTTCGATATAGTACTTTCCCCGCCCCTTCTCGCTCGTCGTAGTGCTAAACAACATGGCGGAGACACAGGTGGCTGAGATTACCTCTACAGAGGAGGAAATTCCTGAGGAACCCAAATCCCGATCCCGGAGATATAAGGCATCCAACATGTCATTCGAGGAAATGGTGGAGATGGTCGCCATTTTGAGGAGGGAGGATTATGATGCCAAGCATGGGCCGTATAAAAGGCCTAATCTTGTCAAGACAAAAATTATGGGGAAAGTGGTCAAAACTCTTCACCAAAAATTCGGGGTGTGCAGCTCAGAAAACGATGGTCTGATCTCAAGTTGCGGGAGCCCGACCAATACAAAAGAATAAAGAAAGTTTTAGGAAAAAGTAAGTAATTTTCATACATTTTAAAAGCAAAATATTATTACTTGTATTATGCTGCGGGTTTTTGCCTTTAATCTAGTACAGTGAAAGATACCAACTTTCATGTTCGTCGGCACAGTAAACGGACGTAATAAACCTCTTTCTCCGTACACTTATTAATACAAGGTTTTAGGATCATCCAGTGTTGACAAAAAAATTTCAATGTATTTTTTGTGGAGATGATTTTTGGAACATGATGATTTTATTTTTTGTGGAAAAAATATTTATGACAAATTAAGGGTATGCATTGTAATGTTAAAGGAGAGAATGTTCAGCAGCTGATTAAACATCTGGACTCAGTAGTACAAGTGTGGCCCAACAGAACAAACTTTTAAGGGTGTCACACACAGGTGATACAGTGTATATACTTGGGGGTGTTTCAATGTGTCAAACTTTACTAAAATAAGTAGATGTTCTTGTTTTGGCTATGTATCCAATCATGTGTTCAGGTTGTCACTGGGGCTAAAATGATAATTGGACCACACTTCCAAAGAATGTTTCAAATTTCTCTTTCAGGGTTTCTTTTTAGATATAATGATTATTTAGGAAATAAACTATACCTTTTATTGCAATCTCAATAGGGCTTCAAAAAGCTTTGACAGATGAGCCTATAAATCCCACACCTCCAACAAGACCCCCAGAACCAGATGATGTAGAGGAACGTGAAGTGGAGGAAGTGGAAAGTGGCACCACAACAGGTCAGTGTCAAACAACACAGATGGAGGTTATTAGATGTAGGCCTACATATTCTATAGTACATGTTTGTTTTGGTTTCTTTAGGTGCTGTTCTGCCTGAAGACCCCGAAAAGTTTACAAGTCACAGTGCACAGATCCTGATACTATACCAAATGGTCTGCTGTCGTGACCTTGAAAAAATAAAGGGAGACTTGATAGAGATCAGGCAAAATACCAAGCGGGTGGAGGAAAGGCTACAAAATATCATGGCTGTGCTTGGGCGGGTTTAATTTTTGAACACAAAAGAACTTGGAACTTGCTGTGTTTTTGCAGGTTTTGGTTTGTTTTCATCTTTAATTAATACTACATGTTTAAATTTACATTAAAGATTTTTAGATAGTTTTTTAAGCATGCCTGTTCATGCATTTTACCCCCAAAAATATTTTGGATACATCCAAATTTTAAAGGAAGTTTTGTAAAAACTAATAAAAATAAAAATAATTTTAATCCCAAAAATTTGTGGCTTAATTATGTAAATGTTGGGCAAAGTGAAATAATATATGTTTTGTGTTTACACTGACAATGAAGGGTATTTAAGAATTCAAAATACACATGGCACTACAAGTGCACTACGTAAACCTAGGAGAAACATAAAAGAATCAAAAACAAAAACACAATACAAATAATTTTTCAAAAAAAGAATTTATTTTCAAATAAAAGAAAGTTATTCATCCACAGGCATATCAATGGCCCCCCTACCCACAAAATATTCAACATATTTTTGACGAACATCTCGTCCGGTTTGGGGGGGCCAAGCCTGGACGGCCAGCTTCCAGGGCCACTAAATTGCTATTGTCCAGTAATGAGGCCTCAGGCCCACTCAAAGAAAGGTAATTTTGTGAATGCACCCTTAAAAAATTATGTAGCACACAACATGTCATGACCACATGGTTCCATTTATAGGGATCAAGGTGGATGGAGGTGAGGAACAAGCGGAATCGGCTGGCCATGATGCCAAAGGCATTTTCCACCACCCTTCTTTCTCTGGCCAGCCGATAGTTAAACACCCTCCTCTCAGGGGTGAGGGTGCGTTGAGGGAATGGCCTCATTAAATGGGGACCCAGGCAAAACGCCTCATCCGCTACAAACACAAATGGGAGTCCCTCCACATTCTGCTCCGCTGGTGGCAAGGCCAGCTCATCCGATAGGAGCCGTTCCCCAAACTCTGTCTGTGCAAAGACTCCTCCATCTGACATTCTGCCATTTTTTCCAACGTCTACATACAGAAATTCATAGGTGGCCGACACCACTGCCATCATGACGATGCTGTGGAACCCCTTGTAATTGTAGTAAAAGGATCCCGAATGGGGTGGTGGTACGACCCGAACATGCTTGCCGTCGATGGCCCCTCCACAGTTTGGAAAGTTCCATCGTTGGGCAAACTCAGATGCCACATTCTGCCATTCATGTGGCGTAGAAGTGAATTGTGGAGTTAAAATAAAAAAATATTAATACTTTGAGACAGAAACATTGCAAGCAGATTTGATAAAACCATTCCTGCCCAACATTAAGATAAACATAGAAAGATTGTTAAATGATTAGTAAGCACCAAAAAAGCTAAACCACAAAAAAAAATATGGGGGGGGGGGTTGAAGATGAGTTGGGGAGATCACAAAAGGCTGTAGCACTCTGTATGAAGTGAAAGAAAATGTAACATTCCTACGCAATCTTTAGGGGGCGTTTAGGGTAAAGCACTACAATGGAGCAGACAACAAAAGAAAGGGAAGTGACTAGGCTAGGTGGGTATGGCCCCAGGATAGCATGCTGGAGAGGTTAGCTAAGGAAAATATAAATGTAGGCCAAAAAAAAAAAGATCCAAAAAAAAAAAAACATGCATGGGGAGAAAGGGGACATTCCCTGCAGATTCGAATAATGGGAATTAGGGACTGATAAAAGAAATAATAAACATTATTAAGCAAGAAATACATACAATGTGATGTTTTAAATTAGAACACTTACCTTAATATAGTCCTCCTGCAAAACTTGAAGGATGGCAGAACAAGTCTCTGGTATAATGATCCCCAGAGCCTGGGGGGAGATGCCTGTTGAGAACTTGAGGTCCTGCAGGCTTCTCCCAGTCGCCAGGTATCACAACGTGGCGATGAGCCTCTGCTCAGCAGTGATAGCTTCCCGCATAACGGTGTCCTGCCTGGTAATATAGGGGGACACCAAAGCCAACAGATGCTGAAATACGGGGTCAGACATCCTGAGAAAATTCCTGTAATCCTCAGGATTATTCTCCCTGATCTCCCGCTACAAAGGCATGTGACAGAACTGGTGCCGCTGGAGCAACCAATTCTTGGTCCATGAACTCCTCCTCACCCCGTTCATGGCCTGGAGTCGGGATACGGCATGAACCCCTGCTCCAACTACAGCACGAACTCTACGACGAGTACGTAGCCACAACATGGCTAGATAACGGTCGGCTGGTCAGAACGAACTAGAAGAACGCACGGAAGAACAGCAAGGCCAATGAAGAACAAGCTGAAAAACAGTAACGAGCAGAGAAGAACGCACTGAATAAACAGATACGAACTGACTACAAGCACTGAAAGACAGATACGAACCCACAAGCACAAACTGAACTCCACAAAATGATCTTCAAAGCACGAAGACTGAAAAGCGCGAATCGTCTCTCACCAAACTTTTACTAACACGCGGTAACACGAAATCAGCAAAAGCGCCCCAAAGGGTGGCGCCATTAGAACGGATCTTCCCCTTTTATAGTGCCGTTGTACGTGTTGTACGTCACTGCGCTTTGCTCAAGCGTTTTTTTTCCATGATCGTGTGTACGCAAGACAGGGTGGAGAGGAAACAAGAAAAAAAATGACGAGAAAAACGTTGGTTTTAAAAATGACATTAAAAACGGACGTGTGTACGCGGCATAAGATATGCATGATATAAATGCGGTGTGTTGATCTGTCCCCATGCCATTTTTCCTTCCTTTTAATGTTGTCAAGGCAATGTTCATTTGCACCTGTGTGCTATGTTTTTTCTGTTTTTGTTCTTCCTGAGTTTTGTGTCCAAGGTGTACAGTGACTATCCGGCAGCCTTCTGCTGACATAGCACTGTTCTTTTCCTTTTTAAAAATACCGCCCATAGTCCCGCCCACAGTGCCGCCCATAGACTATAAAAAGCCTAGCTTCTATGGAGCTGCCGTCATTGGCTGAAGAAGGAACCAATTAGCAGTTCCGAAACGCGTCCCTTTCTGATGACACGCTTCCTGTTTGCGTTCCATGCTGGTTCTCGTCCCGCTTCCGCTGACATCATTCCCGGGCTCCATACTCCACACTGACCCTGGCAGCGTTACTGTGCCTCAAGAGCCTGCAGCGTCCACCGGCTGTTGTTTCCTGGATCCACTGGAAGTATTACACACTGGGACTTTCCTGACATTGGAATTTCACCTGGATACACTTACTCTTACTCCCTTACATCTTCTATCTTGTAAGTGTTTTTTAATCCTTTGGGGATATTAAAAAGTTTTTATCTCTGGTGAGAGATAAGTTAACACTACAGATATACAGTACAGTATGTGCTTTGCTCGGATTTCATGAATGAGGTTTACAACCACTTTAAGGTAATAGTTTTTGTCTACAAAAACATACGTCCTGACAATGTTTCTTTTTCTCACACAGAGCTGAAGAAGCACTCATAAAAAACATTATGGTTTTCCCTAGATCCACTCCGCAGTTGCTCTCTTTTCAAGGCTACACGGCCTCCATAATCCACTCCCCCTCCCCCTTCCCCCTAAAAAAAATTCTATGGGGAACATGTTAAAAATTCTACCTCTTACAATGCAGCACTGAATGAACAGTCTGGGCCCAAGAGCATTTTGTTTATTTATAGTTTTTTCAATTCTCTGTACATGGGGATTTCCACACTTGCAAACTTTGAGCTTTCTGTTGCTCTCTGTATGGGGAAATGCTCCTGATTACTCCCATTGCAAAAATTTATATTGCTCTGTATATAGAGTTTGCAATAAAAGCTGTAAAGAAAGCATCTAATTGTGTGAAATAATTACTTCCAGATAACTGTCAAATTACCAAACACAAAGCGATTTCCTAGAATTACTTGATTTCCCTTAGGGATAGAAGCTAGATGCTAAATAACAGATTTACTTGTTGCAAGTATAGTAAAGTCATTTAAGATACAAATCTATCATAGGAATTGTGTAAAGCAACTGTTTTGAGAAAACTATTTTGAGAAAATTGTAATAAAATCACAATTTGTTGATACCTGTACAATATCTGTCAAACTTTTACTTATGTTGCAAGAAACATCAAGTGCGCTACATGTGAACTAACATATTTAGTAGACAAAAACATAACCCAATATTTTTCAATAATCAGATACAAAGATGTTACAGTGCTATTTTCTCTTTGCAATAGGTATAAATGGCAAGTTATGCACTCAGGTGCCAACGTTTACAATGTGGTAGCTACACTTTGAAGGAAACCTGTAATGAAAGAAATATGGTGGCTGCAATTGCTGACCTCCTTATGAAGATGCTAGTTGATGCTAGTTGATTGGCCATCATTGGTTTAAAGTGGTTCTAGAGGCATGAAGGTAAAAAACCTTCTGTGTGCAGCCCCCCCGTTATTCTCACCTGAGCCCAATCTCAATCCAGCGATGTGTACAAGAGCAGCTGCTCTCCTGGCTCACTCCCTTATCATTGGTTTGACACAGCCAGTGAGGAGGGAGTGGGGGGTGACGCTGAGCTCTGTTCTGTGGGCCAATAGACTCACAGAGCGGGGCTCGGGAGTGAGTAGGCACGAGTATCCCCATAGCAAACGGATTGCTATGGGGTCACTCAGCAGGAGGGAGGAGTCCAGAATGCCAACGGGGGACCTGAGAAGAAGAGGATTGGGGCTGCTCTGTGCAAAACCATTGCACAGAGCAGGTAAGTATAACATTTAAAATAAAAACAAGGGAGAGGGCGCCAACTTCAAACTGGTGCAATATGTATGCCAGTGCTGCTCCTAAAATTAGTGTAACCTAATAATTAAATGAAAATAAATCAAAAGGGCGGTAACTGGACAATTAAGTGAGATGTGAACCAAATTAATTAACTCACTCAATTAAATTAATAGGTGAATATTGGCATAAATAAATTAAACCATCTATTGTATAATCAAATGTAAACAATAAAATGTGCACAATAAACAAATTGTCAATCAATGCAATGTATAATCATTTAAAGTTCATGATTTCTGTGTGTGATCACTCTGAAATAAAATCTCCAACATCGTGATCCTAAGAAGGTGCTCCAATGCTCCAAAACAAAATTGGTGATCTGGTTGTAGCCGTATTATCCATCCATTTACCATATGAGGAGAAGAGGTGGATGGTGAATATGGTACGAGATTGACCTATGAATTCATTGGAGCGGAATTTTTAATATCCAAGTTTGATGGTCACTTGCTGACTGGATACATCTGGTGACGGTGAGCGCAATTCATTTCTCACTACGGGTGGAACACTGTTGTTTTGGAGCACCTTCTTAGGATCACGGTGTTGGAGATTTTATTTCAGAGTGATCACAGACAGAAATCATGAACTTTCACTGATTATACATTGCATTGATTGACAATTTGTTTATTGTGCACATTTTATTGTTTATACATTAGATGGTTTCATTTATTTATACCATTATTCACCTTTTAATTTAATTGAGTGATTTAATTAATTTGGTTCACATCTCACTTAATTGTCCAGTTAGTGCCCTTTTGATTTCTTTTCAGGTAAGTATAACATGTTTTATATTTATTTATTTTTACATTTCCCTTTAGTATCACTTTAACCACTTCACCCCCTTCATGACCAGGCCATTTTTTTGCGATACGGCACTGCATCGCTTTAATTGACAATTGCACTTTCATGCGACGCTGTACCCAAACAAAATGTATGTCCTTTTTTCCTCACAAATAGAGCTTTCTTTTGGTGGTATTTGATCACCTCTGCGGTTTTTAGTTTTTACGTTATCAACAAAAAAAGACCAACAATTTTGAAAAAAAAAAACTATGTTTTTACTTTCTGCTATATACCATATCCAATAAATAAAAATAAAAAATCAAATTTCTTCATCAATTTAGGCCAATATGTATTCTGCTACATATTTTTGGTAAAAAAATCCTAATAAACGTATATTGATTGGTTTGCGCTAAAGTTATCGCGTCTACAAACTATGGGATATTTTTATGGCATTTTTATTTTTTGTTTTACTAGTAATGGCGAGGATCAGCTATTTTTATCAGGACTGCAACATTGCGGCAGACACATTGGATGCTAAGTGACACTTTTTGGGGTCCAGCGACACTAATAGAGTGATCAGTGCTAAAAAAATGCACTGTCACTGTATAAATGACACTGGCAGGGAAGGGGTTAACATTAGGGGCAATCAAAGGGTAAAGTGTGCTCCTAAGGAGTGCTTTCGAACTGTGGGGGGAATGGTTTAACTGGAGGAAGAGAGAGATCTGTGTTCCTGATTAGCAGAAACACAAGATCTCTCCCTTCCTCTCTGACAGAACGGCGGTCTGCCTTGTTTACATAGGCAGACCGGCGTTCTGCCTCTCCAGTAAACGTTTGGCGGGTCCCCGGTTGCCATCGTGGCTTCAGACCTTTTGATTGGCTCCCACTGTATCCAGTCACAGTGGGAGCGGGTTGCCGGTGGCGTGTGCCTCAGACCCCAAAGAGGAAACAACATACAGGTATGTCGTTGCGCACAGCCATTACCTCTTATTAGTGGCCACCAGTGCATAGGAGGAATGCCTTCAGTTCTCCCACATAGAGGAGTTTGGCTCCCATGGTTGAGACGCCGGATCTTTCATTCTATTACTAGGGTAGGACCCACTAATCGGGGGAACTTTGTCGCAGTAAGTGGGCTTAGCACTATATGACCATATAGTGTGACCAAACCCCCGTATTTTTTTGAATATGTTCAGGTGTTTTTAACCAGCCTTGCAAGATAAATGTCATTCTTGAATATGTGCGCTGTAATCTGTTTTGTACTGTTTGTTGGTCTTATAGCAGCACCATCTTGAATATAAATGCATTTTAGGGTGTGCCCCCCAAGTATGTTTTTGTATGTTGCGTGCAACCAGGCTGCCCTGCTGCAGTAAATGTGAGGCGGGCGGTCCAGAAGCGGTTAAAGCTGGCCATACATTATTATTTTTTTTAGCGAGTTGAATGAAAGAAAATGACAGCGCTTTTCTATTGCATTCTGACAGTGGGGAGACTTCCTCGCCATCGGAATACATTGATCAGCCCCGCCAGCTATAGCTGGCAAAACTGATCAAGAAAAAAATTTCCAATGGGCTAGTTGTACACAAGCCAATCGATTGTGTACAACCTGCCTGCCCATACATGGAATAATATTTGCTCGGAGCTCAAAGGAAGTCAGGCCCTAGTAGCAAAGTGAACTTGGACCAGCTTGGACCAATGTAAGTATGCATATCTCTGGACCAGCTTGGACCAATATAAGTATGCATATCTCATACCTGATCAATCCCTGTGGAAACTGAAAATAACTGTAGTAGTTGCTGCTACTACGATGATAGCAGCAGTCTTCTTGGTCCAGGGCTTAGTTGCCACCCTTCTGCATAGTAACCACAGGGAGTTGCTTGCTTAGTACTGATGCCATTCACAGAACACCTTGTATTTTATTTCAATTAATTCAAGATTTTTTCTGACTTGACAAGGTGGAGAGGTGCTAATGGCAGCCGTACCAAGCAAGCCACTGCCTGTGGTTACTGTGCAGAATGGCAACAGCACTGGATCTTGTGACTACCACAGTAATTTGCAGCTTCCACAGGGATCTCTCAGGTACGAGATATGTACTGTATACTTTGGTCCAAGCTGGACCAACGTACAGTAACTATACAATTAAAAATTATATGTAAACTACAGTTTTAGGAAGGATGCAATATATCTATGCAATGTATGGACATTTACCCATTTTTGTATCTTTAAAATTCTGCAAGCAAAAACCTGTTGTTCCGCGAGAAATACAGAAAGTTCCTAACCTTTCTGCAGAGAAAAGACTGCCTCTTCTTTACCAAAATCCCAAACATTGCTGTCAGCCCTGCTTCAGTTCTCTGTTGCTGGACTGTACAACTTCCCTCATCTCTATAATATAAGGGGGATATGTTCAGTAGTCCAGCAAAGGAGAACTCTTCTGGAGTGGAAAGGGGGAGATCTTGTGGATCTTGAATTAACCTAATGAATTATAGCTAATCACTTTTACTGGTATACAGTGCCTTCCAAAAGTATTCACCCCCCTTGGCATTTTTCATGTTTTGTTGCCTCACAACCTGGATTTAACATGGATTGCTTGAGGATTTGCATCATTTAACCACTTCTCTACTGTGCACGAAAACCACCTTCCTGCCCAAGCCATTTTTCAGCTTTCAGCGCTGTCACACTTTGAATGACAATTGCGCGGTCGTGCGACGTGGCTCCCAAACGAAATTTGTGTCCTTTTTTTCCCACAAATAGAGCTTTCTTTTGGTGGTATTTGATCACCTCTGCGGTTTTTATTTTTTGCGCTATAAACAAAAGAAGAGCGTCCAGTTTGGAAAAAAAACAAAATTTTTTACTTTTTGCTATAATAAATACCCATTTTTTTTTTTAAATAAAATTTTCCTCAGTTTAGGCCGATACGTATTCTTCTACATATTTTTGGTAAAAAAAAAAAATCGCAATAAGCGTGTATTGATTGGTTTGCGCAAAAGTTATAGCGTGTACAATATAGGGGATAGATTTATAGCATTTTTATTTTTTTATTAGTAATGGCGGCGATCTGCGATTTTTTATTGTGACTGCGATATTGCGGCGGACACATCGGACACTTTTGACACATTTTTGGGACCATTCACGTTTATACAGCGATCCCTGCTATAAAAATGCATTGATTACTGTATAAATGTGATTGGCAGGGAAGGGGTTAACCACTAGGGGGCGGGAAGGGGTTAAATATGTTCCCTCAATGTGTTCTTACTGTGGGGGGAGGTGACTGACTGGGGGAGGTGACCGATGGTTGTCCCTATGTACAAGGGACACACCATCGGTCCCCTCTCCCTCACAGGACGTGGATCTCTGTGTTTACACACAGAGATCCACTTTCCTGCTCGTTTGCCGGGCAATCGCGGGTGCCCGGCGCCAATCGCGGCCGCCGGGCACGCGCACCGGGGCCTTGTGAACGCGGCGGGCGCGCGCCTCCTAGCTCGTTTTAAAGGGAGGACGTCATATGACGTCCTCCCAGAACGAGAGTATCCTCCGCCCGCCGTCAATTGACAGTGGGCGGGGGACAAGTGGTTAATTTACAGAACATGCCCACAACTTTGATGATTTTTTTTTTTATTGTGAAGCAAACAACAAATAGGACAAAATAACAGAAAAAGTCAATGTGGACTGGCGGTCCACAGTCTCTGGATTTGCGCCACACACCGGACGCCTTCCCCTTCCCCCTGCGCCTCTTATGGATGTGAGGGTTCGGACCGGTGCTCCGCTGTGCGTCAACACCACACCCCCAGTGTCTTGTGCATGACATCGGCCCTGCTGATGTCAATGCGCTGGCACTGAGTACTTTCCACAAGGAGCAACAGCGCCAAGTGCCTGGCGGATGTTTCCGCTCGGATTATGGCGTCTCCTCTCCCCTCACGCGCCGGCGATACGTTGGTGGTTATCCATTGGCTGTTTTTGAGCATTTTTACTTCCCTCAGTGTGTTCTATCATGTCTTGTGGCTGGTTGTGTGGACACTATGCAATTTTAGTCTAGTACATTGACCTAGACTCTATGGTAATAATTTGACTTTTCTTTTCCCTTTCTCTGCTCTTTCACACTGTAGGTTAGATTTTGGCCCTTTTTCCTTTTCTTGCTTTATGGATCTATTGTGTCACTTCTTGTAATTCTTAAATTCATATTCAGGTTTATCTTGTATACTATTTTGCTCTCACTCTTCACTATTACCAGGAACCATTTTTGTTGCCTAACTCACATACCTACCTGATACATTACATTTTGTTTTTTCCAATTACAGTGCCTTGCAGAAGTATCCACCCCCTTGGCGTTTTACCTATTTTGTTACATTACAGCCTTTAGTTCAATGTTTTTTTTAATCTGAATTATATGTGATGGATCAAAACACAATAGTCCTTTGCCGCGTACACACGAGCCCGATGTGAGCTTTTGGTCGGAAATTCCGACCGTGTGTATGCTCCATCAAGCTTTTGCTGTCGGAATTTCCGCCAGCAAATGAATGAGAGCGGGTTCTCTATTTTTCCGACAAAAAAAATTCCTATGAAAATCCGATTGTCTATAGCAATTCCAACGTGCAAAATTCCTACGCATGCTCGGAAACAATTTGACGCATGCTTGGAAGCATTGAACTTAATTTTCTCGGCTCGTTGTAGTTTTGTCGAATGTTCAGAGAAATTTTGTGTGACCGTGTGTATGGAAGCCAAGCTTGAGCGGAATTTCGTCGGAAAAAACATTGTTGCTGAGAACGTCCCAATGCCTATTCATGATTTTTTAAATTTGTTTGTGTTGAGTTGAGAATGAGGTCAACATGGCAAATTTAAAACTGTTATCAGCAACACGTTTGGGTTTGACTGCTATCAATGAGCATCTGTCCATTGATAGAATGTTTTTGAAGTTCTAAATCAATATCCGTAGAGGCAAATCCCTTATTGAGAAACCTCAGTTTTAAAAATTTGGCCTGTGCGTGATATATGTCGGTGTCCGTGCAGTTCCTGCGCAGCCTTAAAAATTGGCTGCATGGGACTGAACGGAGCCACGACTGGTGGTGGCAACTATCTGTGGGAATGAAGCCGTTGCGGTCCGTGGGGTTAAAATAGGTTTGAAATTTTAACTTTTTATTAACAATCTCTATTTCGAGGTCCAGAAAATGGATCTTACTCATACTTGCCTCATAGCTTAAAGAGATGCCTCTATCATTTGCGTTTAAAGTGTCAAAAAATTGCCTCAACTAATCGAAACTGCCATTCCATAGGAGGAGGATGTCGTCAATGTATCTGGCCCACAGGACTAAAGAGGGAGTGTCCTGGGCATAGACAACATTTTCCTCCCACTTGGCCATGAAAAGATTCGCGAGGCTGGGCGCAAATTTTGCTCCCATCGCTACTCCACCTTGTTGAAGGTAGTAGCGTTGGGTAAACCAAAAATAACTGTTTGGTTGCAAATTCGAAAAGTTCACTGCCCGGTTCCTTACGGCGCATTTGCGCGAGTTGCGCTGCGCCGTTCTAACTGGTCCCTGTTGTGTTCTGGGAGCCGAGTGTCCCGGAACACAACGGGTATTCTGCGGGAAGTGACATACTACCCGCAGAATACCCGCAGAGAGGACTAATGGAAGTGGGTGCAAATACCTGTCTTAGACAGGTATCCGCACCCCCCTCCCCCCTGAAAGGTGCCAAATATGACACCGGAGGGGGGGGAGGTTTCCGATGAGCGGAAGTTCCACTTTAGGGTGGAGCTCCGCTTTAAGATATGATGGTGTCTGTCTCACTAGTGGCTGTAAATAATGATCTATGTACCGGCTTATATGTGATGTGACAGAGTCTATGCCACTTACGATAGGCCGTCCAGGGGATGTGTTGGGTTTTTGTGAATCTTTGGCAAATAACAAATGGTGGGGATTCTAGGTACTGTAGGTATTAAAAAAGCTCTCTCTTTATTATTAAGAATTTTAAGGCCAAAACCTTTGGTAATAAGATCTTGAAGTTTCAGCAGGGGGGCATCGATAGTTTTTAGATAAGCACCTGAACGACCACAACATCCAGGGATTTACAAGGTAATACTGACATAAAATCACACTCATAGGTTGGACTTGATGGACTTGTGTCTCTTTTCAATATCACCTACTATGTAAGTATGTAACTATGTACTCTGCACTGCTCTGTATTATATACGCTGCACTGCACTGTATTATATACTCTGCACTGCCCTATATAGTCTGCACTACACTGAATTATATACTCTGCACTGCACTATATACTCTGCACTGCATTTTATACACTACACTGACTGCACTATATACTCTGTACTGCATTATATACACTACACTGACTGCGTTATATACACTACACTGACTGCACTATATACTCTGCACTGCGTTATATACACTACACTGACTGCACTATATACTCTGTACTGCGTTATATACACTACACTGACTGCACTATATACGCTGCACTGTATTATATATACTACACTGACTTCACTATATACTCTGCCCTGCATTATATACACTACACTGACTGAACGCTTGTCAGAGAAGTCGCCGTGCTGGACATGGTATTGACCGACTAGGCGCGCGCTCCTATGCACACTGTTGTGCGTGCGCCTGTGCGTGCTGGCACGCATCCCGGTCTGCGGGCACGTGCGGCTGTGCGCGGTGGTGTGCCTGTGTGTGCGTGGGTGATTGTGGGTGCGTGCACGCGCGCTTGGCGCCAATCAGTCCATTTAAACGTCTAGAACCCTCCTAACCGGTGCTGTCTGATCTGCAGCTCCCTGTTAACCCTTCTCCTGTTGTATGCCTAAACCTTGGCCTTCTGACTACCCGGCTTGGTACTTGGATTTCCCCAGTCTTCTGCCTGCACCTGACCACGGCTTGCCTTTGACTTTGAACCTGCCTGCTCCTCTGTACTACGTTGTCTGACCGTTGCCAACCTTGCCTGTTACTTGACCACTCTGCTCTGCTCCTGCTTAGCTTCACCCTCCAGTGAACCTACCTACCTGCCTGCTGCCAGAGTGGATCATCTTCCCTTCTGCATCCAGATCCAGAGCCGCCCCTCTGCAACTACTCACCAGGCTCTCATACCCTTCCGCACTCCCGCGCCTCCTGTCTACACTACCAGGGCCGTGAGTCGGATCCGTAAGGGGGACCTTCCTCTGCTCCATTGGGTTCGTCGATCAGGTACGTGCAAGTCTGACAACGCTCAATCCACTAACTACCCTGCCTAATCTCTCTCCATTAATTTACACTATACATGGCCACCGTGTAAGCAGCCTTATATAGTGTGGAGTGTGGACTTAGCCCCTGAGCCACGATTGGCCAAAGGTACCAAGCCTTTGGCCAATCATGGCTCTCACTGTACATTGCGTTGTGATTGGCCAAAGCATACAGGTCAGGTGCATGCTTTGACCAATCAGCAGCCTTCAATGCACTGCGATCTCGCAATGCATTATGGGGTGCTCTGTGGTGGGCAAACGTGCCGCAAGCGGCCCATATGTTTGTTTGTTCTACGAGCAATCGAACATCGGGCCAATCCCTACTAAACTATACTATGCAGCCACATGTTACCCAAGTTGAGTGACAATTACATTTCTGTGAAGAGTCCATGTTTGTGCAGCTTTATTAATCTGCTTTGTATTATTCTGCAGTGTATTCAATTTCTTTGCCATCCTAAACCTGTTTGCATTATTGCTTCTAACTTTGCACCCATTTAGTACTCCCTGTCTGATCATTCTGCTGATTCTTAACTTTTATGTTGTCATTAGTGATGAGCCGAACACCCCCGGGTTTGGTTCGCACCAGAACCCGCGAACGGACCGAAAGTTCGCACGAACTTTAGAACCCTATTAAATACAATGGATGCGAACGTTCGAAATCTAAAGTGCTAATTATAACGACTATTATGCATGTTATTGTCCTAAAAAGGGTTTGGGAACCCGGGTTCTGCACCAGGGGACATGTATCAATGCAAAAAGAAGTTTTAAAAACGGCCGTTTTTCTGGAGCAGTAATTTTAATGATGCATAAAGTGAAAAAAAAAAGTCAAATATTCCTTTAAATATCGTACCTGGGGGGTGTCTAAAGTATGCCTGTGAAGTGCCACGTGTTTCCCGTGTTTAGAACTGTCCCTGCACAAAATTACATTTCTAAAGGAAAAAAAGCCATTTAAAACTGCTTGCGGCTTTAATGTAATGTCTGGTCCCGGTAATATGGATGAAAATCTTTAAGAAAAATGGCATAGCTACCCCATCACACCCCCCCCCCACCCCAGCCCATTACCAGCCCCTTTGGGTCTTGTATGGATATTAAGGGGAACCCCGCACACAAAATAAAAAAGGCCCTATATACTCTGAACAGCCGTATACAGGCGGTGCATACAAGACAGGGACTGTAGGTTTGTTCTTATGTAGAATCTGTTTGTAATTTTGAACTGGTACATTGTTTAAGTGTAGCTCCAGCCAAAAAATCTATTTTTAAGCTTTTTGGAAAACATAGGGAAGGGTTATCACCCCTGTAACATTTGTTTCGCTGTCTGTGCAGTGTGCACTTGTTTAGAACAGTTCACCTCACTTTCCGTCCTAATGACAAATGTTTTTTGAAAATTTGCGGTTTTTATTGAAACAAGAATTGGTGATAAAGCATCAGTGGAGAGGAGACACTTTTTTTCCCATATTAACTCTTACAGGAGAGAATTTGCCTTCCTAGGGGTAGATTTCCTCTCACTTCCTGTTGTATCCTTCCGTTTGCAAGGAGGAGTCGTTTGTAAGTTGGATGTTTGAAAGTAGGGGCCTGCCGTATATACTCAGCTGAAATTTGCCCCTTACATGTTGGTGTTGCCACAACACTGTGAGCCCTCACAGTTACTGTTGAACAGGGGCTGAAAAATTGGGCCTTTGGTGGTGGTGGTGGTGTTGACACAACACTGTAAGGCCTCACAGTTAGTCTTGGTGGGCGCAGGAATGGGCCCTGCTGTGAATTATTAGATCAAGAATTGTAATTACATGCCCCTGTTAAACATGGGGCAGAAAAATTGGGCCTTAGGCACAGGTGCCACAACACTGCAACCCCTCACAGATACTGTACTTGGAGCACAGCAATGAGCCCTGTTGCAAAGTATTGCATCAAAAATTGTAATTACACGCCCCTGTTAAACAGGGGCTGAAAAATTGGGCCTTAGCCACTGGTGCTGGTGCCACGACACTGCAACCACTCCCAGATACTCTAGTTGGAGTGCAGGAATGAGCCCTGCTGCAAAGCATTGCATAAAAAATTGTAATAACACACCCCTGTTAAACAGGGGCTGAAAAATTGGGCCTTAGCCACTGGTGGCGGCACCCAGAAACAAAAATGTTCTTCCAAGCTATCATCGTCAATCGGATCATTGAGGAGGAGGAGGATAGTCAGTCAACATAACAGGACAGTCTCTCAGCATCAGTCTTGAAGGGATGTGACATTTGAAAATAAATTAGTCTGTTATATCAGCTTCAGGTGTTTGGTAGCTGGTGGTGATCCAAGACTGGTTCATCTTTATGAAGGTCAGTCGATCAACAGAGTCGGTGGACAGGCGCACCCTGTGATCCGTGACAAATCCTCCAGCAGCACTGAATGTGCGTTCTTAAAGAAGGCTGGATGCAGGACAGGCCAGTAGCTCAATTGCATACTGTGCAAGCTCTGGCCAGTGATCCATCCTCAAGACCCAGTAAGCCAGAGGATTTTCGGTGGGGAAGGTGTCCAAGTCTGACCTTGCCCGTAGGTATTCCTGCACCATGTATATCAGACGCTGGCGATGGTTGCTGGAACCGATCATACCTTGGGGCTGCGGACTAAAGAATTGTCTGAACGCTTCGGTCAGACAGCCACCTTCCCCACCGCTCCTTCTTTGACTGACCGAAGCCTCAGCAACTCGTTGTCCAGGAGTTTGTAACCTCCCAGTCTCTGGGAACGTGTTGCACAGACCTTTCTGCAAGGCCTCCCGGAGTTGTCTCATCCTCTGCTCCCTCTGCGACGGTAAGATAAGGTCCGCAACCTTACCCTTGTACCGTGAATCAAGGAGAGTGGCCAGACAGTAATGGTCCCTCTCCTTGATCCGAAGAATACGAGGATCCTTCCGCAGACTTTGCAGGATCAGGGAGGCCATGCAGCGTAGGTTAGCTGAGGCATTCAGTCCGGAGTCCTCTGGGTCACTAAGGACGACATGATCCGCAGCCACCTCCTCCCAGCCACGTACAAGTCCACTGGTTTCTTGGGACTGTAAATCATCCCTAAAAGACTGCTGCTGATGATGCTGAGTGCCAGGATCCACCTCCATGCTGACACAATCCTCCTCCTCCTCCTCCTCTTCTTCCTGTGCGATGGGTGGGACAGAAGGAACACTGTCTGGGTAAAGGGGGCCTTGAGAGGCAAGGAAGTCCTCCTCTTCCTGCCTCTGTTCTGCCTCAAGTGCCCTGTCCATTATTCCACGCAGCGTATGTTCCAACAGGTGGACAAGAGGTACAGTGTCACTGATGCATGCACTGTCACTGCTCACCATCCTCGTGGCCTCCTCAAATGGTGCCAGGACAGTGCATGCATCCTTGATCATGCCCCACTGGCGTGGTGAAAAAAACCAGAGCTCCCCTGACCCTGTCCTGGTGCCGTAGTCGCACAGGTACTCATTGATGGCCCTCTGCTGCGTGTGCAGCTGCTGCAGCATGGCCAACGTTGAGTTCCACCTGGTGGGCATGTCACATATAAGGCGGTTCTTGGGCAGGTTCAACTCCTTTTGCAGCTCAGCCAGGCGAGCACTGGCATTATAAGATCTGCGGAAATGCACACAGACTTTCCTGGCCTGCCTCAGGACATCCTGTAAGCCCGGGTACCTGCCCAAGAACCGCTGCACCACCAGGTTAAGGACGTGAGCCACACAGGGCACATGGGTCAGTTGTCCCTGTCGGAGAGCGGAGAGGAGGTTGGTGCCATTGTCGCAAACCCATTCCTGGCTTAAGCTGGCGTGGCGTCAACCACCTCTCGGCCTGCCCCTGCAGAGCAGACAGAACCTCTGCCCCAGTGTGGCTCCTGTCCCCCAAACACACCAGCGCAAGCACGGCATGGCATCTTTTTGCCTGCGTACTTGCGTAGCCCCTTGAACGCCTACGGAACACCGCTGGTTCCGAGGACAAAGCACAGGAAGAGGCCACGGAGGAAGAAGAAGAGGGGTGGAGGACAGAGGTGTGTCACAACCAGTAGTAGCATTTTGGAGGCGAGGCGGTGGAACAACCTCCAACACTACTGCACCTTGTCCTGCATCCTTCCCAGCTGCCAAAAGTGTGACCCAATGGGCCGTGAAAGAAAGGTAACGTCCCTGTCCATGCCTGCTGGACCATGAGTCAGCGGTAATATGCACCTTACCGCTGACCGCCCTATCCAGCGAGGCCAAGACATTGCCTTCCACATGCCGGTAGAGAGCCGGAATCGCCTTCCGTGAGAAAAAGTGGCGTTTGGGAACCTGCCACTGAGGAACCGCACATTGCACAAACTCACGGAAGGGGGCCGAGTCTACCAACTGAAAAGGCAGCAGTTGAAGCGCTAGCAATTTAGCCAAGCTAGCATTCAACCACTGGGCATGTGGATGGCTGGGAGTGAACTTCTTTTGACGGTCCAGCAGCTCGGGCAGGGAAATTTGCCTGCTAGAATCGGACGTTGGTGTACTGCTAGCAGAGTGCCCGCAAGTACTTGGCTGTGACACACCTAATTTTACACCTTCATTCCTCTCAGAGCAGGTTTCAGAGAGGACTGAAGGTATAGTGGGGTTGGAGATCCCAGCTGATGCAGTGCAAGAAGAGGTCAGCTTTGTTCTTTGGTGTGGGTCTTTAAGGTAGGCTTGCCAACGAGCTGCATGGCAGGTCAACATATGTCTGGTCAAGCATGTGGTGCCCAAGCGGGAGATGTTTTGGCCACGCGATATACGCTTGAGACATATGTTGCAAACAGCAGCTGTGCGATCTGATGCACTCGACTCAAAAAAGGCCCACACCAAAGAACTTTTTGAATAACGGGCAGAGGCAGCGCCCTGCAAGGGCGGAGCTCTGCGGTGTGATTCCGTCGGTGTGCTGCCCTTACGCTGGCCCCCCGAGGGCATCCTGCCTCGTTGGAGATGTGCCTCCTCCTCATCCTCCTCCTCCTCTCTCCTATTAGGCACCCACGTGGAGTCAGTGACCTCATCATCCCCTCCCTCCTCATCACTGGAGCCAATCTGGCAGTATGCTGCAGCTGCTGGAACATGACTGCCAGATTGGTGTCCTTCTTGAGCATCCCCTCTCTCTGCTCTCACGCTACTGCCTTCCTCTAGCTGGGTATCATCATCAGACCCTTCGAAACGCTGGGCATCCTCCTGGAGCATGTACCCAACACTGTGCTCAAACAGTTCGGGGGACTCCTCAGGAGGACATGGTTGGTCTAGGGAAGGAGTGACTGATGATGACATTGATACCAGGGAAGAGGACGCTTTGGCAGCTGCTTTGCCAGTACCCTGAGCCTGGGTGAGAGAGGATGAGGAGGATGAGGAGGGCTTGGTCATCCACTCTACCAAGTCTTCGGCATGATGCGGCTCAACACGTCCAGCTGCCGAAAAGAAGGACAAGCGTGTCCTATGGCCACGTGCTGATGGCGATGCACCACGTCCACGACCACGACTGTTGTCTCTAGACACAGAGCCTGCTTGCCCTCTTTTTTTGGCTCCTGACTGTCTGCCTCTCCTTGTTTGCCTTCCAGACATTCTAATGGCCTGCAGGGAAATGGGAAAAGCAGCAATACAGGCTAAGTTAAGGTGTAATATGGTCAGGAGGCACACTCCGCCCGCTGTAAGTGCCGCAAAATCCTGTTGGTGTAACACACCAGGAAAAAGCAGCAATACAGGCTAAGTTAAGGTGTAATATGGTCAGGAGGCACACTCTGCCCGCTGTAAGTGCCGCAAAATCCTGTTGGTGTAACACACCAGGAAAAAGCAGCAATACAGGCTAAGTTAAGGTGTAATATGGTCAGGAGGCACACTCCGCCCGCTGTAAGTGCCGCAAAATCCTGTTGGTGTAACACACCAGGAAAAAGCAGCAATACAGTCTAAGTTAAGGTGTAATATGGTCAGCAGGCACACTCCGCCCGCTGTAAGTGCCGCAAAATCCTGTTGGTGTAACACACCAGGAAAAAGCAGCAATACAGGCTAAGTTAAGGTGTAATATGGTCAGGAGGTACACTCCGCCCGCTGTAAGTCCTGCAAAATCCTGTTGGTGTAACACACCAGGAAAAAGCAGCAATACGGGCTAACTTCAGGTGTATAATGTGCAGGAGGCTTAGCAACAATGACACTGACACTGTCCCCTGCCTATCCTTCTCTCTCCCTGCACACAAGGTTTATCAAAGTATATGACACTGACACTGTCCCCTGCCTATCCTTCTCTCTCCCTACACACAAGGTTTATCAAAGTATATGACACTGACACTGTCCCCTGCCTATCCTTCTCTCTCCCTGCACACAAGGTTTAGCAAAGAATATGACACTGACACTCTCCCTGCCTATCCTTATCTGTCCCTACACACAAGGTTTAGCAAAGAATAGATTTGACAAGATTTGACACTGTCCCTGCCTATCCTTCACTTTCCCTGCTCCGGAACACACTACACAAGGCCGCCGCGCTGGCGGCCTTTTATAGTGTGGGGCGTGTACTAAACCCCCATAGCTATAATTGGCCACAGGCATCCTGCCTGTGGCCAATCATTGCTCTCCTCGCTGCCGGCGCTGTGATTGGCCAAGCATGCAGGGTCACAGTGCATGCTTGGCCAATCACAGCGCCGGGATTACACTGCGATGGCGCAGTGTATTGTGGGCCGTTCGCGTCACTCGAATTTGGCGCGAACGGCCCAAATCGTTCGTTGTTCGCCGAACGCGCGTACAGCCGATGTTCGAGTCGAACCTATGTTCGACACGAACACCGAGCTCATCCCTAGTTGTCATATAACAAAACTGAAGGCAGTGGCACTGAGAAAGTGTCTGTATCCTGAACAACAGCCTCATTATATGTTGCTACAATAATGGTTTTACTCTATCATGTTACTCGAACCTTTCATAGGTTAAGAGGTGTGAAATTACGTGGAAATATTTCTACAAGTAATTTTAGCTAGAAAAAATAAATTGCATTGTTGTTTCAGAAGCTGTTATCTTGCTTTGGTTTAAGTGGTATTTTTGTATTTTTGTGTGCAATCTATAAACTAAAAACCCTGAAGATATAAAGCAGTCCTAGAGTGGATTTCTATGCTCCAGTTTGTAAGTAACATACAAGCTGCCAACACAAATCAATAACAAATCAATGTAAATTCTCCCTACACCTTGTTTTTCTTGACATATGTATCTTTATAGCCCCTGGATAAGTGTAGTTAGCACAAAAACTAATATATGGTACTACTTAGCAAACCGTGCATAAGCCATAATTTGCCTTTGTGCAAGCTGCAGATCGTGACTGCTGTATATATTATAAGTTCTAATTATTTTTTGCTGTTGTAAAATAGATACCTCTTCACTTTTTCTTCCATATTTTATTTATTGTTATTCATCCACACTACTGGCTGGAATTTGACAACCCTGAACTCACAAATGCTCAGAGTTTAGGTCTTTTTGGTTCATTGTTCACAGGGAGATTGGGGGAAGATGAATTGTTTGAATGTCCTCTGTGCTGCTTTCTGAAATAATTTTTAGTGGTTCTGAGTTCTCATAGCAGGTGGGTTTGGAAGCTATTCATAGCTGCAGATGTTTTAAAGAGACTGCCATCTTGTCATGTACAAAGAGAGACCCCCCATTCCCACATTACCAGTGATCTCTTGTCCCTTCTCCTTTCTACTCTGCAGTCTGCACTGAAATGACTGGTGTGAACAGTCCAGGGGAATGGTGAAATCACTCTCCTAGTCATGTGGCAGCACTAGGATCTAGTGGTAGGTTGCTAGAACCAAGAATTGTCACAAGGGAGGAGGTCACATGCCCTTCTATGCTAGGAAGTGCTTGGTGTTGTGGATGCTTGCTTATGTAGCGATACCCCCAAACTAAGAGAGCCGCTGGTTTTGTTTCAGGCCCTGAACACAGCACAGCCAACCCCCGGCAATCTACTCGACCCTCTTCTGGCACAGCTAGTCTAGGGGTGGTATATTAGTATAGCTCTATACCTGCCTATGAACAATCCCACAATAATCCAAACAGTTGTAAAGTATAGTAATGAACACTAATACCGGAATGATTAACTATAGTAGATTTACTTGGATATAAAAGTCAACGATCAATACAATACAACACATACATGCAGAGCCCTGCAGTAATAATAACACTAGTCAACTATAGTATATAAAGAGATCACACACACGTGTAGCTATTCTCCCCGTGAGCAATATGGCGCTCAACAAAGTTCTACACTCCCCAGTCAGGCCTGACTCAGTTAAAGCTCAGTCTTAAAGTGAAGAATCTTCGCATGCAAGATGATCGGTGGTGCACATACAGGAACAATAATTTGTAATCCAATAACGATTTATAGTAATAGAAACCACGGACCGGAGACTATATAACTCAGTTCTGCAACTAGTCTCCTGTCAGGACAGCAAGTATAACACGATGGGTCAAGGCAGTCAATAGGCCTAACAAAAGTACTCGGTTATAGTTGTGAGCAGGTGCTCTCTCACCCCTCCGGACTCAATCCTAGTCCGGGACTCCCACCGCTGTGTCTCTGCACACAGGGTCTGCGACAGCCGGGTCTACGGTCTAACTGATGTCCGCGAAGCAAGTAGATATCAGGCGCCACAAGGCTACGCAGTGGGGTGGAAGGCTCTTTGGAAGTGCGCAAGGCCCAGGCCTTGGGCCTTGCACTTGTAGCAGGTCCGCACAGGGAGTCCTCTTGCTAGCAGCGCGGTGTCCAAAGAGGCCGGGCTTAGCCTCGCCCTCCCCTTTTATACCCCACCCATGAGTCTCTGCGGTGGCAAACTGCACCTTGGGTGCCAAACGAGGTTCTGGGTAACGTAGTCCATGGGGCCTTAAAGGAGACCCCCGCTACACACTCCCCCCACTTAAACTCTTTGGTCCCCAAAGATAGTTGTCAACATACACTATGCACAACATTAGGCAAAGTTGCATATGATGTCGGCAGAGGAAGTTCCCACCAAAAATGAGGTGAACTTCCTTGCCCACAGGTCACACTGTCATAAGTGGCCTGTCTAACTGTGCCAGAGGGTGAGTTGGGGTTGCCCTCCACCAAATGAACAGTGGAGGGATCAGGGTTTTCTGCACTCCTCCTGGCGGTTACTACAGTGTCCTCTGAGCTCTCTCCCATTTGTGGGTAAGTCAACTTTCGGGGAGGCCTTATGGTTCTTTTCACCCTCTGCTCTCTTGGGATTTCTGGTTTGGACACTGTAGGTTCCTCTTCTGGAACAGACATGGCAGCTTCCACTGTTTCTGAAACATTTAACTCAGGAGCAGGAAGATACATGGAACCTCTTGGATCCTCCTCTGGGAGTGAGTCGAAGGCATCTTCCAATGAGTCTGATAGAGGACTGGACGGGATGAACTCAGTAGCTTCTGCATTCAGTGTACTGTCTATGGTGTCTTTCAAAGGTGGAAGATCTATAGCAGAAGTCACTGGGACCTGGGAAGGCCATAGCCATTCTAGCTCTTCCCTTTCATCCTCACTAGGTTCAGAGACATCTGTTTCTTCAGACCGAGATGCCTGGGACCAGGTATTTGGCCTAGGAGTATCCAGGATGGAAGTTGGCTCAGGGGAATCCTTTACAGGGTGTATCCGAACTGCTTTGGCAAGTGGGAGTATGTGGTTCCAGTGCCAAGTCTTCAATGGCACCACCTTTCCCTCCGGCTTCAGTTGGTAGACTGGCAGGCCGGGCAGCTTCTTACAAATAACATATGGCTTAGGTCTCCCTCTGTCTGCAAGCTTGTGCTTCCCAGGGACTCCTAAGTTCCGTAGCAGCACTCTCTCCCCAGGTTGCAGATCCTGAATCTGGACTTTCAGGTCAAAGTTTCTCTTGTTGCGGGCTCCCCTTTGATCCGAGGCTGCTTGGGCCTGTTCATAGGCCAACTTTAAACTGTGCCTCAGCCTGTCCACATATCCTTTGTGGGAAGTGGCTGAGGAATGGTCTATGGAGGTGCCGAAGGCCAGGTCTACGGGTAGTCTTGCTTCTCTCCCAAACATAAGTCGATAGGGAGAGTACCCTGTAGCGTCACTTGTACTGTTGTAAGCATGCACAATTGCTGCTATGTGCTTGCTCCAGTGCTGATTCTTTTCGCTACTTAAAGTCCCCTGCATGTTGAGTAGGGTTTTGGTTGAACCTCTCCGGCTGACCATCCCCTTGTGGGTGGTAGGGGGTGGTTCGGGTCTTCTTGGTCCCTAAGGAGTCCAGGAGCTTCCGGATCAGCCGACTTTTAAAGTCCCTCCCTTGATCCGAGTGGAGACGCTGTGGTAGCCCATAGTGCACAAAGTATTTTTCCATAAGTGCTTTGGCCACAGTGGAAGCCTTCTGGTCCTTGGTTGGGAAGGCCTGGGCATACCGGGTGAAATAGTCGGTTATCACCAGAACATTTCCTAGTCCACTCAAGTCGGGTTCGAGGCAGAGAAAATCAATGCATACCAAATCCAATGGCCCATTGGGGCAGCTTGATGGAGTAAAGTTTTTCGCTGAATGCAGCGTGCGCATGAGTGGCAGTATTCCTCTACTTCAGCCCTCATGCAGGGCCAATAGAACCGACTCCTGACAAGTTGAAAGGTCCTTTCAGCTCCTAAATGACCATGGTTGTCATGTAAGGCGACCAAGACAGTCTCTCGGTGTTTCTCGGGTAGAAACAGTTGCCATTTGTCTTCCAGGTCATCATAGGGGCCCCTTCGGTAGACCACCCCTTGATGCACCTGCAGCCTGTCCCACTCCTTCCGCAACAGGTGAGCTTCCTTTGAAGGGTGATACAAGTGTCTATCTGGATCCTGACTTTCCAGGGCCTCCAGGACCAATTTCCCCAAAGGGTCTTCCAATTGGTCACATCTCAATTCCTTTTTGGAGAGCTTTGGTAAGTCATCTTCCTCTATCTGAGTTACTCCACAGTATTGTTTGGGGACCCCCACCACTGTGACCCCTATCTCTTCCGCTCTGGACCCACCACTGGCCTGAAGTTCAGCCCCTTGACAGAGAGCCTGCACCCCGTCCGGTGCCACTTGGGTCCAGTCTTCTGTGCTGCTGGTGGGAGCATGCGACCTTCTAGATAGGGCATCTGCATCTCAATTGCCAGCCCCAGGTCTGTATTTCAGGCTGAAATTGAATCCAGACAGTGCAGCCAGCCATCGATGGCCTGTGGCATCCAGCTTTGCTGTGGTGAAAAGATAAGTAAGGGGGTTGTTGTCAGTTTTCACGGTGAATTCTGCCCCATACAGATAGTCTTTCAGTTTATCGACTACGGCCCACTTCAGGGCCAGGAACTCCAACTTATGAGTGGGGTAGTTCTTTTCAGAGGGGGTCAAACTCCTGCTCACATATGCAATGGGTCGCAGCTGCCCTCCATGCTCCTGATAGAGCACTCCTCCCAGACCATCATGACTGGCATCCACATGGAGTTAATAGGGTTTCTTTGGGTCTGCATAGGCCAAGACAGGGGCAGTGGTTAAGCTCTTCTTCAGCATTTGGAAGGCCTCTTCACACTTCCCATTCCACTGATCTTCGACTGACTCCCCCGGCTTCCTGGGACCCGAGTCATCCTCTTCTCCCTCTGTCTTTAACAGTTCATTCAGGGGTCTGGCAATCCGTGCGAACCCCTCTACGAACCTCCTATAGTAGGAGCAGAACCCAAAAAAAAACCTGAGTTCTGTCACAGTGGTGGGCCGTGGCCAGGAGGTAACTGCCTCCAGCTTCCCGGGGTCTGTGGCTACCCCTTCTTCGGACACTATGTGCCCCAGAAAGTTGACTGATGACTGGTAGAACTGGCGTTTCTCTGGTGAAAGCTTGAGTCCCTCTTTACTGAGCCTTCTCAAGACTTTTTCCAGTCTCTTTTCATGTTCCTCTAGAGTCTTCCCAAAGATGATGATGTCATCTAGGTACACTAGGACTTCGATGAGGTTCATGTCTCCTACGGTTTTCTCCATGAGGCGTTGAAAGGTGGCAGGGGCTCCAGACAGACCTTGGGGCATCCGGTCAAATTCAAAGAATCCCACAGGGGTTATGAAGGCTGTCTTCTCCTTATCTTCCGGATGCATGGGGATCTGGTAGTATCCGCTCTTAAGGTCCATGACACTGAACCACCTGGCTCCAGACAAACTCTGTAGGGCATCCTCTATCCTCGGGGTGGTATACTGGTCGGGTATCGTTCTCCTGTTGAGAGTCCTGTAGTCTATAGACAACAACCTTAACGACCCATTCTTCTTCCTGACCACCACTATCGGAGAGGCATAGGGGCTTCTAGATTCCCGGATAACACCGGTTCGCTTGAGCTCGGCGAGCTGTTCTCTCAGGTCTAGTGATGAGCCGAACACCCCCGGGTTCGGTTCGCACCAGAACCCGCGAACGGACCGAAAGTTCGTACGAACATTAGAACCCTATTAAATACAATGGATGCGAACGTTCGAATTCTAAAGCGCTAATTATAACAACTATTATGCATGTTATTGTCCTAAAAAGGGTTTGGGAACCTGGGTTCTGCACCAGGGGACATGTATCAATGCAAAAAGACGTTTTAAAAACGGTCGTTTTTCGGGAGCAGTCATTTTAATGATGCATAAAGTGAAAAAAAAAAAAGTCAAATATTCCTTTAAATATTGTACCTGGGGGGTGTCTAAAGTATGCCTGTGAAGTGCCACGTGTTTCCCGTGTTTAGAACTGTCCCTGCACAAAATGACACTTCTAAAGGAAAAAAAAGCCATTTAAAACTGCTTGCGGCTTTAATGTAATGTCTGGTCCCGGTAATATGGATGAAAATCTTTAAGAAAAATGGCATAGCTACCCCATGACCCCCCCCCCCCTACCCCAGCCCATTACCAGCCCCTTTGGGTCTTGTATGGATATTAAGGGGAACCCCGCACATAAAATAAAAAAGGCCCTATATACTCTGAACAGCCGTATACAGGCGGTGCATACAAGACAGGGACTGTAGGTTTGTTCTTATGTAGAATCTGTTTGTAATTTTGAACAGCTACATTGTTTAAGTGTAGCTCCAGGCCAAATACCTATTTTTAAGCTTTTTGGAAAACATAAGGAAGGGTTATCACCCCTGTAACATTTTTTTTGCTGTCTGTGCCCCTGTTCAGAACATTTCACCTCACTTTCCGTCCCAATGACAACTGTTTTTGAAATGTGGTGTTTTTCTTGAAACAAGGATTGCTGATAAAGCATCAGTACAGAGGAGACACCTTTCTCCCATATTTATTCTTACAGGAGAGAATTTTCCTTCCTAGGGGTAGATTTCCTCTCACTTCCTGTTGTCTTCTTGCGTTTGCAAGTAGGAGTCGTTTGTAAGTTGGATGTTTGAAAGTAGGGACCTGCCGTATATACTCTGCAGAAATAGGCCCCTTAGTTGTTGGTGTTGGCACAACACTGTAAGCACTCACAGTTACTCTTGGTTGGTGCTGGAACGCCCTGCTGTCAACTATTATATCAGGAATTTTAATTACATATAATTGTTGAACAGTGGTAGTAAAAATTGGGGCTTTGATGGTGGTGCTGGTGCCACAACACTGTAAGCCCTGACAGTTACTCTTGGTGGGTGCAGCAATGGGCCCTGCTGTGAATTATTAGATCAAGAATTGTAATTGCATGCCCCTGTTGAACAGGGGCTGAAAAATTGGGCCTTTCGTGGTGGTGGTGGTGGTGGTGGTGTTGCCACAACACTGTAAGCCCTCAGAGTTACTCTTGGTGGGTGCAGGAATGGGCCCTGCTGTGAATTATTAGATCAAGAATTGTAATTACATGCCCCTTTTGAACAGGGGCTAAAAAATTGGGCCTTTCGTGGTGGTGGTGGTGGTGGTGGTGGCGTTGCCACAACACTGTAAGCCCTCAGACTTACTCTTGGTGGGTGCAGGAATGGGCCCTGCTGTGAATTATTAGATCAAGAATTGTAATTACATGCCCCTTTTGAACAGGGGCTGAAAAATTGGGCCTTTCGTGGTGGTGGTGGTGGTGGCGTTGCCACAACACTGTAAGCCCTCAGAGTTACTCTTGGTGGGTGCAGCAATGGGCCCTGCTGTGAATTATTAGATCAAGAATTGTAATTACATGCCCCTTTTGAACAGGGGCTGAAAAATTGGGCCTTTCGTGGTGGTGGTGGTGGTGGCGTTGCCACAACACTGTAAGCCCTCAGAGTTACTCTTGGTGGGTGCAGCAATGGGCCCTGCTGTGAATTATTACATCAAGAATTGTAATTGCATGCCCCTGTTGAACAGGGGCTGAAAAATTGGGCCTTAGGCACTGGTGGCACAACACTACAACCCCTCACAGATACTGTACTTGGAGCACAGCAATGAGCCCTGTTGCAAAGTATTGCTTCAAAAATTGTAATGACACGCCCCTGTTAAACAGGGGCTGAAAAATTGGGCCTTAGGCACTGGTGCCACAACACTCCAACCCCTCACAGATACTGTACTTGGAGCACAGCAATGAGCCCTATGGCAAATTATTGCTAAAAAAATTGTAAGTACACGCCCCTGTAAAACAGGGGCAGAAAAATTGGGCCTTAGCCACTGGTGGCGGCACCCATAAACAAAAATGATCTTCCAAGCTATCATCATCAATCGTATCATTGAGGACTCGGAGGAGGAGGATAGCCAGTCAACATAACAGCACAGGCACTCAGCATCAGCATCAGTCTTGAAGGGATGTGACATGTTAAAATCAATTAGTCTGTTATATCAGCATCAGGTGTGTGGTAGCTGGTGGTGATCCAAGACTGGTTCATCTTGATGAAAGTCAGTCGATCAACCGAGTCGGTGGACAGGCGCACCCTGTGATCCGTGACAAATCCTCCAGCAGCACTGAATGTGCGTTCCGAAAGAATGCTGGATGCAGGACAGGCCAGTAGCTCAATTGCATACTGTGCAAGCTCTGGCCAGTGATCCATCCTCAAGACCCAGTAAGCCAGAGGATTTTCGGTGGGGAAGGTGTCCAAGTCTGACCTTGCCCCTAGATATTCCTGCACCATGTTTATCAGACGCTGGCGATGGTTGCTGGAACCGATCATACTTTGGGGCTGCGGACTAAAGAATTGTCTGAACGCATCGGTCAGACGGCCACCTTCCCCACCGCTCCTTCTTTGACTGGCCGAAGCCTCAGCAACTCGTTGTCCAGGACCAGGAGTTTGTAACCTCCCAGTCTCTGGGAACGCGTTGCACAGACCTTTCTGCAAGGCCTCCCGGAGTTGTCTCATCCTCTGCTCCCTCTGCGACGGTAACATAAGGTCCGCAACCTTACCCTTGTACCGTGGATCAAGGAGAGTGGCCAGCCAGTAATGGTCCCTCTCCTTGATCCGAAGAATACGAGGATCCTTCCGCAGACTTTGCAGGATCAGGGAGGCCATGCAGCGTAGGTTTGCTGAGGCATTCGCTCCGGAGTCCTCTGGGTCACTAAGGACGACATGATCCGCAGTCACCTCCTCCCAGCCACGTACAAGTCCACTGGTTTCTTGGGACTGTAAATCATCCCTAAAAGACTGCTGCTGATGATGCTGAGTGCCAGCCTCCACCTCCATGCTGACACAATCCTCCTCCTCCTCCTCCTCCTCTTCCTGTGCGATGGGTGGGACAGAAGGAACACTGTCTGGGTAAAGGGGGCCTTGAGAGGCAAGGAAGTCCTCCTCTTCCTGCCTCTGTTCTGCCTCAAGTGCCCTGTCCATTATTCCACGCAGCGTGTGCTCCAACAGGTGGACAAGAGGTACAGTGTCACTGATGCATGCACTGTCACTGCTCACCATCCTCGTGGCCTCCTCAAATGGTGCCAGGACAGTGCATGCATCCCTGATCATGCCCCACTGGCGTGGAGAAAAAAAACCAAGCTCCCCTGACCCTGTCCTGGTGCCGTAGTCGCACAGGTACTCATTGATGGCCCTCTGCTGCGTGTGCAGCCGCTGCAGCATGGCCAACGTTGAGTTCCACCTGGTGGGCATGTCACATATAAGGCGGTTCTTGGGCAGGTTCAACTCCTTTTGCAGCTCAGCCAGGCGAGCACTGGCATTATAAGATCTGCGGAAATGCACACAGACTTTCCTGGCCTGCCTCAGGACATCCTGTAAGCCCGGGTACTTGCCCAAGAACCGCTGCACCACCAGGTTAAGGACGTGAGCCACACAGGGCACATGGGTCAGTTGTCCCTGTCGAAGGGCGGAGAGGAGGTTGGTGCCATTGTCGCAAACCACCATTCCTGGCTTAAGCTGGCGTGGCGTCAACCACCTCTCGGCCTGGCCCTGCAGAGCAGACAGGACCTCTGCCCCAGTGTGGCTTCTGTCCCCCAAACACACCAGCGCAAGCACGGCATGGCATCTTTTTGCCTGCGTACTTGCGTAGCCCCGTGAACGGCTACGGAGCACCGCTGGTTCATAGGACAAACCACAGGAAGAGGCCATGGAGGAAGAAGAAGAGGAGGGGGTGGAGGAGAGAGGTGTGTCACAACCAGTAGTAGCATTTTGGAGGTGTGGCGGTGGGACAACCTCCAACACTACTGCACCTTGTCCTGCATCCTTCCCAGCTGCCAAAAGAGTGACCCAATGGGCCGTGAAAGAAAGGTAACGTCCCTGTCCATGCCTGCTGGACCATGAGTCAGCGGTAATATGCACCTTACCGCTGACCGCCCTGTCCAGCGAGGCCAAGACATTGCCTTCCACATGCCGGTAGAGAGCCGGAATAGCCTTCCGTGAGAAAAAGTGGCGTTTGGGAACCTGCCACTGAGGAACTGCACATTGCACAAACTCACGGAAGGGGGCCGAGTCTACCAACTGAAAAGGCAGCAGTTGAAGCGCTAGCAATTTAGCCAAGCTAGCATTCAACCGCTGGGCATGTGGATGGCTGGGAGTGAACTTCTTTCGACGGTCCAGCAGCTGGGGCAGGGAAATTTGCCTGCTAGAATCGGACGTCGGTGTACTGCTAGCAGAGTGGCCGCAAGTACTTGGCTGTGACACACCTAATTCTACACCTTCATTCCTCTCAGTGCATGTTTCAGAGAGGACTGAAGTTATAGTGGGGTTGGAGATCCCAGCTGATGCGGTGCAAGGAGAGGTCCGCTTTGTTCTTTGGTGTGGGTCTTTGAGGTAGGCTTGCCAACGAGCTGCATGGCAGGTCAACATATGTCTGGTCAGGCATGTGGTACCCAAGCGGCTGATGTTTTGGCCACGCGATATACGCTTGAGACATATGTTGCAAACAGCAGCTGTGCGATCTGATGCACTAGCCTCAAAAAAGGCCCACACCAAGGAACTTTTTGAATGACGGGCAGAGGCAGTGCCCTGCACAGGCGGAGCTCTGCGGTGTGATTCCGTCGGTGTACTGCCCTTACGCTGGCCACCAAAGGGCATCCTGCCTCGTTGGAGATGTGCCTCCTCCTCATCCTCCTCCTCCTCCTCTCTCCTATTAGGCACCCACGTGGAGTCAGTGACCTCATCATCCCCTCCCTCCTCATCACTGGAGCCAATCTGGCAGTATGCTGCAGCTGCTGGAACATGACTGCCAGATTGGTGTCCTTCTTGAGCATCCCCTCTGTCTGCTCTCACCCTACTGCCTTCCTGTAGCTGGGTTTCATCATCAGACCCTTCGAAACGCTGGGCATCCTCCTGGAGCATGTACCCAACACTGTGCTCAAACAGTTCGGGGGACTCCTCAGGAGGAGGACATGGTGGGTCTAGGGAAGGAGTGACTGATGATGAGTCTGACATTGATACCAGGGAAGAGGACGCTTTGGCAGCTGCTTTGCCAGTACCCTGAGCCTGGGTGAGAGAGGATGAGGAGGAGGAGGAGGGCTTGGTCATCCACTCTACCAAGTCTTCGGCATGATGTGGCTCAACATGTCCAGCTGCCGAAAAGAAGGACAAGCGTGTCCCATGGCCATGTGCTGATGACAATGCACCGCGTCCACGACCAGCACTGTTGCCCCCAGACACAGAGCCTGCTTGCCCTCTTTTATTGCCTCCTGACTGTCTGCCTCTCCTTGTTTGCCTTCCAGACATTCTAATAGATGGCCTGCAGGGAGATGGGAAAAAAGCAATAAGGGCTACCTTCAGGTGTCCTTCTCTGTCCCTTTACTTAAGGATTTCTAAATATGGTTGAGGATGATTGCTTTTGCACAGAATAGCACAACGACAATTTCCCTGACTGTCCAAAAAACAAGGATTTCAAAGATGGTTGATGAGGAATGCTTTAGCACACTATAGCACAAGGAGAATTCCCCTCACTTTCCTTCTTTGTCCCTAGAAACAAGGACTTGCACAGTGAAAGAAACTGACACTCTCCCTACCTAGAGTTTTCTGTCCCTAGAAAAAATGTTTTTTTTTAAGCACACTATAGCACAAGGAGAATTCACTCACTGTCCTTCCCTGTCCCTAGAAACAAGGACTTGCACAGTGAAAGAAACTGACACTCTCCCTACCTAGAGTTTTCTGTCCCTAGAAAAAATGTTTTTTTTTAAGCACACTATAGCACAAGGAGAATTCACTCACTGTCCTTCCCTGTCCCTAGAAACAAGGACTTGCACAGTGAAAGAAACTGACACTCTCCCTACCTAGAGTTTTCTGTCCCTAGAAAAAAATTTTTTTTAAGCACACTATAGCACAAGGAGAATTCACTCACTGTCCTTCCCTGTCCCTAGAAACAAGGACTTGCACAGTGAAAGAAACTGACACTCTCCCTACCTAGAGTTTTCTGTCCCTAGAAAAAATGTTTTTTTTAAGCACACTATAGCACAAGGAGAATTCACTCACTGTCCTTCCCTGTCCCTAGAAACAAGGACTTGCACAGTGAAAGAAACTGACACTCTCCCTACCTAGAGTTTTCTGTCCCTAGAAAAAATGTTTTTTTTAAGCACACTATAGCACAAGGAGAATTCACTCACTGTCCTTCCCTGTCCCTAGAAACAAGGACTTGCACAGTGAAAGAAACTGACACTCTCCCTACCTAGAGTTTTCTGTCCCTAGAAAAAATGTTTTTTTAAAGCACACTATAGCACAAGAAGAATTCACTCACTGTCCTTCCCTGTCCCTAGAAACAAGGACTTGCACAGTGAAAGAAACTGACACTCTCCCTACCTAGAGTTTTCTGTCCCTAGAAAAAATGTTTTTTTAAAGCACACTATAGCACAAGCACAAAACACACTGACACTCTCCCTACCTATCCTTCTCTTTCCCTAAACTAAAGGAATCCAGGTTAAGCAAGAAAGAAATAAATGTCACTGTCCCTGCCTATGCTGCTCTTTCCCTGCTCCGGAACACACTACACTAGGCCGCCGTGCTGGCGGCCTTTTATAGTGTGGGGCATGTACTAAACACCCTCAGCAATAATTGGCCACAGGCATCCTGCCTGTGGCCAATCATTGCTCTCCTCGCTGCCGGCGCTGTGATTGGCCAAGCATGCGGGGTCACAGTGCATGCTTGGCCAATCACAGCGCCTGGATGACACTGCGATGGCGTAGTGCATTGTGGGCCGTTCGCGTCACTCGAATTTGGCGCGAACGGCCCAAATCGTTCCATCTTCGTCGAACGATCGAACAGCCGATGTTCGAGTCGAACGTATGTTCGACTCGAACACGAAGCTCATCCCTACTCAGGTCTTCAAGGTCGGCTAGAGGAACTCACCTGACTCTCTCCCTGAAAGGCTTGTCTTTCTGGAGGCGGATTCGATGGGTGGCACTCTTCGCACACCCTACATCGAACTCATCTTTAGAGAAAATCTTCCTCCACCTGGTCAACTGGGCCTTTGCCCTCTCTTTCCAGGCCCCTGGCAGGTTCGGGTTCTCCATGCAGAGCTTCTCCCAGATAGTCCTTTCTCCCTCTGTCTTCTCCACATCTGATAAGACAATTGGGGCAGCAGGGCTCACCTGGCCCAGCAACATCCTGGTGGGGATCTCCATGGGGGCATCCGTGGTATTCCTGACGCTCACCGGCACCTTACAGTGTGCCTTCTTCAAAGCTCTTACCGGAAACCATTTCAGGGATCACTTCTAAGCCTGAGTATTCTTCCCGGGGGTCTGGTTCCAACATGACAAAGGGGCCAGGTTGCTCCCAAGTAAGCTTCACAGTGGCTCTGAGACAGGTTACCTCACCGGGCTGCAACACTATTAGTTTCTTCCCCAGTCTCCAGACTTTTCCCACCCCCTCTTCTGGGGCCTTTTGTTCTAAGACTAGTCGCTGGTAGGCTGTCTTCAACATTGGGTGGATTCTGGTGACTGCAGGATTCTTCCCTCGTGCTAGAGGGGCCAAGAGCCTCCGGACCAGGTCCGTGTTGGTCCCTATTATTAGGGAATTCTTGTTCCAGGCGGTCGGGGGCACACCACTGCCAGGGTATCGAACACTTCAGCCTTCCTGGCTACTGAGGGGTCGAAGGTCAGTTTTATGGGCAAGTAACCATCGTAAGGGAAACTCTGTGTTCCGATTCCCCATATCTCCAAATCTTCGATTCTCTGGATGGGTAGATGACTCAGATGTTTATCATAGAAGTCCCAGTATAATAAGGTCACTTGCGCCCCAGTATCCAAGATGGCTCTTGTGTAGACTCCCTCCACCTGAATAGGTACTACGGGGGAGGGGCCTACCAGTTTTTCTGGATACGACTTCAGAGGGGTCTCTTTCTGTTGACCCCTACACTTTCCCTTGAAATTTTCCTTCTTGTATTTGGCTGTTGACTTTAGTCCCTCTTGGGCTCGGTTTGCATCGATATCCCCCCTCCTTTTAGGTGTATGTTCCCGCTGAGGGACATTATTCCTCTTTCTAGGTGTATATTCTCGCTGAGGAACACTGTTCTTCTTCTGAGGGGGTTTTCCCCCTTTCCTTCTGGACTTCTCATTCAGTTTGGGTCCAATGGAGCTCACTGGAGATGATGGGCACCCGGTTGACTCCTTCACCGGGGCCCTCTGGAGTTTTCCGTCGGCTTGCGATCATTTATCTTCTTTTTCTTGGGACTGGAGCATACTTTCGCAATATGGCCAATTCCTCCGCAGTTAAAACAAATCGCATCCCCCCCAATCTTGTAGGGGAGTGGGCGCTGAGGTATCCGGGAACAACTCCTTCTTTGGCCCCTCTTTTTCTACGACCCTTGGATCCTTTGCCATCAAAGAGGTCAGCATCTCCAACACCTGAGACATCTGTGACTTCAGGGTATCTACTTCTGAGTCTCTTTCAGGGGTCATGGCTGATCTGACCATTACTGGCGTAGAAGAGGTATGCGTCTTGATCGCTTGCTGATCTTTCTGTAGAGCCTCTTCATCTCTGATGATCTTTACCAGATAAGGGTAATTCAGTGACATACCTCCTCCAGAGGTTTTCAGGTGAAGCCAGACTGGATCCGAGCGTAGCGCTCCCTTTAAGATCTGCTTCATTCTTGCCGCATCTATGGCTTGGGGTACCACCCCTTTTTTTTAGCACGATTTGGCAAAGCATCTTGTTCAGTCTTCTGACGTACTCCGACAGCTTTTCTCCCGGCTGCTGAAAAGTGTGTTCAAACTGATACACCAGTTCCGTTACTTTCTGTAACTGACCGAACTCTTCTTGCAGCATGGCTAAGCAGTCATAAGCCGTGCAGGCAGCATTTCCAAACTGGAGACTTTTTACAGCTTCCGCAGCCGCGCCTTTCAGACTTTCCATCACGTGCTGCTTCTTCTGCGCTTCAGGCACCTCCCATGCCTCTACCACTAATAAGGCCTGTTCGATCCAGGTATCAAAGTCTTCCTCCCCCACAGGGATGGGCAGCCTTACCAAGAATATTCTTAGCTTCCGGTAGCTGGCCTCTATGTGTACCGTGTTAGTTTTTTGACACTTCACGAGCAGATCCCCCAAGGCATTTAAAAGCTCTGGCCCTATGGCAGTAATAGATGTCACTGGAGGTGTCGTCCCTTTCCGCTTCTCCGGTGTATGAGGTATCCCTGGCGGTGATCCCGTTGGGGATGGCGGAGGTGACTCCGTCTTTGCGGTCATTGCGTGCACCAAACCATAAGTCTTGTTATCTGGCGTCTGCACACTTCGGCCTTTAAAGTTCCCCGGTACGCCATCCCACCATTCTATCAGTGCATACTGAAACAAGGTGTCTGGGTCTGATCTCATGTCCATCACCCATGGTGTATGATTTGGGGATAATGACACTACGAGTCGCTCCGCCGTATCTATCGACCATTCTTCTCCTGGGAGACTGATGACCACTGACATGTCTGGGTTTGTTTTGGCTGCTTCGCACCACGTTTCACTTCTAGCGGGTCCATGCCGGTACTTTTGGCTTGTTTGCTTGCCGTATACAGGATCCCGGACCCGGAGCCCCCACGTGTAGCGATACCCCCAAACTAAGAGAGCCGCTGGTTTTGTTTCGGGCCCTGTACACAGCACAGCCAACCCCCGGCAATCTACTCGACCCTCCTCTGGCACAGCTAGTCTAGGGGTGGTATGATAGTATAGCTCTATACCTAAAGAATGAGGTAAAAAGATAAAACAGACTAAGTATCTGAATCATTGATTTACACCAAACAGCGCTGAAATTAACAACTAAAATTAGACCCGTGGAAAAACCACTGAAAAAAAGTCCAAAACGTAGTAATGTGACAAAAAGCCAGTCCAGAGAAATGAGGCGAGTATCAACAAAGTGAAGAATTTTCGCATGCAAGATGATCGGTGGTGCACATACAGGAACAATAATTTGTAATCCAATAACGATTTATAGTAATAGAAACCACGGACCGGAGACTATATAACTCAGTTCTGCAACTAGTCTCCTATCAGGACAGCAAGTATAACATGATGGGCCAAGGCAGTCAATAGGCCTAACAAAAGTACTTGGTTATAGTTGTGAGCAGGTGCTCTCTCACCCCTCCGGACTCGATCCTAGTCCGGGACTCCCACCGCTGTGTCTCCACACACAGGGTCTGCGACAGCCGGGTCTCCGGTCCAACTGATGTCCGCGAAGCAAGTAGATATTAGGCGCCACACAGGCTCCGCAGTGGGATGGAAGGCTCTTTGGAAGTGCGCAAGGCCCAGGCCTTGGGCCTTGTATTTGTAGCAGGTCCGCACAGGGAGTCCTCTTGCTAGCAGTGCGGTGTCCAAAGAGGCTGGGCTTAGCCTCGCCCTCCCCTTTTATACCCCACCCATGAGTCTCTGCGATGGCAAATTGCACCTTGGGTGCCAAACGGGGTTCTGGGTAACGTAGTCCATGGGGCCTTAAAGGAGACCCCGCTACACTTAGATGGAAGAAGCAGCAGGGGGTGAGTATAAAAATTAGGGGGATGCCCTTTGCAAAGACACTGGGGGTTATTTACTAAGGGCAAATCCACTTTGCACTACAATTGTAAACTACAAGTGCAAAGTGCATTTGAAATTGCACTGAAAGCGCACTTGGAAGTGCAGTTGCTGTAAATCTGAGGGGTAGATCTGAGATGAGGGGAAGCTCTGCTGATTTTATTATCCAATTATGTGCAAGCTCAAATGCTGTTTTTTATTTTCCTTGCATGTCCCCCTCGGATCTACAGTGACTGCACTTCCAAGTGCACTTTCATTGCAGTTTCAAGTGCAGTTTGCACTTGTAGTTTGCACTTGTAGTGCAAAGTGGATTTGCCTTTCGTAAATAACCCCCTATATTATGTATTTATTAAGTATTAAGTATCGGGATGACTGCCTTTTACATGCACATGATTTTTAATGGCATCCCAGTCTTATGCCACGTACACACGATCGGAAATTCCGACAAAAGTTCGATGTGAGCTTTTGTTCGGAAATTCCGTGTGTAGGCTCCATCTGACCTTTTCTGTCGGAATTTCCGACAACAAAAATTTGAGAGCTGGTTCTTAATTTTTCAAACAAGAAAAGTTCTTGTCGGAAATTCCGATTGTCTGTATGCAATTCCGACGCACAAAAAAAACGCATGCTCTGAATCAATTCGACGCATGCTCGGAATCATTGAACTTAATTTTTCTCGGCTTGTTGTAGTGTTGTACGTCACCGCGTTCTTGACAATCAGAATTTTGTGTGACCGTGTGTATGCAACACAAGCGTGAGCCCACATTCCGTCAGAAAAAAATCCACGGTTTTCTTCTCAGAATTTCCGATCTTGTGTACGCGGCATTAGTCTGTAGGGTTCAATATTAAGTTGGCCCGCTCTTTGCAGCTATAACAGCTTAACCTTTTCTGGGAAGGCTTTGCACAAGGTTTAGGAGTGTGTCTATGAGAATGTTTGACCAGTCTTCCAGTAGCGCATTTGTGAGGTCAGGCACTGATGTGGACGAGAAGGCCTGGCTTGCAGTCACCGCTCTAATTCATCCCGAAGGTGTTGTATTGGGTTGAGGTTAGGCCTCTGTGCAGGCCAGTTAAGTTCCTCCACCCCAAAATTGCTCATCCATGTCTTTAAGGACCTTGTTTGTGCACTGGTGCGCAGTCATGTTGGAACAGGAATGGGCCATCCCCAAACTGTTGCCACAAAGTTGGGAGCATGAAATTGTCCAACATGTCTTGTAATGCTGACGCCTTACGAGTTCCCTTCACTGGACTTAAGGGGCCAAGCCCAACCCCTGAAGAACAACCCTACACTATAACCCCCCTCCTCCAAATTATTTGGACCAGTGCAAGGTCCATAAAGACAAGGATGAGCAATTTTGTGGTGGAGGAACTTGACTGGCCTGTACAAAGTCCTCATCTCAACCTGATAGAAAACCTTAAGGATGAATTAGAGCGGAGACTGCAAGCCAGGCCTTCTCGTCCACATCAGTGACTGACATTACAAATGCGCTTCAGGAAGAATGGTCAAGCATTCCCATAGACACTCTCCTAAACCTTGTGGACAGCCTTTCCAGAAGAGTTGAAGCTATTATAGCTGCAAAGGGTGGGCCAACTCAATATTGAACCCTACGGACTAAGGCCTGGTTCACACCAATGCAGGTTGCAGTTTGCATATTCCAAGTGCATTTCATGATTTTCAATGCACGTTTTTATACCATTGAAGTCTATGGAACCAGAAACCAGGAAAAAGTCCCTGGCCCTTTCCATAAACGCCCACCACCACCTTCTTTGGCAAAGTCTGATGCAGAGATGCCTAATACCTCTTGTTCTGTCAGAGACTCCCTAGCAGAACATTTGGCCAGACGCTGAGTCCCTGAATTATTTAGAAAAAGAGATTCTGTCTGCTGAATTTTAATCAGCAGTTATCCCAGTCAAACTGTAGGAAACTGTGCCTTTTCTAATTGAGGTAATTTGTTTCACCTTAAATTTAGAATTTTCCTCCATTTCTTCCCCTAACACGGTGTCTGGGCTATGTTCTCATAGACCTAATTAATCCACCAAAGTGGAAAAATGTAGACAAACAATTCCTTGCCCTAAGCATACTTGACGTAATTGTAGCCGTATGAATACACTTACCGAACATATCTCAGGCCTTGTAGAAAACATGTTAAAACCATTAGTCATGAACACTACTAGTTTCCTGCAAGACACCACTGATTTTCTGAACAAGCTTAACAATATACAACAATTACCACCAAATACACTTCTAGTCACTATGGATGTAGAATCTCTGTACAGTAACATCCCTCACAAGGATGGGTTGGCAGCATGTCACAGATTCTTATCATCCTCACCAAACCACAAATACACTGCTGAGGATGTTACACAGCTCATCGAATTCATTCTTACACACAACTACTTCACTTTCAACAATGACATCTATCTCCAATGTATGGGTACTGCTATGGGAAGCAAAATGGCACCCCAATATGCAAACTTATTTATGGCTGACCTGGAGGACAAATTCCTGAACAGCATACAACAAAAGCCATACAGATATTATCGCTATATTGATGATATCTTCATGATATGGACTGAAGGCGAAGATAATCTAAACCAATTCTTCTCATTGATCAACACTTTTCACCCATCTATCAAACTAAAAATGGATTATTCAAACACACATGTCAACTTTTTAGACACTACAGTATACATCAGGGATGACAAGCTTCACACTTCGATATACAGAAAACCGACTGACCGATGCAGCTATCTTCATAGTTCCAGTTTTCATCCCCAACACACTAAACGAGCCATCATACACAGCCAGGCCATCAGATACCACCGAATTTGTTCAGACCCAGAAGTCAGAGATAAACATCTCAGAACACTGGCAGGCTCTTTCCAGAAGAAAGGATATAAAGACAAAACCATCAACAACAGCATAAACACAGCCTTGAAAACCCGAAGAGAAAATCTCCTCCAATACAAAGAGAAAAAAACAAATAACCGACTACCTCTGGTCACCACATACAACCCAACACTAGAAGGGATCAAAAAGATAATCAAAGATTTACAGCCCATTATAACAGAGGATGAAACTCTGAAAGAAATATTCCAACAACCCCCATTATTGGCTTTCAGACAACCACCCAACCTCAGACACAAACTAATCAGCAGGAAACTTCACTCTGATTATGAAGTCACAAATAATGGAAGCAAACCCTGCAATAAAAAACGCTGCAAACTGTGCAACCAGATCAATCCATCCAAAAGTGTCACACACACAAATGGGACCTTCACCATCATGGGATCTTACAACTGTACCTCCAGTAATGTTGTGTACCTCATCCAATGCAACAGGTGTGGCAAAGGATCTTATGTTGGTGAAACAGGACAGAAGTTGCAAGCGAGGATGAATTTTCACAGACATACCATCAAGGAACATAAAGAAGAGAGTTTCTGCACACCTGTGGGACATCACTTCTCACAACCAGACCACACTATAGAAGACCTCAATGTTTTAGTTCTTAAAGGGAATTTCAGAACTATCCAGGAAAGGAAAACATTTGAACTAAGAATGATAATTATTTTTAACACAAAAACGAATGGCCTAAATTTAGATATTGGTTTCCTTACCCATTATACTAAGGTTTTATGACCCCCTCTGTGACTAGCATCTCCCCCCTCAAGTCTATAGCTCTCCCTCTGTCTTATCTCACTAACTCTGTCTTATCTCACTAACTCTGCTGCTATCTTTATTACCATTGATTTGTATGTGTTTTTTTTTCCTTTCCCTCTGAGATTTTTTTCTTGTTTTGTTTTAACATTCTGCTGAAAAAATTGTGAATCAGTACTGCTTGGACCTTGAAGAAGGGGACATACCCCGAAAGCTTGTCCTGAAAAATTGTATGTTAGTGCAAATAAAAAAAGTATCACGGACAGTACTCAATTTTCTCTTGCCCTAAGCAGTTATTGTTGCAGAGGTCAATAAATTGTCTTCATCTCTCATAGCTGTCCATATGTGTTTTGATCTAATAATACCTTACCGGGCTCTGCCATTAAATCCATGCTTGTTTTCACACTCATTTGTGACTTTGGCGACTAGTTGAAATCTCTAAGCAAAGATTTTATGCTCAACTTAATAATTGCGTTGACCCATAATTGTCACATACTGTATATATCGATCTTCATAAAGAAAACTCAATACGGGGAACATGCGCGGAGCCTGACAGGACGGTAATGTATCGTTAGAGCTCCGTACCCATACATAGGAAAAGCTGCGATACAGCAGATACCTGTAGGTATAAGACCCGCTGCCTTCACCCTCATCCTCCAGAGATTCCAGAGCTCCGTGGGTGACTTAAAATATGGTGCTGGGCAGAAACAGGACCAAGTTTAAAACCGCCTCGCGTAAAGACCCTCAGGCACGAGCTTCACTAAAAATGGCGCCACCGTCTACCTCACAGAAAACCTCAACCCGCACACAGAAGCTGAAGCAGCCTTTAAAACAAATAGCTGTTAACCCAGACTTTCAAGGCGAGTCTGACTTAGAAATTTCCCCTTCACAAGACCCTCCACAAGCTGCCTCTGCTACACCTACAATTTTAAAACATTTTAAGAAAATGCTGCAAAAAGCTTTGAGACAAACATCAGAGCAAATCACATCCAATCTCACTAAAGAAATTAGATAATTGGGTACCCGCACAGTAGCATTAGAAATGAAAGTTGACCAGATTGAACTCTCACAGTATAACTTAGCAGAACTAGAAAATCTCAAAGAAGAAAATCTAACTTTGCAGTCTAATTTACAACATTTTGAAAACAGAGCCAGAAGATCAAATATTCGAATCAGAGGAATCCCAGAAACAGTTATGGATTTACATTCAACCATTACAGTCCTTTTTTCAGGAACTCCAACCAGCATTGCCAATAGAACGCCTTGAAATGGACAGAGTCCACAGAGCTCTCACACCAAAGAAAATTGATGGTCCCCCACACAATATTATCGCAAAAATGCATTTTTATCGCACAAAAGAGCAACTGATGATTGCAGCAAGGGGGGGAAAAACTCTCTTACTTTTCAAGGACATGAGTATCAGTTATTTACTGACTTATCTCAACTGACCATAAATAAGCGGCGTTCCATGAAACCTCAATTAACAGTACTACAAAAACATCAAATCACTTACCAATGGTGTTTTCCATTCGCTATCTGGTTTGTGTACCAAGGCTCTAAATTCTTCTGTAGGTCCCCTGAAGAATTGCAGCATGCATTACAAGACCTGCATCTAGTGGAACCCCCACCAACACCCAGCTCTTCAAACCGAAGATCAACCTCATCAGCAGGGATGAGCCGAACACCCCCCTGTTCGGTTCGCACCAGAACCTGCGAACAGACAAAATGTTCGTGTAAACTTTAGAACCCTATTAAATACAATGGACTCGAACGTTCGAAATCTAAAGTGTTAATTATAAAGGCTGATATGCAAGTTATTGTCCTAAAAAGTGTTTGGGGACCCGGGTCCTGCCCCAGGGGACATGTATCAATGCAAAAAAAAGTTTTAAAAACGGCCGTTTTTTCGGGAGCAGTGATTTTAATAATGCTTAAAATGAAAAAATAAAAGTGAAATATTCCTTTAAATTTCGTATCTTGGGGGTGTGTATGATATGCATGTAAAGTGGCGCATGTTTTCCCGTGCTTAGAACTGTCCCTGCAAAAAATGTCATTTTTGAAAGAAAAAAAGTCTTTTAAAACTGACTTGCGGCTATTAATGAATTGTCGGCTCCCGGCAATACATTCAAAAGTCATTGATAAAAAAAAAAAAAAAAAGCGTGGGGGTTCCCCAGAATTCAATTACCAGGCCCTTCAGGTCTGAAATGGATATTAAGGGGAACCCTGCCGCAAATAAAAAAAAAAATTGACGTGGGGTTCCCCCACATATCCATTCCAGGCCCTTCAGATCTGGCATGGATTTTAAGGGGAACTCCACCCCAAATTTTTTAAAAAAATGGCGTGGAGTCCCCCTAAAAATCCATACCAGACCCCTTATCCGAGCACGCAACCTGGCCGGCCGCAGGGAAAAAGGGGGGGACGAGAGAGCGGCCCCCCTCCCTCCTGAACCGTACCAGGCCACATGCCCTCAACATGGGGAGGATGTCCCCATGTTGATGGGGACAAGGGCCTCATCCCCACAACCCTTGCCCGGTGGTTGTGGGGGTCTGCGGGCGGGGGGCTTATCGGAATCTGGAAGACCCCTTTAACAAAGGGGACCCCCAGATCCCGGCCCCCCCCTATGTGAATTGGTAAGGGGTACATTGTACCCCTACCATTTCACGAAGAAAGCGTAAAAAAATGTTTAAAAAAAACACACAAACACCTTGAAAAAGTCCTTTATTTAAAAAAAACAAAAAAAACATTCCAGCGGTGAAATCCAGTGTCCCGCGGCGATCCCGATGTCCAGCGCTGTCCTTTATTGGTTGTGCCTGAGCGGACCTGATGGGGAACTCCCTCTCAGTATTTTAAATGTATAGACCCGCCCCTTCTAAAGTTCCCCATCAGGTCCGCTCAGCGGACCAGATGCGGAACATGAGAAGGGGCGGGTCTATACATGTATTGCCAAAGTGAGAGCAGTTCCCCATCAGGTCCGCCCCCTCTGTATGTCAGACCCGCCTACGTCATTGGCTTGAGCGGGGAACTTCCTTCACTATGTAAATTTAAATTACACAGTGAAGGAAGTTCCCCGCTCAAGCCAATGACGTAGGCGGGTCCGACATACCGAGGGAGCGGACCTGATGGGGAACTTTAGAAGGGGCGGGTCTATACATTTAAAATACTGAGAGGGAGTTCCCCATCAGGTCCGCTCAGGCACAACCAATGAAGGACAGCGCTGGACATCGGGATCGCCGCGGGACACTGGATTTCAGCGCTGGAATGTTTTTTTTTTTTTTATTATTTTAAATAAAGGACTTTTTCAAGGTGTTTGTGTGTTTTTTTTAAACATTTTTTTACGCTTTCTTCGTGAAATGGTAGGGGTACAATGTACCCCTTACCAATTCACATAGGGGGGGCAGGGATCTGGGGGTCCCCTTTGTTAAAGGGGTCTTCCAGATTCCGATAAGCCCCCCGCCCGCAGACCCCCACAACCACCGGGCAAGGGTTGTGGGGATGAGGCCCTTGTCCCCATCAACATGGGGACATCCTCCCCATGTTGAGGGCATGTGGCCTGGTACGGTTCAGGAGGGAGGGGGGCCGCTCTCTCGTCCCCCCCTTTTCCCCTGCGGCCGGCCAGGTTGCGTGCTCGGATAAGGGGTCTGGTATGGATTTTTAGGGGGACTCCACGCCATTTTTTAAAAATTTGGGGTGGAGTTCCCCTTAAAATCCATGCCAGATCTGAAGGGCCTGGAATGGATATTTGGGGGAACCCCACGTCAAATTTTTTTTAAATTTGCGGCGGGGTTCCCCTTAATATCCATTCCAGACCTGAAGGGCCTGGTAATTGAATTCTGGGGAACCCCCACGCTTTTTTTTTTTTATCAATGACTTTTGTATGTATTGCCGGGTGCCGACAATTCATTAATAGCCGCGAGTCAGTTTTAAAAGACTTTTTTTCTTTCAAAAATGACATTTTTTGCAGGGACAGTTCTAAGCACGGGAAACATGCGCCACTTCACATGCATATCATACACACCCCCCAGGTACGAAATTTAAAGGAATATTTCACTTTTATTTTTTCATTTTAAGCATTATTAAAATCACTGCTCCCGAAAAAACGGCCGTTTTTAAAACTTCTTTTTGCATTGATACATGTCCCCTGGGGCAGGACCCGGGTCCCCAAACACTTTTTAGGACAATAACTTGCATATAAGCCTTTATAATTAGCACTTTAGATTTCTCCCATAGATTTTTCGAATTTGCCGCGAACACCCCAATTTGTTCGCTGTTCGGCGAACGGGCGAACAGGCAATGTTCGAGTCGAACATGAGTTCGACTCGAACTAGAAGCTCATCCCTACTCTTCAGCTTACCGAAATTCCTCCCAACGTGCAGAGAAAATTGGTAACCAACAAGCCCATAAGAGAAGTCGCCTATCATCCCCACCTTTGGACCAGGAAGATTTAATGGACTGATACAGTGGGCTGGCCGTTAATGGACCTCTCATCCTTTCACCCAAGCAGTCTTGATTCAGACGCCGAAAGACGATCGAATTGTTAAACCTGTTTAACATGACTTAGATTTCCTCCGCATAATATTATTATTATTTTTTTTTATAAACTTTTTTTTTTTTTTGGTTAACCACTTCAGCCCCGGACCATTTTCACTGGTTAAAGACCATGCCCCTTTTTGCGTCACTTTAACTGACAATTGCGCGGTCGTACGACGTGGCTCCCAAACAAAATTGACGTCCTTTTTTTCCCACAAATAGAGCTTTCTTTTGGTGGTATTTGATCACCTCTGCGGTTTTTATTTTTTGCGCTATAAACAAAAATAGAGCGACAATTTTGAAAAAAAATGCAATATTTTTTACTTTTTGCTATAATAAATATCCCCAAAAATATATATAAAAAATATTTTTTTCCTCAGTTTAGGCCGATACGTATTATTCTACATATTTTTGGTAAAAACAAATCGCAATAAGCGTTTATTGATTGGTTTGCGCAAATGTTATAGCGTTTACAAAATAGGGGATAGTTTTATGGCATTTTTATAAATTTTTACTAGTAATGGTGGCGATCAGTGTTTTGTTTTGTGACTGCGACATTATGGCGGACACATCGGACACTTTTGACACATTTTTGGGACCATTGTCATTTTCACAGCAATCAGTGCTATAAAAGTGCACTGATTACTGTGAAAATTACACTGGCAGTGAAGGGGTTAACCACTAGGTGGCGCTGTAGGGGTTAAGTGTTCCCTGCATAGTGTTTCTTACTGTAGGGGGGATGGGCTCTGTGTCACATGACACTGATCTCCGCTCCGAGTACATGGAGCCTAGATCAGTGTCATTGTCACTAGTCAGAGCGGGGAGATGCTTGTTTACACAAGCATCTCCCCGCTCTATACCTCTGTGAGACGATCGCAGGGATTCCCGCGGCGATCGAGTCCGCGGGACCCGCGGTCCGACTCACGGGGATCGTGAGCACGCTGCCGGTGGCGCGTGCGCGACCACACGGACAGGCATTTAAAGGGGACGTACAGGTACGTTTATGTGCCTGTCCATGCCATTCTGCCGATGTATAAGTACAGGAGGCGGTCGGCAAGCGGTTAAAATATATAAGCCTTAATGACAACTAAATTTATTAATTTGTAATCCCTATGTGAGATTCAACAATATGTTTATTTCATACTTAAGGTAGTTCCTTAATCCCCTAATTAATATATTTCTAAAGATAGCATAATTTCAATTTTATTTTTCATAGGTCCAAGTTCTTAACCTGAGGGGGTTATTGTCTTTTTCCTTAATTATATATATATAAATATTTAAGCCTATATAACAATACACTTTTGGCTGTTTTTAGTATTTAAAATGCTGTACCTTTATATTATTTAATATCTTTATTAAACATTATTAAATCTAATAAATCTGGATTAGATTATTAGATTTATCCTTATTATCCATGGTACAAATTTATTATTTAGAGAGTTTAAGGAGTTTCTTATTTAATAATTTCATTATTTAAGCTTAATTTAGTTAACCTAATATCTTTTGTTGGCCCTACAGGGTTTTTTACAATACATCATTCTGATGTTCTCTCATAGGACTTTTCCTTTGTACATGGTAGTGTAGTGTACCCCACTTTGCCCATTAATATGTGGACGACTGACGAAGGTTCTTTATCCCCTGATCGGGAACTTTTTCCTGTATCACGGGTAATTTTCTGATTAAATGACAAATTAATTCATGTACTAATATATATATATTATCTCTTATTTTACAGGCTTTTTTCTTCTCCTAATGTACTCTTACATCTTCTTTTCCCTCTCTTCCTCCATGTTCACCTCGTATGCTTCAGTACACCAGAGTTGTGTGGGTGTGAGTAAGTACCATCTCTTTTCTCATTTACCATGGCACCATTAAACATCTTATCCCTGAATGTTCAGGGACTTAACATTCCGCAGAAACGCTCCAAAGCGTTACGATTCTTTCAGTCACAGAAAGCACACATACTCTGCCTACAAGAAACCCACTTTACAAGAAAATCCACACCCAAATATTTGTGTCCAGCCTATCCACAAATATTTACAGCTTCAGCCACCACTAAACAATGTGGAACCCTAATTGCCTTCCATTGTTCGATTCCATTCACCCCCAAATCTGAAATAAGGGATCCTGAAAGAAGGTATATCATCCTAACTGGTCATATCATGGATACAGCAATTACTGTGGTATCATACTATGCCCCTAACAAACGACGCCTTTTTTATCACATCTCCTACAAGTAATATCCACACACAAATTGGGAACAATAATTATATACAGTGACTCGAACCCAGTCCTCCTGCCATTTTTAGATAAAACACCATATACCCCCACAAGGAGTCCAACTAAACTACCTTTTTCACACCTCCTTTCAAAATATAACCTGGTCGATTCTTGGAGAGAAAATAATCCCGCTAAAAGAAGATATATTTATTATTCACATCCGCATCGGACCCTTTCTAGAATTGATCATATATTTCTAACCATAGGTATGTTACCAGAAATTCTTATATACAAATATTTCTATAGCATCCCCTATCCCTAAATCACAAGACCCATCTTGGTATCTCCCCAATATCTTGCTTAAAAATTTGTCTCATCGTATTCAAATTGAAAAAGCACTAAAAGAATATCTGGTACATAACACCTGCCCTGAAATTTCCCCGTTACCCCCTGGGAAGCACACAAACCAGTAATGCGTGGAGTTTTCCAAAGACAATCATCAATATTTAAGAAAGAACGTAAAAATATAGCACGTAAACTAGAATTGGAATATAATACTGCATTTGTAATCTTTCAAGAAAACCCCTCTCTGGCCTCCAGGACTCATCTGGAAAACGCTTGCCTCAAAAATGATCTATTTCTTACAGAAAATATTAACAAATCGCTATAGGCCCGGTTTAGTTTTATTATATTATAGCATTTGTTCCCGTTTTGTATAAATGTGACAATATTAGTGTTGGCACACTCTGTTTAAGGGAGTCTTACAACTAATCCCCACAAGGTGGCAACATCACCTCAGGCGCACATAAAAAGGCCTTGTCTAGCCTGTCACATTATTGCTTGAGAAAGATGCGTGCGGGGACCTAGAACGTCTCTTTGCATTAAGCATCGAAACGCGTTGCATGCCGGTCCTGATGTCATCCCGCTGAACGTAGCATTGCGTCTCAAACTGAACTTCCTGTTTGCGGTCCAGCCCTCCCTTTGGTTTTCTGAGAAGATCCTCCGGCAACATCCACCATGGATATTATCCCGGCTTCTAATACAGCAAACAAGGAGGTCATCTCACACTGAGACTGCTAGCTAGCGGAATACGACCACAGACCTGATCATCTATGTGCTTTATACAGTCAACTTACGAGTGAGTGCTTTAATACTATTGTATTATTAAAGTGAAACAGTTTTAACTAAGTGGCGCCTCTTTTCTGTTTTTTTCTGTTTTCATATGTTTGGAGTCTGGCTTCAGCTCCCTCAGCAAGGCTGCCCGGTTACCTTCCTGGACTGTTTTCACTCACTCCTGAGCTCTTCGCATAGCTCATAGGACATTTTAGGTATATGTATATATGTATTGTCTTCTGATAAACTTTAAGCGCCATCATTGTGATTTAATTTTGTATGTCTAAATCACCCTGTGTCTCTAATAGGGGCATAGGGTGATGGAGAAAATATATCTTGGACTACCTAAAATGGGGCTGTCAGAGAAGCTAGTAGATCAGACTGTGTGACTGCACAGAGGAGACCAAACTGATGTAGGTGAAAATATGATAATTTATTAAAATCAATGAACAAACACACAACCACCTCCAACAGAACACCGTGCAATAAATCAACCAATAAACAGTGACTATAGACAATATGTACAATAATGGGAGATACCAGAATCGTAGTAAAGCCAGGCCGAGGTCATACACAAGGGGATGTCAGCAGATGGGTAAGGACAGGAGACAAACAGGAACAGGGAGAGGACGGATGGGTAGGCTGCAGAGCAGGGATACAAAGTACTCAGGTAATAGGAGGACAGGTGACCGTGGTTCTCAGGAGACAGGACGGACAGGTGTAGGATGGATTCAGGATAGGGATCGGGTCGGATCGGGTCAGGTAGGATGCAGGCTCAAAGTCAGGATCGCAGGTTCTAGGTCAGGGAGAGAGATACCAGGGCAAGGTATGTTTGTACTTGCCGGGTATAAATAGGAAGGCTTGTAATTGGCTTCAAGTCACACCTGAGCGCAGGAAGAACAGTTCGCTCCACACTGCCAGGATCCATCCGCTGGTGGAGACCAGTACTGTGTCCAAAGGATAATATAATACCAGCAGGGAGAAATTCTCCTGACAGTTCCACACTGCCAGCAGACACCTGCTGGTGGACCACAGTACTGCAAGCCAAATAATAAATATCACCAGCGGATGGAACCTTTCCTGACAGTACCCCCCCTCAAAGGAGCAGCCTCCAGACGCTCCAACTAACTGCTGCTGGGGAAAGTTCATGGCAACAAGCCGGGCAACAGGCAAAGTCACATCCGGGCAGACAGCGGGCACATCCAGGCAGACAGCGGGCACATCCAGGCAGGGGACCGGCACATCAAGCTGGGCAGCAGACAGGGGCAAATCAAGCTGGGCAGCAGACAGGAACACACCAGGCTGGGCTCCAGGCAGGAACAAACCAGGCTGGGCAGCAGGCAGGAACAAACCAGGCTGGGCAGCAGGCTCCGGGTCATTGAGCTGAGCAGCAGGCTCCGGGAGATGGAGCTGGGCAACAGCCTCCGGGTCATCGATCTGGGCAGCAGACAGGGGCAAATCAAGCTGGGCAGCAGGCAGGAACACATCAGGCTGGGCAGCAGGCAGGAACAAACCAGGCTGGGCAGCAGGCAGGAACAAACCAGGCTGGGCAGCAGGCCCTGGGTCATCGAGCTGGGCAGCAGGCTCCGGGAGATCGAGCTGGGCAATAGGCTCCGGGTCATCGAGCTGGGCAGCAGGCTCCGGGTCATCAAGCTGGGCAGCAGACAGGGGCAAATCAAGCTGGGCAGCAGACAGGAAAACACCAGGCTGGGCAGCAGGCAGGAACAAACCAGGCTGGGCAGCAGGCAGGAACAAACCAGACTGGGCAGCAGGCCCTGGGTCATCGAGCTGGGCAGCAGACTCCGGGAGATCGAGCTGGGCAGCAGGCTCCGGGTCATCGAGCTGGGCAGCAGGCTCCGGGTCATCGAGCTGGGCAGCAGGCAGGGGCAAATCAAGCTGGGCAGCAGACAGGAACACACCAGGCTGGGCAGCAGGCAGGGACACATCAGGCTGGGCAGCAGGCAGGAACAAACCAGGCTGGGCAGCAGGCAGGAACAAACCAGGCTGGGCAGCAGGCTCCGGGTCATCGAGCTGGGCAGAAGGCTCCAGGAGATCGAGCTGGGCAACAGGCTCCGGGTCATCGAGCTGGGCAGCAGACTCCGGGTCATCGAGCTGGGCAGCAGGCTCCAGGTCATCGAACTGGGCAGCAGACAGGGGCAAATCAAGCTGGGCAGCAGACAGGAACACACCAGGCTGGGCAGCAGGCTCCGGGACATCAAGCTGGGCAGCAGGCCCAGGTCATCGAGCTGGGCAGCAGGCTTTGGGTCATCGAGCTGGGCAGCAGATTGAGGCTCCGCAGGCCAGGAAATGGGCACCACAAGCTCAGGCCAGGAAACGGGCACAACAACCTCAGACCAGGAAATGGGCACCACAACCTCAGGCCGGGAAATGGGCACCACAACCTCAGGCCGAGAAATGGGCACCACAACCTCAGGCCGGGAAACGGGCACCACAACCACAGGCTGGGATGCTGGCTCTAGCTCTTCAGGCTGGAATGCTGGTACTGGTTCTTCAGGCTGGAACATTGGCACCCCGGGCTGAAACACTGACATCTCAGGCTGAAACACTGGCACCAGGACATCAAACTGGAAGGCAGGCACCAGGACATCAGACTGCAAAACAGGCACCAGGACATCAGACTGCAAAACAGGCGCCAGGACATCAGACTGGAAGGCAGGCACCAGGACATCAGGCTGGAAGGCAGGCACCAGGACATCAGGCTGGAAGGCAGGAACCAGGACATCAGGCTGTAAGGCAGGAACCAAGACATCAGACTGGAAGGCAGGCGCCAAGACATCAGACTGGAAGGCAGGTACTGAGACTTCAGGCAGAGACACGGGCACCGGATCTTCAGGCCGGAACACAGGCACAGGGACATCAAGCTGGAACACGGGCATAAGAACTGCAGGCTGGCAGACTGGCACAGGAACTTCAGGCTGGCAGACTGGCACAGGAACGTCAGGCTGGGTAAAAGGCACAGGGACGTCAGACTTGGTAAAAGGCACTGGGACGTCAGACTGAGTAAAAGGCACTGGGAGGTCAGACTGGGTAGCAGGCATAGAGTTGGCAGATTAAGGTGTGTCATCAGGTTCAACTGGCATGAACGCAGGCTGGAGCAGGTTGGTGGGTGTGGAGGCAGGTTGGGTTACTGGTAGGATTGTGTGGGTCGGAAAGTACTTCCACTGCTTTTTAGGCTTAGTCACTGCAGATTTGTAAATAGCGGGAGGGATGTATGAAAAGGATGGAATTGAGTAAGAGGAAGGACTGGAATGCGGCAGAGACACAGGAACAGTGGCTGGAGGAGGTTCTTGTGGATTTGTTACAGGTTGAAGGGAAGAACCAGGTGGATTGAAGGCAGGGTAAGTGTGACAAGTAGAGACTGGGTAATAATATTTGTCAGGAAGCTGTGTAAACTGGGCTGTAGCTGGGGTTGCCATAGGCGATGGGCGGATAGATTCTTGGGAAGGCAGGTGATTAATGGCAGGGCTGGAATGTTGTGGCTTGGCTAAATTCAGGAGATCCGACCATGCCTCTAGCACAGGTTGAACAAACATTGGTTCACACACAGCCTGTCTGACCAGGGATTGCACTGAATGGATGCAATCAGACAACACCTGCTGGGAACAGGAGGAATAACGTTCACTAAAATAGGCTGGATCATCCTCTAATAACCATACCAAAGATTCAACTTGGTCGTAATTGAAAGGGGGCGAAAAAATCGTCACTCCCGTCGGGAATAAATGACAGGGCTGGCTTTACACATAACCGGATTAACGGCTGAACATCCTCAAAAGATATGTAACCCTGATCCACTAGGGAATGAGCTGATTGGATAGTTTCCATCAGCTGGTCACTGGTCCAATCTTTTAAAATCTGATGACCATATTCACCATCCTCTCCTGCCAGCAGAGAATAATAAATGGTTTCATTGATATCCATATTAACAGGACTTAACAAACCATGATGGTTCCTCAATGCAGCCATGTCTGGTTTAGGGATGGCCCTGGTATACTGTCAGAGAAGCTAGTAGACCAGACTGTGTGACTGCACAGAGGAGACCAAACGGATGTAGGTGAAAATATGATAATTTATTAAGATCAATGAACAAACACACAACCACCTCCAACAGAACACCGTGCAATAAATCAAGCAATAAACAGTGACTATAGACAATATGTACAATAATGGGAGATACCAGAATAATAGTAAAGCCAGGCCGAGGTCATACACTAGGGGATGTCAGCAGATGGGTATAGACAGGAGACAAACAGGAACAGGGAGGGGACAGATGGGTAGGCTGCAGAGCAGGGATACAAAGTACTCAGGTAACAGGAGGACAGGTGACCGTGGTTCTCAGGAGACAGGAGGATCAGGTGCAGGATGGACTCAGGATAGGGATCGGGTCGGATCGGGTCAGGTAGGATTCAGGCTCAAATTCAGGATCGCAGGTTCTAGGTCAAGGAGAGAGATACCAGGGCAAGGTATGTTTGTACTTGCCGGGTATAAATAGGAAGGCTTGTAATTGGCTTCAAGTCACACCTGAGCGCAGGAAGAACAGTTTGCTCCACACTGCCAGGATCCATCCGCTGGTGGAGACCAGTACTGCGTCCAAAGGATAATATAATACCAGCAGGGAGAAATTCTCCTGACAGTTCCACACTGCCAGGAGACACCTGCTGGTAGACCACAGTACTGCAAGCCAAATAATAAATATCACCAGCGGATGGAACCTTTCCTGACAGGGGCAGTAATATTTATCCACAATATATTCCAGGATATCTGTAAAGAACTATTTACTGTTTGTTTGTTTGATTCTGAACTCAACATGTCAGTTGAAAGATGTTAATGTCATCACCCCAGCCACCTATCTGTTGTAATGTAAATTGAGTCCAGGCTAACTTCTAAGGGTCTCTTCGATGTGTCTTGTGGTAATTAACTCTGCTATTGTATGAAGGAGTACTGTGATGTGTATTGGAGTTTAGGAGACAGCCAGGCTCGGCTGAGTCATCAGCTGCTTAAAATGATTAGGTAATTAGCATGTTAATTAGGTCTGGTCACAGGTGTATTTCCAGAGAAATATGATGCACCTCCTCTTTTAACTGTGTATAAAACTTGTGGTCTTTTCAATAAAGATTGTCATTCCTGTTTAACCCTCAACACGAAGCTGTGTCTCGTTTGTGGGGGGAGAATTATTCTTATGGGTCTGGTTCGCCTGACTGGAGTGTCGGTAGCTGACTTGTGTTCGGGAAAGGAATATCCTAAACGGCTGTAAACCCTCTCATCCTTGGGGAGCCGTTACAGCAACCATATGTATGATCTCAAAACCTAATTCAGATAGTACATCTTGCTTAAATTTTCGTCCCATTTCTCTCTTGAATCCTGACATTAAAATATTAGCCAAAATTATGGCTACTCATCTTAATAAAATAATAGGAAAACAAATCCATCGAGATCAAGTGGGATTTATACCAACTCGTCAAGCTGGAGACAATGTAAGAAGAGCAGCTCTTTTGGCACACAACGCAAAAACCAGACGCATCCCCTCTTGTTTCCTATCCCTCGACATTAGGAAAGCTTTTGATTCTGTTTCATGGCCTTATTTGTTTTATACCCTCCAGAAATGGGGCTTTGGTCCCCATTTCATTAAATGGGTTGCAGCACTTTACAACAAACCTCAAGCAGTAATAAAATATGCAGGATATAAATCTGATTCCTTTTTAATCGAAAGAGGCACACGACAAGGTTGTCCACTTTCCTCCCTCTTGTTTGCGCTCTTAATTGAACCCCTGACCCAATACATCAGATTGGATCCCAAAATAACCGGAATAGACTTAGGTGTATATCTCCATAAACTTTTCTTATTCGCAGATGATATTCTATTATTTCTATCATCCCCTCAGATTTCAGGTCCCAATCTATTACCTATCCTTAGTAAATTCGCTAATATCTCAGGATTAATTAGAAACCATAAAAAGTACCAAGTTTTGAATATATCCTTATCTGCAAGTGAGATGGATATTATCAAAACAGCTCTCCCCTTTGAATGGACAGAGAAAACACTCCAGTACCTCAGTATAAACTTATCAGCATCCATTTCAGACCTTTTTGCAGTCAATTATCCATCCATCCTAAAACACGTGACAAATTTAATGAATCAATGGTCACATCTTCCAATATCCTGGCTAGGCAAAATTACTACAGTTAAAATGTCAATTCTTCCCAAGTTCTCCCGATTCCGGTTCCAGCGTACTTCTTACGACTAATCCAAAACAGAGTTTCAAAATTTTTATGGGGTTTGTCTAAACCACGCATCCCTTCTCATACTTCATTTTTCCCCAAATCTTCAGGCGGCCTGGGCCTTCCAAATTTCGCAGCGTACTACAAGCAGCCCAAATCGCAAGCTTAATAAAATATCATACAACACATGAAACTCCCCTGTGGGTAATGTTAGAAGCAATCGAATGCGACAGTCTATCGGTTTCAAACCTATTATGGCTACACCCCAAGGATCGACCAGGTTTTACAAAACCCCATAACTAAACATTCCATTAACCTTTGGGATCGAAGTAGATACACACATGATCTTCAATCCCTTCATAACCCCCTCCTCTCCTTCATTAAATATCCCGCTTTCTACCCAGCATGGGTCTCTCCCATGTCTTTCAAAATATGGAATACCTTGAACGTATCGAGGCTCCATAAACTCGTCACATCCTCTGACATCATCCCATTTCCAGACTTACGAGAGATGTTTGGAATTCCTCAATCAGAAATTTTCCGATATCTCCAAATAATTTTTTTTTTTTTACACCATTTATAAACACAGACACACCTCTCAAGCAACTCACTCTGGTGTCCGTTTAATAAACTGAGAAGTTTTTTCTCAGTTCAGTTCTCGGCAGTTCTCAGAGGAAAATTATCTCCTCTGCAGCTGGTTTAATAAACTGAGAACTTTAGTTCTCAGAGGGAGAACACAGGAGAAGTGTTTCCTCTGAAACCGGCTGAGATCTGTGTAAAAGTGGGTGGGCTGCCTGTAATCTCGTGAGATATTGTGAGATTACGGTGCAGCCGAGTTCAAAAAGTGAAACTAAAGTTTAAAAGAACATGTAATTACATGTTTTCAGACGTGATAACTATATATATCCTGTATATATATATACACGTGTGTGTGTGTGTATATATATATATATATATATATACACACACACACACACACATATATACAGTATATACAGGTCCTTCTCAAAAAATTAGCATATTGTGATAAAGTTCATTATTTTCTGTAATGTACTGATAAACATTAGACTTTCATATATTTTAGATTCATTACACACAACTGAAGTATTTCAAGCCTTTTCTTGTTTTAATATTGATGATTTTGGCATACAGCTCATGAAAACCCAAAAATCCTATCTCAAAAAATTAGCATATTTCATCCGACCAATAAAAGAAAAGTGTTTTTAATACAAAAAAAGTCAACCTTTAAATAATTATGTTCAGTTATGCACTCAATACTTGGTCGGGAATCCTTTTGCAGAAATTACTGCTTCAATGCGGCGTGGCATGGAGGCAACCAGCCTGTGGCACTGCTGAGGTGTTATGGAGGCCCAGGATGCTTCGATAGCGGCCTTAAGCTCATCCAGAGTGTTGGGTCTTGCGTCTCTCAACTTTCTCTTCCCAATATCCCACAGATTCTCTATGGGGTTCAGGTCAGGAGAGTTGGCAGGCCAATTGAGCACAGTAATACCATGGTCAGTAAACCATTTACCAGTGGTTTTGGCACTGTGAGAAGGTGCCAGGTCGTGCTGAAAAATGAAATCTTCATCTCCATAAAGCTTTTCAGCAGATGGAAGCATGAAGTGCTCCAAAATCTCCTGATAGCTAGCTGCATTGACCCTGCCCTTGATAAAACACAGTGGACCAACACCAGCAGCTGACATGGCACCCCAGACCATCACTGACTGTGGGTACTTGACACTGGACTTCAGGCATTTTGGCATTTCCCTCTCCCCAGTCTTCCTCCAGACTCTGGCACCTTGATTTCCGAATGACATGCAAAATTTGCTTTCATCCGAAAAAAGTACTTTGGACCACTGAGCAACAGTCCAGTGCTGCTTCTCTGTAGCCCAGGTCAGGCGCTTCTGCCGCTGTTTCTGGTTCAAAAGTGGTTTGACCTGGGGAATGCGGCACCTGTAGCCCATTTCCTGCACACGCCTGTTCACGGTGGCTCTGGATGTTTCTACTCCAGACTCAGTCCACTGCTTCCGCAGGTCCTCCAAGGTCTGGAATCGGTCCTTCTCCACAATCTTCTTCAGGGTCCGGTCACCTCTTCTCGTTGTGCAGCGTTTTCTGCCACACTTTTTCCTTCCCACAGACTTCCCACTGAGGTGCCTTGATACAGAACTCTGGGAACAGCCTATTCGTTCAGAAATTTCTTTCTGTGTCTTACCCTCTTGCTTGAGGGTGTCAATGATGGCCTTCTGGACAGCAGTCAGGTCAGCAGTCTTACCCATGATTGCGGTTTTGAGTAATGAACCAGGCTGGGAGTTCCTAAAAGCCTCAGGAATCTTTTGCAGGTGTTTAGAGTTAATTAGTTGATTCAGATGATTAGGTTAATAGCTCGTTTAGAGAACCTTTTCATGATATGCTAATTTTTTGAGATAGGAATTTTGGGTTGTCATGAGCTGTATGCCAAAATCATCAATATTAAAACAAGAAAAGGCTTGAACTACTTCAGTTGTGTGTAATGAATCTAAAATATATGAAAGTCTAATGTTTATCAGTACATTACAGAAAATAATGAACTTTATCACAATATGCTAATTATTTGAGAAGGACCTGTATATATACACAAACACATGAATATATATATATTCATGTGTTTATAAATATATGTGTGTGCATACATATATATATAAATACTGTATATATGTGTGTGTGTGTATACATATATATAAATACTGTATATATGTGTGTTTGTGTGTGTATATATATATATATATATATATATATATATATATATATATATATATTGTGTTAATATTCATTTTTAACCCACTGGTGCTGATATTAGGAAGAAATAAGCCTTCTTCCTCTAATCACACCAGCTTCTCTCCCAGATTCTCCACCTCTGAGCTGGTGAATCTGGAAGGGAGATATTTCAGTGGAAGAGCCGTGAGATCTTCAGATCTCAGTTTATTAACCTGGCTGTTTTGTGACAAAACGGTCATGTGCTGTGATGAGAAGCGGAGAACATGTTCTCTGCTCCTGATCTCAGTTTATTAAACTGGCAATGCTCTGAGATAAGCGGTGATCATCATGATCTCGGCTTATCACAGTTTAATAAACGTACACCTGTGTTCGAAGCTTTTTGCTTAAATGATCCTCTAGCTAAAGGTCAAATCTCCTCTCTTTATTCCCAATTGCTTAATAACCCTAACTCAAACAGACCAACATACACTCAAAAATAGGAAGAGGACCTGGGACGAACATTTAATGACTCAGAGTGGTCAAATATTTGTCTCTCAACTAAAACTTCTTCTCCCAATTAGGGATGAGCTCGGTGTTCGAGTCGAACATACGTTCGACTCGAACATCGGCTGTTCGATCGTTCGCCGAACAACGAACGATTTGGGCCGTTCGTGCCTAATTCGCGGCCCACAATGCACTACACCATCGCAGTGTCATCCAGGCACTGTGATTGGCCAAGCATGCACTGTGACCCCGCATGCTTGGCCAATCACAGCGCCGGCAGCGAGGAGAGCAATGATTGGCCACAGGCAGGATGCCTGTGACCAATTATTGCTGAGGGTGTTTAGTACACGCCCCACACTATAAAAGGCCGCCAGCACGGCGGCCTAGTGTAGTGTGTTCCGGAGCAGGGAAAGAGAAGCATAGGCAGGGACAGTGACATTTTTTTTTCTTGCTTAACCTGGATTCCTTTAGTTTAGGGAAAGAGAAGGATAGGTGGGGGCGTGTCCGGACGCGAAGCTGAGAAGACGTGTTGGTACTGTGCTCCACATATCCAGAAACAATCCTTCCCCATCCTTTTATTATTTTAACCCAGAGACACTTCCAACTACCTATATCCACCCATGGACACGTACTGAGGCAGTGCCTGTCGATATTGCGGAGGTAATCCGGCTATTACTGCATTTAGCCTGCATCTGGCTCCACACTGCTGAGGCCCGCCGCCATCTTGAGGCCTGTGAAGCCTCATATGCCCCTGAGCCAGCGTGACGTGTATACCGGTGGGATTGCACTCTCCAGGCTTGTCCAACAGCCGCTGCATGCACGGAGGACACTGGGCAGCGACACAGCGGGAGCGATCACCGGAGGACTGCTCCTACATCCTGGGTGGGAACCGGCGCCATATTGCGGCCTGCTGACCCGGCTGAAGCCGCCCCCTCAGGTACTGTGACTCCCTGGCCCCTCCACCGTCCCTCGCCCTCACCCCCGAGCTCATCCCTGTGCTGCCACCTCCATCATACCTGCTGGGAACTGTCCCCTATCCGGTGTAGCGAATCCGCGGCCCGAGCGGAGTGGAGCTCCTGCGCCACTCTCAGGAAAGTCCCCGGCTTCGGCCTACTCCCGGAACGCGGTGGCCATCTTGCTACACCCAGGAGCTTAAAACTCCTCACAATCCCAGCTCTTCTGCTGCCCAGCTCCAAATTATTTTACAACACAGTGGCCTGCTCTTAAATCCCCTCCCCACGGTCATTGCAGAGGTGCCCTTCTCAATAGGCAAGTGACCATAGCAAGAGGTCGGCGGACATTTTGCTACACCCTGAAACTTTTTCACAGCCTCTTTACCTCTCCCCAATTTAACCTCCACAACTCCCTTGGTATATGGGTGACTTATTTCAAAAGGCCATTCCCCCTGCTTCATTTGCGCCACCTACACGACCCCTCCGGGGCAGCTAGCCTACGCATGGCGCTAAAAGGAAGCGCTTGAACTGACCTCCGTCTAGCTATCGGCCTCACAGCAACAAGCAATGCCATCCAAAGGCTCTTCCTCCCGCTCAAAATTAGGTAAACGTTCTGCAAAACTGCATCAAACCAGTGTGGGGACCATTAAAAAATTCCTAGCCGCGGAACGAGAAAGCCCCAGCTCTAGGTTCAACAAAACCAGAGCCTCAAGATCGCTTATCTCTCCAGCCTCTCACGCCGCCTCTGCCCGCGAGAGTTCGCCAGCCTCTTCTTGCGGCTCGGAAATAATGGAGGAGCCCGGGTCCCCAACGGGTTCTGATATGTCTTCCTTAATGAATGAACTTAAAAAGGAGATGGCGGGTATGTTTCACAGTATGGAAAAATCCATCAAAAAGGAGATTTCCGCGGTCAGAGCGGATGTGGCGCACTTACTCGTCAGAATAGAGGAAACAGAACAGCGTCAAGACTCACATGAGGTTGCTATCAAAGAATTGCAGGAAACCGTCACTCAATTAGCATATGCAAATAGGGCCTCACTATACAAACTCGAAGATCTCGAGAATCGCAACCGCAGAAATAATTTGCGTATACGCGGACTGCCAGAAGCAACCAGGGATAATGACCTAGAACCCGAGGTCCGAGGTATCCTTAATACTATACTGGGTAATCCTGCTACGGATCCTCTGCGATTCGACAGAGTGCACCGCGCTCTGAGACCCCGCAATTTCTCGTCTGACCAACCTAGAGATGTGATTTGCCGTCTCCATTATTTCGAAGACAAAAACGCCATCATGACCAAAATGCGGAACACCCCTAACATTGACTTTGACGGTGCTATTCTTAACATCTTTCCGGATCTTTCTAAGGAGACTCTTGATCGCCGTCGGGCGTTGAAGCCCCTCTTGGAGCAACTAAGGGGTGATGGAACTAACTACCGATGGGGTTTTCCCGCATGCTTAATTGCTACTAAGAATGGCCGCTCCTCCACATTGCGGTTCCATGAGGATCTTCCCACCTTTCTTCAGGACCTAAACTTACCGCGCGTGGAGCTGCCAGGCTGGCAGAACCCCATACCCATTTTCTCTGCTCCCCAATCCTCCCAGTGGCGGAAAACCCCAGCCAAGCAAAGGCGTGCTCCTACTCCATGTTCATCTCAGAAGAATGGTTGAGGTCCTCTCCTGAATACAATCATCCCTCTTGATAGCTCTCCTCCTTATCTGGATGACAATCTGCACTTCAATTTCAATTACTTCTCTCCCATACAAAAAGTTTGTCCTACCTTGCTAAATTCTCTTAGATATACTCCTAGAGAACCGTTATTATGTTCACATTAGGTCTGTTAGTTACTCTGATGTTTGGAGAGTGTTACATCCATGTTCTGACCATTGCTTGTCTATTACAAATGTTAATTTCCCTTTTTTATTTTTTTTATTTTATAGGCCGATAGCTGACGGAGCTTAATGCTCCAATTGATGCCCTCACAAGGGCGTTTGCTCCCTGCCCCTATTCTCTTGGGGTTGATGGGAGTTGGTAGTCTTTACTTTCTCCTTGTTAATTCCCTTTGGGAAACCTTTTTGACTGCCTGCTCCCCTCATCCCCACTGGGAACACCGCAGATTTCTGCGTGACTATTCTTGCAATCCCATTCGTTCTTCCGATTGTTCTAAGGTTTTTCATAAGTTTTTCTCCTTTTTCTTTTCCTCTTCTCCTACCCTTCTGGATTCTCCTTGCCCCCCTCCTTTTGTCCCTCTCCCTCTTCCCCCTCTGTATTACTGGCATACATGGTTATATAAAGTAGTGTTCTGCCTCCCGCTGATGACATGGCTAACTTAAAGCTCCTTTCTTATAATGTAAGAGGCCTCAGTGTGCCCGCAAAGAGACATCAAGTGTTGCGAGAATTAAGGAGCTCCGCATGTTCTATTGCTTTCCTTCAGGAAACCTATTTGACTCATACTACCTCGGTGAAATTATACTCGCAACACTTTCCTCAATGGTACTATAGTCTATCAGACACTAACAAGGCCAAAGGGGTGGCCATTGGAATTAGCAGAGGTACGTCATTTCGTTTTACTGACATGTTAGCGGACGATCATGGTCGCTTTCTTTTTGTTAAAGGTTATATTGGCAATACTCGCTGTACCCTAGCCAATGTTTATTGTCCCAATCGAAATCAGCCTACTTATCTCACTCAAACCCTCACAAAACTTTCACAATTCACTGAGGGAATGTTAGTCCTTGCGGGGGACATAAATATGCCTTTAGATCCCACTATAGATACTTCCCATGGCCGTTCTAGTATCCCATTTAAAAGATTAGCACAAGTGAAAAAAAAACTACTAGATCTACAACTTATGGATGCTTGGCGTCTCCTGCACCCTAAAGGACGAGACTACTCCCACTTTTCAAAAACCCACAACTCATACTCCAGAATAGACAACATTTTCCTAGACCACTTCCACCTTCCCCTCCTGAGCTCAGCTGACATAGGGAAGGCTACCCTCTCTGATCATGCACCTGTTTCTGTCTGCTTGACCGTGCCCGATTTACCTCCTCGCCCCAATAGCTGGAAGCTTAATGACTCTCTCATCACTAACTCAACAGAGGTTTCCATCCTCTCTACTACTTTATCCCAATACTTTATAGAAAACTCCGCCTCAGACACCTCCCCTTCTGTTCTATGGGAGGCACACAAGGCCTTAATGAGAGGTAGTCTTATTGAATTGGGTGCAAGGAGAAAGAGAGAACATGGTCAACAGCTTAAACAGGTCCTGCAACAAATTGCTGAATTAGATAAAAAACACAAACTTTCGTTGCACGCCTCACACCTCGAAGCGCTCACCCTTGAAAGAGAAGAACTTAAAACTCTCCTCGCCCTAGAAACTAAGCGGAAATTTCACTACGTATCTCAGAAAGTATATGAATGGGGTAACAAACCTGGTAAACAATTGGCTAGATCCCTTATGGCAAAAAAAACTTCATCCTTTATACCCAAAATCAAATTGCCATCAGGAGACCTAGTGCACACTACCCCGCAAATTTCAAAGGCCTTCAGGGAATTTTACGCTGATTTATACAATGTGGAGGGAGGTTTGGCTTCTCTATCACTACCAGAAAAACGTAAGCGTATCCTCAAATATCTTAAGGACGCCAGCCTCCCAAAACTGTCAAAATCGGCCCTTAATGACCTAGAAGCAGATTTCTCAGTAGAAGAATTCCAATGCGCGCTAAAATCCTCTCCTTCCGGCAAGGCTCCTGGCCCAGACGGTTTCACCCTTTTATATTATAAGACCTTCAGTGACATTTTACTCCCCCATCTCACAACTTATGCAAATTCAATTTCCCACAAATCTGGCCTCCGTCCGGAATCCCTATCTGCCCACATCACCGTTATTCCCAAACCTGACAAGGACCCCACACTATGCGGTAGCTATAGGCCCATATCTCTCCTAAACGTCGACACCAAATTGTATGCCAAGGTAATGGCAAATAGACTGCTCCCCCTTCTTCCTAAGTGGGTCTCAGCTGACCAAACTGGGTTCATTCCTAATAGAGAGGCCAGAGATAACTCTCTCCGCACTCTGTCCTTGATCCACCATGTCCGCAGGTGCTCCCAGTCCACCCTCCTTCTCTCTACTGATGCGGAGAAAGCGTTTGATAGGGTGGACTGGGACTACCTTAAAACTACCCTTAGGTACTTTGGCCTTGGCCCCAAAATGTTCCATCGTATTTCCTCTCTCTACTCTAACCCTACCGCGCAAATACGTATAAACGGCTCCTTGAGCGACCCCTTCACTTTACATAACGGAACCAGACAGGGCTGCCCTCTATCTCCTCTCTTATTTGCCATTTCCCTTGAACCCTTCCTAGCTACCATTAGACACAATAGGAATATTCATGGCATCCAAGTCGGTGATAGGCTTCATAAATATGCAGCATACGCTGACGATATTTTGTTTTACATTCAACAACCGCGCATTTCCCTGCCGAATTTAATGTCCGAATTCTCCACCTTCCAAACCTTATCTAACTTCAAAATCAATCTAGCTAAGTCTGAAATTTTAAACATCACAGTACCCCAATCAATAGCTGATCAATTGAAACCCTTATTCCCCTTTCGATGGGAATCCTCACAAATGAAATATCTAGGCATATACCTTACCCCTCGCCTACATTCCCTTTTTAGGCATAATTACATCCCTCTCCTTAATAATATCAGAGCAGATCTCAGGAAATGGTCTTCCCTCTCACACTCATGGCTAGGCAAGGTTAATATAATCAAGATGAACATACTCCCCCGCATCCTCTTCATTCTTCAAATGATCCCCTTGCAGGTCCCCATAGGCTTCTTTACTCTTCTGCAGACCATAGTCGCTCGCTTTGTTTGGAGGGACGGTCACCCCAGGATCTCTCGGGAAGTTCTCTACAGGGCCAAGTGTTCTGGGGGGCTGTCCCTTCCTAATTTTAAAGCCTATTATAATGCTATTATTCTGTCACGTATAGCAGACTGGAAGTATGCCATTGCTTCTAAACTTTGGGTATAATTGGAATATTCCTTAAGTGATTCAGATCTCTCCACGGCCCCGTGGATCCCACGCCCTTCTAGAAACCTCTCGCACAACACATCGCCTCTCACCACGTCCTCATTGGACGTTTGGGATGGTCTCCATAGAAAATTTGCGTGGTCTTATGACTCCCCACTAACCCCCCTGCTACATTATAAATACTTTATGCCAGGCTTCTTTGACCCAGGATTTAAATCCTGGTCGCCCAGTGGCCCTCTCCAGCTATATCATGTACTATCCTCCAACACCCTTAAACCTTTGCCAGAAATTTTGGGGCATAAACCAATTACATTTATGGACACATGGAGATATAATCAACTGAAATGCTTCCTTCAAACTCTCCCCCAACCATTACGGGGCATCCAAGACCTAAATGGTATTGAACAGCTTTTTCTCCATAAGGACCCGCCTATACACAGCATCTCCCAGTTCTACAAAGCGCTCATAAATTTGCAGAGTCCTGCGTACCCAAACTACCTGCCCAGATGGGAGACTGATCTGGATGCTACTATCACAGACAAGACTAAAGACAAAATTCTCCAACTTACCCATGTCTCCTCTCTGGCTTCTTCCATGGCTGAGTCTAACTTTAAACTTCTTACTAGATGGCACCACACGCCTGTTAAACTTCACCGCATGTTCCCTGTTAACTCCCCGCTATGCTGGAGGAATTGTGGTCAAAATGCCACTCATGCCCACATATGGTGGTTTTGCCCCCTTATTCGCCCTTACTGGACTGAAGTACTAGACCTGATTCACCAAGTCACCACAGTTAGATTACCTATGGATCCGTGGATAGTCCTCTTTCACGCTACCTCGATGTCCATAGGAAGATATAAACGTACACTCACGCCACATCTCCTCAATACTGCTAAAGCTCTCATACCTACCCTCTGGGGCCAACCCACAACTCCATCCATAAAGACCTGGATACAAAAAGTTTCAGAAGTATGTCTCATGGAGGAACTCACCCACATTGCGAGAGACACTACTAAACAGCATAACCTAACCTGGGCACCCTGGTCCTCCTTCCTCTCCACCCAATACTACAAAGACATCATCTCTTCCCCTTGAGCTGCCCAAGCTTCTTACATAGCTTAACCGCTATTCCTGGTACCGTTTTTGTTACATTTATATTGGCTGTGGAGGCACTAACCTCCCCCTAAGATCTTCCTACTGTAAACGTATTTGATATTTGCTCATTGCTACTGCCAAGTATGCCAGCCTCCCCTCTCCCCTTCCTGCTCCCCCCTCCCTTGCCCCCTCTCTCCTAGCCCCCCCTTTTTTTCACCTTTTTTCTTTTCTTCCTCCTTTTTCCTCCTCTCTTCTATATTTGTTAATTGACTTGTTGTTTATTTCATTGTACTTGGGTTACTCAAGATGTTTTCATTCTACAACGGGTTGACTCTCCTTTGTTTTCTAACCTGAAGTACCATTTTCTTTGTATCTGTTTCTATTGTTGTATCTACATAGCTTCTCAATAAAAAATATATTAAACAAAAAAAAGAGAAGGATAGGTAGGGAGAGTGTCAGTCTGTTTTACTGTGCTAAACCTTGTTTGTAGGGACAGGGAAGGACAGTGAGGGAAATTCTCATTGTGCTATACTGTGCTAAAGCACTCCTCATCAACCATCTTTAAAAAAAATTTTTTATAGGGACAGAAAACTATAGGTAGGGAGAGTGTCAGTGTGTTTTACTGTGCTAAACCTTGTTTGTAGGGACAGGGAAGGACAGTGAGGGAAATTCTCATTGTGCTATACTGTGCTAAAGCATTCCTCATCAACCATCTTTAAAAAAAAATTTTTATAGGGACAGAAAACTATAGGTAGGGAGAGTGTCAGTGTGTTTTACTGTGCTAAACCTTGTTTGTAGGGACAGGGAAGGACAGTGAGGGAAATTCTCATTGTGCTATACTGTGCTAAAGCATTCCTCATCAACCATCTTTAAAAAAAAAAAAAATTATAGGGACAGAAAACTATAGGTAGGGAGAGTGTCAGTGTGTTTTACTGTGCTAAACCTTGTTTGTAGGGACAGGGAAGGACAGTGAGGGAAATTCTCATTGTGCTATACTGTGCTAAAGCATTCCTCATCAACCATCTTTAAAAAAACATTTTTTATAGGGACAGAAAACTATAGGTAGGGAGAGTGTCAGTGTGTTTTACTGTGCTAAACCTTGTTTGTAGGGACAGGGAAGGACAGTGAGGGAAATTCTCATTGTGCTATACTGTGCTAAAGCATTCCTCATCAACCATCTTTAAAAAAAAAAATTTATAGGGACAGAAAACTATAGGTAGGGAGAGTGTCAGTGTGTTTTACTGTGCTAAACCTTGTTTGTAGGGACAGGGAAGGACAGTGAGGGAAATTCTCATTGTGCTATACTGTGCTAAAGCATTCCTCATCAACCATCTTTAAAAAAAAAAAAATTATAGGGACAGAAAACTATAGGTAGGGAGAGTGTCAGTGTGTTTTACTGTGCTAAACCTTGTTTGTAGGGACAGGGAAGGACAGTGAGGGAAATTCTCATTGTGCTATACTGTGCTAAAGCATTCCTCATCAACCATCTTTAAAAAAAAAAATTTTTATAGGGACAGAAAACTATAGGTAGGGAGAGTGTCAGTGTGTTTTACTGTGCTAAACCTTGTTTGTAGGGACAGGGAAGGACAGTGAGGGAAATTCTCATTGTGCTATACTGTGCTAAAGCATTCCTCATCAACCATCTTTAAAAAAACATTTTTTATAGGGACAGAAAACTATAGGTAGGGAGAGTGTCAGTGTGTTTTACTGTGCTAAACCTTGTTTGTAGGGACAGGGAAGGACAGTGAGGGAAATTCTCATTGTGCTATACTGTGCTAAAGCATTCCTCATCAACCATCTTTAAAAAAAAATTTTTTATAGGGACAGAAAACTATAGGTAGGGAGAGTGTCAGTGTGTTTTACTGTGCTAAACCTTGTTTGTAGGGACAGGGAAGGACAGTGAGGGAAATTCTCATTGTGCTATACTGTGCTAAAGCATTCCTCATCAACCATCTTTAAAAAAACATTTTTTATAGGGACAGAAAACTATAGGTAGGGAGAGTGTCAGTGTGTTTTACTGTGCTAAACCTTGTTTGTAGGGACAGGGAAGGACAGTGAGGGAAATTATCATTGTGCTATACTGTGCTAAAGCATTCCTCATCAACCATCTTTAAAAAAATTTTTTTTATAGGGACAGAAAACTATAGGTAGGGAGAGTGTCAGTGTGTTTTACTGTGCTAAACCTTGTTTGTAGGGACAGGGAAGGACAGTGAGGGAAATTCTCATTGTGCTATACTGTGCTAAAGCATTCCTCATCAACCATCTTTAAAAAAACATTTTTTATAGGGACAGAAAACTATAGGTAGGGAGAGTGTCAGTGTGTTTTACTGTGCTAAACCTTGTTTGTAGGGACAGGGAAGGACAGTGAGGGAAATTCTCATTGTGCTATACTGTGCTAAAGCATTCCTCATCAACCATCTTTAAAAAAACATTTTTTATAGGGACAGAAAACTATAGGTAGGGAGAGTTTTAGTGTGTTTTACGGTGCTAAACCTTGTTTGTAGGGACAGGGAAGGACAGTGAGGGAAATTCTCATTGTGCTATACTGTGCTAAAGCATTCCTCATCAACCATCTTTAAAAAAAAAAAAATATAGGGACAGAAAACTATAGGTAGGGAGAGTGTCAGTGTGTTTTACTGTGCTAAACCTTGTTTGTAGGGACAGGGAAGGACAGTGAGGGAAATTCTCATTGTGCTATACTGTGCTAAAGCATTCCTCATCAACCATCTTTAAAAAAAAAAAATTATAGGGACAGAAAACTATAGGTAGGGAGAGTGTCAGTGTGTTTTACTGTGCTAAACCTTGTTTGTAGGGACAGGGAAGGACAGTGAGGGAAATTCTCATTGTGCTATACTGTGCTAAAGCATTCCTCATCAACCATCTTTAAAAAAAATATTTTTTATAGGGACAGAAAACTATAGGTAGGGAGAGTGTCAGTGTGTTTTACTGTGCTAAACCTTGTTTGTAGGGACAGGGAAGGACAGTGAGGGAAATTCTCATTGTGCTATACTGTGCTAAAGCATTCCTCATCAACCATCTTTAAAAAAAATTTTTTTTATAGGGACAGAAAACTATAGGTAGGGAGAGTGTCAGTGTGTTTTACTGTGCTAAACCTTGTTTGTAGGGACAGGGAAGGACAGTGAGGGAAATTCTCATTGTGCTATACTGTGCTAAAGCATTCCTCATCAACCATCTTTAAAAAAATTTTTTTTTATAGGGACAGAAAACTATAGGTAGGGAGAGTGTCAGTGTGTTTTACTGTGCTAAACCTTGTTTGTAGGGACAGGGAAGGACAGTGAGGGAAATTCTCATTGTGCTATACTGTGCTAAAGCATTCCTCATCAACCATCTTTAAAAAAAATTTTTTTTATAGGGACAGAAAACTATAGGTAGGGAGAGTGTCAGTGTGTTTTACTGTGCTAAACCTTGTTTGTAGGGACAGGGAAGGACAGTGAGGGAAATTCTCATTGTGCTATACTGTGCTAAAGCATTCCTCATCAACCATCTTTAAAAAAACATTTTTTATAGGGACAGAAAACTATAGGTAGGGAGAGTGTCAGTGTGTTTTACTGTGCTAAACCTTGTTTGTAGGGACAGGGAAGGACAGTGAGGGAAATTCTCATTGTGCTATACTGTGCTAAAGCATTCCTCATCAACCATCTTTAAAAAAACATTTTTTATAGGGACAGAAAACTATAGGTAGGGAGAGTGTCAGTGTGTTTTACTGTGCTGAACCTTGTTTGTAGGGACAGGGAAGGACAGTGAGGGAAATTCTCATTGTGCTATACTGTGCTAAAGCATTCCTCATCAACCATCTTTAAAAAAAAAAAAATTATAGGGACAGAAAACTATAGGTAGGGAGAGTGTCAGTGTGTTTTACTGTGCTAAACCTTGTTTGTAGGGACAGGGAAGGACAGTGAGGGAAATTCTCATTGTGCTATACTGTGCTAAAGCATTCCTCATCAACCATCTTTAAAAAAAAAATTTTTTATAGGGACAGAAAACTATAGGTAGGGAGAGTGTCAGTGTGTTTTACTGTGCTAAACCTTGTTTGTAGGGACAGGGAAGGACAGTGAGGGAAATTCTCATTGTGCTATACTGTGCTAAAGCATTCCTCATCAACCATCTTTAAAAAAAAATTTTTTTATAGGGACAGAAAACTATAGGTAGGGAGAGTGTCAGTGTGTTTTACTGTGCTAAACCTTGTTTGTAGGGACAGGGAAGGACAGTGAGGGAAATTCTCATTGTGCTATACTGTGCTAAAGCATTCCTCATCAACCATCTTTAAAAAAAATGTTTTTATAGGGACAGAAAACTATAGGTAGGGAGAGTGTCAGTGTGTTTTACTGTGCTAAACCTTGTTTGTAGGGACAGGGAAGGACAGTGAGGGAAATTCTCATTGTGCTATACTGTGCTAAAGCATTCCTCATCAACCATCTTTAAAAAAAAATTTTTTATAGGGACAGAAAACTATAGGTAGGGAGAGTGTCAGTGTGTTTTACTGTGCTAAACCTTGTTTGTAGGGACAGGGAAGGACAGTGAGGGAAATTCTCATTGTGCTATACTGTGCTAAAGCATTCCTCATCAACCATCTTTAAAAAAACATTTTTTATAGGGACAGGAAACTATAGGTAGGGAGAGTGTCAGTGTGTTTTACTGTGCTAAACCTTGTTTGTAGGGACAGGGAAGGACAGTGAGGGAAATTCTCATTGTGCTATACTGTGCTAAAGCATTCCTCATCAACCATCTTTAAAAAAACATTTTTTATAGGGACAGAAAACTATAGGTAGGGAGAGTGTCAGTGTGTTTTACTGTGCTAAACCTTGTTTGTAGGGACAGGGAAGGACAGTGAGGGAAATTCTCATTGTGCTATACTGTGCTAAAGCATTCCTCATCAACCATCTTTAAAAAAAATTTTTTTATAGGGACAGAAAACTATAGGTAGGGAGAGTGTCAGTGTGTTTTACTGTGCTAAACCTTGTTTGTAGGGACAGGGAAGGACAGTGAGGGAAATTCTCATTGTGCTATACTGTGCTAAAGCATTCCTCATCAACCATCTTTAAAAAAACATTTTTTATAGGGACAGAAAACTATAGGTAGGGAGAGTGTCAGTGTGTTTTACTGTGCTAAACCTTGTTTGTAGGGACAGGGAAGGACAGTGAGGGAAATTCTCATTGTGCTATACTGTGCTAAAGCATTCTTCATCAACCATCTTTAAAAAAACATTTTTTATAGGGACAGAAAACTATAGGTAGGGAGAGTGTCAGTGTGTTTTACGGTGCTAAACCTTGTTTGTAGGGACAGGGAAGGACAGTGAGGGAAATTCTCATTGTGCTATACTGTGCTAAAGCATTCCTCATCAACCATCTTTAAAAAAAAAAAAATATAGGGACAGAAAACTATAGGTAGGGAGAGTGTCAGTGTGTTTTACTGTGCTAAACCTTGTTTGTAGGGACAGGGAAGGACAGTGAGGGAAATTCTCATTGTGCTATACTGTGCTAAAGCATTCCTCATCAACCATCTTTAAAAAAAAAAAAATTATAGGGACAGAAAACTATAGGTAGGGAGAGTGTCAGTGTGTTTTACTGTGCTAAACCTTGTTTGTAGGGACAGGGAAGGACAGTGAGGGAAATTCTCATTGTGCTATACTGTGCTAAAGCATTCCTCATCAACCATCTTTAAAAAAAAAAATTTTTATAGGGACAGAAAACTATAGGTAGGGAGAGTGTCAGTGTGTTTTACTGTGCTAAACCTTGTTTGTAGGGACAGGGAAGGACAGTGAGGGAAATTCTCATTGTGCTATACTGTGCTAAAGCATTCCTCATCAACCATCTTTAAAAAAAATTTTTTTTATAGGGACAGAAAACTATAGGTAGGGAGAGTGTCAGTGTGTTTTACTGTGCTAAACCTTGTTTGTAGGGACAGGGAAGGACAGTGAGGGAAATTCTCATTGTGCTATACTGTGCTAAAGCATTCCTCATCAACCATCTTTAAAAAAACATTTTTTATAGGGACAGAAAACTATAGGTAGGGAGAGTGTCAGTGTGTTTTACTGTGCTAAACCTTGTTTGTAGGGACAGGGAAGGACAGTGAGGGAAATTCTCATTGTGCTATACTGTGCTAAAGCATTCCTCATCAACCATCTTTAAAAAAACATTTTTTATAGGGACAGAAAACTATAGGTAGGGAGAGTGTCAGTGTGTTTTACTGTGCTGAACCTTGTTTGTAGGGACAGGGAAGGACAGTGAGGGAAATTCTCATTGTGCTATACTGTGCTAAAGCATTCCTCATCAACCATCTTTAAAAAAAAAAAAATTATAGGGACAGAAAACTATAGGTAGGGAGAGTGTCAGTGTGTTTTACTGTGCTAAACCTTGTTTGTAGGGACAGGGAAGGACAGTGAGGGAAATTCTCATTGTGCTATACTGTGCTAAAGCATTCCTCATCAACCATCTTTAAAAAAAAATTTTTTTATAGGGACAGAAAACTATAGGTAGGGAGAGTGTCAGTGTGTTTTACTGTGCTAAACCTTGTTTGTAGGGACAGGGAAGGACAGTGAGGGAAATTCTCATTGTGCTATACTGTGCTAAAGCATTCCTCATCAACCATCTTTAAAAAAAAAATTTTTTATAGGGACAGAAAACTATAGGTAGGGAGAGTGTCAGTGTGTTTTACTGTGCTAAACCTTGTTTGTAGGGACAGGGAAGGACAGTGAGGGAAATTCTCATTGTGCTATACTGTGCTAAAGCATTCCTCATCAACCATCTTTAAAAAAAATGTTTTTATAGGGACAGAAAACTATAGGTAGGGAGAGTGTCAGTGTGTTTTACTGTGCTAAACCTTGTTTGTAGGGACAGGGAAGGACAGTGAGGGAAATTCTCATTGTGCTATACTGTGCTAAAGCATTCCTCATCAACCATCTTTAAAAAAAAAATTTTTATAGGGACAGAAAACTATAGGTAGGGAGAGTGTCAGTGTGTTTTACTGTGCTAAACCTTGTTTGTAGGGACAGGGAAGGACAGTGAGGGAAATTCTCATTGTGCTATACTGTGCTAAAGCATTCCTCATCAACCATCTTTAAAAAAACATTTTTTATAGGGACAGAAAACTATAGGTAGGGAGAGTGTCAGTGTGTTTTACTGTGCTAAACCTTGTTTGTAGGGACAGGGAAGGACAGTGAGGGAAATTCTCATTGTGCTATACTGTGCTAAAGCATTCCTCATCAACCATCTTTAAAAAAACATTTTTTATAGGGACAGAAAACTATAGGTAGGGAGAGTGTCAGTGTGTTTTACTGTGCTAAACCTTGTTTGTAGGGACAGGGAAGGACAGTGAGGGAAATTCTCATTGTGCTATACTGTGCTAAAGCATTCCTCATCAACCATCTTTAAAAAAAAAATTTTTATAGGGACAGAAAACTATAGGTAGGGAGAGTGTCAGTGTGTTTTACTGTGCTAAACCTTGTTTGTAGGGACAGGGAAGGACAGTGAGGGAAATTCTCATTGTGCTATACTGTGCTAAAGCATTCCTCATCAACCATCTTTAAAAAAACATTTTTTATAGGGACAGAAAACTATAGGTAGGGAGAGTGTCAGTGTGTTTTACTGTGCTAAACCTTGTTTGTAGGGACAGGGAAGGACAGTGAGGGAAATTCTCATTGTGCTATACTGTGCTAAAGCATTCCTCATCAACCATCTTTAAAAAAACATTTTTTATAGGGACAGAAAACTATAGGTAGGGAGAGTGTCAGTGTGTTTTACGGTGCTAAACCTTGTTTGTAGGGACAGGGAAGGACAGTGAGGGAAATTCTCATTGTGCTATACTGTGCTAAAGCATTCCTCATCAACCATCTTTAAAAAAAAAAAATATAGGGACAGAAAACTATAGGTAGGGAGAGTGTCAGTGTGTTTTACTGTGCTAAACCTTGTTTGTAGGGACAGGGAAGGACAGTGAGGGAAATTCTCATTGTGCTATACTGTGCTAAAGCATTCCTCATCAACCATCTTTAAAAAAAAAAAATGTATAGGGACAGAAAACTATAGGTAGGGAGAGTGTCAGTGTGTTTTACTGTGCTAAACCTTGTTTGTAGGGACAGGGAAGGACAGTGAGGGAAATTCTCATTGTGCTATACTGTGCTAAAGCATTCCTCATCAACCATCTTTGAAATCCTTGTTTTTTGGACAGTCAGGGAAATTGTCATTGTGCTATTCTGTGCGAAAGCAATCATCCTCAACCATATTTAGAAATCCTTAAGTAAAGGGACAGAGAAGGACACCTGAAGGTAGCCCTTATTGCTTTTTTTCCCATCTCCCTGCAGGCCATCCATTAGAATGTCTGGAAGGCAAACAAGGAGAGGCAGACAGTCAGGAGGCAATAAAAGAGGGCAAGCAGGCTCTGTGTCTGGGGGCAACAGTGCTGGTCGTGGACGCGGTGCATTGTCATCAGCACATGGCCATGGGACACGCTTGTCCTTCTTTTCGGCAGCTGGACATGTTGAGCCACATCATGCCGAAGACTTGGTAGAGTGGATGACCAAGCCCTCCTCCTCCTCCTCATCCTCTCTCACCCAGGCTCAGGGTACTGGCAAAGCAGCTGCCAAATCGTCCTCTTCCCTGGTATCAATGTCAGACTCATCATCAGTCACTCCTTCCCTAGACCCACCATGTCCTCCTCCTGAGGAGTCCCCCGAACTGTTTGAGCACAGTGTTGGGTACATGCTCCAGGAGGATGCCCAGCGTTTCGAAGGGTCTGATGATGAAACCCAGCTAGAGGAAGGCAGTAGCGTGAGAGCAGACAGAGGGGATGCTCAAGAAGGACACCAATCTGGCAGTCATGTTCCAGCAGCTGCAGCATACTGCCAGATTGGCTCCAGTGATGACGAGGGAGGGGATGATGAGGTCACTGACTCCACGTGGGTGCCTAATAGGAGAGAGGAGGAGGAGGAGGATGAGGAGGAGGCACATCTCCAACGAGGCAGGATGCCCTTTGGTGGCCAGCGTAAGGGCAGTACACCGACGGAATCACACCGCAGAGCTCCGCCTGTGCAGGGCGCTGCCTCTGCCCGTCATTCAAAAAGTTCTTTGGTGTGGGCCTTTTTTGAGGCTAGTGAATCAGATCGCACAGCTGCTGTTTGCAACATATGTCTCAAGCGTTTATCGCGTGGCCAAAACATCAGCCGCTTGGGTACCACATGCCTGACCAGACATATGTTGACCTGCCATGCAGCTCGTTGGCAAGCCTACCTCAAAGACCCACACCAAAGAACAAAGCGGACCTCTCCTTGCACCGCATCAGCTGGGATCTCCAACCCCACTATAACTTCAGTCCTCTCTGAAACATGCACTGAGAGGAATGAAGGTGTAGAATTAGGTGTGTCACAGCCAAGTACTTGCGGCCACTCTGCTAGCAGTACACCGACATCCGATTCTAGCAGGCAAATTTCCCTGCCCCAGCTGCTGGACCGTCGAAAGAAGTTCACTCCCAGCCATCCACATGCCCAGCGGTTGAATGCTAGCTTGGCTAAATTGCTAGCGCTTCAACTGCTGCCTTTTCAGTTGGTAGACTCGGCCCCCTTCCGTGAGTTTGTGCAATGTGTGGTTCCTCAGTGGCAGGTTCCCAAACGCCACTTTTTCTCACGGAAGGCTATTCCGGCTCTCTACCGGCATGTGGAAGGCAATGTCTTGGCCTCGCTGGACAGGGCGGTCAGCGGTAAGGTGCATATTACCGCTGACTCATGGTCCAGCAGGCATGGACAGGGACGTTACCTTTCTTTCACGGCCCATTGGGTCACTCTTTTGGCAGCTGGGAAGGATGCAGGACAAGGTGCAGTAGTGTTGGAGGTTGTTCCACCGCCACGCCTCCAAAATGCTACTACTGGTTGTGACACACCTCTCTCCTCCACCCCCTCCTCTTCTTCTTCCTCCATGGCCTCTTCCTGTGCTTTGTCCTCTGAACCAGCGGTGCCCCGTAGGCCTTCAAGGGGCTACGCAAGTACGCAGGCAAAAAGATGCCATGCCGTGCTTGCGCTGGTGTGTTTGGGGGACAGAAGCCACACTGGGGCAGAGGTCCTGTCTGCTCTGCAGGGCCAGGCCGAGAGGTGGTTGACGCCACGCCAGCTTAAGCCAGGAATGGTGGTTTGCGACAATGGCACCAACCTCCTCTCCGCCCTCCGACAGGGACAACTGACCCATGTGCCCTGTGTGGCTCACGTCCTTAACCTGGTGGTGCAGCGGTTCTTGGGCAGGTACCCGAGCTTACAGGATGTCCTGAGGCAGGCCAGGAAAGTCTGTGTGCATTTCCGCAGATCTTATAATGCCAGTGCTCGCCTGGCTGAGCTGCAAAAGGAGTTGAACCTGCCCAAGAACCGCCTTATATGTGACATGCCCACCAGGTGGAACTCAACGTTGGCCATGCTGCAGCGGCTGCACACGCAGCAGAGGGCCATCAATGAGTACCTGTGCGGCTACGGCACCAGGACAGGGTCAGGGGAGCTTGGTTTTTTTTCTCCACGCCAGTGGGGCATGATCAGGGATGCATGCACTGTCCTGGCACCATTTGAGGAGGCCACGAGGATGGTGAGCAGTGACAGTGCATGCATCAGTGACACTGTACCTCTTGTCCACCTGTTGGAGCACACGCTGCGTGGAATAATGGACAGGGCACTTGAGGCAGAACAGAGGCAGGAAGAGGAGGACTTCCTTGCCTCTCAAGGCCCCCTTTACCCAGACAGTGTTCCTTCTGTCCCACCCATCGCACAGGAAGAGGACGAGGAGGAGGAGGAGGAGGAGGATTGTGTCAGCATGGAGGTGGAGCCTGGTACTCAGCAGCATCAACAGCAGCAGTCTTTTAGGGATGATTTACAGTCCCAAGAAACCCGTGGACTTGTACGTGGCTGGGAGGAGGTGGCTGCGGATCATGTCGTCCTTAGTGACCCAGAGGACTCCGGACCGAATGCCTCAGCTAACCTACGCTGCATGGCCTCCCTGATCCTGCAAAGTCTGCGGAAGGATCCTCGTATTCTTTGGATCAAGGAGAGGGACCATTACTGGCTGGCCACTCTCCTTGATCCACGGTACAAGGGTAAGGTTGCGGGCCTTATGTTACCGTCGCAGAGGGAGCAGAGGATGAGACAACTCCGGGAGGCCTTGCAGAAAGGTCTGTGCAACGCGTTTCCAGAGACTGGGAGGTTACAAACTCCTGGTCCTGGACAACGAGTTGCTGAGGCTTCGGCCAGTCAAAGAAGGAGCGGTGGGGAAGGTGGCCGTCTGACCGATGCGTTCAGACAATTCTTTAGTCCGCAGCCCCAAAGTATGATCGGTTCCAGCAACCATCGCCAGCGTCTGATAAACATGGTGCAGGAATATCTAGGGGCAAGGTCAGACTTGGACACCTTCCCCACCGAAAATCCTCTGGCTTACTGGGTCTTGAGGATGGATCACTGGCCAGAGCTTGCACAGTATGCAATTGAGCTACTGGCCTGTCCTGCATCCAGCGTTCTTTCGGAACGCACATTCAGTGCTGCTGGAGGATTTGTCACGGATCACAGGGTGCGCCTGTCCACCGACTCGGTTGATCGACTGACTTTCATCAAGATGAACCAGTCTTGGATCACCACCAGCTACCACACACCTGATGCTGATATAACAGACTAATTGATTTTAACATGTCACATCCCTTCAAGACTGATGCTGATGCTGAGTGCCTGTGCTGTTATGTTGACTGGCTATCCTCCTCCTCCGAGTCCTCAATGATACGATTGATGATGATAGCTTGGAAGATCATTTTTGTTTATGGGTGCCGCCACCAGTGCCTAACGCCCAATTTTTCAGCCCCTGTTTAACAGGGGCGTGTAATTACAATTTTTGAAGCAATACTTTGCAACAGGGCTCATTGCTGTGCTCCAAGTACAGTATCTGTGAGGGGTTGCAGTGTTGTGCCACCAGTGCCTAAGGCCCAATTTTTCAGCCCCCGTTTAACAGGGGCGTGCAATTACAATTTTTGAAGCAATACTTTGCAACAGGGCTCATTGCTGTGCTCCAAGTACAGTATCTGTGAGGGGTTGCAGTGTTGTGCCACCAGTGCCTAAGGCCCAATTTTTCAGCCCCTGTTCAACAGGGGCATGTAATTACAATTCTTGATCTAATAATTCACAGCAGGGCCCATTGCTGCACCCACCAAGAGTAACTCTGAGGGCTTACAGTGTTGTGGCAACGCCACCACCACCACCACCACGAAAGGCCCAATTTTTCAGCCCCTGTTCAAAAGGGGCATGTAATTACAATTCTTGATCTAATAATTCACAGCAGGGCCCATTCCTGCACCCACCAAGAGTAACTCTGAGGGCTTACAGTGTTGTGGCAACACCACCACCACCACCACCACCACGAAAGGCCCAATTTTTCAGCCCCTGTTCAACAGGGGCATGCAATTACAATTCTTGATCTAATAATTCACAGCAGGGCCCATTGCTGCACCCACCAAGAGTAACTGTCAGGGCTTACAGTGTTGTGGCACCAGCACCACCATCAAAGGCCCAATTTTTACTACCACTGTTCAACAATTATATGTAATTACAATTCCTGATATAATAGTTGACAGCAGGGCGTTCCAGCACCAACCAAGAGTAACTGTGAGTGCTTACAGTGTTGTGCCAACACCAACAACTAAGGGGCCTATTTCTGCAGAGTATATACGGCAGGTCCCTACTTTCAAACATCCAACTTACAAACGACTCCTACTTGCAAACGCAAGAAGACAACAGGAAGTGAGAGGAAATCTACCCCTAGGAAGGAAAATTCTCTCCTGTAAGAATTAATATGGGAGAAAGGTGTCTCCTCTGTACTGATGCTTTATCACCAATCCTTGTTTCAAGAAAAACACCACATTTCAAAAACAGTTGTCATTGGGACAGAAAGTGAGGTGAAATGTTCTGAACAGGGGCACAGACAGCAAAACAAATGTTTTAGGGGTGATAACCCTTACCTATGTTTTCCAAAAAGTTTAAAAATAGATTTTTGGGCTGGAGCTACACTTAAACAATGTACCTGTTCAAAATTACAAACAGATTCTACATAAGAACAAACCTACAGTCCCTGTCTTGTATGCACCGCCTGTATACGGCTGTTCAGAGTATATAGGGCCTTTTTTATTTTATGTGCGGGGTTCCCCTTAATATCCATACAAGACCCAAAGGGGCTGGTAATGGGCTGGGGTAGGGGGGGGGGGGGTCATGGGGTAGCTATGCCATTTTTCTTAAAGATTTTCATCCATATTACCGGGACCAGACATTACATTAAAGCCGCAAGCAGTTTTAAATGGCTTTTTTTTCCTTTAGAAGTGTCATTTTGTGCAGGGACAGTTCTAAACACGGGAAACACGTGGCACTTCACAGGCATACTTTAGACACCCCCCAGGTACGATATTTAAAGGAATATTTGACTTTTTTTTTTTCACTTTATGCATCATTAAAATGACTGCTCCCGAAAAACGACCGTTTTTAAAACTTCTTTTTGCATTGATACATGTCCCCTGGTGCAGAACCCGGGTTCCCAAACCCTTTTTAGGACAATAACATGCATAATAGTCGTTATAATTAGCACTTTAGAATTCGAACGTTCGCATCCATTGTATTTAATAGGGTTCTAATGTTCGTACGAACTTTCGGTCCGTTCGCGGGTTCTGGTGCGAACCGAACCCGGGGGTGTTCGGCTCATCACTACTCCCAATATCTTAGCGGTAGAAACAAATTATAAGGTATTGACTCGTTGGTATCTTGTACCTTCTAGAATTGCTAAATACTCCCCTGATAGTCCAGTGCACTGCTTTCGGGGGCAGAGTTGGGCACGCAATTGCATATTTGGTGGGATTGTCCTACAGCCCAATCCTTCTGGACTGAAATTTTTGAAATCGCCACCAACTTATTCGAAAAAACAGTACTTCTGAATCCTGCCACGGCAATACTTAATTTAAAACCGATAAATCTAACGCACTTACAGTTTAAGCTTTTTATCCAGCTCCTTACAGCAGCTAAACAAACGCTAGCAAAAGCCATGAAAACCCTGTCTATAGTAATCACTGAGACTAAACACAGAATTAATAACTTTATGATTTACTCTAAAATGGACGCCATCGATAATAATCTGATTCCCAAATTTGAAAATATTTGGAATCCATGGATTAAATACTCTTCATAATTGTCTAGTGATGTATCGGTTTTAATGCCATGGTAGATGATAGTATTATTAATAGATGGATTTTGGTCCTCGTTCACTCCCACGTGATTTCTTGACCCAACCTGGTGAACATCTCCCAATCTTCTTTTTCCCCTATTCTCCTTTTCTTTCACTCTCTACTTTTCTTTCTTATCTTTTCTTCTATTCTTATTCCTCATGTCAATGTTACAAGTGTTGTAATTGAATGCTTTAGTCAAGTTTACTTCTATTTATCTTTATCACCGTTTCACTTTATATTTGGTGAAAAATCCCGCTTTGTTATATAATACCTTTAAATCTACTCACCTTGTCTCTATCTCACATGATACAATTTATGACTCGTTTGTATTATTCACAAGAACTTCACCATGTAACTAATGACTAGTGATGAGCCGAACACCCCCGGGTTCGGTTCGCACCAGAACCCGCGAACGGACCGAAAGTTTGCACGAACATTAGAACCCTATTAAATACAATGGATGCGAACGTTCGGATTCTAAAGTGCTAATTATAACGACTATTATCCATGTTATTGTCCTAAACAGAGTTTGGGAACCCGGGTTCTGCACCAGGGGACATGTATCAATGCAAAAAGAAGTGTTAAAAACTGACGTTTTCCGGGAGCAGTCATTTTAATGATGCATAAAGTGAAAAAAAAAAGTCAAATATTCCTTTAAATATTGTACCTGGGGGGTGTCTAAAGTATGCCTGTGAAGTGCCACGTGTTTCCCGTGTTTAGAACTGTCCCTGCACAAAATAACATTTCTAAAGGAAAAAAAGCCATTTAAAACTGCTTGCGGCTTTAATGTAATGTCTGGTCCCGGTAATATGGATGAAAATCTTTAAGAAAAATGGCATAGCTACCCCATCAACCCCCCCCCCCCCTACCCCAGCCCATTACCAGCCCCTTTGGGTCTTGTATGGATATTAAGGGGAACCCCGCACACAAAATAAAAAAGGCCCTATATACTCTGAACAGCCGTATACAGGCGGTGCATACAAGACAGGGACTGTAGGTTTGTTCTTATGTAGAATCTGTTTGTAATTTTGAACAGCTACATTGTTTAAGTGTAGCTCCAGGCCAAATACCTATTTTTAAGCTTTTTGGAAAACATAAGGAAGGGTTATCACCCCTGTAACATTTTTTTTGCTGTCTGTGCCCCTGTTCAGAACATTTCACCTCACTTTGCGTCCCAATGACAACTGTTTTTGAAATGTGGTGTTTTTATTGAAACAAGGATTGGTGATAAAGCATCAGTAGAGAGGAGACACCTTTCTCCCATATTAATTCTTACAGGAGAGAATTTTCCTTCCAAGGGGTAGATTTCCTCTCACTTCCTGTTGTCTTCTTCCATTTGCAAGTAGTAGTCGTTTGTAAGTTGAATGTTTGAAAGTAGGGACCTGCCGTATATACTCTGCAGAAATTGGCTCCTTAGGTGTTGGTGTTGGCACAACACTGTAAGCACTCACAGTTACTCTTGGTGGGTGCTGGAACGCCCTGCTGTCAACTATTATATCAGGAATTGTAATAACATATAATTGTTGAACAGTGGTAGTAAAAATTGGGCCTTTGATGGTGGTGCTGGTGCCACAACACTGTAAGGCCTGACAGTTACTCTTGGTGGGCGCAGCAATGGGCCCTGCTGTGAATTATTAGATCAATAATTATAATTGCATGCCCCTGTTGAACAGGGGCTGAAAAATTGGGCCTTTGGTGGTGGTGGTGGTGGTGGTGGTGTTGACACAACACTGTAAGGCCTGACAGTTACTCTTGGTGGGCGCAGCAATGGGCCCTGCTGTGAATTATTAGATCAATAATTATAATTGCATGCCCCTGTTCAACAGGGGCTGAAAAATTGGGCCTTAGGCACTGGTGGCACAACACTGCAACCCCTCACAGATACTGTACTTGGAGCACAGCAATGAGGCCTGTTGCAAAGTATTGCATCAAAAATTGTAATTACACGCCCCTGTTAAACAGGGGCTGAAAAATTGGGCCTTAGCCACTGGTGGCGGCACCCATAAACCAAAATGATCTTCCAAGCTATCATCATTAATCGGATCATTGAGGAGGAGGAGGAGGATAGCTAGTCAACATAACAGCACAGGAACTCAGCATCAGCATCAGTCTTGAAGGGATGTGACATTTTAAAATCAATTAGTCTGTTATATCAGCATCAGGTGTGTGGTAGCTGGTGGTGATCCAAGACTGGTTCATCTTGATGAAAGTCAGTCGATCAACCGAGTCGGTGGACAGGCGCACCCTGTGATCCGTGACAAATCCTCCAGCAGCACTGAATGTGCGTTCTGAAAGAACGCTGGATGCAGGACAGGCCAGTAGCTCAATTGCATACTGTGCAAGCTCTGGCCAGTGATCCATCCTCAAGACCCAGTAAGCCAGATGATTTTCGGTGGGGAAGGTGTCCAAGTCTGACCTTGCCCCTAGGTATTCCTGCACCATGTATATCAGACGCTGGCGATGGTTGCTGGAAACGATCATACTTTGGGGCTGCGGACTAAAGAATTGTCTGAACGCATCGGTCAGACGGCCACCTTCCCCACCGCTCCTTCTTTGACTGCCCGAAGCCTCAGCAACTCGTTGTCCAGGACCAGGAGTTTGTAACCTCCCAGTCTCTGGGAACGCGTTGCACAGACCTTTCTGCAAGGCCTCCCGGAGTTGTCTCATCCTCTGCTCCCTCTGCGACGGTAAGATAAGGTCCGCAACCTTACCCTTGTACCGTGGATCAAGGAGAGTGGCCAGCCAGTAATGGTCCCTCTCCTTGATCCGAAGAATACAAGGATCCTTCCGCAGACTTTGCAGGATCAGGGAGGCCATGCAGCGTAGGTTAGCTGAGGCATTCAGTCCGGAGTCCTCTGGGTCACTAAGGACGACATGATCCGCAGCCACCTCCTCCCAGCCACGTACAAGTCCACTGGTTTCTTGGGACTGTAAATCATCCCTAAAAGACTGCTGCTGATGATGCTGAGTGCCAGCCTCCACCTCCATGCTGACACAATCCTCCTCCTCCTCCTCTTCCTGTGCGATGGGTGGGACAGAAGGAACACTGTCAGTGTAAAGGGGGCCTTGAGAGGCAAGGAAGTCCTCCTCTTCCTGCCTCTGTTCTGCCTCAAGTGCTCTGTCCATTATTCCACGCAGCGTGTGCTCCAACAGGTGGACAAGAGGTACAGTGTCACTGATGCATGCACTGTCACTGCTCACCATCCTCGTGGCCTCCTCAAATGGTGCCAGGACAGTGCATGCATCCCTGATCATGCCCCACTGGCGTGGTGAAAAAAACCCGAGCTCCCCTGACCCTGTCCTGGTGCCGTAGTCGCACAGGTACTCATTGATGGCCCTCTGCTGCGTGTGCAGCCGCTGCAGCATGGCCAACGTTGAGTTCCACCTGGTGGGCATGTCACATATAAGGCGGTTCTTGGGCAGGTTCAACTCCTTTTGCAGCTCAGCCAGGCGACCACTGGCATTATAAGATCTGCGGAAATGAACACAGACTTTCCTGGCCTGCCTCAGGACATCCTGTAAGCCCGGGTACCTGCCCAAGAACCGCTGCACCACCAGGTTAAGGACGTGAGCCATACAGGGCACATGGGTCAGTTGTCCCTGTCGGAGGGCCGAGAGGAGGTTGGTGCCATTGTCGCAAACCACCATTCCTGGCTTAAGCTGGCGTGGCGTCAACCACCTCTCGGCCTGCCCCTGCAGAGCAGAGAGGACCTCTCCCCCAGTGTGGCTCCTGTCCCCCAAACACACCAGCGCAAGCACGGCATGGCATCTTTTTGCCTGCGTACTTGCGTAGCCCCTTGAACGCCTACGGAGCACCGCTGGTTCCGAGGACAAACCACAGGAAGAGGCCATGGAGGAAGAAGAAGAGGAGGGGGTGGAGGAGAGAGGTGTGTCACAACCAGTAGTAGTATTTTGGAGGCGTGGCGGAGGAACAACCTCCAACACTACTGCACCTTGTCCTGCATCCTTCCCAGCTGCCAAAAGAGTGACCCAATGGGCCGTGAAAGAAAGGTAACGTCCCTGTTCATGCCTGCTGGACCATGAGTCAGCGGTAAAATGCACCTTACCGCTGACCGCCCTGTCCAGCGAGGCCAAGACATTGCCTTCCACATGCCTGTAGAGAGCCGGAATCGCCTTCCGTGAGAAAAAGTGGCGTTTGGGAACCTGCCACTGAGGAACTGCTGTCATGGATATGCAGTAGTGTTTGTCTGTCAGCTTACCTTCCTTCCCATGTGTTCATCTTAGAGGCCTGAGCCCTTTCCCCTGGCTTCCTTTATAATCTCCTCCCAGCCAGACTCCACCCCAGGCCCTATCACAGAACACTATATTAACCTGTGCACTGCAAGCCTGCTTGGCTGATCAACGTGTTTGTTAGGCATTGTGTGTTTGGGTTCCTGCCTGCCGTGTGCTACGTCTGTCTCTCTGTTACATATTTGGCTTGTCCCCGACTATCCCTGTCTGCTCGTGACCCTTGACCTTCGGCTCGTTCTTTCGTTATCCTTGTCTGCTTGTGGCCCCTGACCTTCAGCTTGTTATTCGGTTCTCTCATATCTTGTGCTGCTGCTTCCCCTCTTTTCCCCTTATCCTACGGGGTGTGAGCTAGGAAACTCCAGGGGCCGCGACCTGGTCCCAGCCTGCAGCATAACATCCTCACCACTAGAGGCCCTGGAGAAGACCTGCTGGGTCTTAGACTCCGCGCCCTGGGGAATCTTGGCTCTAGCTTCCGTTAGGATCCCGGTTGTGCTCCTCTGGTCCCGCTTTCCACAACCACCCAGTTTCCTATCCGCAGCAGTCAGCCATAGGGTTCACTACCTTGCGGTGCACTCCTGTCCCCCTACGGTGTGCATCTGTCACCTGGCCACAGGTGACCTTGACAGTTTGATCAGCCATGAACCCGGCTGACATCCCGTTACCCGTGGATGATCCGTTGCAGGGCATAGTTTGCAGACTTGAAACCAAGGAATTGAATCAGACTCAGGTGATGCGATTCCTCCAGGATCTGGCTTCTCGCTTTGAGCAGCTTCAGGCCTCCTTGGGAACCCTGAATCCGCAACCTCAAATACAACCAGCGGCTGCACCTATTGCACCAGTCGCAGCCACACACTCACTACAACTGCCAGCTCCGTCCCGTTTCTCTGGGGACTCCAAGGCTTGCAGGGGGTTCCTTAGCCAATGCACAATTCATTTTGAGCTCCAGCCCCAAAACTTCCTGTCTGATCGGGCTAAGGTAGCCTATATCATTTCCCTCCTCTCTGGTGAAGCTTTAGCCTGGGCAGCCCCTCTGTGGGAACTGAATGATCCAGTGGTTTCTAGCCTGTCTGGCTTCTTGAAACTTTTTCGGAATATCTTCGAAGAACCGGCTCGTGTCTCTTCAGCGGCCAGCGCCCTTTTACGTCTCCGCCAAGAGTCTGCTTCTGTGGGACAGTATGCCCTTCATTTCCGCATACTGTCGGCTGAGTTGAGCTGGAACAATGAGGCCTTAGTCGCAACCTTTTTGCATGGCCTGTCTGATAGAGTGAAGGATGAATTAGCAGGAAGAACCATCCCCACTGATCTGGCCGGCGTTATCTCCTTGTGTAACCAGATCGATATTCGCTTTCAGGAGAGGACCTTAGAAAAGCAACGCCAGCACTCCTTGGTTCTTAGTCAGCCTGAGCTCCCTTCTCTTCGACCCGTAGAGCATCTCCTACCAGCTGAGGAACCCATGCAGCTGGGTCGGACCAGGCTATCCCCCGAGGAACGTGCTAGGCGCAGAACTCTTGGTCTGTGTCTTTACTGTGGGGGCAAAGGTCATTTTCGTGACACTTGCTCTCTTTGTCCAGAAAAACGTTCGGGTCCACTTCATCTGGAAAGTGGAGTATTGGACCCAGAAATATCACCTTCCCCTTCTCGTCTTCTGCTTTCTGTGTTCCTTCATGTTGGTGCTTCTTTTCATTCGGTCTCAGCATATCTGGATTCCGGAGCCGCTGGTAATTTTATGGACTGGGAAATCGCATCGTCCATGAGACTTACTCTTTTGCCCCTCACCACACCATTGGTGGTCTTGGCGATTGATGGTACTGTTCTCCCAGGGGGACCTATCCGCTTCCAGACCCTCCCTGTTAAGATGTCGGTAGGGACACTCCACCAGGAGTGGATATCCTTCCTTATCTTACCCAAGGCCTCAACGCCTATAATTTTGGGTCTCCCATGGTTACAGCTCCATTCTCCTCATGTGGACTGGACTACTGGACAGATCCTGGCTTGGGGTCCCTCCTGTTCCTCGTCCTGCCTACCCAAGGTTGCCCCCTGTGAATCTGAGCCGGTCATTCATTCCAGGTTGCATAACCATTTACATTTCTCTGTCCCTAACCACCCTTGGACGCACAGCCAGGCTAGCTTGTCTACAAGTCCTGCAGTCGCTACGTCTTGCGATGCGATTCAGGTAGTCGCTACACCTGACTCAGCTATTCACTCTGCCTCTGTACTAGTTATGCCAGTCCAGCCCATGCCCAGTGAGCCTCCTACTTTTTCTTGTTCGGGACATTCTGCTTGTCCTTCAGCTATTAAGTTTGACTCCTGTGACATGTCACCCTCTAACCAACCTGACTTCAGGGTTCCACTGACATCTGCCCAGTTTGATGGTCCTGTGCAAGATGACCAGTTCCCCTTTAAGGGTCTAGGGGACCCTCCTCAGATTCCTGTTGATCCTCTCATGCCCTTGCTTATTCCTAGAGAGCCTTTGGTCCTCAATAGATCTTCTTGTCATCTCCCTACCTCGTTTTCAGTCTCTGAGGATAATCTGAAGTACGAGGTTAGACAAGTTCTGGATTCTCGGCTCTGCAGAGGCATTCTTCAGTACCTTGTGCATTGGAGAGGTTTTGGTCCTGAGGAGGCGTCTTGGATCGCTGCATCTGATGTCGCTGCACCTCATCTGTTGAGAAGGTTTCATCAGAGATTTCCCTTTAAGCCTGGGCCCAGGCGGGGGAGGGCCCATAAGAGGGAGGGTACTGTCATGGATATGCAGTAGTGTTTGTCTGTCAGCTTACCTTCCTTCCCATGTGTTCATCTTAGAGGCCTGAGCCCTTTCACCTGGCTTCCTTTATAATCTCCTCCCAGCCAGACTCCACCCCAGGCCCTATCACAGAACACTATATTAACCTGTGCACTGCAAGCCTGCTTGGCTGATCAACGTGTTTGTTAGGCATTGTGTGTTTGGGTTCCTGCCTGCCGTGTGCTACGTCTGTCTCTCTGTTACATATTTGGCTTGTCCCCGACTATCCCTGTCTGCTCGTGACCCTTGACCTTCGGCTCGTTTTTTCGTTATCCTTGTCTGCTTGTGGCCCCTGACCTTCAGCTTGTTATTCGGTTCTCTCATATCTTGTGCTGCTGCTTCCCCTCTTTTCCCCTTATCCTACGGGGTGTGAGCTAGGAAACTCCAGGGGCCGCGACCTGGTCCCAGCCTGCAGCATAACATCCTCACCACTAGAGGCCCTGGAGAAGATCTGCTGAGTCTTAGACTCCGCGCCCTGGGGAATCTTGGCTCTAGCTTCCGTTAGGATCCCGGTTGTGCTCCTCTGGTCCCGCTTTCCACAACCACCCAGTTTCCTATCCGCAGCAGTCAGCCATAGGGTTCACTACCTTGCGGTGCACTCCTGTCCCCCTATGGTGTGCATCTGTCACCTGGCCACAGGTGACCTTGACAACTGCACATTGCACAAACTCACAGAAGGGGGCCGAGTCTACCAACTGAAAAGGCAGCAGTTGAAGCGCTAGCAATTTAGCCAAGCTAGCATTCAACCACTGGGCATGTGGATGGCTGGGAGTGAACTTCTTTCGACGGTCCAGCAGCTGGGGCAGGGAAATTTGCCTGCTAGAATCGGACGTCGGTGTACTGCTAGCAGAGTGCCCGCAAGTACTTGGCTGTGACACACCTAATTCTACACCTTCATTCCTCTCAGTGCAGGTTTCAGAGAGGACTGAAGGTATAGTGGGGTTGGAGATCCCAGCTGATGCGGTGCAAGAAGAGGTCAGCTTTGTTCTTTGGTGTGGGTCTTTAAGGTAGGCTTGCCAACGAGCTGCATGGCAGGTCAACATATGTCTGATCAAGCATGTGGTGCCCAAGCGGCTGATGTTTTGGCCACGCGATATACGCTTGAGACATATGTTGCAAACAGCAGCTGTGCGATCTGATGCACTCGCCTCAAAAAAGGCCCACACCAAAGAACTTTTTGAATGACGGGCAGAGGCAGCGCCCTGCACAGGCGGAGCTCTGCGGTGTGATTCCGTCGGTGTGCTGCCCATACGCTGGCCACCCAAGGGCATCCTGCCTCGTTGGAGATGTGCCTCCTCCTCATCCTCCTCCTCCTCCTCTCTCCTATTAGGCACCCACGTGGAGTCAGTGACCTCATCATCCCCTCCCTCCTCATCACTGGAGCCAATCTGGCAGTATGCTGCAGCTGCTGGAGCATGACTGCCAGATTGGTGTCCTTCTTGAGCATCCCCTCTCTCTGCTCTCACGCTACTGCCTTCCTCTATCTGGGTATCATCATCAGATCCTTCGAAACGCTGGGCATCCTCCTGGAGCATGTACCCAACACTGTGCTCAAACAGTTCGGGGGACTCCTCAGGAGGAGGACATGGTGGGTCTAGGGAAGGATTGACTAATGAAGATAATGATACCAGAGAAGAGGACGCTTTGGCAGCTGCTTTGCCAGTACCCTGAGCCTGGGTGAGAGAGGATGAGGAGGATGAGGTGGGCTTGGTCATCCACTCTACCAAGTCTTCGGCATGATGTGGCTCAACATGTCCAGCTGCCGAAAAGAAGGACAAGCGTGTCCCATGGCCATGTGCTGATGACAATGCACCGCGTCCACGATCAGCACTGTTGCCCCCAGACACAGAGCCTGCTTGCCCTCTTTTTTTGCCTCCTGACTGTCTGCCTCTCCTTGTTTGCCTTCCAGACATTTTAATGGATGGCCTGCAGGGAGATCGGAAAAACAGCAATAAGGGCTACCTTCAGGTGTATACTGTGCAGGAGGCTTAGCAACAATGACACTGACACTGTCCCCTGCCTATCCTTCTCTGTCCCTAAACACAAGGATTTGCAATATGCTTCAGCAAGATTGGTTTAGCACAGAATAGCACACTGTCAGTTTCACTCACTGTCCTACTCTGTCCCTACAAACAAGATTTAGCACAGAATAGCACACTGATAGTTTCCACGAGCGTCCTTCTCTTTCCCTAAACTCAAGGATTTCAAATATGGTTCAGCAAGATTGGTTTAGAACAGAATAGCACACTGTCAGTTTCACTCACTGTCCTACTCTGTCCCTACAAACAAGATTTAGCACAGAATAGCACACTGATAGTTTCCACGAGTGTCCTTCTCTGTCCCTAAACTCAAGGATTTCAAATATGGTTCAGCAAGATTGGTTTAGAACAGAATAGCACACTGTCAGTTTCACTCACTGTCCTACTCTGTCCCTACAAACAAGATTTAGCACAGAATAGCACACTGATAGTTTCCACGAGTGTCCTTCTCTGTCCCTAACCTTAAGGATTTCAAATATGGTTCAGCAAGATTGGTTTAGAACAGAATAGCACACTGTCAGTTTCACTCACTGTCCTACTCTGTCCCTACAAACAAGATTTAGCACAGAATAGCACACTGACACTTTCCCTCACTGTACCTCTCTGTCCCTAAACTCAAGGATTTCAAATATGGTTCAGAAAGATTGGTTTAGAACAGAATAGCACACTGTCAGTTTCACTCACTGTCCTACTCTGTCCCTACAAACAAGATTTAGCACAGAATAGCACACTGATAGTTTCCACGAGTGTCCTTCTCTGTCCCTAAACTCAAGGATTTCAAATATGGTTCAGCAAGATTGGTTTAGAACAGAATAGCACACTGTCAGTTTCACTCACTGTCCTACTCTGTCCCTACAAACAAGATTTAGCACAGAATAGCACACTGACACTTTCCCTCACTGTACCTCTCTGTCCCTAAACTCAAGGATTTCAAATATGGTTCAGCAAGATTGGTTTAGAACAGAATAGCACACTGACACTTTCCCTCACTGTCCTACTCTGTCCCTACAAACAAGATTTAGCACAGAATAGCACACTGATAGTTTCCACGAGTGTCCTTCTCTGTCCCTAAACTCAAGGATTTCAAATATGGTTCAGCAAGATTGGTTTAGAACAGAATAGCACACTGTCAGTTTCACTCACTGTCCTACTCTGTCCCTTCAAACTAGATTTAGCACAGAATAGCACACTGATAGTTTCCACGAGTGTCCTTCTCTGTCCCTAAACTCAAGGATTTCAAATATGGTTCAGCAAGATTGGTTTAGAACAGAATAGCACACTGACACTTTCCCTCACTGTCCTACTCTGTCCCTACAAACAAGATTTAGCACAGAATAGCACACTGATAGTTTCCACGAGTGTCCTTCTCTGTCCCTAAACTCAAGGATTTCAAATATGGTTCAGCAAGATTGGTTTAGAACAGAATAGCACACTGTCAGTTTCACTCACTGTCCTACTCTGTCCCTACAAACAAGATTTAGCACAGAATAGCACACTGACACTTTCCCTCACTGTACCTCTCTGTCCCTAAACTCAAGGATTTCAAATATGGTTCAGCAAGATTGGTTTAGAACAGAATAGCACACTGTCAGTTTCACTCACTGTCCTACTCTGTCCCTACAAACAAGATTTAGCACAGAATAGCACACTGACACTTTCCCTCACTGTACCTCTCTGTCCCTAAACTCAAGGATTTCAAATATGGTTCAGCAAGATTGGTTTAGAACAGAATAGCACACTGACACTTTCCCTCACTGTACCTCTCTGTCCCTACAAACAAGATTTAGCACAGAATAACACACTGACACTCTCCCTACCTATCCTTATTTGTCCCTAAACACAAGGAATCCAGGATTAGTAAAGGAAAAAAAATGACACTGTCCCTGCCTATGCTTCTCTTTCCCTGCTCCGGAACACACTACACAAGGCCGCCGCGCTGGCGGCCTTTCATAGTGTGGGGCGTGTACTAAACCCCCTCAAGAATAATTGGCCACAGGCATCCTGCCTGTGGCCAATCATTGCTCTCCTCGCTGCCGGCGCTGTGATTGGCCAAGCATGCGGGGTCACAGTGCATGCTTGGCCAATCACAGCGCCTGGATGACACTGCGATGGCGTAGTGCATTGTGGGCCGTTCGCGTCACTCGAATTTGGCGCGAACGGCCCAAATCGTTCGATCTTCGTCGAACGATCGAACAGCCGATGTTCAAGTCGAACGTATGTTCGACTCGAACACGAAGCTCATCCCTACTAATGACATATGCTTTAATATGTTTGTTATGCCTCTAATTATATCCACTAATAACATCGTTTGACAAGGAAAGAAAACTGAATGCAATTGTATGGAAATACCTGATTGCTTGGTCCCAAAGAAACAGGCGCTGTCCACAAAATGCATTTACGATGGTCTTTGCATAACCTGAAATGGTTTAAATGCATTTTTTAAATGGCATGTTAGCTGATGTGGTCAGTGGTTGTGTACAATTGTTTATGTGCAAAAAATATATATTTTAATAATGTATGTTTTTTTTTTTTGTAATTACCATTGTCATAAACAATTATGCTTTTTTATGACATGAATAGTGTATAATCTTAAAGGAAATCTATTGTTACAGCATACACTTTCATTTTATAACATCATTATTGTAATAGCAATACAAACAATAGTTATATTTGAAAATCCACTATAAGCTTACTTAAAAAATCTCTTTTCATGTTGAGAGTCATCTCTGTCTGCTGGCCAACAACTTCCTGGATTCCTGGCATGTTTTGCAGCTTCCCCTCTGCTGTTCAATTTATAAGGGCTACTTATCCATCCCTCAACAATATGTAAACCCAACATTTCATATTCCCGAATTGTGCCTGCTGTACAGGGTGGATACAAATCAATGATTTAAAAACAAAATTCAAAAATTCATTTAAATCCGATTTTTTTCAATTTAACTAAAAAAAATTTTGTTTTTTATCAAATTTATTTTAATAAAATGCTTTTGAAGTAAAAATCTATCTAAAGATAGTTTTCTATTTAAGATACATTAATAATTTAGTTTATTCAGCATGAAATGGAGCTTGGTTATGTAACACGAGGCTGAATATTCTGCAATATTAATTTTTTTTAGTAAACTCATCCAATGAATCCAAGCTCTGCAAGCTGAGATAACATGCACTGCATTGATGTATTCACACAATTTCACAGTAACCATGAGATAAGACAAAGTTCAGGAATATTTCTTTATCCCATTGTTTTGCAAATCTATGTACAATACAAACTGTATGATTGAATCGGTTCTGATATCGCTGTTTTACTGACCTGAATGTTTAATATTCTAAATAGGAAACCTTCATTTTGTTTACAAATATTAAAGATTCTAACTACCAACAAGAATAAGTCCTTACATTTAAAGAGCACCTGACATTTCAGATCCATCATGGCAGCGCCTGTTATTGTGCATCCACTCACCTGCTGCTGATACGTCCCTCACCTTGTTGTGTCACTGCTGCCATCACCAGCATTAAAGTGAATGGGACTGTCGGTGAGTCAACCGCGGATCAGAGGAGGAGCTGCTGCAGGACAGAGATGACAGTTGCGCTTTAAAAATTCTGATTTCAATTGAGTTGATTTAAATCAAGCCTTTTTTACTGGTGATTTAAATCATGACTTAAATCGTGATTTCAATCGACTTGATTTAAATCAAATCCACCCTGCTGCTGTACCATGTACTTGTATGAAAAAGTCTCCTGTTCTCTTTGTATTGCTTCCTTTGTGTTCTTACCAGTCCATCTGCTTTCCTATTAAAAACTGACCACACCAGGCATGAGAGAAACGTGTAGATAGTTTTCTGGCTGTGCCTGGAACTCATCCTTTTCTCCTCCAATTAATAGACTAGTATCCTGCTGTTTTTCCTCCCCAAGCTCCTTATGCAGCTGAGAGCAGAGGATATGTGATCATTTATAAAACAAAAAGAAAAAAAAAAGGTATTTATAAAGCTTTTTTATATGTATACGCAAATGCTTTGCCTTTCTATTTCAAACTGAATGGGTTTTATTACCGGGTGAGAGTTCACGTATCTTTTAAACTCCTCCTCTCAGCACCACTGTAGTTCAAAAGGCAGGCTCTGTGAATTCTGTGACCAGCAGTTTCTATCAGTGAACATGTGTCACAGAATTCAAAGAAGTAAATTTGCAATTTCCTTTTACTTTACTTTGATTAATAATAGTAAAGAGGACAAATAGAGAGAATGAATCTCTCTAATGGTGGCACAGACAGCAATACAAACCTTACAGGTGTTCTAATCTCTGTCCACTTCATCCAATCCTAAAAATAAACATATTTTCTTTTGTTAAACTTTAAATGCTAAAATCTAAAGTTCCATTTGTTTTCCTATTTTTTACATAACAGAATCATTATTTTAGACCTGTTTTTTGAATTATTATAGTGAGATTATTGTTAACTAGGAGATTGTACCTGGCAACTGAAATGATCTTGCGACCTAAAAAACAAAATAAAATAAAAAAAAAGCCCAATTAGTTATGCTCCCTGCAGATGCTCAAATACCTCTATGAGCAAATGAAAGCAATTTCACCATGCATCACTACAGGAACACACTGACTGCGTGCTTTTTAATGCCTGGACAACTGAGCACCCATTTATGGCTGTGTTCTGTGACCGCATTTGTCAGTAGGGAGCATTGGTTATGGGCATAGTTGTCAGGGAAACTGTTAACATGATGTTAAACATCAAGGCAAGAACTGGGTTTAGAGACTCACGATTAAAAATATCTCATATTTTTTTTACTTAAAATGAAAGAAAAGCATAACTCTAACTATTCTTAAAAATGTTCCCTTCTGCTGTATAAAAAGATATGTGCACTAGTTGTAATTTTTTGTCCAAATTTTTAGAAAAATTAAGATATTAAATAAAATAAAAAAATGTCTTCACAAAGTTGTAATTTTAACAAGTTATTTATTGCAAACAGCATAGGCATACTTATTCCACAACATACACTCTTCTACACCTTCTGGGTATGGAGATACAACACGTGTGAGACTTTTTCACAGCCTGGATGCATATAGAGATCCAAAATCCAAAGGCGCACCTTCAGGCATTCCAGTGGCATAAATAAACATTTAATTTCCATACTATCTTTCACACGTTTAGAGGCCCTGAAAAATTAGGACAGTGGAAATACCCACAAAATTACCCCATTTTGGAAAGCAAACACTAATGCCCCGTACACACGATCGTTTTTAATGTCATTTTTTAAACCGACGTTTTTCTCCTCTTTTTTTTTCATGTTTCCTCTCAAGCCTGCCTTGCGTACACACCATCATTAAAAAAAACGATCAAGCAAAGCGCAGTGACGTTCAACACGTACGACGGCACTATAAAGGGGAAGTTCCGTTCGAATGGCGCCACCCTTCATGTTAGTAAAGTTTGTTGAGCGACGATTCGCGCTTTTCAGTCGGTTACTGTGTAATGAATGTGCTATCTCCATTACGAACGCTAGTTTTACCAGAACGAGCGCTCCCGTCTCATACTTGATTCTGAGCATGCACGTTTTTTTCACGTCGTGAAAGCATACACACTATCGTTTTTCACGTCATTAAAAAAAAACGACATGAAAAACGACGTGAAAAAAGAGAGCATGTCCGGAATTTTTAATGCCCGTTTTTCACGTCGTTAAAAATGCTCTGGAGCCTACACACGATCATTTTTAATGGCCATTTTTTTAAATGGCATTTTTAACGGCATGAAAAACGATCGTGTGTATGGGGCATAAGAGGCATGGGGGGTCTTTTAAAGACTTATTTTTTTTGCCAAGTTTTTAGAAATGCGGAATGAAAATGAATTTTGCAATACTGTCATACCCCTTCCAAGTGTGGCGATACTTAAAGCGGAGCTCCACCCTAAAGTGGAACTTCAGCTCATCGGAACCCTCCGGTGTCATATTTGGCACCTTTCTGAGGGGTGGGGCGTGCAGATACCTGTCTAAGACAGGTATTTGCACCCACTGCGGGTATTCTGCGGGTAGTGCATCACTTCCCGCCCCCGCCCGTTGTGTTCTGGGAAACACATAGCTCCCAGAACACAGCGGGGACCAGTGAGGACGGCGCTGCTCGACTCGCGCATGCGCCGTAGGGAACTGGGCAGTGAAGCCGGAACGCTTCACTACCTGATTCCCTCACCGAGGATGGCGGTGGGGGCAGCAGATAGATGAGCAATTGCTTGTCTTCTGCTGCAGATGTCGCTGGACTCCAGGACAGGTAAGTGTCCATATATTAAAAGTCAGCAGCTGCAGTATTTGTAGCTGCTGGCTTTTAATATTTTTTTAACGGCGGAGCTCCGATTTAAAGTGACACTAAAGGTTCAATTTAAAAAAATAAATAAATAACAAACATGTCATTCTTACCTCCACTGTGCAGCTAGTTTTTCACAGAGTGGCCCCCGAACGCCGTTTTCTGGATGCATTAAGGTGAAAAACAGGAGGGTTTACAACCCCTTTAATGTGAGACTTTTTCACAGCCTAACTACATTGAGAGACCCAAAATCCAAGGACCACCCTCAGGCCTTCTAGGGACATAAATTGTGCATCTATTTTGCTGACTACCTATTAAAGCAGAGTTCCACCCTAAAGTGGAACTTCCGCTCATCTGATTCCCCCCCCCCCACCGGTGCCACAATTGGAACCTTTGGGGGAAGGGGGGACAGAAAACCTCTCTTTGACAGGTATCTTTTCCCACTTCCAGTAGTCCGGGTTCCCTCCTCCTCCCCTGGCCTCCGGGCCAATAGGAAAGAGGAGCGGGGCCTTGCGCATGCGCAGTAGGGTTCCCGGGGTGAAGCCGAAAGGCTACACTGCCGGGTTCCCTTACCCTCAATGGTGGCGGCAGCACCCGACAGCTGATGGAAACATCAGCTGCGGTGCCGACATCCAGGGACTCCAGGACAGGTACAGTAAGTGTCCATTTATTAAAAGCCAGCAGCTGCAGTATGTGTAGCTGCTGGCTTTTATTTATTTATTTTTTGCCCGGAACACCTCTTTAAATTTTTGGAGGCCCTGGAGCACCAGGACAGTGGAAACACCCTCAAAATGACCACCCCGAAGTATTTATTAAGAGGCACAATTTGTCCTTTTAAGATTTTGTTTTATTGCCACAAGTTTTTGGTAAATGCGGAAAGAAAATGAAATGTTTTATTTTTTACACAAAGTTGTCAATGTAATAAGATATTTTGCAAGGAAACTGAAAGCTGATATCCTGTGAAACAGGTGTGACCAGAAATGTGTGGACTTGCACATAGAACACTGGGCACAAGTATAAAATAAATAATAGGATAAAGTAAATAAAATAAAACAATATAAACACACATCCAGAATACTAAAACAAGTGAATCTAATGAGTGATAGTGTTAACAGCGAAGAAACTACCTAAGCTAAGAAAATAACTATATACAGGCAAAGGATATGGCTGAGAAACATAGTCAGTGTCAGAGTGTCTGAATTTTTGGTTGGCATTCAGCAGGATGTTAGCCTGCCGAGGCCCCCACAATGCAGTGTGCTGCACGGTGCATTCTAAGCCCTAATTGGGCAAAGCTTTGCCAAATCAGGGCACAGTGAAAGCTGAATGTTACGGAGCGTGGCCGGGAAGCCCTTTGGGTTTGGTATGGATTTTAAGGGGAACCCCACGCCAACATTTTTAAAAAGACCCTTATATGAGCATGCAGCCTGGCAGGCCAGGAAAGGGGGGGCGAACGAGTGCCCCCCTCCTGAACGATACCAGGCCACATGCCCTCAACATGGGGGCTCTGCCTCCCCCATCCTAAAGCACCTTGTCCCCATGGGGGCAAGGGCCTCTTCCTCACAACCCTGGCCAATGGTTGTGGGGGTCTGCGAGCAGGGGGCTTATTGGAATCTGGAAGCCCCCTTTAACAAGGAGACCCCCAGATCCTGGCCCCCTCCTCCACATGTGAATGAGAAGGGGTACATTGTACCCCTACTCATTCACACAAAAAGTGTCAATAAGGAAAATAAACAGTTTTTGACAATTCTTTTATTAAAAAAAATAGAAACGCTCCACCCGCGAGGAAAATTGACAGCTGAATGCCTGCTCTGCCATTTGACAGTTTTTATATAGGTAAGGGGTGGGACCACCTAGTGATGTCATCTGGTGGCACCGCCCCCTTGTGACATCACCACCCGATGCATGCTGGGCTGGTGACGTCACAAGGGGCGGTACAATGAGGTGACATTGGCAGGTGGCTTCACCCATTACCTATATAAGTGCTGTCAAATGGCGGAGCCTGCAGTAGGCAGTTAGCCGTTGTTTACAGCGGAGTGTTTTTTTTTTCTTTTTTCCGTGTCCGGAAGTGGCAGCAGGTGTCAGATCTACATTGGGGGACATTGTTTTTTTATTTTTTATAATAAAGGAATTGCCAAAAACTGTGTTTATGTTTTTTTTTCTTTTTGACACTTTTTTGGTGAATGAGTAGGGTTACAATGTACCCCATACTGATTTACATAGGAGGAGGCGGGATCTGGGGACCCCCTTGTTAAAGGGGGCTTCCAGTTTCCGATAAGCCCCTTGCCACAGAGCCCCACAACCACTGCCCAGGCTTGTCGGGAAGAGGCCCTTGTCCCCATCAACATAGGGACAATGTGCTTTGGGGCAGAGGGGAAGAGCCCCCTGCACCAAAAAAACCCCCGTGGTTGAGGGCATGTGGCCTGGTATGGTTCAGGAGGGGGGTGCTCACTCATATCCCCCCATTGCAGGCCTGCCAGGCTGCATGCTGGGATAAGTGTCTGGTGTGGATTTTTGGGGGACACACAATGTTTTTTTTGTAAATTTTGCCATGGAGTTCCCCTCAAAATCCATACCAGACCTAAGGGTCTGGTATGGATTTTGGGGGGACCACATGCCGTTTTTTATTTAATTTTACTATTCTTTTAATTTTTAAAACTTTCAATGCAAAACAAAATTGTTCAAATATCGTTTTTATAGGAGCAGCGATTTTAATGATGCTTGTGAAACAATAATGAAACAATAAAAATGAAAAACTCCTTTAACCACTTCAATACCATGTGCTTTCAGAAAGTAGACAGTCCAAGGTATTTACTAAGAGGCGTGGTGAGTTTTTTGAAGTTGTATTTTTTTCCCACAATTCTTGGGAAAATTTAATTTTTTTTTTTTTTTTACACAAACTGGTCATATTAACAGTTTTTTTCTCTCACACAGCATATGCATAATTGCAACTACACCCCAAAATACATTCTGCTACTCCTCCTGAGTGTAGCGATACCACATGTGTGAGACTTTTACACAGCCTGGCCACATACAGAGGCCCAACATTGAAGTAGCACTTTCAGGCGTTCTACAAGCATAAATCGCACATATCCTTTCTCAACCACCTATTACACTTTTGAAGGCCCTGGAGCACCAGGACAATGGAATTTTCCACAAAATGACCCCATTTTGGAAAGCACACACCCCAACGTATAATCTATGAAGCATTATGAGTCTTTTGAACGGTTCATTTTTTTCCAGAAGGTTTTGGAAAATGTGGAGAAAAAATGAAAATGCATTTTTTTTACACAAAGTTGTCCATTTATAAGATATTTCTAACGCATAGCATATACATAGCAAAAATGACACCCCAAAATGCATTCTGCTACTCCTCCTGAGTATAGCGATACCACATGTGTGAGACTTTTACACAGCCTGGCCATATACAGAGGCCCAACATTGAAGTAGCACTTTCAGGCGTTCTACAAGCATAAATCGCACATATCCTTTCTCAACCACCTATTACAATTTTGAAGGCCCTGGAGCACCAGGACAATAGAATTTTCCACAAAATGACCCCATTTTGGAAAGCACACACCCCAACGTATAATCTATGAAGCATTATGAGTCTTTTGAACGGTTCATTTTTTTCCAGAAGGTTTTGGAAAATGTGGAGAAAAAATGAAAATGCTTTTTTTTTTACACAAAGTTGTCCATTTATAAGATATTTCTAACGCATAGCATATACATAGCAAAAATAACACCCCAAAATGCATTCTTCTACTCCTCCTGAGTATAGCGATACCACATGTGTGAGACTTTTACACAGCCTGGCCATATACAGAGGCCCAACATTGAAGTAGCACTTTCAGGCGTTCTACAAGCATAAATCGCACATATCCTTTCTCAACCACCTATTACAATTTTGAAGGCCCTGGAGCACCAGGACAATAGAATTTTCCACAAAATGACCCCATTTTGGAAAGCACACACCCCAACGTATAATCTATGAAGCATTATGAGTCTTTTGAACGGTTCATTTTTTTCCAGAAGGTTTTGGAAAATGTGGAGAAAAAATGAAAATGCATTTTTTTTACACAAAGTTGTCCATTTATAAGATATTTCTAACGCATAGCATATACATAGCAAAAATAACACCCCAAAATGCATTCTGCTACTCCTCCTGAGTATAGTGATACCACATGTGTGAGACTTTTACACAGCCTGGCCATATACAGAGGCCCAACATTGAAGTAGCACTTTCAGGCGTTCTACAAGCATAAATCGCACATATCCTTTCTCAACCACCTATTACAATTTTGAAGGCCCTGGAGCACCAGGACAATAGAATTTTCCACAAAATGACCCCATTTTTGAAAGCACACACCCCAATGTATAATCTATGAGGCATTATGAGTCTTTTGAACGGTTCATTTTTTTCCAGAAGGTTTTGGAAAATGTGGAGAAAAAATTAAAATGCATTTTTTTTACACAAAGATATTTCTAACACATAATATGTACATAGCAAAAATTACACCCCAAAATACATTCTGCTACTCCTCCTGAGTATGGCGATACCACATGTTTGAGACTTTTACACAGCCTGGCCACATACAGAGGCCCAACATCCAAGTAGCACCTCCAGGCATTCTAGCAGCATTAATTGCACATATCATTTTCTGACTACCGATCACATTTTTGAAGGCCCTTCATATATCTAACACATAGCAGGTACATACCAAATAACAAAAGATTACCTGTGGTTTTAGAAGTGCAGTGGTCCACAGAGGAGAGCATCGGTCCAGGCAGCAGGCAGGGATGAGGTCAGCGACAGCAAAAGCAATCATCCAGGCAGCAGGCAGGAATACTGTCCATAGTTCGCACAGGCAGAGATACTGTCAGCACAGCCAGAGCACAGCCAAAGCACAGGTCCAGGTAGCAGGCAGAGGTGTCCCGGCAGAAATGCTGTCCAAAGTCAGTAGAGGCAGCAGGCAGATATATGGTCAACACAGCCAAAGTATTGGTCCAAGCAGCAGGAAGAAACATGGTCCATAATGTCATGGGTCATTACAGGCAGTAATATGGTCAGCACAGCCAAATTATTGGTCCAGGCAGCAGGAAGGACCATCAAGCTTAGGGCCAGGGGGACAGGGGTAGAGGCTTCTCCCATCCAAATCGCTTTGAAGCCTCCGGGCAACCAGACCCTGTTCTTGGAGCACAGAAAACGAAAAACTGGTTTTCTCTACTCAGAACGCTATTCTGAAGCCCCTCACATATGTGAGACCCCTGTGTACTAAAAGTAGATGGCCAAAAGATCAGTCCAAGTGGCAGGCAAAAACATGGTCGATTAACAGGCCAAGGTCGGTACACGTGGAAGTCAGAAACGTGGTTTAAATCGGCAGGCAGAGGCATCGTCAGTAAACAGGCTGAGGTTGGTGCACGTGGAGGTCAGAAACGTGGTTTAAATCGGCAAGCAAACCTTCCATTAACATGGAAGGTAGTTAGTAACATGGTAGCAGGCAAATAGGGAAATGGCAGTCTGTTAATAATAAGGGGAACTAATGGATGTATGATAATTTTTGAAGCAATTTCCGATGCACAGGCCAGGTTGGGAGGGACAATCCGGACAATAATAGCTGGTGTCTCTTCTTACTCCTCCTCTGCTGCATACACGGCATTTCTTTTGGCGTCTTCTTCCAGATTCTGTGGGGGGGATGCTAAAGGGATAGTGTCGCTCGTGAAGCCGACTCACACTATCAGAGCGAATGCTTCCTGGGGCGGGATCTTGTTGGTAAATGAGGGCATCGATGATATCTTCGATATATTGGAGGTAGTGGAGTCGGTGATTTTGAGTTGCTTTTTGGTAGCAGACAAACAAATTAAAAAGGGCCATGTGAAACAGGTGAAACGCAACTTTTTTGTGCCAATAATGGGACTTTCTGGTTGATAAGTAGGGCTGTAGCATCTGGTCGTTTAAATCCACCCCCCCCCCCATGTACAAATTGTAGTCGTGGACACATTCAGGCTTTACAATGGAGCCGCGTCTTCTTGGGATCTCCACCATGGTGTCATTGTGGATCGTAGAGAGGATGTGGACATCTTTCTTGTCCCTCCACTTCATGGCCAACACCTCCTCGTTCCTCATGGATGCCGATTCTCCAGGTCGCAATTTTTTTGTCAATAAATTTTGTGGGAATCCCTTCCGTTTTTTTTTTAAGGTACCGCAGGCCGGGGTTTGTTTACTGTAAAGGTGGCGAAAAAGGGGCAGGCTGGTATAATAATTATCAACATATAAATGGTAACCTTTTCCGAACAGGGGGTATGCCAACTCCCAGACAATTTTCCCACTGGTTCCAATATATGTGGGGCAATCACGGGGCTGGAGCTGGGAGTCTTTGCCTTCGTAGATCCTGAATTTGCAGACGTATCCAGTGGCTCGATCACATAATTTATTTAATTTTAACCCATACCTGGCTCTCTTGCTTGGTATGTACTGCTTGAACTGCAGTCGGCCGGTGAAATGTACGAGGGACTCGTCCACACAAATTTTTTGGTCTGGGATGAAAACTTCTTCAAATCGCTGGGAAAAGGCATTGACTAGGGGGCATATCTTGTACAATTTGTCGTAGTTGGGATGATCTCGGGGAGGGCACTGTGAATTGTCATTGAAGTGGAGAAAGTGCATAATCATGTCGTATCTTTTCCTGGACATGACAGCGGAATATATGGGCATGTGTTGGATGGGGCGTTTGGACCAATATGAATGGACTTCGTTCTTTTTTGTAAGCCCCATATTGAACATAAGGCCCAAAAATAATTTAAATTCCTCCAATGTTAGACGCCGCCACTGGAACATGCGGGCGTAGGAAGAATCGGGGTTGGCAGCAATAAATTGGGATGCATACAGATTCGTTTGATCCACTATATTCTGCAGCAAATCTTGTGGGAAAAATAAACAAAAATAATCAAATTTAGAAAAATTTGTAGTGTCGGGCTGCACACCTGGCTGTGCGGTGAAAGGGGGGATGATAGCGGATCCTGAGTTGGCAGGCAACCATAAGGGGTTTGCCAGGGCATCGGGAAGGTAGGATTGGGGCTGGATTCTTCGGGTTGGGCGTGCATTTCCATTGCTTGTACTGGGCTCCTCTTCCTGGGGTATGGCGCTGCTGGTGGTGGGCAGTTCTCCTGATCTTGGTGCTGATCTTGGTGCCGATCGCATTCTTTTGAGAGGGACGGTTTCCTCCGGGGACTCGGACTCTGAGCCACTATCCTCCACTGGCTCGTATTCCGAACCAGAATCGGATAATGGGAGCTCCCCGCTGCTCTCATCATCCGACATGGCAAGAATGGCATATGCCTCCTCAGGTGTGTAAACCCTTTGGGACATTATGGCAGTGCTTATTGGTGGGCCTGTGTAATGGTACTGCTGGTGGTAGTGGTGGCGGTCTGTGTGGTAGTACCGATGGAGGTATTAGTGGTGGGCCTGTGTGGTGGTACCGATGGCGGTATGGGTGGTGGTGGTACCAATGGCGGTACAGGTGGTGGTGGTACCGATGGCGGTACGGGTGGTGGTGGTGGCGGCGGTACCGATGGCGGTACAGGTGGCGGTACGGGTGGTGGTGGTAGCGATGACGGTATGGGTGGTGGTGGTACCGATGGCGGTACAGGTGGTGGTGGTACCGATGGCGGTACAGGTGGTGGTGGTACCAATGGCGGTACGGGTGGTGATGGTACCGATGGCGGTACAGGTGGTGGTACAGGTGGTGGTGGCACTACCGACGGTGGTACGGGTGGTGGTACTGGTGGTGGTACCGATGGCGGCACTAGTGGTGATACTGGTAGCGGGCCTGTGTGGCAGTATAGATGCTGGGCCTGGTGGCGGTACTGGTGGTGGTACTGGTACCGATGGTGGTACTGGTAGCCTGTGTGGCGGTGCCAATGGCGGTACCGATGGAGGTGGGCCTGTGACAGATGATTGACAGATGGGCTGATTGATTGACAGATGGGCTGATTGATTGATTGACAGATGGGTTGATTGATTGACAGATGGGGTGATTGATTGACAGGTGGGGTGATTGATTGACAGATCGGCTGATTGATTGACAGATGGGCTGATTGATTGACAGATGGGCTGATTGATTGACAGATGGGCTGATTGACAGATGGGCTGATTGACAGATGGGCTGATTGGCTGGGCTGATTGATGTGCTGGGCTGTGTGACAGGTCCTCTTTATGGGGGGGGGCGTGTTGTGCATTGTAAACTTATGTAGACAAACTACACTGAGCTAACTTACTGATCTCTTCTCTCTCCTCACAGATCGGTGTGTGAGGAGAGAGCAGGGATCAGGTAGTAACTCCTGTGGAGTTTGTTTACATTTGTGACCGGCTGTGATTGGACACAGCCGGTCACGTGGTAAACAGCCAATTCATTGGCTGTTTACTCTGATCGGGGACGCGCTGTGTCCAAGGGACACTCGCCTTCCCCGATCCCCGCTCTGCAAGCCTGTGGCAGCGCGCACGGAGCGCGCCGCTGAGTTTGTTTTGACAGGTGATCGGCTGTGACTTTGACACAGCCGATCACATGGTAAACAGCCAATGAAATTGGCTGTTTACCGTGATCGGGGAAGCGCTGTGTCCGAGGGACACATGCCATCCCCGATCACCGCGCTGCGCGCCCCCGCGGGCGCACGCAAGTCATTATCCTGCAGGACGTCATATGACGTCCAGTATCGATATTGCAACCACTTCCCGGACGTCAATTCACTATTGACTGGGCGGGAAGTGGTTAAATATAGTGCCTGGGGGTCCCCTTAGTCTGTCTGTAAACTGGCACATCTGTACCATGTATAGAACCTGCTGCAGCAAAACTGACATTTCTAAAGAAAAAAAAATGACATTTAAATTGCATTTTTTTCTTTAGAAATGTCAGTTTTGCTGTAGTAGGTTCTATACAGGGTCCTATTTAAAGGAATTTTTCATTTTTATTTTATACTTTAAGCATCATGAAAATCACTGCTCCTTTAAAAATATTATTTTTTTAACGTTTTTTTTGCATTGATACATGTCCCCCCGGGCAGTACACGGGCCCCAATACCATTTTTATGGCCAATAACTTGCATATAAGCCTTCAAAATGGGGACTTTTGATTTTTTAAGTTTGGGTTCGATAGACTTCATGGGTTTTGGAGTTTGGGTCTGAACTTTTGCTATACTCAGGAGTTCTGGTGCGAACTGACCTCTAGCCTCCACAATATAGGTGAAAAACCTACTCACCTCATACACAATCAAAAAAACGGAAAACCCTCCATGGTCCTCCTCAAGGTCCAGGATGGATATGGATGGATTTTCATATGTCACCACATATGAATCAAATAAAACAAAAACACATAGTTTTGTAAATGTATTAAGACCCGAACAGATTAAAAACACTTTATGAACAAACAAGTAGACACGTGCATTCGTTTTTGTCCGAATGCATTTTCGTCCGAATTTCGGGTATTTTCGTTATCGTTTTAACAAACGACAACGAACGTGCAGAATCTGAAAACCGAAAGATCCGACATAAACAAATGCTTTATTTTCATTTTCGTTGCGACAACAGTTCGATATAGATGGGAGATTCGACATGACACTGACAATAGCGATCTGTGTCTATCGAACCTGTGGTCGAATGTGCCTAACCTTAGCTCTATTAGTCCAAGATTATTCTACATAGAGAGAGAAAATTTGACATATAGAGAAAAGTTTCGACATACAGAGAAAAGATTTGACATTATAGAGACAATAGCAAAAAAGGTTGAATGTGCCTAACCTAACTCTATTAGTCCAAGATTATTCGACATAGAGAGAAAAGATTCAACATGAAGATTCGACGAAGCAGTCGCCGCGAGCGGACATTTATGATCAAATGATCCACCCATAGGCTATAGAAGAATTCTAATGTTTCTTGACTAGTAATAATAATTAATAAATATAATTATTACTAGTGTCATACAACATTAGAATTCTACTAAATAAAGAAAAAAGCTGCGCCAAGAACGTTAATGAGCAATCCTCAAAGTCAATGATGATATGAAGGCTATGAAGGCAGTCCAAAGGAGTGAGCTATAGGTGCCAATATAATATCAGAAGGCAGGAATCACATATGCCCTAGAAACATCCAGGAAATGTACAGTATAGTAACACCACCGTGCTTGACAACCAGAGTGACCACCACCGTAGAAAAAATGGCTGTTTACCAGAAGCAAGCAAAGGAGCGCAGTCGGCTATAACCTAGCCGCGGCCTTTAGCTTGCATGTAGTGGGTGGATGGAACTCAAACCCAATCAGAACACCCAGGACGCTCCTCCAGTATGCAATATGGCGTAGTATGATGGCTTTGTATGCATAAGTATCTGCTGATTCCACACAAGCCACAGACAGCTTAACTCTTCAATAGGACACAGAAGTTGATTATAACTTTTACTTCTCAGAGTAAAGTACAGATGATGTTTTTCCAGTCTCTTCAAGTGTAAGAAGACAATGATTTTCCCAGTCTTGGGTCTGCTACGAAGACTTCAGACTGTCAAATGTCTCCCCTCTGTCTGTCTGTGGCTTGTGTGGAATCAGCAGATACTTATGCATATGGAGCCACAACATACTGTAAAATATTTTAACACTGTTTATCATATTCTTTTAACCACTTGAGACCCGCGCTATAGACGAAAGACGTCTGCAGCGCGGCTCTCAAGTGCTGAGTGGACGTCCCTGGACTTCCTGCCTCTTTCACTCCCCCTGCGCACCACCGAGGGAGCGCGGCGGGGAACAGCTGTTCCCCGCCGTGTCACGTGTTGCCGATGCGCGTGCCTGGCGGCCGCGATGTCCGCCAGGTACACGCGATCAGCTGTTACAGAGGCAGGACGTGGATCTCTGTGTGTAAACACAGAGATCCACGTCCTGTCAGGGAGAGAGGAGACCGATGCTGTGTCCCTTGTACATAGGGACACAGATCGGTCACCTCCCCCAGTCAGTCCTCTCCCCCACACAGTAAGAATCACTCACAGGGAACATATTTAACCCATTGATCGCCCCCTAGTGTTAACCCCTCCCCTGCCAATCACATTTATACAGTAATCAATGCATTTTTATAGCACTGTTCGCTGTATAAATGTGAATGGTTCCAAAATAGTGTCAAAAGTGCCCGATATGTCTGCCACAATATCGCAGGCCTGACAAAAATCGCAGATAACCGCCATTACTAGTATAAAAAAAAATATATATAATAAAAATGTCATAAATCTATCCCCTATTTTGTAGGCGCTATAACTTTTGCGCAAACCGATCACTATACGCTTATTGCAATTTTTTTTACCAAAAATATGTAGAAGAATACGTATCGGCCTAAACTGAGAAAAAAATAGTTAAAAAAAAAATTGGGATATTATTATAGCAAAAAGTTAAAAAATATTGTGTTTTTTTCTAAATTTTCTTTTTTTTTTGTTTATAGCGCAAAAGAGGTGATCAAATACCACCAAAAGAAAGCCCTATTTGTGGGAAAAAAATTATAAAAATATCATTTGGATACAGCATTATATGACCACCCAATTGTCATTCAAAGTGCGTCAGCGCTGAAAGCTGAAAATTGGTCTGGGTGCGAAGGGGGTTTAAGTGCCCAGTAAGCAAGTGGTTAATAAGCCAAGACTGCTTCTGTAAAAGATTAATTTATTTCAAGCAACATACTTTAAATTTAATCACTGACAGTAATTGCTATGCTTGCCAGCTTTTGAACCTCACCAAATAACATTTCTACAGTTTTTAAACGTTTTGACAACCTGTGAACAATGGCACTTACAGCTGTACTTGCTTTTTTGTGGAGTCAAAACTAGCTTCAAGGTGATAAAATGTCAACTTGGCAAACAGCCAATTAGCTAACCTACCTTATGCAATTATGTAATATGTATTTCATCTGCTTTTGGTTTTAAACATTCTATATTGTCACCCAGCCTTACTACAAGGTCTATACTAAAAGTAATGCAAAAGGTGGCATAACATTTTTATTTACTTACATAGGTCATTAAAATTTCAAATGATGGTGGAGTAACTCTTCCTCTGTAGTAGCTCTTCTTTTTTTCATTGGAGGTAAATAATAGGTTCCAAGCAGAAGAAACGTGCTGCAATTGAGTTTTTGAGGGGGGGCAGGAAGTCTGATATTCACAGAAGGCTACAGAATTTTTATGGGAGGTGGCACCATTGACAAGAGCTATGTGCTCAGATGGATGAAGAAATTCAAAGAAGGGGAAACCTGCACTGAAGACAAACCACACAGTGGGTGACCATCAACTTTGACCACTGACATACCGTAAATCATTAGCAAGTGGGTGAATTTATTCATGTTGACAGATGATCCATAGGCTTGCTGCACAACTGGACTGTGGACATTGCCATACAGAAGATGGTGGAAGACTTAGGAAAGTGTGTGTAAAGTGGGTACTTCAGCAGTTGAGACCAGACTAAAGAAGAGAAGGGTGGAAGTCTGCTTTGATCTGCTCGAAGCATTTAAAGCCAATGAAGACATTTTTTTTGCTGATCTGCTTAGAGGACTAGAAGCATAGAGAAGTCATTGGGAGGAAGACACTGAACAAGAATCTGAAAATTATCCACATTCACAATGACAAAGCGCCACCACGCACATCTTTGGCAGCAAATCAGGCGATTGGCAAATTTACAAAAAAGGGGCAAACACCCAAATCTATACCTGGCCTTTGCAGCAAAGTGCACATGGAAGGGCAATGCACATCACAAACAAACAAAAAATTTCCCAGCACACTTACCGACCAGCCTGCAACACAACCAAGTTGGCCCTGTCTAACAGTTTACATTAAAAAACAGAGGGCTTTGTTTTCACGCATTTGCAAATTAATGCATAAGCCACACTGCCCATGCCAAGGGACCTCTGTATATACTGTGGGCCTTACTCTAAATTTCCAATACCTCCATAGTAGGATCACATTAAGGAATGAATAGATTAAGGGCAGGTATGCCTGGAGGGAGCCCCCCCCCTCCTTAAAGGCACGGGGATGCACGAAATGCCCAGTAAATGCACAATGGCAGCGAAGGCATCCCATGCATCCCTGCACCAAATTCGTCCAACTGTTCAAAAAAGTGACAACCACCCCAATCTATAACTGCCCAGTTTGAAGCACAGTAGATTTTGTAAATATACATCTACCTGGCTCACATACATCACAAATCACAACAAAATAAAATAAAAATAATAATAGGTCTGTTCCTTTTTTTGATATAGTGAGCAGAGTCATGCAAATCACTCCTTTTGTCCTCTGTACCTCCAGAACTGCAGGTTTGTGGCACCAATAAAGCTTAGTAGAGTTCATTATCCAAATAAGGTTTACATCTAGGTCAGACATTCCAATATTTTTATCTCAGAGGAATGCTTGAAATAAATTTCAGCTCTCAGGGAAGCCCTGCTAGACGCAATTCTCAGGGAATTGGCGCAAAAACGCTGCTCACATTGGTGGTCAGAATGCCACTCTCTTACAGACAACTAAAAAGGTATTTGGTCTTATGTTGCTGGGTTTGCTAAGAGGTTTTGGCTCTGAAGTAGTGATGAGCCGAACACCCCCGGGTTCGGTTCGCACCAGAACCCGCGAACGGACCGAAAGTTCGAACGAACATTAGAACCCTATTAAATACAATGGATGCGAACGTTCGAATTCTAAAGTGCTAATTATAACAACTATTATGCATGTTATTGTCCTAAAAAGGGTTTGGGAACCCGGGTTCTGCACCAGGGGACATGTATCAATGCAAAAAGAAGTTTTAAAAACGGTCGTTTTTCGGGAGCAGTCATTTTAATGATGCATAAAGTGAAAAAAAAAAAGTCAAATATTCCTTTAAATATCGTACCTGGGGGGTGTCTAAAGTATGCCTGTGAAGTGCCACGTGTTTCCCGTGTTTAGAACTGTCCCTGCACAAAATGACACTTCTAAAGGAAAAAAAAGCCATTTAAAACTGCTTGCGGCTTTAATGTAATGTCTGGTCCCGGTAATATGGATGAAATTCTTTAAGAAAAATGGCATAGCTACCCCATGACCCCCCCCCTACCCCAGCCCATTACCAGCCCCTTTGGGTCTTGTATGGATATTAAGGGGAACCCCGCACATAAAATAAAAAAGGCCCTATATACTCTGAACAGCCCTATACAGGCGGTGCATACAAGACAGGGACTGTAGGTTTGTTCTTATGTAGAGTCTGTTTGTAATTTTGAACAGGTACATTGTTGAAGTGTAGCTCCAGACCAAAAATCTATTTTTAAACTTTTTGGAAAACATAGGTAAGGGTTATCACCCCTGTAACATTTGTTTTGCTGTCTGTGCCCCTGTTCAGAACATTTCACCTCACTTTCCGTCCCAATGACAACTGTTTTTGAAATGTGGTGTTTTTCTTGAAACAAGGATTGCTGATAAAGCATCAGTACAGAGGAGACACCTTTCTCCCATATTTATTCTTACAGGAGAGAATTTTCCTTCCTAGTGGTAGATTTCCTCTCACTTCCTGTTGTCTTCTTGCGTTTGCAAGTAGGAGTCGTTTGTAAGTTGGATGTTTGAAAGTAGGGACCTGCCGTATATACTCTGCAGAAATAGGCCCCTTAGTTGTTGGTGTTGGCACAACACTGTAAGCACTCACAGTTACTCTTGGTTGGTGCTGGAACGCCCTGCTGTCAACTATTATATCAGGAATTTTAATTACATATAATTGTTGAACAGTGGTAGTAAAAATTGGGCCTTTGATGGTGGTGCTGGTGCCACAACACTGTAAGCCCTGACAGTTACTCTTGGTGGGTGCAGCAATGGGCCCTGCTGTGAATTATTAGATCAAGAATTGTAATTACATGCCCCTGTTGAACAGGGGCTGAAAAATTGGGCCTTAGGCACTGGTGGCACAACACTGCAACCCCTCACAGATACTGTACTTGGAGCACAGCAATGAGCCCTGTTGCAAAGTATTGCTTCAAAAATTGTAATGACACGCCCCTGTTAAACAGGGGCTGAAAAATTGGGCCTTAGGCACTGGTGGCACAACACTGCAACTCCTCACAGATACTGTACTTGGAGCACACCAATGAGCCCTGTTGCAAAGTATTGCTTCAAAAATTGTAATGACACGCCCCTGTTAAACAGGGGCTGAAAAATTGGGCCTTAGGCACTGGTGGCACAACACTGCAACTCCTCACAGATACTGTACTTGGAGCACAGCAATGAGCCCTGTTGCAAAGTATTGCTTCAAAAATTGTAATTACACGCCCCTGTTAAACAGGGGCTGAAAAATTGGGCGTTAGGCACTGGTGGCGGCACCCATAAACAAAAATGATCTTACAAGCTATCATCATCAATCGTATCATTGAGGACTCGGAGGAGGAGGATAGCCAGTCAACATAACAGCACAGGCACTCAGCATCAGCATCAGTCTTGAAGGGATGTGACATGTTAAAATCAATTAGTCTGTTATATCAGCATCAGGTGTGTGGTAGCTGGTGGTGATCCAAGACTGGTTCATCTTGATGAAAGTCAGTCGATCAACCGAGTCGGTGGACAGGCGCACCCTGTGATCCGTGACAAATCCTCCAGCAGCACTGAATGTGCGTTCCGAAAGAACGCTGGATGCAGGACAGGCCAGTAGCTCAATTGCATACTGTGCAAGCTCTGGCCAGTGATCCATCCTCAAGACCCAGTAAGCCAGAGGATTTTCGGGGGGGAAGGTGTCCAAGTCTGACCTTGCCCCTAGATATTCCTGCACCATGTTTATCAGACGCTGGCGATGGTTGCTGGAACCGATCATACTTTGGGGCTGCGGACTAAAGAATTGTCTGAACGCATCGGTCAGACGGCCACCTTCCCCACCGCTCCTTCTTTGACTGGCCGAAGCCTCAGCAACTCGTTGTCCAGGACCAGGAGTTTGCAACCTCCCAGTCTCTGGGAACGCGTTGCACAGACCTTTCTGCAAGGCCTCCCGGAGTTGTCTCATCCTCTGCTCCCTCTGCGACGGTAACATAAGGTCCGCAACCTTACCCTTGTACCGTGGATCAAGGAGAGTGGCCAGCCAGTAATGGTCCCTCTCCTTGATCCGAAGAATACGAGGATCCTTCCGCAGACTTTGCAGGATCAGGGAGGCCATGCAGCGTAGGTTTGCTGAGGCATTCGCTCCGGAGTCCTCTGGGTCACTAAGGACGACATGATCCGCAGCCACCTCCTCCCAGCCACGTACAAGTCCACTGGTTTCTTGGGACTGTAAATCATCCCTAAAAGACTGCTGCTGATGATGCTGAGTGCCAGCCTCCACCTCCATGCTGACACAATCCTCCTCCTCCTCCTCCTCCTCCTCCTCCTCCTCCTCTTCCTGTGCGATGGGTGGGACAGAAGGAACACTGTCTGGGTAAAGGGGGCCTTGAGAGGCAAGGAAGTCCTCCTCTTCCTGCCTCTGTTCTGCCTCAAGTGCCCTGTCCATTATTCCACGCAGCGTGTGCTCCAACAGGTGGACAAGAGGTACAGTGTCACTGATGCATGCACTGTCACTGCTCACCATCCTCGTGGCCTCCTCAAATGGTGCCAGGACAGTGCATGCATCCCTGATCATGCCCCACTGGCGTGGAGAAAAAAAACCAAGCTCCCCTGACCCTGTCCTGGTGCCGTAGTCGCACAGGTACTCATTGATGGCCCTCTGCTGCGTGTGCAGCCGCTGCAGCATGGCCAACGTTGAGTTCCACCTGGTGGGCATGTCACATATAAGGCGGTTCTTGGGCAGGTTCAACTCCTTTTGCAGCTCAGCCAGGCGAGCACTGGCATTATAAGATCTGCGGAAATGCACACAGACTTTCCTGGCCTGCCTCAGGACATCCTGTAAGCCCGGGTACCTGCCCAAGAAGCGCTGCACCACCAGGTTAAGGACGTGAGCCACACAGGGCACATGGGTCAGTTGTCCCTGTCGGAGGGCGGAGAGGAGGTTGGTGCCATTGTCGCAAACCACCATTCCTGGCTTAAGCTGGCGTGGCGTCAACCACCTCTCGGCCTGGCCCTGCAGAGCAGACAGGACCTCTGCCCCAGTGTGGCTTCTGTCCCCCAAACACACCAGCGCAAGCACGGCATGGCATCTTTTTGCCTGCGTACTTGCGTAGCCCCGTGAACGGCTACGGAGCACCGCTGGTTCATAGGACAAACCACAGGAAGAGGCCATGGAGGAAGAAGAAGAGGAGGGGGTGGAGGAGAGAGGTGTGTCACAACCAGTAGTAGCATTTTGGAGGCGTGGCGGTGGGACAACCTCCAACACTACTGCACCTTGTCCTGAATCCTTCCCAGCTGCCAAAAGAGTGACCCAATGGGCCGTGAAAGAAAGGTAACGTCCCTGTCCATGCCTGCTGGACCATGAGTCAGCGGTAATATGCACCTTACCGCTGACCGCCCTGTCCAGCGAGGCCAAGACATTGCCTTCCACATGCCGGTAGAGAGCCGGAATAGCCTTCCGTGAGAAAAAGTGGCGTTTGGGAACCTGCCACTGAGGAACTGCACATTGCACAAACTCACGGAAGGGGGCCGAGTCTACCAACTGAAAAGGCAGCAGTTGAAGCGCTAGCAATTTAGCCAAGCTAGCATTCAACCGCTGGGCATGTGGATGGCTGGGAGTGAACTTCTTTCGACGGTCCAGCAGCTGGGGCAGGGAAATTTGCCTGCTAGAATCGGACGTCGGTGTACTGCTAGCAGAGTGGGCGCAAGTACTTGGCTGTGACACACCTAATTCTACACCTTCATTCCTCTCAGTGCATGTTTCAGAGAGGACTGAAGTTATAGTGGGGTTGGAGATCCCAGCTGATGCGGTGCAAGGAGAGGTCCGCTTTGTTCTTTGGTGTGGGTCTTTGAGGTAGGCTTGCCAACGAGCTGCATGGCAGGTCAACATATGTCTGGTCAGGCATGTGGTACCCAAGCGGCTGATGTTTTGGCCACGCGATATACGCTTGAGACATATGTTGCAAACAGCAGCTGTGCGATCTGATGCACTAGCCTCAAAAAAGGCCCACACCAAAGAACTTTTTGAATGACGGGCAGAGGCAGCGCCCTGCACAGGCGGAGCTCTGCGGTGTGATTCCGTCGGTGTACTGCCCTTACGCTGGCCACCAAAGGGCATCCTGCCTCGTTGGAGATGTGCCTCCTCCTCATCCTCCTCCTCCTCCTCTCTCCTATTAGGCACCCACGTGGAGTCAGTGACCTCATCATCCCCTCCCTCCTCTTCACTGGAGCCAATCTGGCAGTATGCTGCAGCTGCTGGAACATGACTGCCAGATTGGTGTCCTTCTTGAGCATCCCCTCTGTCTGCTCTCACGCTACTGCCTTCCTCTAGCTGGGTTTCATCATCAGACCCTTCGAAACGCTGGGCATCCTCCTGGAGCATGTACCCAACACTGTGCTGAAACAGTTCGGGGGACTCCTCAGGAGGAGGACATGGTGGGTCTAGGGAAGGAGTGACTGATGATTTGTCTGACATTGATACCAGGGAAGACGACGCTTTGGCAGCTGCTTTTCCAGTACCCTGAGCCTGGGTGAGAGAGGATGAGGAGGAGGAGGAGGGCTTGGTCATCCACTCTACCAAGTCTTCGGCATGATGTGGCTCAACATGTCCAGCTGCCGAAAAGAAGGACAAGCGTGTCCCATGGCCATGTGCTGATGACAATGCACCGCGTCCACGACCAGCACTGTTGCCCCCAGACACAGAGCCTGCTTGCCCTCTTTTATTGCCTCCTGACTGTCTGCCTCTCCTTGTTTGCCTTCCAGACATTCTAATAGATGGCCTGCAGGGAGATGGGAAAAAAGCAATAAGGGCTACCTTCAGGTGTCCTTCTCTGTCCCTTGAAACAAGGACTTTCACAGTGAAAGAAACTGACACTCTCCCTACCTACAGTTTTCTGTCCCTAGAAAAAATGTTTTTTTTAATCACAATATAGCACAAGGACAATTCACTCACTGTCCTTACAGGTCCCTGGAAACAAGGACTTGCAGAGTGAAAGAAAAAAAACACTCTCCCTACCTACAGTTTTCTGTCCCTAGAAAAAATGTTTTTTTTAATCACAATATAACACAAGGACAATTCACTCACTGTCCTTCCAGGTCCCTGGAAACAAGGACTTGCAGAGTGAAATAAACTGACACTCTCCCTACCTACAGTTTTCTGTCCCTAGAATAAATGTTTTTTTTAAGCACAATATAGCACAAGGACAATTCACTCACTGTCCTTACAGGTCCCTGGAAACAAGGACTTGCAGAGTGAAAGAAAAAAAACACTCTCCCTACCTACAGTTTTCTGTCCCTAGAAAAAATGTTTTTTTTAATCACAATATAACACAAGGACAATTCACTCACTGTCCTTCCAGGTCCCTGGAAACAAGGACTTGCAGAGTGAAATAAACTGACACTCTCCCTACCTACAGTTTTCTGTCCCTAGAATAAATGTTTTTTTTAAGCACAATATAGCACAAGGACAATTCACTCACTGTCCTTACAGGTCCCTGGAAACAAGGACTTGCAGAGTGAAAGAAAAAAAACACTCTCCCTACCTACAGTTTTCTGTCCCTAGAAAAAATGTTTTTTTTAATCACAATATAGCACAAGGACAATTCACTCACTGTCCTTACAGGTCCCTGGAAACAAGGACTTGCAGAGTGAAATAAACTGACACTCTCCCTACCTACAGTTTTCTGTCCCTAGAATAAATGTTTTTTTTAATCACAATATAGCACAAGGACAATTCACTCACTGTCCTTCCAGGTCCCTGGAAACAAGGACTTGCAGAGTGAAATAAACTGACACTCTCCCTACCTACAGTTTTCTGTCCCTAGAATAAATGTTTTTTTTAAGCACAATATAGCACAAGGAGAATTCACTCACTGTCCTTCCAGGTCCCTGGAAACAAGGACTTGCAGAGTGAAAGAAAAAAAACACTCTCCCTACCTACAGTTTTCTGTCCCTAGAAAAAATGTTTTTTTTAATCACAATATAGCACAAGGACAATTCACTCACTGTCCTTCCAGGTCCCTGGAAACAAGGACTTGCAGAGTGAAATAAACTGACACTCTCCCTACCTACAGTTTTCTGTCCCTAGAATAAATGTTTTTTTTAAGCACAATATAGCACAAGGACAATTCACTCACTGTCCTTACAGGTCCCTGGAAACAAGGACTTGCAGAGTGAAAGAAAAAAAACACTCTCCCTACCTACAGTTTTCTGTCCCTAGAAAAAATGTTTTTTTTAATCACAATATAGCACAAGGACAATTCACTCACTGTCCTTACAGGTCCCTGGAAACAAGGACTTGCAGAGTGAAAGAAAAAAAACACTCTCCCTACCTACAGTTTTCTGTCCGTAGAAAAAATGTTTTTTTTAATCACAATATAACACAAGGACAATTCACTCACTGTCCTTCCAGGTCCCTGGAAACAAGGACTTGCAGAGTGAAATAAACTGACACTCTCCCTACCTACAGTTTTCTGTCCCTAGAATAAATGTTTTTTTTAAGCACAATATAGCACAAGGAGAATTCACTCACTGTCCTTCCAGGTCCCTGGAAACAAGGACTTGCAGAGTGAAAGAAAAAAAACACTCTCCCTACCTACAGTTTTCTGTCCCTAGAAAAAATGTTTTTTTTAATCACAATATAGCACAAGGACAATTCACTCACTGTCCTTCCAGGTCCCTGGAAACAAGGACTTGCAGAGTGAAATAAACTGACACTCTCCCTACCTACAGTTTTCTGTCCCTAGAATAAATGTTTTTTTTAAGCACAATATAGCACAAGGACAATTCACTCACTGTCCTTACAGGTCCCTGGAAACAAGGACTTGCAGAGTGAAAGAAAAAAAACACTCTCCCTACCTACAGTTTTCTGTCCCTAGAAAAAATGTTTTTTTTAATCACAATATAGCACAAGGACAATTCACTCACTGTCCTTACAGGTCCCTGGAAACAAGGACTTGCAGAGTGAAAGAAAAAAAACACTCTCCCTACCTACAGTTTTCTGTCCCTAGAAAAAATGTTTTTTTTAATCACAATATAGCACAAGGACAATTCACTCACTGTCCTTACAGGTCCCTGGAAACAAGGACTTGCAGAGTGAAATAAACTGACACTCTCCCTACCTACAGTTTTCTGTCCCTAGAATAAATGTTTTTTTTAAGCACAATATAGCACAAGGAGAATTCACTCACTGTCCTTCCAGGTCCCTGGAAACAAGGACTTGCAGAGTGAAAGAAAAAAAACACTCTCCCTACCCACAGTTTTCTGTCCCTAGAAAAAATGTTTTTTTTAATCACAATATAGCACAAGGACAATTCACTCACTGTCCTTCCAGGTCCCTGGAAACAAGGACTTGCAGAGTGAAATAAACTGACACTCTCCCTACCTACAGTTTTCTGTCCCTAGAATAAATGTTTTTTTTAAGCACAATATAGCACAAGGACAATTCACTCACTGTCCTTACAGGTCCCTGGAAACAAGGACTTGCAGAGTGAAAGAAAAAAAACACTCTCCCTACCTACAGTTTTCTGTCCCTAGAAAAAATGTTTTTTTTAATCACAATATAGCACAAGGACAATTCACTCACTGTCCTTACAGGTCCCTGGAAACAAGGACTTGCAGAGTGAAAGAAAAAAAACACTCTCCCTACCTACAGTTTTCTGTCCCTAGAAAAAATGTTTTTTTTAATCACAATATAACACAAGGACAATTCACTCACTGTCCTTCCAGGTCCCTGGAAACAAGGACTTGCAGAGTGAAATAAACTGACACTCTCCCTACCTACAGTTTTCTGTCCCTAGAATAAATGTTTTTTTTAAGCACAATATAGCACAAGGACAATTCACTCACTGTCCTTACAGGTCCCTGGAAACAAGGACTTGCAGAGTGAAAGAAAAAAAACACTCTCCCTACCTACAGTTTTCTGTCCCTAGAAAAAATGTTTTTTTTAATCACAATATAACACAAGGACAATTCACTCACTGTCCTTCCAGGTCCCTGGAAACAAGGACTTGCAGAGTGAAATAAACTGACACTCTCCCTACCTACAGTTTTCTGTCCCTAGAATAAATGTTTTTTTTAAGCACAATATAGCACAAGGACAATTCACTCACTGTCCTTACAGGTCCCTGGAAACAAGGACTTGCAGAGTGAAAGAAAAAAAACACTCTCCCTACCTACAGTTTTCTGTCCCTAGAAAAAATGTTTTTTTTAATCACAATATAACACAAGGACAATTCACTCACTGTCCTTCCAGGTCCCTGGAAACAAGGACTTGCAGAGTGAAATAAACTGACACTCTCCCTACCTACAGTTTTCTGTCCCTAGAATAAATGTTTTTTTTAAGCACAATATAGCACAAGGACAATTCACTCACTGTCCTTACAGGTCCCTGGAAACAAGGACTTGCAGAGTGAAAGAAAAAAAACACTCTCCCTACCTACAGTTTTCTGTCCCTAGAAAAAATGTTTTTTTTAATCACAATATAGCACAAGGACAATTCACTCACTGTCCTTACAGGTCCCTGGAAACAAGGACTTGCAGAGTGAAAGAAACTGACACTGTCCCTACCTACAGTTTTCTGTCCCTAGAATAAATGTTTTTTTTAAGCACAATATAGCACAAGGAGAATTCACTCACTGTCCTTCCAGGTCCCTGGAAACAAGGACTTGCAGAGTGAAATAAACTGACACTCTCCCTACCTACAGTTTTCTGTCCCTAGAATAAATGTTTTTTTTAAGCACAATATAGCACAAGGACAATTCACTCACTGTCCTTACAGGTCCCTGGAAACAAGGACTTGCAGAGTGAAAGAAACTGACACTCTCCCTACCTACAGTTTTCTGTCCCTAGAATAAATGTTTTTTTAAGCACAATATAGCACAAGGACAATTCACTCACTGTCCTTCCAGGTCCCTGGAAACAAGGACTTGCAGAGTGAAAGAAACTGACACTGTCCCTACCTACAGTTTTCTGTCCCTAGAATAAATGTTTTTTTTAAGCACACTATAGCACAAGCACAAAACACACTGACACTCTCCCTACCTATCCTTCTCTTTCCCTAAACTAAAGGAATCCAGGTTAAGCAAGAAAGAAATAACAGTCACTGTCCCTGCCTATGCTGCTCTATCCCTGCTCCGGAACACACTACACTAGGCCGCCGTGCTGGCGGCCTTTTATAGTGTGGGGCGTGTACTAAACACCCTCAGCAATAATTGGCCACAGGCATCCTGCCTGTGGCCAATCATTGCTCTCCTCGCTGCCGGCGCTGTGATTGGCCAAGCATGCGGGGTCACAGTGCATGCTTGGCCAATCACAGCGCCTGGATGACACTGCGATGGCGTAGTGCATTGTGGGCCGTTCGCGTCACTCGAATTTGGCGCGAACGGCCCAAATCGTTCGATCTTCGTCGAACGATCGAACAGCCGATGTTCGAGTCGAACGTATGTTCGACTCGAACACGAAGCTCATCCCTACTCTGAAGCTATGTGGGCAATTTTAGATGTGAGGTCAATTATCCACAGCTCAAGCCTAGTTTGAGAATGGCTGATCTAGGTGATCTGCAATCCTATACCAGAATGTTCAACAATTATTAAATATTTAAACCCTATTAATTAAAGGAAGAGCTAAACTAGTATTTACCTTCTTAAGAAAGATGCTCTACCAATCAGCCAGGACACCAGTCCAAGAATCACATTTTATTCCTATTGCATGTTACCTGACTTTTCCAAATTGGCAACCAAATCGAAAACCTTTCTCCCAAATAATGTCCTGAGCTTAGAATACATCACATGGTAAGAAAGTTTGTTTTTAACTTCTTGCAAAAACATGAAAATAAAAGGATACATTAAAGCAGTATTGCCTTGAGAAATAGACTGAAGACTGAAATGTCTGGACAGTCAGAGCATAAGCAAACTTTATAAGTTCAATTTTTAATAAGAAGATAATATCACATTTCACCCTGTTCTAGGTTTATTCCAAGCATACCTGTCTATATTGTACACTTGGACTGAATGTTTGGAAAAGTACAGCTTCACAAGACTTTTTGCATGCAGTATGTGCAAATCATTTTTCTTTCAGCAGTATGTCTGTAAATTGTCCACTCTCATAAGCGTTACAGTGTAACACTAGATTGTCCTTCATTAAAAATCCTTCCATATCTACATAATAACTAGTTTTTTTTTTAAACTTCAAAGTTTTATTCCTGTATCACAAAATAAAATGTTTGAACACATATACTGTCTAATAGCACTGAACAGAGCCATGTTCTATTTCTCTCCCCACCGCTATCACAATACAAATGGCCGCTATAGAAAGAATACTTTTATAGTGTGGGGCAGGATTAAAAGCAATGAGCCATGATTGGATACAGTCATCATGACAGCGTCCAATCATGGCTCTGACAGTTCTCTGTGCCCTTATTGGGCGAAGCTTTCATTGCTTCAGCCATTTAGGCTTTCAATGCACTGTTCGGTGGCGCAGTGCATTGCGGGCCGAACAAACGTGTAAATGATCTTATAATTTAGTTGTTCGGAGGACTTCGGAACAGCAAATGTTCGGCTGAACTCAAGCTCGGTCTGAACCATTCGCCCATCCTTTTTCGATACCCAGTTGATCCAGAGAAAGGCAAAAAAAAACCCTATAAAGCAGTGATCCAATTTGCTTCAGCTAGGAAACAAAGTCCTTCCAAGTTATTCCATGGATCAACTATCTCTGGTGTTATTACCTATAAATGTTAATATCCAGTTATATTTATTGCATTTAGGAAAACATCAGTTCTTTTTAAAGCAATCGAATGAGCTGGCCAGAACTAGCTCTCACTGTGAAGAAGCCTTTTCATATGTAGAGGTTAAATATCTTTTTCTCCAGACATAAAGAGTGTCCCCTTGTCCTCCTGTAATGACCTGAAAGTGAATAACACTTTATGGACTTTTTGGACCACCTATGTATTTATACATGCTGATCATATGCCCCCTTAATCACCTATTTTCAAGAGAGAATGAATTCAGTTCAGCTAATATTTCCTCATAATTGAACTATCTGTGCCTCTTATTCGTTTGGTAAAATTTCTCTGCACTGCGATGCGGGACAGACGTGGTTGAGCTGGGCTCAGTCTGACCAGGACTGCCAGGTACGATTCCCGGGGCTAAGTTACACCTAAAACCGCTTGTTTTTCTACAGCACCCCTGTGGGACATCCCTGTGCATGCCATTGGGCAAAAAGGGGCGCAAACACCGCTCCCAACACTCGCTGACAAACTACCTTCTGGACCTGGAGAGATCACTGGCTAACAAGAAGATGACCCAAAATGGCGCCGGCTCTCATGCGGCCTCCAGCAGCTCCACTCAGCAACAGACTCTGCTATCAAAGGAAAGTGAGTACGCTCTCCCTCTCTGTAAAGCTGATCTAGATGCTAGCTTGACAGCTATTTATGAGAAATTGGTAGACAAGATAGAACACGAGCTGCATAAATCCACTAATGCACTAACACAGGAGATAGCCAGCATTGGGGGGCGCACTGAAATACTTGAAACCAAGCAGGATGAACTATTCCTTGCCCATAATGATTTCAGGAAAGACTATGAAACCCTGGCAGATAGCTTCTCATTCATAAAGGCACATGTGGAAGATTTGGACAACAGAAATCAACGCAATAATATTAGGGTCCGTGGTGTCCCTGAATCTGTTACAGATCTAACACAAGCTATCTCAAAACTCTTCCACAACCTTTTTCCAGATAAACCCCTGTCTGCCTTTGCCTGCGACAGAATACACAGGGCACTCCGTCCAAAACCAACACCAGACAAACCCCCTCGTGATGTAATAATGTGCATGAAAGACTTTATTACTAAAGAGGATATCATGAGAGCCTCCAGAAATACACCTAATATTGAACTGGATGGTATCAAAATACAGATATACCCTGACATTTCCCCTGCAACTTTGGACCGGAGACACAGGATGAAAGAGGTTACAACTATCCTTCAGACAGCCAGAATCAAATACCGGTGGGGTTTCCCCTTTAAACTATTCATTATGCATAACGGCACTACCTACACGGTATACAATGTCATAGAGGATAAGGATCTGTTAATCAAGTTAGGGCTGTTGGAATAAGAACCAACACATCATTTTCCTGCAACTCCCAGATCATGACCCATATGGTCTACTCCCTCTTCCCGGCGAAATCAGAGAGACCAAAGAAGATGGCAGCATTCCTTTCAGGTTCATGCAGCATAACTATCCTTAACTGAATCAGCTATACAATCAAGATTTCAGTCTAAAACTTTATCTGTTTGTTTCACTACATGTTAGTACAAGTTAGCCTTTTTGGCCAATTTTTCTTCAGTTTTTTCGTGTTTTTTAAGGTTACTACTTCCTCTGGATTGTTTAGTCCCTCTTTTTTGGGACTGTCCCCAGCCTTCTTAATATAAGGTCAAAAATAGTTGGCAGAGATCAGCATACCGTTATACATACATTTTATATAGCACCAGCATCCCTGGGTTTGGCAAATATTCAAAGAACGGGATATAGGACTTTAAAGGTGCTAAATTTAAGTAGATACAGCAAAACTTTTTATATATAAAAATAGAAAATGGATTAATCACATTGATTAAAAAACTGATATATACAATTCATTAACCGCTACAGGTATACATCTACTACCTAGTATGTAACAGTAATTAATCATATACAGTTGACAGTGGCGTCCATTTTTGTTCAACAGTTTCGCCTGTAAGGCTTCATCAGGACTGGACGCAGAAGAGTACTTTAATAAATATTGCAAGAGAAAATTCCAACTTTAGATGTAAAAGAGAAAAATATATATTAGCATATATTATTTATAACATATCTATAGAAAACAAATCTTGGCAAGGCATGCATGCATGATCTCCAAATAGAGGTAAGGGAGAGAAAAAAACAAACAAAGGGGAAAGGGGTAAATTAAATGGAGTCAATATAAATTAAGTCCATTAATAAACTCCCTACCTCTATATGATACAGAGGTCATTGCAATGGAATCGACGCCCCCAAGGTTCGTGCGTGCACATGCCACTCCGCTCCGTCCAGAGATAGCTATAGCCCCCGTAAGAGAGGGATGATAGACAAACGTGTTGGTCAAAATTTCTTAAAGTGCCTGTAACATATGTTGAGTAACTTATTAAAGAGAGAAAGGAATTTTTTATATATATAGATACATATGGAAAGGTAGCGCAGATCCATGGGCAAACATGCCCTAATGAGACAGCTGCACTCACCTTCCTCAAATTGTACAATTGATCAACCAAAGAAGGGAGCTCCAATGGAAAACGGGATTGAAAAGATGACTCGTCTTCATATACAGACTCTATCCTACTATGCCTATAAGTGTGTAGCAAAGGAGAAGAACCCTTTAAGTATAACGCTATTAGTTAAGCATAACAACACAATAGGGTTAAAAACATCTCCTCACCCAATGATATGTCCTATATGGTTCATATCAATGCCCCTCCTGGGGCTACCAAGAGTTTCCTGCCAGAAAGGGGGGCTCTAAGTGTTGAAGTCCAACCACCAAAGCGGTGGGCATCAATGGATAGATAATCCTCCTATAGATAACCAGAAGCCCAAACAAAAGGACCTATTTATGAGTCTCCTTCATAATGAAGTACTATCTAAAACGAACGCTAATCAGCGGTAAATACCTGTTATGTGAATCCCGGTCCAGCATGAGCTCCCTGTGCAATCCCAGCATGGCGGTCGCCATGTGGGATTTAAATATCTCCGAGCCACCATATCAACAGAGGCACCATAAAAAAGCAAGTACCAGGTACTTATTCTTGTGGTAAATGCAGTTTTTGTAGGTTAATTTTGGCAAGTAAAACCATTGCTCTCCCAAATAATACCACATAGACACCCAAACACAGGACCGACTGCCAATCCATTGGCGCAGTCTATATAATGAAGTGCTCCTGCGGGGCATTCTATATAGGCAAAACAAAGCGCCATCTGTTCTGCAGGATCAGGGAACATGTTTCCCTGATCGCGAAGAGCAGAATGGAAACGCCAATCAGCCGCCATGTTGGCCTGTACCATGATTTCAATCTAAAGTCCATTGGATTTTATTGTTTGGAACATATACCACAGCATGAGTGAGGATGAGAGATTGACACAAAACTTCTCCAACTAGATTGCAGATGGATTTATTTACTACAGGCTACCCGATTTCCAGGGTTGAATGAGGGAATTCATTTTAAACCATTTTTATGAAATATTCCTCTCCATCCTATGGTTTGGAGCTTAATTTAACCTGTTTTGCCATTTATCCCTGACATTCATTGCACATACCATCTGTGTGACCATGAGGGTGCCATTCCATTCTCTCCTTTTTCCCTCATTGTATTCGTCCCCATTCCCTCCATGCTCACCTTCCCATGTTCTCGATGCGCCCCCTTCTCTGACCCCCTCCCCTCTTCTGTTTACCATCTAAGAGGACGGTGGCACACTTATGAGCCACTCCAGACGGAACATGTTTCCCGGGTGTTGCCTCTGATACTCTGTGCCAGCAACACCTCTCATTATATGGGAGGTAAATTTATTAATTTATTATGTTAAAATTGATATGTTAGTCTGTACAAATTTTGTTATATGGTCTGTAGTAATTGTGCCGTTGCTATTGTTCTTGGGTTTGTCATGCATGATAGTGTCAGTTCTCCCAACATGGAGTGTTGGGGAGTTTTTTGTTTCTGTTTCTGTTTCTCCACTGCTCTTTTTTATTTTTATTTATATATTTTTTCTTCTTTTTTTATTACTTTTTCATATTATTTCCATTGGTTCTTTTATTTTTGCACTCATATTATTTCATTTTATCTTTTAATCTTTTTCCCTCCCAGTTTTTGCAATGGTTCTGCCCCCCCCCCTTCGGGGGGTTTGGTGTGTGTGTAATTGTTACACCATGCAGACTCCGTTCGGGGGTCACTTGGTTCCCGCACGGACGCCCAAGGGTGTCCACTGATCCAGTTTGGTGCCAAGCAGGGATCGGTGTCTGCCCACATGGAGGGACTCATAAACTGCGGCATCATGCTGTAAGAAAAGGTTCCATCCGCTGGTAGTATCTATCATCTGGCGTGCAGTACTAAGGTCCACCAGCAGGTGTCGCCTGGCAGTTCTGAATTGTCAGGGGAACTTCTCTCTGCTGGTGTTATATCATCCTTGGGCTGCAGTACTGGCGTCCACCAGCGGATGGATCCTGGCAGTGTGGTGCAGATGTTACTTCCTGCAATCAGGGGTCACCTGAGCCTGTTAGCAGGTATAAATACCCGGCAGGTGCATACACACACCGCCCTGGTATCGTCCTCGTGCCCTGACTTGCAGCCTGTATACCTGATACCTGTTGTTCTGCTCCTTATCCCCAGATCCCTGGATCCTTGCTCTGCTCCCTGCTTGTCCCTGTCTGTCCACTCCTGCCCCCCCCACTGGTGATCTCCCGTTAATGATTCTGGCCTGGCTTGACTAGGATTCTGGTTCCCCCTTTACTACTTATGCTGGTTGGTTATTGTCACTGTTTGATTGTTTGGTTGTTCACTTTGTACTGGTGGTGTGTTCACATTTATATTTACTTATCTTAATAAACTATTTACTTCACCTATTTCTGTTGTGGTTTCCTCTGTTGCAGTCCACACAGTTCTGATATCTGATTCCTGACACATGTGGAATAATGTATGTCCCTTTACCATCTATCCACAATTGCTGGAGGCATTGCGATCAGCAATGTGGTGTCAGCATAGAATGTTATTCTATGCACTGGGCACAAACACAGGAAGTGATTTCACTTCCTGATTCCCATGTCCCAGTCCGCGTCTCAGGCCCCTCACCTTTTTGCATCCGTGAGGCGCTAGCGGGACGTGACGTCACACGCTACGTTTTGGCGCCTTTAGGGGAGATATTTAAATCCCACATGGCGACCGCCATCCTGGGATTGCACAGGGAGCTCATGCTGGACCGGGATTCACATAACAGGTATTTACCGCTGATTAGCATTCATTTTAGATAGTACTTCATTATGAAGGAGACTCATAAATAGGTCCTTTTGTTTGGGCTTCTGATTATCTATAGGAGGATTATCTATCCATTCATGCCCACCGCTTTGGTGGTTGGACTTCAACACTAAAGCCCCGTACACACGATCGGATAACCTATGGATTTTCGTCCGATGGATTTGTCCATCGGAAATCCGATGAAACTGTTTTTCATCAGTCTTGGCCACACACCATCAGTCAAAAAACCGACCGTTCCAAACGCGGTGACGTAAAACACTCCGATGAGCCGAGAAAAATGAAGTTGAATGCTTCTGAGCATGCGTCGACTTGATTCTGAGCATGCGTGGGTTTTTTAACCGATGGACTTGCCCATAGACGATCGGAAATTCCCATCGGTTTTTTATCCATCGGAAAATTTTAAAACAAGTTCTATTTTTTACAACCAATGAAAAAAAGACCGATGGGTACCATACACGATCGGTTGGTCTGATGAAAATTATCCATCGGACGGTTTTCATCAGTCAAACCGATCGTGTGTACGGGGCTTTAGAGCCCCCCTTTCTGGCAGGAAACTCTTGGTAGCCCCAGGAGGGGCATTGACATGAACCATATAGGACATATCCTTGGGTGAGGAGATGTTTTTAACCCTATTGTGTTGTTATGCTTAACTTATAGTGTTATACTTAAATGGTTCTTTTCCTTTGCTACACACTTATCGGCATAGTAGGATAGAGTCTGCATATGAAGATGAGTCATCTTTTCAATCCCGTTTTCCATTGAAGCTCCCTTCTTTGGTTGATCAATTGTACAATTTGAGGAAGGTGAGTGCAGCTGTCTCATTAGGGCATGTTTGCCCATGGATCTGCGCTACCTTTCCATATGTATCTATATATATAAAAAATTCCTTTCTCTCTTTAACCACTTAACGACCGCCCACTGTAAATATACGTCGGCAGAATGGCACCGACAGGCAGAATCACGTATATGTACGTGATTGCCTTTGTATAGTTGGGGGGTCCGATCGGACCCCCCTTCTTTACAGTGAGCGGTCATTTACCTTCGGGAGCGATCCGGCATGAGGGGACGGCCGTTCGATTCCGGCCACCCCCTCTCGATCGCTCCCGGCGAATGAGAGCTTCCCCTGCCTGTGTACTGTTTACACAGGCTGGAGGAAGTGATGTCATCTCTCCTGCGGCGCTCACATATACCGAGCGCCGTACAGGAGAAGATGCAGGTTAGTGCACACAACACTACACTGACACCAGGACACATAGGCACATAAATCGCCCCCCCAGGCCCCCCCAGACACCCCCAGATCACCCCCCAGCCCCCAGTCACAGAGTCACTGATTGCAGTGACCATTTATTTAGTGATCACTGCAATCAGTGACATTTGTGACTGTAAAAGTGTCAGTACATTCAGTTTTAGGTCCAGTGTAGCCCCCTAACCCCCCCTAATAAAGGTTTAACCCCCTGATCACCCCCCAGATAACCCTTTCACCCCCTAGCACCGCCGTCACTAAGCGATCATTTTTCTGATCGATGTCTTAGCGTCGGTGATGCTGATCGGTAGCCAGTAATTTTTTTTAGGTTCGCCGCAGGTTTTTATAGCGTCGGGTACCCCCATATATTACCTAATAAAGGTTTAACCCCCTTGATCGCCCCCCAGGTAACCCTTTCACCCCCTATCACCACTGTCACTAAGCGATAATTTTTCTGATCGCTGTCTTAGCGTCGGTGATGCAGCTCGGTAGCCAGTAATTTTTTTTAGGTTCGCCGCAGGTTTTTATAGCGTCAGGTACCCCAATATATTACCTAATAAAGGTTTAACCCCCTTGATCGCCCCCCAGGTAACCCTTTCACCCCCTATCACCACTGTCGCTAAGCGATCATTTTTCTGATCGCTGTCTTAGCGTCGGTGATGCAGATCGGTAGCCAGTAATTTTTTTTAGGTTCGCCGAAGGTTTTTATAGCGTCAGGTACCCCCATATATTATCTAATAAAGGTTTAACCCCCTGATCGCCCCCCAGGTAACCCTTTCACCCCCTATCACCACTGTCGCTAAGCGATCGTTTTTATGATCGTTGTCTTAGTGTCGGTGATGCAGATCGGTAGCCAGTAATTTTTTTTTAGGTTCGCCGTCAGGTTTTTATATAGCGTCAGGTACCCCCATATATTACCTAATAAAGGTTTTAACCCCCTAATTGTCCCTAGTTAACCCTTTCACCAGTGATCATCATATAGGTGTTACGGGTGACGCTGGTTAGTTAGTTTGCTTTTTATAGTGTCAGGGCACCCGCCGTATATAACCCAATAAAGGTTTAACCCCCTGATCGCCCGGCGGGTGATATCAATTAGGTTTTAGCGTCAGAGAGGGTCTGCGTCACACCCCAGGCAGCGTCAGGTTAGTGCCAGTAACGCTAACACCCACGTGTGAAGTATACACCTCCCTTAGTGGTATAGTATCTGAACAGATCAATATCTGATCTGATCTGATCTATACTAGCGTCCCCAGCAGTTTAGGGTTCCCAAAAACGCAGTGTTAGCGGGATCAGCCCAGATACCTGCTAGCACCTGCGTTTTGCCCCTCCGTCCAGCCCAGGCCACCCAAGTGCAGTATCGATCGATCACTGTCACTTGCAAAACACAACACACATAACTGCAGCGTTCGCAGAGACAGGCCTGATCCCTGCTACTCCAGTGCTGTAGGAGGTGATTTCGCCACCACAGTTAAAAAAAAAAAAGCATATATGCCGAAGCATTGGGGCAGCAGGGGCGGAGGAGCGATTTTGCTCCTAATGCCGCGTACATACGGTCGAAATTCCGAAGGAGGCTTGCCCGTGGAAAAGTCTGACCATGTGTACGCGGCATAACTTTTGCGGGAAGATGCCCCATGCTTCGGCATATATAAATGGTGCATGTATGCCCATCATTAGAAGTGGGTGGATGAAGGGCGGTATTCTAATGGTGGGCATACCCACCGATCAATCTTTTTTTTTCATTCAGCCAACAGGCTGCATGAAAAAAATGATTACAATACATGTCCAACAAGGACCAGCAAAGTACTGGTATGTTGCTGGACTTTGAATGTTTATACCAGAATGATGCCTGCGGGTTTAGGTATCATCTTGGTATCATTCTTTTCAGCCAGCGGCCAGCTTTCATGTAAAAGCAATCCTAGTGGCTAATTAGCCTCTGGACTGCTTTTACAAGCAGTGGGAGGGAATGTCCCCCCCCCGGATATAAAAAGCGCCATTGGGAAATTGGGAAAGCATTTTATCACACCGATCTTGGTGTGGTCAGATGCTTTGATGGCAGAGGAAAAATCTAGGGTCCAATAGACCCCAGTTTTTTTCAAAAAAGAGTACCTGTCATTACCTATAGCTATCATAGGGGATATTTACATTCCCAGAGATAACAATAAAAATGATAACAAAAAAAATCTGGAAGCAACAGTTTAAAAATAAAATAAAAAAGCAAAATTAATAATAAAAAAAAAAAAAAAAAAAAAAAAAGCACCCCTGTCCTGCCCTGCTCTTGCCCAATGGCGAACGCAAGCGTCGGTCTGGCGTCATATGTAAACAGCAATTGCACCATGCATGTAAGGTATCACCGCGAAGGTCAGATCGAGGGCAGTAATTTTAGCAGTAGACCTCCTCTGTAAATCTAACGGGGTAACCTGTAAAGGCTTTTAAAGGCTTTTAAAAATGTATGTAGTTTGTCGCCAATGCGCGTTTGTGCGAAATTTTAAAGCATGTCGTGTTTGGTATCTATGTACTCGGCCTAAGATCATATTTTTTATTTCATCAAACATTTGGGCAATATAGTGTGTTTTAGTGCATTAAAATTAAAAAAAGTGTATTTTTTCCCCAAAAAATGCGTTTGAAAAATCGCTGCGCAAATACTGTGTAGAAAAAAAAAATGCAACACCCACCATTTTATTCTGTAGGGCCTTTGCTTTAAAAATATATATAATGTTTGGGTGTTCAACGTAATTTTCTTGCAAAAAAAATATGTTTTCATGTAAACAAAAAGTGTCAAAAAGGGCTTTGTCTTCAAGTGGTTAGAAGAGTGGATGTAAGCTTCCTAATGTTGTGTATAAAATGCCAGGACAGTTCAAAACCCCCCCAAATGACCCCATTTTGGAAAGTAGACACCCCAAGCTATATACTGAGAGGCATGTCGAGTCCATGGAATATTTTATATGTTGACACAAGTTGCGGAAAAAAGACAATTTTTTTTTTTTTTTGCACAAAGTTGTCACTAAATGATATATTGCTCAAACATGCCATGGGCATATGTGGAATTACACCCCAAAATACATTCTGGTGCTTCTCCTGAGTACGGGGATACCACATGTGTGAGACTTTTTGGGAGCCTAGCCGCGTACGGGACCCCAAAAACCAATCACCGCCTTCAGGCTTTCTAAGGGTGTAAATTTTTGATTTCACGTCTCACTGCCTATCACAGTTTCGGAGGCCATGGAATGCCCAGATGGCACAAAACCCCCCCAAATGACCCCATTTTGGAAAGTAGACACCCCAAGCTATTTGCTGAGAGGTATTGTGAGTATTTTGCAGATCTCGCTTTTTGTCACAAAGTTTTGAAAATTGAAAAAAAAAAAGAAAAAAAAAAAGTTCTTTCTTCATTTTCAAAAACAAATGAGAGCTGTAAAATACTCACCATGCCTCTCAGCAAACAGCTTGGGGTGTCTACTTTCCAAAATGGGGTCATTTGGGGGGGGTTTGTGCTATTTTGGCATTTTATGGCCTTCGAAACTGTGATAGGTAGTGAGGAGTCAAATCAAAAATTTGTGCCTAGAAATCCTCAAGGCGGTGATTGGTTTTCGGGGTCCCGTACGCGGCTAGGCTCCTAAAAAGTCCCACACATGTGGTATCCCCGTACTCAGGAGAAGCAGCAAAATTTATTTTGGGGTGCAATTCCACATATAACCATGGCATGTGTGAGCAATATATCATTTAGTGACAACTTTTTGTATTTTTTTTTTTTTGTCATTATTCAATCACTTGGGACAAAAAAAATATTCAATGGGCTCAACAGGCCTCTCAGCAATTTCCTTGGGGTGTCTACTTTCTAAAATGGGGTCATTTGGGGGGGTTTTGTGCTATTTTGGCATTTTATGGCCTTCAAAACTGTGATAGGTAGTGAGGAGTGAAATCAAAAATTTGCGTCCTTAGAAATCCTGAAGGCGGTGCTTGGTTTCCGGGGTCCCGTACGTGGCTAGGCTCCTAAAAAGTCCCACACATGTGGTATCCCCGTACTCAGGAGAAGCAGCAGAATGTATTTTGGGGTGCAATTCCACATATAACCATGGCATGTGTGAGCAATATATCATTTAGTGACAACTTTTTGTAATTTTTATTTTTTTTTGTCATTATTCAATCACTTGGGACAAAAAAAAAATATTCAATGGGCTCAACATGCCTCTCAGCAATTTCCTTGGGGTGTCTACTTTCTAAAATGGGGTAATTTGGGGGGGGTTTTGTACTGCCCTGCCATTTTAGCACCTCAAGAAATGAGATAGGCAGTCATAAATTTAAAGCTGTGTAAATTCCAGAAAATGTACCCTAGTTTGTAAACGCTATAACTTTTGCGCAAACCAATAAATATACACTTATTGACATTTTTTTTACTAAAGACATGTGGCTGAATACATTTTGGCCTAAATGTATGACTAAAATTGAGTTTATTCGATTTTTCTTATAACAAAAAGTAGAAAATATCATTTTTTTTCAAAATTTTCGGTCTTTTTCCGTTTATATCGCAAAAAATAAAAATCACAGAGGCAATCAAATACCATTAAAAGAAAGCTCTATTTTTGGGAAGAAAAGGACGCAAATTTCGTTTGGGTACAACATTGCATGTCAGCACAATTTACAGTTAAAGCAGCGCAGTGCAAAATTCTGAATTCACCTCTGGTCCTTTAGCTACCAAATGGTCCGGGGCTTAAGTGGTTAATAAATTACTCAACATATGTTACAGGCACTTTGAGAAATTCTGACCAACACGTTTGTCTATCATCCCCCCCTTACGGGAGCTATAGCTATCTCTGGACGGAGCGGAGTGGCATGTGCACGGGCAAACCTTGGGGGCGTCAATTTCATTGCAATGACCTCTGTATCATATAAAGGTAGGGAGTTTATTAGGATTAATGGACTTAATTTATATTGACTCCATTGAATTTACCCCTTTCCCCTTTGTTTTTTTTTTGTCTCCCTTACCTCTGTTTGGAGAACATGCATGCATGCCTTGCCAAGATTTGTTTTCTATAGATATGTTATAAATAATATATGCTAATGTATATTTTTCTCTTTTACCTCTAAAGTTGGAATTTTCTCTTGCAAAATGTATTAAAGTACTCTTCTACATCCAGTCCTTATGAAGCCTTACAGGTGAAACTGTTGAACAAAAATGGACGCCACTGTCAACTGTATATGATTAATTACTGTTACATACTAGGTAGTAGATGTATACCTGTAGCGGTTAATGAATTGTATATATCAGTTTTTTAATGGATGTGATTAATACATTTTCTACTTTTATATATAAAACGTTTTGCTGTATCTACTTATATTTAGCACCTTTAAAGTCCCATATCCCATTCTTTGAATACTTCTTAATATAAGGCCAACAACTCTGAAGACTGACTATTCTTCAATTTCTGTTATGCATCAATAATTTGAAACAAGGTTCTCACCAGTATCACTTGGCATACGTTTCACATTAAGCTATGATGTGTGAGGACAATTCCTTTGAATCATACCACACAGATCCAGGCACCAGCTATAGTTCACTGTTAAACTATGATTGTTAGCCTAATCTCCTGATTGCATCCTATACAGCTTAACACTCTCTACATCTAGCCTTATGCCCCATACACACGATCATTTTTAATGTCATTTTTAAAACTGACGTTTTTCTCGTCATTTTTTTTCTTGTTTCCTCTCAAGCCTGTCTTGCGTACACACCATCATTTTAAAAAATGTTCAAGAAAAGCGCAGTGACGTACACCACGTACGACGGCACTATAAAGGGGAAGTTCCGTTCGAATGGCGCCACCCTTCATGTTAGTAAAGTTTGTTGAGAGACGATTCGCTCTTTTCAGTCTAGTGCTTTTCAGTCCGTTACAGCATGACGAATGTGCTATCTCCATTACGAACGCTAGTTTTACCAGAACGAGCGCTCCTGTCTCATACTTGATTCTGAGCATGCGCATTTTTTTTCACATCGTTAAAGCATACACACTATCGTTTTTCACGTCGTTAAAAAAAACGACATGAAAAACGACGTGAAAAAAGAGAGCATGTTCGAAATTTTTAATGCCCGTTTTTCACGTCGTTAAAAATGCTCTGGAGCATACACACGATCATTTTTAATGGCCATTTTTTTTAATGGCATTTTTAACGGCATGAAAAATGATCGTGTGTATGGGGCATTACAGACAATCCCCTGCTCCATACAAAAAGGTACTGGATCTCCACCAAAAGCTCATCTGAGGCCAGACATCCATGTTTAACCGTGAGAACTGCCTTTTTTTTCTATTTTTACTTTTTGGGTTTTCAGCATACATTTTTTTTAGCCACAAATTGTTGATTTTTCTGTGTCTATTTGCCTTTATGGTAGAATATTGCATTTTCCTTTTTTGTTTCCATAACCATGCACATGCCCTTTTTATTTACATGCACCTTAAAGTTGCCTGGCTCATCTGCCGTTGTTGGTTTGTCCCCCATTCTGCTCTCGTGGCCTACCGCCCCACCCCCATATTTTGGGATGGCGCGGCTGGCTCTGTTGGTGGAATCAGGACAAAATTGTCCTCAGGTTGACTTTGCTAGGTTAGGTGACCTTTTGTCCCCTAGCCCCCACTTTTCATATTTTTCTGTTGTTATTGTTTTAGCCCTTTTGGCAATACTAATATGTAAAATGTTAAATGGAAGACTCACACCATCTCCCCATTCCTGTTCACCCAGGTTGGGGTTCATGGTATCGGATTACTACGTGTCATTCATACAAAACTTCTCTGCCATGATAGTTCCCCCACATTTAGTTTTCATTGGTAGAGATAAGCTATTCAACTGCTTTCAATGTTATACAGATTTTCCTAGTTTAGTATATTATATACTTTTGTTACCCCTTAGCATCTCACGTCCCTTGAGCTCACTTTCCCCCTTTAACAATGGGTCTCAAGATCTTCTCACATAATGTTCAGGGTTTCAATTCTCCTCACAAAATAAAAAAAGCCTTTAGACATTATAAAAGACTTGGTGCTGATATAATATTAGTACGAGAAACCCATTTCTCATCTACTAATCACCCACAATATTTTGATAAAACTTTTAGTCAGTTCCATTATATAACCTTCTCTAATAATCCTCGTGGTGTAGCTATTTTTATCCGCAACTCTATCATTTTTGAACTTCAAAACATTTATAAAGATGTAGACATCCGTTTTATTATTCTGAAGGGTAGTGTGAATAGGCGATCTCTGACAATCGCTTCGGTTTATGCCCCTAATGAGTCACAATCTTCATTTTTCACAAAGTTTTTTGACACCCTAGATTAGTATAACTCCCCACACATGATTCTAGGAGGGGACTTTAAGCTAGCGGCCCACCCCGCCTTGGATTGAAGCAGAGTGGTTCCTTCCTCAAAAGCATTCTCCAAGTCAATCAATCGCTCCCTTAGTAAATTCCAGTTGATCGATTCCTGGAGAGCCCACAATATAGGTATAAAAGCATATACTCACTATTCCCACCCTCATGGTTGTTACACCCGGCTTGATTATAATTTTAGCACACCTATACTATTAGCCAATTCATCCATTGCTTCGATTCACCTCTGCCGATGGTCAGACCATAACTTAGTTACTTTCGAAACTTCCCACATTGGGCTAGCTTCTACCCCCTTTAACTGGCACTTAATTGATTCGCTCCTTACTGACCCCTCCACCCTCCAGAAAATTAGCACACACATTGAAGAATACTTCACAGACAATACGTCTGATGACGTACTCCCTACCTCACTCTGGGCCGCACACAAGGCAGTTCTGAGAGGATATTTAATTAACATTGCTGCAGCCAAAAAGAAAGCCAAACTCACAGATATTAAATGCCTCACCAAGGAACTCAATGATTTGTATAACAAACTAAATCACTCATCTTCCCCTGACATAACTAAACTTATACAAATCAAACGTCAATCACTAAACACAATTCTATCAGAGAACACTGAAAAATCCCTGAGATTTTCTAAAGCTAAATTCTTGCTACATGGCAACTCCTCCTCAGCCATGTTTGCTAGGAAATTAAACCAAGACTAGGGATGAGCTTGGTGTTCGAGTCGAACATACGTTCGACTCGAACATCGGCTGTTAGATCGTTCGACGAAGATCGAACGATTTGGGCCGTTCCCGCCTAATTCGAGTGACGCGAACGGCCCACAATGCACTACGCCATCGCAGGGTCATCCAGGCGCTGTGATTGGCCAAGCATGCACTGTGACCCCGCATGCTTGGCCAATCACAGCGCCGGCAGCGAGGAGAGCAATGATTGGCCACAGGCAGGATGCCTGTGGCCAATTATTGCTGAGGGTGTTTAGTACACGCCCCACACTATAAAAGGCCGCCAGCACGGCGGCCTAGTGTAGTGTGTTCCGGAGCAGGGAAAGAGAAGCATAGGCAGGGACAGTGACATTTTTTTTTCTTGCTTAACCTGGATTCCTTTTGTTTAGGGAAAGAGAAGGATAGGTAGGGAGAGTGTCAGTGTGTTTTACTGTGCTAATCCTTGTTTCTAGGGACAGGGAAGGACAGTGAGGGAAATTCTCCTTGTGCTATACTGTGCTAAAGCATTGATCATCAACCATCTTTAAAAAATCATTTTTTCTAGGGACAGAAAACTATAGGTAGGGAGCGTGTCAGTGTGTTTTACTGTGCTAATCCTTGTTTCTAGGGACAGGGAAGGACAGTGAGGGAAATTCTCCTTGTGCTATAGTGTGCTAAAGCATTGATCATCAACCATCTTTAAAAAAACATTTTTTCTAGGGACAGAAAACTATAGGTAGGGAGAGTGTCAGTGTGTTTTACTGTGCTAATCCTTGTTTCTAGGGACAGGGAAGGACAGTGAGGGAAATTCTCCTTGTGCTATAGTGTGCTAAAGCATTGATCATCAACCATCTTTAAAAAAAAATTTTTTCTAGGGACAGAAAACTATAGGTAGGGAGAGTGTCAGTGTGTTTCACTGTGCTAATCCTTGTTTCTAGGGACAGGGAAGGACAGTGAGGGAAATTCTCCTTGTGCTATACTGTGCTAAAGCATTGATCATCAACCATCTTTAAAAAAACATTTTTTCTAGGGACAGAAAACTATAGGTAGGGAGAGTGTCAGTGTGTTTTACTGTGCTAATCCTTGTTTCTAGGGACAGGGAAGGACAGTGAGGGAAATTCTCCTTGTGCTATACTGTGCTAAAGCATTGATCATCAACCATCTTTAAAAAAACATTTTTTCTAGGGACAGAAAACTATAGGTAGGGAGAGTGTCAGTGTGTTTTACTGTGCTAATCCTTGTTTCTAGGGACAGGGAAGGACAGTGAGGGAAATTCTCCTTGTGCTATAGTGTGCTAAAGCATTGATCATCAACCATCTTTAAAAAAACATTTTTTCTAGGGACAGAAAACTATAGGTAGGGAGAGTGTCAGTTTCTTTCACTGTGCTAATCCTTGTTTCTAGGGACAGGGAAGGACAGTGAGGGAAATTCTCCTTGTGCTATACTGTGCTAAAGCATTGATCATCAACCATCTTTAAAAAAACATTTTTTCTAGGGACAGAAAACTATAGGTAGGGAGAGTGTCAGTGTGTTTCACTGTGCTAATCCTTCATGTTTGGGTTGTCCATTCATTGGCGAAACACTTATTAAGATTGGCACCTCATCCCAAAAAAATTATTGTAAAAAAGAGGTAGGATGAAAGGGATTTTTATGGTGCAGAAGTTGATCAAAGAGAGAGAGCTTCTAATATGATATAATTGATAATTTTATTAATACAAAAATAGACAGAAGGAATATAAAATATATAAAACCAATCATGGGTTTTTAGGTACATATACAGTATTATATATAGGTGGTGGTCATAATGCATAGAGTTTGGATGAACATAAAATCGCATGGAAACCCAACATGTTTCGCTTGAAACAGCTTCCTCAGGGGTTTGCGATGACCATCCGCACTTGTCAAATATGACTATACAGAAGAAAGAAAGAAATATACAGTTATACATTGAAATACATTACATATCATATCCAAACAAATTAGGTATGAACAAGGTCTAATTGTTATGCTGGACCCCTCCCATTGCTACTTACCCTGCCGTCTGTATTGTCTGCTGCTCAACACCGAAAAACGCAGGATCAAGAGCAAAAGTCACCCCGTATATAGAAAATGCGGATAGGTGACCACAGTGGACACTATATAGGAGACCGGCTGAATGCCAAAAACAGAAAAACAGAGATCAGAGAGGAAGAAAATAATTTGTGAGTTTTAAGTTCTAAATTATGAAAACGATGGTGCGCAATTAAGCAAACCATACAGAGACGGAGAAGTCTGTCTACTATGCAATAAATAAATAATTGCAATAAATAGATATGACTTACGTAGAGCCAAGTAAACAAAGATATGTTCACTTGCTGAGATGGAGAGGCTGTCTGCTTGCAAGAAACCACAGATGGAGATTGTGGAGGCCACTAAAAGAAACCACATTGTTTGGAATTTGTTTGCATATAAAGGTTAGTATAAATGACATGGTGTGCCTATATCCCCCAAAGAAAAATTAGGCACACATAGTTTAAAAATTAAATTAGTCAGGCAGTTTAAACGACTAGATGTATATGAAACATATATTAAATTAGATAATGATCTTGTAAATAGATATTTATTTTAATAAAAATATATTATCTATTCGTTTGAAATTGCTTTTGAAGTTAGTTCCATATCAAAGTGGAACGTAGTGGACAATAGTCTCAATAAATGGATATGACAAGATCAAATAGATGGATTAAAAGTAATACTAATTCTAAAGCCCAACAGTCCAATGTGGAAAGAGGGACAGACCCACTTTAGCCTATGGCAGCTATATCCTATATATTGGGTGCAGTTCCACATTGTTAAGTACAGCCTGAGATAAAGAGGTTATAATCATAAAGAGTATCAACGGGCAGAAAAAAGAGCAAGAAGGTATATGACTATTACCTTTGAATAGTTGAACCGCCAGCCAGAACTCCACCAACCCACAACGCTGCGAACAGTGTGTGAGCTGGTTATATAGTGTCCACCCATACGGTCGGCGTCTGACATCACCGACCGTAGAGCGGGCTAGAAGCGCGTGACGTCAGCCCGTAGGACACGCCAACTGCTGGGGACTGCAAGGTCCAGAATGCGTCAGGGCTGGGGGAGGGGCCGCTCACCGTCACACCATACAGGACGGATAGAGCGGGTACCGCCCTCTGGAGAGTTCCACCAATGGAAGATGTCGGCTGACAGCCACTGGCGAAAAGGTGGAAAACAGCCCGACCAAACCAGGATGCATGTCACCAGGGTCAACGCCGCGCTAAAAATGGGCCATCCATGGGGGATCGTAGATGACCCTGGGTGCCCATGCAGTCACACCGCATAAATCAAGGGGGGACAGTGGCCTGAGGGAAACGGCAATGCACAACAGACAGGACTGGCGGCAGTTGTCAAAAGAATAGGTACAAAAACCAGAGCAGCGAGCCTAGCTGAGGGACCGAATCAGAAATCATATGGCCCGACACTCTGAGGGAAGGGGGAGAGAAAAAGGAACCAGCAGAACAAAAAAGACCAATATGTGTCACCGGATAACCATAGTAAATTAAAACATTGTACATAAGTGTAAGGTGGATATGGTATCAAAACATAATATACAACATTATAAACTAACAAATGTATAGATGAAAATTAAAACTGGAATGTCCATAGCATGAAGGGTCAAGAAGAAATACTACACCGGATAGAGCTATCATGTTTGGGTTGTCCATTCATTGGCGAAACACTGAGAAGGACAGTGAGGGAAATTCTCCTTGTGCTATACTGTGCTAAAGCATTGATCATCAACCATCTTTAAAAAAACATTTTTTATAGGGACAGAAAACTATAGGTAGGGAGAGTGTCAGTGTGTTTCACTGTGCTAATCCTTGTTTCTAGGGACAGGGAAGGACAGTGAGGGAAATTCTCCTTGTGCTATACTGTGCTAAAGCATTGATCATCAACCATCTTTAAAAAAACATTTTTTCTAGGGACAGAAAACTATAGGTAGGGAGAGTGTCAGTGTGTTTCACTGTGCTAATCCTTGTTTCTAGGGACAGGGAAGGACAGTGAGGGAAATTCTCCTTGTGCTATACTGTGCTAAAGCATTGATCATCAACCATCTTTAAAAAAAAAAAATTTCTAGGGACAGAAAACTATAGGTAGGGAGAGTGTCAGTGTGTTTTACTGTGCTAATCCTTGTTTCTAGGGACAGGGAAGGACAGTGAGGGAAATTCTCCTTGTGCTATACTGTGCTAAAGCATTGATCATCAACCATCTTTAAAAAAAAAAAATTTCTAGGGACAGAAAACTATAGGTAGGGAGAGTGTCAGTGTGTTTTACTGTGCTAATCCTTGTTTCTAGGGACAGGGAAGGACAGTGAGGGAAATTCTCCTTGTGCTATACTGTGCTAAAGCATTGATCATCAACCATCTTTAAAAAAACATTTTTTCTAGGGACAGAAAACTATAGGTAGGGAGAGTGTCAGTTTCTTTCACTGTGCTAATCCTTGTTTCTAGGGACAGGGAAGGACAGTGAGGGAAATTCTCCTTGTGCTATACTGTGCTAAAGCATTGATCATCAACCATCTTTAAAAAAACATTTTTTATAGGGACAGAAAACTATAGGTAGGGAGAGTGTCAGTGTGTTTTACTGTGCTAATCCTTGTTTGTAGGGACAGGGAAGGACAGTGAGGGAAATTCTCCTTGTGCTATACTGTGCTAAAGCATTCCTCATCAACCATCTTTGAAATCTTTGTTTTTTGGACAGTCAGGGAAATTGTCGTTGTGCTATTCTGTGCGAAAGCAATCATCCTCAACCATATTTAGAAATCCTTAAGTAAAGGGACAGAGAAGGACACCTGAAGGTAGCCCTTATTGCTTTTTTCCCATCTCCCTGCAGGCCATCTATTAGAATGTCTGGAAGGCAAACAAGGAGAGGCAGACAGTCAGGAGGCAATAAAAGAGGGCAAGCAGGCTCTGTGTCTGGGGGCAACAGTGCTGGTCGTGGACGCGGTGCATTGTCATCAGCACATGGCCATGGGACACGCTTGTCCTTCTTTTCGGCAGCTGGACATGTTGAGCCACATCATGCCGAAGACTTGGTAGAGTGGATGACCAAGCCCTCCTCCTCCTCCTCATCCTCTCTCACCCAGGCTCAGGGTACTGGCAAAGCAGCTGCCAAAGCGTCCTCTTCCCTGGTATCAATGTCAGACTCATCATCAGTCACTCCTTCCCTAGACCCACCATGTCCTCCTCCTGAGGAGTCCCCCGAACTGTTTGAGCACAGTGTTGGGTACATGCTCCAGGAGGATGCCCAGCGTTTCGAAGGGTCTGATGATGAAACCCAGCTACAGGAAGGCAGTAGCGTGAGAGCAGACAGAGGGGATGCTCAAGAAGGACACCAATCTGGCAGTCATGTTCCAGCAGCTGCAGCATACTGCCAGATTGGCTCCAGTGATGAGGAGGGAGGGGATGATGAGGTCACTGACTCCACGTGGGTGCCTAATAGGAGAGAGGAGGAGGAGGAGGATGAGGAGGAGGCACATCTCCAACGAGGCAGGATGCCCTTTGGTGGCCAGCGTAAGGGCAGTACACCGACGGAATCACACCGCAGAGCTCCGCCTGTGCAGGGCGCTGCCTCTGCCCGTCATTCAAAAAGTTCTTTGGTGTGGGCCTTTTTTGAGGCTAGTGCATCAGATCGCACAGCTGCTGTTTGCAACATATGTCTCAAGCGTATATCGCGTGGCCAAAACATCAGCCGCTTGGGTACCACATGCCTGACCAGACATATGTTGACCTGCCATGCAGCTCGTTGGCAAGCCTACCTCAAAGACCCACACCAAAGAACAAAGCGGACCTCTCCTTGCACCGCATCAGCTAGGATCTCCAACCCCACTATAACTTCAGTCCTCTCTGAAACATGCACTGAGAGGAATGAAGGTGTAGAATTAGGTGTGTCATAGCCAAGTACTTGCGGCCACTCTGCTAGCAGTACACCGACGTCCGATTCTAGCAGGCAAATTTCCCTGCCCCAGCTGCTGGACCGTCGAAAGAAGTTCACTCCCAGCCATCCACATGCCCAGCGGTTGAATGCTAGCTTGGCTAAATTGCTAGCGCTTCAACTGCTGCCTTTTCAGTTGGTAGACTCGGCCCCCTTCCGTGAGTTTGTGCAATGTGCGGTTCCTCAGTGGCAGGTTCCCAAACGCCACTTTTTCTCACGGAAGGCTATTCCGGCTCTCTACCGGCATGTGGAAGGCAATGTCTTGGCCTTGCTGGACAGGGCGGTCAGCGGTAAGGTGCATATTACCGCTGACTCATGGTCCAGCAGGCATGGACAGGGACGTTACCTTTCTTTCACGGCCCATTGGGTCACTCTTTTGGCAGCTGGGAAGGATGCAGGACAAGGTGCAGTAGTGTTGGAGGTTGTTCCACCGCCACGCCTCCAAAATGCTACTACTGGTTGTGACACACCTCTCTCCTCCACCCCCTCCTCTTCTTCTTCCTCCATGGCCTCTTCCTGTGTTTTGTCCTCTGAACCAGCCGTGCTCCGTAGCCGTTCAAGGGGCTACGCAAGTACGCAGGCAAAAAGATGCCATGCCGTGCTTGCGCTGGTGTGTTTGGGGGACAGAAGCCACACTGGGGCAGAGGTCCTGTCTGCTCTGCAGGGCCAGTCCGAGAGGTGGTTGACGCCACGCCAGCTTAAGCCAGGAATGGTGGTTTGCGACAATGGCACCAACCTCCTCTCCGCCCTCCGACAGGGACAACTGACCCATGTGCCCTGTGTGGCTCACGTCCTTAACCTGGTGGTGCAGCGGTTCTTGGGCAAGTACCCGGGCTTACAGGATGTCCTGAGGCAGGCCAGGAAAGTCTGTGTGCATTTCCGCAGATCTTATAATGCCAGTGCTCGCCTGGCTGAGCTGCAAAAGGAGTTGAACCTGCCCAAGAACCGCCTTATATGTGACATGCCCACCAGGTGGAACTCAACGTTGGCCATGCTGCAGCGGGTGCACGCGCAGCAGAGGGCCATCAATGAGTACCTGTGCGACTACGGCACCAGGACAGGGTCAGGGGAGCTTGGTTTTTTTTCTCCACACCAGTGGGGCATGATCAGGGATGCATGCACTGTCCTGGCACCATTTGAGGAGGCCACGAGGATGGTGAGCAGTGACAGTGCATGCATCAGTGACACTGTACCTCTTGTCCACCTGTTGGAGCACACGCTGCGTGGAATAATGGACAGGGCACTTGAGGCAGAACAGAGGCAGGAAGAGGAGGACTTCCTTGCCTCTCAAGGCCCCCTTTACCCAGACAGTGTTCCTTCTGTCCCACCCATCGCACAGGAAGAGGAGGAGGAGGAGGAGGATTGTGTCAGCATGGAGGTGGAGGCTGGCACTCAGCATCATCAGAAGCAGTCTTTTAGGGATGATTTACAGTCCCAAGAAACCAGTGGACTTGTACGTGGCTGGGAGGAGGTGGCTGCGGATCATGTCGTCCTTAGTGACCCAGAGGACTCCGGACCGAATGCCTCAGCAAACCTACGCTGCATGGCCTCCCTGATCCTGCAAAGTCTGCGGAAGGATCCTCGTATTCTTCGGATCAAGGAGAGGGACCATTACTGGCTGGCCACTCTCCTTGATCCACGGTACAAGGGTAAGGTTGCGGACCTTATGTTACCGTCGCAGAGGGAGCAGAGGATGAGACAACTCCGGGAGGCCTTGCAGAAAGGTCTGTGCAACGCGTTCCCAGAGACTGGGAGGTTACAAACTCCTGGTCCTGGACAACGAGTTGCTGAGGCTTCGGCCAGTCAAAGAAGGAGCGGTGGGGAAGGTGGCCGTCTGACCGATGCGTTCAGACAATTCTTTAGTCCGCAGCCCCAAAGTATGATCGGTTCCAGCAACCATCGCCAGCGTCTGATAAACATGGTGCAGGAATATCTAGGGGCAAGGTCAGACTTGGACACCTTCCCCACCGAAAATCCTCTGGCTTACTGGGTCTTGAGGATGGATCACTGGCCAGAGCTTGCACAGTATGCAATTGAGCTACTGGCCTGTCCTGCATCCAGCGTTCTTTCGGAACGCACATTCAGTGCTGCTGGAGGATTTGTCACGGATCACAGGGTGCGCCTGTCCACCGACTCGGTTGATCGACTGACTTTCATCAAGATGAACCAGTCTTGGATCACCACCAGCTACCACACACCTGATGCTGATATAACAGACTAATTGATTTTAACATGTCACATCCCTTCAAGACTGATGCTGATGCTGAGTGCCTGTGCTGTTATGTTGACTGCCTATCCTCCTCCTCCGAGTCCTCAATGATACGATTGATGATGATAGCTTGGAAGATCATTTTTGTTTATGGGTGCCGCCACCAGTGGCTAAGGCCCAATTTTTCAGCCCCTGTTTAACAGGGGCGTGTAATTACAATTTTTGAAGCAATACTTTGCAACAGGGCTCATTGCTGTGCTCCAAGTACAGTATCTGTGAGGGGTTGGAGTGTTGTGCCACCAGTGCCTAAGGCCCAATTTTTCAGCCCCTGTTTAACAGGGGCGTGTCATTACAATTTTTGAAGCAATACTTTGCAACAGGGCTCATTGCTGTGCTCCAAGTACAGTATCTGTGAGGGGTTGGAGTGTTGTGCCACCAGTGCCTAAGGCCCAATTTTTCAGCCCCTGTTTAACAGGGGCGTGTCATTACAATTTTTGAAGCAATACTTTGCAACAGGGCTCATTGCTGTGCTCCAAGTACAGTATCTGTGAGGGGTTGTAGTGTTGTGCCACCAGTGCCTAAGGCCCAATTTTTCAGCCCCTGTTCAACAGGGGCATGTAATTACAATTTTTCTTAAAGATTTTCATCCATATTACCGGGACCAGACATTACATTAAAGCCGCAAGCAGTTTTAAATGGCTTTTTTTTCCTTTAGAAGTGTCATTTTGTGCAGGGACAGTTCTAAACACGGGAAACACGTGGCACTTCACAGGCATACTTTAGACACCCCCCAGGTACGATATTTAAAGGAATATTTGACTCTTTTTTTTTCACTTTATGCATCATTAAAATGACTGCTCCCGAAAAACGACCGTTTTTAAAACTTCTTTTTGCATTGATACATGTCCCCTGGTGCAGAACCCGGGTTCCCAAACCCTTTTTAGGACAATAACATGCATAATAGTCGTTATAATTAGCACTTTAGAATTCGAACGTTCGTATCCATTGTATTTAATAGGGTTCTAATGTTCGTACGAACTTTCGGTCCGTTCGCGGGTTCTGGTGCGAACCGAACCCGGGGGTGTTCGGCTCATCACTAACCAAGACTCAAAACCTCCCCATGTCTATAAATTGCGTGATCAAAAGGGAAATCTGGTAACTCATCCTCAGGATGTTTTGCAGATATTCACATCCTTTTACAAGAACCTCCTCTCTGGTCCCCAAACGCATCCTCAGCCCTCTTCATTAGAGTGGCTGAACAACCTTCAGCTCCCAACACTCAATGACCAACAGATTTCCTCCCTCAATGAGCCCTGCACAGACTTAGAAATGACCAATATAATGAAATCTCTTAAAACATCCACGGCACCTGGTCCTGACGGCTTCACGTCTTCCTACTATAAAAAATTTGGTCCCTTATTAGCTCCCAAACTCACCAAATTATTTAATCATATCCTACTTGGCGGCCACTTCCCAGATGATATGCTATTGGCAAATCTGTCCCTAATACCCAAACCACAAAAAGATCATACCTTCCCACAGAAATTTCGCCCCATCTCAGTCCTCAACAATGATCTTAAGATATTTAGTAGATTATTGGCTAACAGGCTTGCCTCTGTTATTACAACCTTAATCCATACTGACCAAACCGGCTTCATCCCAGGCAGACAAATAGTAGATAACATCAGATTAGTTACTAATTTAGTTCAAGATACTAACCTTCACGCTCTCCCTTTTTTCCTACACAGCCTTGACATTCACAAGGCTTTTCAACAGTGTAAACTGGTCATATCTAAATCACCTACTTCCCAAATTTGGTATTTCTGATAAATTTATTCACAGATTTAATGCTCTCTACCACTCCCCTCAAACCAGAATTAAAATCCCAGGAAATAACTCTGATTTCTTCCTGTCAGGTCACCTGAAGCCAGGTGACAGATGCACACCGTTGGGGTCAGGAGTGCACCGCTAAGGTAGTGAACCCTATGGCTGACTGCTGCGGATGGAACACTGGGCGGTTAAGGAAGGCAGGTCCACTGGAGCACTAACAGGGATCCCACAGGGAGCTAGAGCCTAAGATTCCCCAGGGCGTGGAGTCTAAAATCCAGCAGGTGTTCACCAGAGCCTCTAGTGGTGAGGATGGCTGGGCTGCAACTGGATCCAGGTCACGGCCCCCAGAGTCCCCCAGCTCACGCTCACAGTAGGCTATAGAGGATAGAGGGGAAGCAGCAGCTCAGGATACAAGAGATAGTGAGGGGAGTGAGGGGATAAGCCAAACGTCGGGGCGACTAGCAGACAAGATAAACAAAGGACAAGCCAAAGGTCAAGGTCACAAGCAGACAGGGATAGTCGAGAACAAGCCAAGAATGGTAAAACAGAGACAGACGTAGCACACGGCAAGCAGGAACCCAAACACACAATACCTTAACAAACAACGTTGATCAGCATGGCTGGTTTGCAGTGCACAGGTAATATAGTGTTCCCTGATAGGGCCTGGGGTGGAGCAATGCTTGGAGGAGAAATTATTTAAGCAGCCAGGTGAGAGTGGCTGGCCTCTAAGGTGAACACATGGAGAAGGGGTAAGCTGAGAGACAAACATTACTGCATAACCATGACACTTACCCTTAAACAGGGGTACCAGACAGGGCTGCCCACTCTCCCCCCTCCTCTTCGCTCTAGCGATAGAACCCCTTGCACAAGCCATAAGAAATAATGTTAATATCAAAGGCTATCTCAAAGGCCTGAATCAATTCAAATTAAGCTTATATGCAGATGAAGCTCTCTTATTTTTAACTGACCCACTTATATCCATACCAAATCTCCTCTCTGAACTCAACTCTTTTCATAAACTTTCTGGTCTTTATATCAACACAAATAAATGTTCAGCTCTGCCCATAAATTGCCCTCCAGACTTAATATTTTTACTGCAAAAAGACTTTGATTTTATTTGGTGTCCTCACTCATTTAAATATCTTGGTATATACATCACAGCCTCCCACAATCTATTATACAAAACCAACTACACCCCTCTTTCCTCGCACATAAGCTCACTACTTAAAATGTGGTCCTCTTAACCTTATTTCCTTTCTTGGAAAATGTTGCACTATAAAAATGACAATCCTCCCCAAACTACTCTATTATTTCCGAGCACTACCTATTAATGTTAACAAAAAAAGAATTGAAGCCCTTCAACGCGAAAATAATCGATTTATATGGAATAATAAAAAACCCAGATGCAGCTACTCTCTCATGCACAGGCCACAACACAAAGGTGGACTTGGCCTCCCACATCTATAGCATTTTTTTCTTGCACAGATGGCTCAATGGTTTACCTCTACTACTCACAACCCCTGGCTATTATTCGAGTCCTCCTCTATTTCACCCCTATACTTAAAAGGGACTCTGTGGTCCAACTTAAAGTCACACAATATCTTACTCAAAAGTAACACTATAGTAGCTCACTTCTTACAATTGTGGCATAAAATTAGGGATTCCTTCGAACTCGCTTCAGAAATCCCTCCGTTGGCTTCATACTTGGGAGACCCTAGATTCTCTCCAACATATCTTGATAACACCCTATTCTATAATTGGCTTACAAACGAACTGACCACACTAAAATCACTAGTAATTAATATGAAATTCCCCTCCTTTCCTGCACTCCAAACTAAATATAACTTTCCTCTCTCAGAGCTCCCTCAATACCTCAAAATTCAAGACTTTTATGCAAAATACTACTCATTATCTATTAAACCCCCAAACACATTATTCAAACGTATTTGTATATCCTGCCCAAGAGACAGAGGTTTAATCTCTCAAATATTTAGTTACCTCAATAATTCAAATCAGCCTGAAAAATCCATCCCAATGCTACGTTGGGAAGAAGATTTGGAATGTTCCTTCCCCATAGAATCTTGGATCACTATGATTGATAACCTACGTAAAAGCAACCGTGCGGTTTTGTTCAGAGAAACTCCACTGAAATGATTTTCTAGATGGTACATGACCCCTGCCAAAATCAATTTCTTCTACCCCACAGCTTCCCCAAATTGCTTCAGAGGATGCCCTGATCAAGGCAACTACCTTCACATTTTTTTGAGCTGTAAACACTTATAGCCAATATGGCAGGCAGCGATTAGTAGAATTGAGTCAGCTCTCAAACTAAACATTACTCTTTCACCAAAAATATGCTTACTATATGCTGAAATACCAAGCATCCCCTCACCATGTAACAGACTACTCCATTCATTATTTAGCTCTGTTCAATTGATGATAGCTCTTAATTGGAGATCAAATAACTTGTTATGGTCTCAGGTTTTGTCTAGAATGGAAATGCTCAGATTGTCTGAGAGGAGCCATCACACACTGTTTGACAGTATGCATATTTTCAATAAAAAATTTACTTACTGGACATTACCGTAATTGCATCCTCCCTTATATAGAGAATTTAGCTTATAATCATATTTACCTACTCCAACCTTCCAAACCTCTGTCCTATAATATATTGTTGCATTATGTAAGGACAATAAATGTTATTGTGTACCCTAACAATTACTTGTAACCCACCCTGTCAATTATATTACCGTTATTATCTACTGTATAACTTATATATGACACTCTACTACTGTATACTAACCCTCACTCTGTTTTGAAATGTTTATTTTCATGTCTTCCAAATAAAAACTTTTTGTAAACAAAAAAAAACTTCTCTGTACTTTCTCCATTTCTCTGATATCCCTTTTTTTTTTTTATCTTGTGCCAAATACTGACCTGCATATTCCAGGCAAGGTCTTAATAATTTGTATAGTTGCAAAATTATGCCTCTCCCTCTTGAGTCTATACTTCTTTTAATTTAGGAAAGCATTTTCCTAGCTTTAAAAACTGCAGCTTGGCATTACATGCTGTTATTAAGTTTATGATCTACCAGAAAACCCAGATTCTTCTCGGCAATTGACTCTCCCATCTGTTCCCCTTCTAAAATGTATGATACATGTATGTTTTTAGCCCACAAGTGCACAACTTTGCATTTATCAACTTTAACCACTTAGCAACCACCTGCCGACAAATAACGTCGACAAGGTGGTTGCTTAACTCTGGGAGGACGTTATATAAACTCCGTGACCGCCGGCGGATCACGAATCGCGGTAAATCGCCGCTGATAGCGGCCGTTTACCACGTCAAATGACGGAGCAATCACTTGTACACAGACCGGCGTCATGTGATGACGCCGGTTCCTCTCTCCCCTCTCTGTACCGATCGGTACAGTGTGAGAGGGGAGGGGGAGGGAGCGGATGGCAGCAGCAGCACTGTGGGCTGGATCTGTGACAATTGCAGTCACAGATCCAGCCATCCATCCATCCCTGCTCAGCCATCCCTGTGCAATACTCTGCAATACACCCTGCCAATACTCTGCAAAATACCCTGCCAATACTCTGCAAAATACCCTGCAATACCCTGGTGCAATACTCTGCAATACCCTGATGCAATACTCTGCAATACCCTGGTGCAATACTCTGCAATACTCTGCAATACCCTGCGCAATACTCTGCAATACCCTGCAATACCCTGGTGCAATACTCTGCAATACCCTGCGCAATACTCTGCAATACCCTGCGCAATACTCTGCAATACCCTGCGCAATACCCTGCAAAATACTCTGCAATACCCTGCGCAATACTCTGCAATACCCTGCAATACCCTGCGCAATACTCTGCAAAATACTCTGCAATACCCTGCGCAATACTCTGCAATACCCTGCACAATACTCTGCAATACCCTGCACAATACTCTGCAATACTCTGCAATACCCTGCACAATACTCTGCATCACCCTGCGCAATACTCTGCGCAATACTCTGCAAAATACTCTGCAATACCCTGCGCAATACTCTGCAATACCCTGCACAATACTCTGCAATACCCTGCACAATACACCCTGTGCAATACTCTGCAATACCCTGCGCAATACTCTGCAATACCCTGTGCAATACCCCATGCAATACCCTGCCATACTCCGCAATACCCTGCCATACTCCGCAATACCCTGCCATACTCCGCAATGCCCTGCCATACTCCACAATGCCCTGCCATACTCCGCAATGCCCGACAATACTCTGCAATAACCACTTCCCGCCCGCCGGCCGTCATATGACGTCCTTGACTTTGTGCGGGGATATCTGAATGATGCTTGCAGCTACAGGCATCATTCAGATATTAGCTTTTTCAGCCGGCGATTCCCTACACCATAACAACAATCATAGTGGCTGTTCCACCGCTTGATCTTTCTTACGGGAGGCGAGAGGGGATGTCCCCCCCCGCCGCCCTCCGGTGCTTCTACCGACTCACCGCTACGATCAAAGCCAGGATTGTTGTTTTTTTTTTTGTTTTTTTTTCAGGCTTCCCAGCATAGAGGTGAGATGTGGGGTCTTGTTGACCCCATATCTCACTGTAAAGAGGACCTGTCATGCCATATTCCTATTACAAGGGATGTTTACGTTCCTTGTAATAGGTATAAAAGTGATCAAAAAAAATTTTGGGGCGGAAAAACATGTCAAACTAAAATAAATAAAGTAAAATGAACAATAAAAAAAAATATATTTTTTTTTAAAGCGCCCCTGTCCCCGTGAGCTCGCATACAGAAGCGAACGCATACGTAAGTCCCGCCCACATATGAAAACGGTTTTCAAACCACACATGTGAGGTATCTCTGCGAACGTTAGAGTGAGAGCAATCATTTTGGCCCTAGACCCCCTCTGTAACTCAAAACATGTAACCAGTAAAAATATTTAAAGCGTCGCCTATGGGGATTTTTAAGTAGCGAAGTTTGGCGCCATTCCACAAGCGTGTGCAATTTTTAAGGGTGACATGTTAGGTTTCTATTTACTCGGCGTAACTTCATCTTTCACATTATGCAAAAATATTGGGCTAACTTTACTGTTTTTTTTTTTTTTAAGCACAAAACATTTTTTTTCCGTAAAAAACGCGTTAAAAAAATTGCTGCGCAAATATCGTGCGAGATAAAAAGTTGCAACAACCACCATTATATTCTCTAAGGTCTTTGCTAAAAAAACATATATATATAATGTTTTGGGGTTCTATGTAATTTTATAGCAAATAAATGATGATTTTTTCATGTAGGAGAGAAATGTCAGAATTGGCCTCGGTGCTCCAGAACGCCTGAAGGGGCTCCCTGCATGTTGGGCCTCTGTATGTGGCCACGCTGTGTAAAAGTCTCACACATGTGGTATCGCCATACTCGGGAGGAATAGCAGAATGTGTTTTGGGGTGTAATTTGTGGTATGCATATGCTGTGTGTGAGAAATAACCTGCTAATATGACAATTTTGTGAAGAAAAAAAAAGAGAAAAAAAAAATCTTGATTTGCAAAGAATTGTGGGAAAAAATGACAACTTCAAAAAACTCACAATGCCTCTTTCTGAATACCTTGGAACGTCTTCTTTCCAAAAAGGGGTCATTTGAGGGGTATTTGTACTTTTCTGGCATGTTGGGGTCTCAAGAAATGAGATAGGCCGTCAGTACTTCAGGTGTGATCAATTTTCAGATATTGGCACCATAGCTTGTGGACTCTATAACTTTCACAAAGACCAAATAATATGCACCAATTTGTACTTATTTTTACCAAAGATATGTAGCAGTATAAATTTTGGCCAAAATTTATGAAGAAAAAATAGTAATTTGCAAAATTTTATAACGGAAACGAAAAAAAAAACATTTTTTTACTGAATTTTCAGTCTTTTTTCTCTTATAGCGCAAAAAATAAAAAACCCAACAGTGATTAAATACCACCAAAAGAAAGCTCTATTTGTGTGAAAAAAAGGACAAAAAATTCATATGGGTACAGTGTTGTATGACTGAGTAATTGTCATTCAAAATGTGAGAGCACCGAAAGCTGAAAATTGGTCTGGTTATTAAGGGGGTTTAAGTGCCCAGTGGTCAAGTGGTTAAACATCATTTGTCACATTGTTGCCCATTAAATACTTAAATAGTGCCTCAGGGTCAGCTTGTTGGAGACATTCTGGAAGGATGTTATTCTGCTACATAACCTAGTGTCATCCGCGAACACTTAATTGGTACGTTTTATCCCAAATTCGATATTATTTATAAATAGGTTAAGAAGTAATGCCGCGTACACACGACCCTTTTTAATGTCATTGAAAAACTGCATTTTTCTAGACGTGATTTTTTCGTGTTTCCTCTCAAGCCTGCCTTGCCTACACACTATCGTGGAAAAAAATGTTTGAGTAAAGCGCGGTGACGTACAACATGTACGACGGCACTATAAAGGGGAAGTTCCATTCGGATGGCGCCACCCTTCATGTTTGTAAAGTTTGTTGAGAGACGATTCGCGCTTTTCAGCCTCGTGCTTTTCAGTCCGTTACAGCGTGACAAATGTGCTATCTCCATTACGAACGCTAGTTTTACCAGAACGAGTGCTCCTGTCTCATACTTGATTCTGAGCATGCACATTTTTTTTCACGTCGTTAAAGCCTACACACGCCTGTTTTTCATGACGAGAAAAACGACGATGTGGAAAACGACGAGAAAAATTAGAGCATGTTCCAATTTTTTCTTGCCCATTTTTCACGTCGTGAAAAATGCTCCGAAGCCCACACACGATCATTTTAAAACGGTCGTGTGTACGCGGCATCAAGGTCCCAACACTGAACCTTGGGGTACACCACTAATAACCATAGATCATTCAGAGTATGAATCATTAATAACTACTCTCTGAGTACGGTCTTTTAGTCAGTTTTCTATCCATTTACAAATTTCATTTTCTCAGCCTGTAGACTTTACACATAAGCTATGGGGAGAACAGCGTTAAATGCTCTTGCAAAAGAATACTATTTAAACAACCACACCTTTGCCTAGGTTTTGCTTACTTCCTCATAAAAAGAAATCCAATTTTTTTGACAACTTCAATCCTTCATAAATCCATGCTGTCGATTGCTAATAATATTGTTTCCTAGCAAAAAAATGTGGTCTTCTAACAAACTCTCAAATACTGTATATTCCCCACCATTGAAGTTAAACTAGCCTGTTTATATTTACTGGGTATATACTCAGATCCCTTTTTAAATATATGCACCACAATGGCTTACACCAGGCCACATACCATACCAGTCATTAAAGGGGTTGTAAAGGTTCGTTTTTTATTTTCTAAATAGGTTCCTTTAAGCTAGTGCATTGTTGGTTCACTTACCTTTTCCTTTGATTTGCATTCTAAATGTTTTTTTTCTTTGTCTGAATTTCTCACTTCCTGTTTCTCCTCACTAAACTTCACACCATCATCCGAGTGGAGTTGAATCAGCCAGAACAGCTTACTGAACGGCTTACTGAGGAGGAACAGGAAGTGAGAAATTCAGAAAAAGAAAACAAAGACATTTTTTTTAGAAGGGAAATCTAAGGAAAAGGTAAGTGAACCAACAATGCACTAGCTTAAAGGAACCTATTTAGAAAATAAAAAACGAACCTTTACAACCCCTTTAAAGTTTCTCAAAAAATTAGAAACAATGGCTTTGAAATAACAGAGCCCAATGCTTTGAAGACACATGGGTATAAGCCATCTAGTCCAGGTGTTTTATTCACCTTTATTTTGTCTACATTTTTCTGGACCATGTCAATTTTGAGCCATTGGGGTTCATTTGGGGCTTTGTTAATATTATCTACATTATGTATCATGGGGGCTTGAGCTCCCTTAGTTTCCTTTTGTTCTGAGCTGAAGAAGGTATTCTGAATCCAACTGTTGTAATAGTGACTTATCCCTTTACCTTACCCCTTGCTGAGATCTTTATGCCTGGCCTGTATAAGCAGATATATACTTTATCAGATATCTTGATCTCACCAGACACCAATTCATCAGGATGGGTCTTTATTGCAAGCAGCAGGTATAGCAAACAAGATGTGGCAGATGAATGAAATATCTGCAGGTCAAAACATGGTAATGTGTTTCCGGATGCAAGCAGATAGCATGAGGCCTATACAGAAGTGGCCATCTCTTTCCTCACAAGACAGTGAGGTGGGAACAGCAAGTTACATCACAATGAAGTTGGATAAAACAGAAAAGGATGGTGCAATACCTAAAATAACCACAAGATGGCAGTATAATAACCAATATACAGAAGCTAATTACAATGGCTCAAGAAAATTAACTATATAAATTCTCACACATGTGTAATAGCACACTCCCCGTCTGGTATTGTAACAGTAGTTATGCAATGCAAATAAACAATGGTGCAATTTGCGGTCATCTTGAAGATCTGAACGAAAAAAGAGAACATGCATACATATGCAACAATAACTAAATAAGGCATGAAGAAGTGTCAATTAAATTTCAAGGCACATTCTTCTTGTGATATAAACTGGATCCAACAAACCCAGGTAAGCAAGTTCAGTCTCCAAAAAGCAAGAGTAAAGCAAGTTCTGTAATGGTTTTGAGGAAAGTCTTTACAGTTCCTTGTCTGGCAACTTTTACCTCTACCTTACACACCATACCATCATCAGGTCTTTACAATGTCCCATGGGCCATTTAATTCTTTAGGCTTGCTGATCCTTGAGCAGAAAAAGGTCTCCAACTTGGAGGTTAGGAGTCAGATGTTGTAATTTTCTGCATCCTTGCAGAAGAGAGCGATACTCCATCTTCCAATGATTCCAGAAGCAGTTGGCAAGATGTTGTACTCACTGCCATTGCTCACGGTATAGGTTCCCGCTTTAAAATCTCCATGTAGAATGGGAACAGACCCAAGCATCTGGGTAAGAAGAGTAGCTGGAGTAAGGATGGTTGGGAACTCTGGATCTTTGTCAGGATCTAGAAGGCTGAAGACTTCAGATGTAGTTTCTCTTGTATGATCCAGCAGGAATTCAGGTCCTGTTAACCAAGAATATTTTGCAATCCTTTCATCTTTTTTCAGTGAGATAAAAACGGACAGACAGAGAAAAAGGAGTTAGTTTCTCCCCCTTGCTGTGAGTGACAGGTGATTTACATCTCTCATGCATGAGATTGAGAGAGGCATTCTGTGTACTTCAGATCCCCTCCTCCTTTATTCTCCAGCTCTCCCAGGATTGGCTGCTCCACACCTCAGCATGATTGGGCATGCTGAAGTCATGTGGTGACTTTTCTGGGTTTTGACTGGATGTTAGTGATCATAGCAGAAGTTCAGTGTAAAAAAATACACAGGAGAAAATGCATGTTGACAAGGGGAGTGTAGAGGTTGGCGGGGAGTCTACTGACATCACAACTCCACCCACCGAACTACAGACAACTGACCCACCCACAGAATCTGCAGTTTTTCAGGTCTCATAACAGAGAGAGGGGAGACATTTGACAGGTAAGGATACATGCAAGAGGCATGTATATCCAGATAACCACTATGGCAGTAGTTTTGAAAGAATGAGAGTGGGTTTACATCCACTAGGTTGCTGACGTAGTTATAGAAGCGTTTTGTTAGATTGTATATGTAGCCCAAAACATCTTTACTATCTGTGTAGAATTTGATGTCATCTATTTGAATGTCTAGCTCACGCAGTAAAAAAACTGCAATTTCTATGGTTAGCACAGTTCCACAAAGTTCAATCCTGGGAATTGTGTGCTCATGCTTAGGTGCTAACTTAGCTATGCCAAACAGAAACCCTAAGTGGGTTTAATTGTGTGAGTCTCTTACCTTGAGGTAGGCAACAGCTGCTATGGCCTCAGTGGATGCTTCTGAGAAGATGTGAATCTCTTTTCTGTGACTTGCAGCAAGGAAAGCTGAAGTGTAGCAACGTGGTATGTCAATTCCATATGAGGCATGTAGAGATTGTTTCCAGGACTCCCACTTTGAATATTTGTCTGTTGGTAGTGGAGCATCCCAATCTTGAACAGTCTGATAGCTGTCCTAATAAGGATTTACCTTGTATGGTGATGGGAGTTGTAAATCCCAGTGGATCGTATAGACTATACACCACCAACAGAACACCACATTTGCTGAATCGCTTGTCTGCAGAGCTGAATTGAAAGCCAAAGGTGCATTTAAATAAGTTCCACCGTAAGCCCAGACTTCTCTGAACAGGAGAAATCTTTAAGGAGAAATCTTTAAATCCTGTGGCATGATCGCCAGGCTGAAATGCTTTTATCACAGCAGCACTGTTTGAGGCAATCTTACGAAGTCTGAGGTTGGCCTCAGAAAGCATACCTTGAGCCCTTTGGAGAAGGTCTATGGCCTCTTCATCTGTGGGTAAGGATTTGAGTCCATCGTCCACATAGAAGTCTCTCTCAACAAAGTGTTGAGCATCTGCACCATACTCCTTTTTGCCATCAAGAGCAGTCCTTCGTAGACCATATATTGCAACAGCAGATGAGGGACTGTTTCCGAAGACATGCCGTATTCAATCACTTCATTGTTTATGTTGTTGTCACGGTGCCATAGAAATCTTAGGAAGTTCCTATGGTCTTCTCTTACTATAAAGCAATGAAACATTTGTTTAATGTCAGCAGTTTTGGAAACTGTCTCTCTTCTGAACCTCAGAAGTACTCCTACAAGGTTGTTGGTTATGTTAGGTCCAGTAAGAAGAAAAACATTCAGGGATACGCCTTGATGCTTGGCACTGGAGTCAAACACTACCCTAATTTGCTTTGGTTTACATGTATGATAAACTCTGAAGAAAGGGCAGATACCAGCACTCATGTTCTAGAAGAGGTGGAGCTGGCTCAGCATGATCATTATCAGAGATTCTTTTAATAAAGGCAATGAAATGGTCCTTCATTTCAGGCCTGTTCTTTAGAGTTCGCTGAAGTGAGTTGAATCTGGATAAAGCTTGTTCATGATTGTTTGGAAGTCTGACTCTTGTAGCACAAAGAGGTAGTGGTGCAACACAGCTGCTAGATTCATCTTTGAAGAATTCAGTGTCCATTATTGCGATGAACTCGCTATCTTCAACTGACAAGGCTATTCTGTTGTCATCACATGTAGTACAGAACTTCTCCTTCACTTCATAATGATGAGGGCATTGTCTAATGTGAGATGCACGCCCATTCCTCAACACGTGAGTTTTGGAGGAATTGATCTCAGATAGTGTGCACATTGTTTTCAAGCATACATCGCCCACTATTACCCAGCTTAAATCAAGTCTTTGTGCATATAGGTCATAGTCAGATCCATTGCACTGCTGGCGTACTTTATGTACTCTGAGAATATCTCTTCCCAGCAAGACTAAGATTTCAGAATCCATGTCTATTGGAGGAATCTCGGAAACCAGGTTCCTTAAGTGGAGATTGTGATATGCAACTTCTGGAGTAGAAATTTCTTCCCTGTTGTCTGGTATTTGGTCACACTAAACTAATGTTGGTAAGGGTATTCCCTTCTTTGCCTTGATATGGAAGACCATAAACCCATTGCCCCTTTTGCCAGTGGTTTCTACACGACCAGAACAAGTGTTGAGAGTATATGGTGTTGCATGTGACTTTATGCAAAATATCTCAAAGAATGTAGGCTTAACCAGGGATCTGTTGCTCTGCTCATCTATTATGGCATACATCATGGTAGCTTTCTCAGGTTGATCCTTTGGATATATTTTGACTAGACATACCGGTACCTTGGCACAGCATTTGTGGCTTAATCCTTCTCCACAGACTTCAGTACATGAAGAAGAAGCGTTTGTAGTGGCTGGAGCATGGCTTTGTTATTCCCTGCCACGAGTTGATGCAGGGCTTAATGTAGTTGGCTTCTGTGAATTGTCTAGAAGTGGAGCAGGATGCATAGCTGTAACATGTTTGTCACTACTCCATTCTGTTTATTTGATGGCAACTTTACAGTTTTTAGCAAAATGGTCATAGGAAGCACAGCACGTATAGCATATTCCAAGTTTCTGCAGAATCTGACACCACGGGGAAAGTCCCCGTGAAGTTCATGTGTGTCAGAGGGGGGCGGGGTCACCGGGTGGCCGCGGAATCTGAGGAGAACTGTCAGAACTGAAGCGTCACACAGCGGGAACCTCAAATGCAAGCGGATCGTCCGGAGAAAGAAGAGGGGAACAAGAAGCCGGAGCAAGATGCGGACGAGAACACAGAAGGAAGAAACCCGAATGGAGAAAAGAAGAAGATGGAAGAAGAAGATGGAAGAAGAAGATGGAATAAAGTAGAAGACATTAATAAAGGAATTGTCAAAAACCGGCTATTGTAATTTTTTACATTTTTGACACTTTCTTTGTGAAATGGTAGGGGTACATTTTTACCCCATTACCATTTCACACAGGGGGGGCTGGGATCTGGGGGTCCCCTTTGTTAAAGGGGACTTCCAGATTCCGATAAGCCCCCTGCCCGCAGACCCCCACAACCACCGGCAAGGGTTGTGGGGAAGAGGCCCTTGTCCCCATAACATTGGGGACATGGTGCTTTGGGGTCCAGACCCCCCAAAGCATCCTCCCCATGTTCAGGGCATGTGGCCTGGTACGGTTCAGGAGGGGGGGCGCTCTCTCGTTCCCCCCTCTTCTCCTGCGGCCTGCCAGGTTGCGTGCTCGGATAAAGGGTCTGGTGTGGATTTTTAGGGGGACTCCACGCCATTTTTTTTTTAAGTTTAGAGCGGGGGTCCCCTTAAAATCCATACCAGACCTGAAGGGCCTGGTACGGATTTTGAGGGAAACCCCCACGTCATTTTTTTTTAAAATTTGGCGCGGTGTTCCCCTTAATATCCATACCAGACCTGAAGGGCCTGGTAATGGAATTTGGGGGGACCCCCACGCATTTTTTTTTCCAAAGACTTTCAATGACTTTTCTCTGTATTGACGGGAGCCGACAATTCATTACAGCTGCGAGTACTTTTAAATGCCTTTTTTTTCCCTTTAGAAATGTAATTTTGTGCAGGGACTGTTATATAACGGCAAGTTTAGAGGAGCACCTGTTCAACTTATGCAAATGCATTTACATGACTTGACATTTACTAAGAATTTTCCGGCACAGTGAACCGGCGCATTTGAATGAGCGCAAATGCCGCGCAGTGCACAAAAAAACATCTCGCAGTTCTAAACGTAATTGCAGGCGCAGCAGGCTGGTTCAGAAAAAGTTACTTTCTCATTCTATTTTGGGCATGTTTGTTACTTGGGCAGTTGTCACTATACTTCCTCACATCACCGCACATCACACCATTATATTGGCACTTCCAGCTTCTTTATATTTTGATTTGAAGATGCCGTGCGCCTCCTCCCGTGTGCCGAGAACACTATAGTAAATGGGGAATAGCGCTGCGTTACCGGCGCAAATGTTTCGTAAATACCAGAACTGCCGATGCGCCGATACTCATGGCGCAAATGTTTCGTAAATCAGCCCCACTGTCTCTTCATCAGTACAAATGTGTGTAAGTCATGTAAACATAGACCAGGAGTCTTATTTAACTTTTTGTCCTGTTAATTAGTACAATAAAGAGAATACACTCTGAGTATCTTGCCAAAGGGCGTTGACCTTTTGATTGCTAGGTCCAAGGTTTGTCAAACAGATACCATTTGGAGAAACTGCAAGGAAACTTAATTAACGTATTCCTTATGTTTGTAGATTAAATTGTTCCAGTTGAGAAAAAAAACGAATGTTTCTGATGGAAAAGTTAAACTATAATTAAGACATTTATCTCTGACTTGTTTGAAATTGGTCTCATACAGTCCAAAATTATAAAAATAAAATATACCTTCTCTTTCCATAAGTTCTGACAAAATCTTTACAAACAGCAGACCCCTTTGGCGCTGACGGGATCCCACTGGAATGGCATGTGAGTTTTCTTGATGTACACCAAGCTAGTTATATACAGAGCATAGGAGCCACCTACTGTTTCCCTTTCTGGTATAGCTTTGCTGTTGTAGAAGTTACATATTGTATTCTCTTAGAATGTGTTAATATATTTGTTAGGTACCAGTGCATTCTGGGATAATTCTCTAGAGGAAGTGACTCAGCTTCCATTTTAAGAATCTTCAGGGGCAGGGAGGCATGTTTTCTTCAATCTCTCGCCACCACCCCTCAGCAAGCTTAAAAAGTGAGTTCTTGTTATCCCATTCTGTGTTATAGAGCATTGTTCCTTTATTATACAGTATGCAAAATCGCATTGATCGATGTTTATTTTATCAATTTGTAGTTTCACCTGGCTTGTTACAATAAATTCAAGATCAAAGAAATATGGTATCTGGAGTTTATGGAGCAGAGAGGTTTAGCTCTCTGTCCTAGAGACAGAACAATAAACTTCCATCCTTAGTTTATAAGACACCTAAAGCTCTTCCCTAAAACTTCACTGAAAGTAACAAAACGCTTCTAAGTTGCTAATTAATTTCCCAACTTAAATCAGACTAAGATAAGGTATTCATTTTATTATAAAATATTTGTTGTTTAAATATATGCTATTATTCTCATTTGAGAAAAAGGAATAAAACTGCGCTAAACAAGCTAATTTGAGAGAAAAGCCCAGATGCTCAATCTAATAGCTTAGTGTATATTGGGAGCTGCGATTTAAATTGTGAACTACCATACAAGGTGAAATTAGAAAAAATTGGGGGAAAATCGCGCTAACCCGTGACCAAACACTATGACAGTGATGAAATGAAATGACCAAAAGAACATAAGATCTACTAAAATAAACAATAGAATCAAATGTATACAAAAGAGATTAAATGATGTGCTGTGATCTATATCAAATAAGTATAGTCCCTATAGTGTAAATTAGTCCATCACAAAGATCCTTAAATAAATCCTTATAAGTGGCACCAGTGCTCCGTGAAAAATCATATACGTTGTTGTGTCCGCATACATCTGTGACTTTCCACCACCAAATAGCAGGATTTCTCCTTACCAGCTGTATATGCCCCCCCTGACAGAGGGTCAATTTAGGCAGAAATCAAAATGTATCTCCCACGAATCACTGCAACACACAACACATAGGATTCCTAGGATGGCGTCCTCCGATTTCCATCAATGGGCACATGTATATAAAAAGAATGGAACACACTCCACATAGTTAAACTTTCTAAAATTTATTCCATTAAAATAAAGATACACTTACAATTGTGCAGTTCAAAAATTCGCCTGTATTACGTCTGGTGTGCCGGCCGTAGCACATTCAACAGACACCCGTCCTTGTCGGAAGTGATAGAGGTGACGTCAGTGCGTTGCTCCGCCCTACGTCCGTTTCGTAAAACCTTACTTCTTCCAGGGGCATTAGTAAATGTCAAGTCACGTAAACTAATTTGCATAAGTTGAACAGGCGCAGCTCTGAACTTCCCAGTGCGCCTGCAAAATGACATTTCTAATGGAAAAAAAAGGCATTTAAAAGCACCCGCGGCTGTAATGAATTGTCGGCTCCCGGCAATATAGAGAAAAGTCATTGAAAGTCTTTGATAACACAAAAAAAAAGCGTGGGGGTCCCCCCAAATTCCATTACCAGGCCCTTCAGGTCTGGAATGGATATTAAGGGGAACCCCGCTGCAAATTAAAAAAAAATGATGTGGGGTTCCCCCCAAATATCCATACCAGGCCATTCAGATCTGGCATGGATTTTAAGGGGAACTCCACCCCAAATTTAAATAAAAAATGGCGTGGAGTCCCCCCAAAAATCCACACCAGACCCTTATCCGAGCACATAACCTGGCCGGCCGCAGGAAAAGAGGGGGGGACGAGAGCGGCCCCCCCTCCCTCCTGAACCGTACCAGGCCACATGCCCTCAACATGGGGAGGATGTCCCCGGTGGTTGTGGGGGTCTGCGGGCAGGGGGCTTATTGGAATCTGGAAGACCCCTTTAACAAAGGGGACCCCCAGATCTCGGTCCCCCCTATGTGAATTGGTAATGGGGTACAATTGTACCCCTACCATTTCACAAAGAAAGTGTAAAAAATGAAAAAAATTACAAGAGCCGGTTTTTGACAATTCCTTTATTAATGTCTTCTCTTTTCTTCCATCTTCTTCTTCCTTCTTCTTCTTCCATCTTTTTCTTTTCTCCATTCGGGTTTCTTCCTCCATCTTCATCTTCCTCTTCATCTTTATCTTCATCTTCCTTCTTCCTTCGGTGTTCTCGTCCGCATCTTGCTCCGGCATCTTCCCTTCTTCTTTCTTCTTCGGCCGCTCCGTTTGAATTGGAGGTTCCCGCTGGGTGACGCTTCAGTTCACCTCTTGGTCCGCTGCCACCCGGGGCGGGGTCACCGGGTGTAAGCGGACCCAGAGGAGAACTGAAGAACTGAAGCGTCGCACAGCGGGAACCTCCAATTCAAACGGAGCGGCCGGAGAAAGAAGAAGGGAAGACGCCGGAGCAAGATGCGGACAAGAACACCGAAGGAAGAAGGAAGATGAAGATGAAGATAAAGATGAAGAGGAAGATGAAGATGGAGGAAGAAACCCGAATGGAGAAAAGAAGGAGATGGAAGAAGAAGATGAAAGAAGAAGATGGAAGAAGAAGAAGGAAGAAGAAGGAAGAAGAAGAAGAAGGAAGAAGAAGAAGGAAGAAGAAGATGGAAGAAGATGGAAGAAAAGAGAAGAAGACATTAATAAAGGAATTGTCAAAAACCGGCTCTTGTAATTTTTTAAATTTTTTACACTTTCTTTGTGAAATGGTAGGGGTACATTTGTACCCCATTACCATTTCACATAGGGGGGGGCCAGGATCTGGGGGTCCCCTTTGTTAAAGGGGTCTTCCAGATTCCGATAAGCCCCCTGCCCGCAGACCCCCACAACCACCGGGCAAGGGTTGTGGGGATGAGGCCCTTGTCCCCATCAACATGGGGACATCCTCCCCATGTTGAGGGCATGTGGCCTGGTACGGTTCAGGAGGGAGGGGGGGGCGCTCTCTCGTCCCCCCCTTTTCCCCTGCGGCCTGCCAGGTTGCATGCTCGGATAAGGGTCTGGTTTGGATTTTGAGGGGACCCCCACGCCGTTTTTCGGCTTAGGGGGTTCACCTTAAAATCCAGACCAGACCTAAGGGTCTGGTTTGGATTCTGGGGGGACCCCCACGCCGTTTTCGGCTTAGGAGGTTCACCTTAAAGTCCAGACCAGACCTAAGGGCCTGGTATGCTCCTGGAGGGGAACCCATACCGGGTTTTTCATTAAAATTTGGCCTGGAGTTCCCCTTCATGATTCATACCAAACATGGAACAGCGAGGCTGCCGAGGACCAGCGCGATGACATCGCGCTGGAGACATTCTCGGCCGGCTAGTCGCCTCTAGGACACGACTTGAGCGGCTGCTTCACGCTCAGGTCATGTCCAAGTCGCCTCGCAAAGTCGCGCTGTCCCTGTGTCAGCCGGCACACGAGTCGCCCCGCGAGTCGGATCCGCTTCATCCGACTTCCCGGGCGACCTCTATTCAAATCAATGGGTTCTCATAAGGAACCATTCATTTTCAATAGAGCGCCGCTGACATTTGGATTTACTATAACAGTGCGCCGCTGTGCGCCGCTGGTTCCTGCGCCCAGTGAAGGAGTTATCTGGCGCACCAATTAAGGTTAGAACCAGCGCAGCGCACTGTTATTAGTAAATCAGCCCTAATGCAAAAAACAAAACAAAAAAAAAACAGATAATAGTAAAGTATGAACTTGTAATGGATTCATAGCCATTTAAATACTTACATGATGATCCACATACAATAAAAAGGAAAAATAGGGAAAATGAAATCAATGGGAAATTCCACAATGGCAATACAAAGAGTAACAGGTGGATAGGTGCATGCCCCTGGATGAGAAGCTTGCAAACATCCACAAGAAACACCTTGTAGGGTACACCAGCAGGGACGTATTAGTGTCTAAGGCAAAAAAGGGAATTGGAAGAGTGTATTAAAACATACTACCTTACATACGTCATAAACAAACAAAGAATGTTTCTTAAGAGTAAGATTGGGGAGAAGAATATTGTGTCCCCCCTAACATAAAGTACATTACCTTTCAACACACCAGTGCAGACATTCCACAATGGCGGCAGTGCTCAGTCAGAGACATACCTGCCAGGTGTGACTGCTTTATATGAAGAGAATCTCTCAGAGGAAGCCAATAACCTGAGGGAGGTGCTGGATCCCTGACATCAAAAGTGTCGCCGAAAAAGGGTGTCTCAAGACAGGGACAGGGTGATTTTCTGATGTAAAGCCGCGTGGTGTAGCCCCTCCTGGTGGGGCGGGATTACGGCACACGTCGAAACTTCACCGGCGTGAGAATTCCCCAGCAGCATCATATGACGTGGCGGGGAAGGGTAGGAGCTCATCCCCGCAGAAAGGCCGTGGGGAAAGCAGGAAGTGGAAACCCCCAGTGCCGCCCGCCTGCCATGGACAGGTGAAGCCTACCCACTGGGTGGTTTGAGCAAACGACTCCACAGGGTAAACACACACAGCGCCACCCGGTGGATCCGTTGATCACGGCAGCCACAGTGGATGAAAACAAAAACAAGAGACAAAACAAAAATAATAATAATGAATGCAGACAGGTTAACAAATATGGATAAAAACAGAACCAAAACAAAAGGGAAAGGGAATAACAGAAGGTGAGGACATAAAGGATAGCAGCCAGGGCAATAAAAGACCAAAAGGACAGATCTAAGGACAAGATTTATTATATAGTAGTACAGTTAGCACATGGGTCCTGGATTGCTTCGATATGAGAAACGAAAGCGGGTCGAGAATGCATTAATGACAATGCAATGTAGTTGGAACTCTCAGGACTAAGAATTAAAGATTTAACTCTCATCCCCCTGTCAAAAATCCGGGGAGAAAGGGCTTGAAATTAATTGCCTTATTGAAGCCTGGGGGTGAAGTGGCCTTGAGGTTAAAAATCCATCTGAGTTCACATTGTAATAAACGCTTGTTAAGAAAATGTACCTTGGGGATAGACCTAGGATGGACTCATGCCATATGTCGGCCAACAGGTAAATCGGGATCTCGTTTGTGTATACTCGATAGATGTTGATATATGCGCTTCCAGAATCCATTTATTGTTTTCCCGACATAGTAACATCCACACTCACAGGAGAGTAGATATACCATGGCTGGAGTCCTGCAATTTACATAATTTTTGGGATAGAAACTAGACATGTGCATGACGAAAAAATGTGTTTCGCTTTGTTTTGATTCATTAATCTAGTTATTTTATTTAGTTAAATTCGGTTGATTTGCTCAATTCGTATTCAGAATTCGTATTCAGAATTCGTATTTGGAATTCGTATTCAGAATTTGTATTCGGAATTTTCTAATTTTCTTTGAATTTTCAGGGTTTTTTTCTATTCTAAACGATCAAGTCGATTAAATTTTCGACTCGGTCGAAAGGAAAATGTTATATTGTTTTTGAATGCAGCAAAGTGAACAAACAAAAGAAAAATCTTCATCAAATGATTACAATGACTCTTTAAATCACCTTTGGCTTAACAACAACAGCATTATTTCGAAATGGTACTCTAACAACACACACAGTCTTTGATTTCAGCAATATGTGTGGTTAGATTTCGACTGGAGTAAAATTTGATTAGAATTTCAGTCTGAATTTCCGAAATCCGGACAAATTTCATTACGTTATTTGGAGCATTCGGTAAAATTTGTTTATATTGTAATTTGGGTATTTGAATATATCCAAATCTCCGAATAACAAAAAACTAGTCTGAATATTAATTCGGAACGAAAAAAAATATACATGTCTAATAGAAACAATGTCCATTGGTTTGCCTGATGTTTCTGCGTCTGTCCATGTACTGACAATAGGCACATCCCCCCCAGGAGAAAGTGCCTAGAGTTTTGCATATGTCGCCTCTGGTGGCCCTGTATTCACTGGATACCAGTTTGTCACCCACAGAGGGGACCCTCCTGTAGGCAACAGCTGGCACAAATGGAACAAGCAGGGAATCCATAGTGAGTAGGTGCCAATTCCTATTTAAAATAAGTTTTATTTGTTTGTGTTGTGTAGAGTAGGTGATGATGATGCGACTTGTGTCCTCATTGGAAGGTTTTTTGGAAGTTGAAAGTAAATCTCAATGAGATCGTTTGAATGTATTATGATATGCCTTCTTGAGAGAGGACTTGGAATATCCCCACTCAAGAAGCCTACTCCTCCAGACATCGACCTCTCATTGAAACCTGACATCATCAGCGGAGTTACGACGGACCCTTAAATATTGGCTGTAGGGAATCAATGCTAGCAATGGTTTGGGTGGAAACTAAACGCATGTAACCTGCCATAGGTTTGCGGTAAAGCTCGCTAGATAAACTGCCATTAGGTTGCTTTTGAATGACACTACATACAGGAAGGTGATTTCACTGGCACTTTGTGACATCATAAATTTCAGGTTTGAAATCATTAATGTTGATGCAAGTCATAAATTTGTGTAGGAGATGATCTGACCCATCCCAAAGCAAGAACATGTCATCTATATAATGATACCATGCTGGAACATGACTCATATACATAAACAAGGCATAATCGGCTAGCAACAGACGTTCCCATTCCCCCAGGTACAGATTGGCATAGGAGGGAGCACAGCAAATCCCCAAAGCTACACCCTGTACCCGGAGGAAATTAGAATCGTTGAAGGAAAAGGCATTGTGTTGAAGTTTAAACTAAAGTTATGCCATAATTAATTCATTATATTGGGGTTCATGTTGGATGGACTGAGACAGGACGCAACGTATTACCGAGAGGCCCTTGTCATGAGGAATTGTACAATACAGGGCCTCAAAATCGATGGCCACTAATTGTGTGTCGTCATTCACGTGAATGTCTTGAAGAATTTGCAAGAGATGAATGGTGTCACACACATATGATGGCATACATATTGCAAAGGGTTTTAAATGATTATCCACTACACGACTAAGATTTTTGGCAAGATTGCCACATCCAGATATATTGGGTCTTCCGGGAGTGTTTTTAGAGTGCTTGTACAACTTGGGTAGCGCATAAAAAGTGGCTTCCCTTGGAAACCCCACTCTAATGAATTCCCACGTGCGTTTCGGGATAACATTCAAATAGAATGCCTTATGAACCATAAGATAGAATTCTTGTGTAAATTTGGCCAGGGCCTGTTTTGATATAGGACGATACCACTAAGGAATGTTAAGTATCCTTGTACACATTCTGATGTAATGAGCATTGTCTATAACCACGACATTGCCACTCTTGTAAGAGGGTTTGATGACAATGTTGTGGTTACAGGCCAAGGCATCCAAAGCCTTTTTCTCGTCAGGATTACGATTAGGGCGTGAATTGGAGTGATCTTTCTGTTTTTGAATATCAGCAGATACCATTTCCAAAAAGGTTGCTGCATTTGGATTGGAACTAGGTGGAGGATATATACTTGTTTTTTTTTTTTAGAGTGGTATGGGATGTGACCATTGGAGCAGTAGTTGTGTTGTCCACTGCTATGAGAAGGGCCTCTATGTCCACTGAGTCAATGAGATTCATGGACTAATTTTCCTCCAAAAGTGATATAAAATAATCCAAAGCCTGGGTGTCCTGTATGGTCTGCCCAGGCTCTGTAGCATGGTTTTTGGCATATAAACTTTTAAGTAAAATATTGCACACAAATAAATGAATGTCTTTTATGGTTCTAAATTTGTCGAGACCTGAGTCGGGACAAAAAGTGAGGCCACGTGCCAAGATGCCCTTTTCATCAACAGTCAAAGAATAGGACAATATATTAATTGCATTTAACCACTTAAGCCCCGGACCATTTGGTAGCTAAAGGACCAGAGATGAATTCAGAATTTTGCACTGCGCTGCTTTAACTGTAAATTGTGCGGACATGCAATGTTGTACCCAAACGAAATTTGCGTCCTTTTCTTCCCACAAATAGAGCTTTCTTTTAATGGTATTTGATTGCCTCTGCGATTTTTATTTTTTGCGATATAAACGGAAAAAGACCGAAAATTTTGAAAAAAAATAATATTTTCTAATTTTTGTTAGAAGAAAAATCGAATAAACTCAATTTTAGTCATACATTTAGGCCAAAATGTATTCAGCCACATGTCTTTAGTAAAAAAAATGTCAATAAGTGTATATTTATTGGTTTGCGCAAAAGTTATAGCGTTTACAAACTAGGGTACATTTTCTGGAATTTACACAGCTTTAAATTTATGACTGCCTATCTCATTTCTTGAGGTGCTAAAATGGCAGGGCAGTACAAACCCCCCCAAATTACCCTATTTTGGAAAGTAGACACCCCAAGGAAATTGCTGAGAGGCATGTTGAGCCCATTGAATATTTTTTTTTTTGTCCCAAGTGATTGAATAATGACAAAAAAAAAAAAATTACAAAAAGTTGTCACTAAATGATATATTGCTCACACATGCCATGGTTATATGTGGAATTGCACCCCAAAATACATTCTGCTGCTTCTCCTGAGTACGGGGATACCACATGTGTGGGACTTTTTAGGAGCCTAGCCACGTACGGGACCCCGGAAACCAAGCACCGCCTTCAGGATTTCTAAGGACGCAAATTTTTGATTTCACTCCTCACTACCTATCACAGTTTTGAAGGCCATAAAATGCCAAAATAGCACAAAACCCCCCCAAATGACCCCATTTTAGAAAGTAGACACCCCAAGGAAATTGCTGAGAGGCCTGTTGAGCCCATTGAATATTTGTTTTGTCCCAAGTGATTGAATAATGACAAAAAAAATAAAAAAATTACAAAAAGTTGTCACTAAATGATATATTGCTCACACATGCCATGGTTATATGTGGAATTGCACCCCAAAATAAATTTTGCTGCTTCTCCTGAGTACGGGGATACCACATGTGTGGGACTTTTTAGGAGCCTAGCCGCGTACGGGACCCCGAAAACCAATCACCGCCTTCAGGATTTCTAGGCACAAATTTTTGATTTGACTCCTCACTACCTATCACAGTTTCGAAGGCCATAAAATGCCAAAATAGCACAAAACCCCCCCAAATGACCCCATTTTGGAAAGTAGACACCCCAAGCTGTTTGCTGAGAGGCATGGTGAGTATTTTACAACTCTCATTTGTTTTTGAAAAGGAAGAAAGAAATTTTTTTTTTCTTTTTTTTTTTCAATTTTCAAAACTTTGTGACAAAAAGCGAGATCTGCAAAATACTCACAATACCTCTCAGCAAATAGCTTGGGGTGTCTACTTTCCAAAATGGGGTCATTTGGGGGGGTTTTGTGCCATCTGGGCATTCCATGGCCTCCGAAACTGTGATAGGCAGTGAGAAGTGAAATCAAAAATTTACACCCTTAGAAAGCCTGAAGGCGGTGATTGGTTTTTGGGGTCCCGTACGCGGCTAGGCTCCCAAAAAGTCTCACACATGTGGTATCCCCGTACTCAGGAGAGGCAACAGAATGTATTTTGGGGTGTAATTCCACATATGCCCATGGCATGTTTGAGCAATATATCATTTAGTGACAACTTTGTGCAAAAAAAATAAAAATAAATAAAAATTGTCTTTTTTCCGCAACTTGTGTCAACATATAAAATATTCCATGGACTCGACATGCCTCTCAGTATATAGCTTGGGGTGTCTACTTTCCAAAATGGGGTCATTTGGGGGGGGGTTTTGAACTGTTCTGGCATTTTATACACAACATTAAGAAGCTTACATCCACTCTTCTAACCACTTGAAGACAAAGCCCTTTTTGACACTTTTTGTTTACATGAAAACATTTTTTTTTTTGCAAGAAAATTATGTTGAACCCCCAAACATTATATATATTTTTAAAGCAAAGGCCCTACAGAATAAAATGGTGGGTGTTGCATTTTTTTTTCTACACAGTATTTGCGCAGCGATTTTTCAAACGCATTTTTTGGGGAAAAAATACACTTTTTTTTAATTTTAATGCACTAAAACACACTATATTGCCCAAATGTTTGATGAAATAAAAAAGATGATCTTAGGCCGAGTACATAGATACCAAACACGACATGCTTTAAAATTTCGCACAAACGCGCATTGGCGACAAACTACATACATTTTTAAAAGCCTTTAAAAGCCTTTACAGGTTACCCCGTTAGATTTACAGAGGAGGTCTACTGCTAAAATTACTGCCCTCGATCTGACCTTCGCGGTGATACCTCACATGCATGGTGCAATTGCTGTTTACATATGGCGCCAGACCGACGCTTGCGTTCGCCATTGGGCAAGAGCAGGGCAGGACAGGGGTGCTTTTTTTAAATTTTTTTATTATTAATTTTGCTTTTTTATTTTATTTTTAAATTGTTCCTTCCATATTTTTTTTTTTTTTTATCATTTTTATTGTTATCTCAGGGAATGTAAATATCCCCTATGATAGCAATAGGTAGTGACAGGTACTCTTTTTTTGAAAAAACTGGGGTCTAGACCCTAGATCTTTCCTCTGCCCTCAAAGCATTTGACCACACCAAGATCGGTGTGATAAAATGCTTTCCCAATTTCCCAATGGCGCTTTTTATATCCGGGGGGGGGGACATTCCCTCCCACTGCTTGTAAAAGCAGTCCAGAGGCTAATTAGCCACTAGGATTGCTTTTACATGAAAGCCGGCAGCTGGCTGAAAAGAATGATACCAAGATGATACCTAAACCCGCAGGCATCAATCTGGTATAACCATTCAAAGTCCAGAAACATACCAGTACGTTGCTGGTCCTTGTTGGACATGTATTGTAATCTTTTTTTTTTCATGCAGCCAGGTGGCTGAACGAAAAAAGAGATTGATCGGTGGGTATGCCCACCATTAGAATACCGCCCTTCATCCACCCACTTCTAATGATGGGCATACATGCACCATTTATATATGCCGAAGCATGGGGGCATCCTCCCGCAAAAAAGTTATGCCGCACACACATGGTCGGACTTTTCCACGGGCAAGCCTCCGTCGGAATTTCGACCGTATGTACGCGGCATTAGGAGCAAAATCACTCCTCCGCCCCTGCTGCCCCAATGCTTCGGCATATTTGCTTTTTTTTTTAACTGTGGTGGTGAAATCACCTCCTACAGCACTGGAGTCGCAGGGATCAGGCCTGTCTCTGCGAACGCTGCAGTTATGTGTGTTGTGTTTTGTAAGTGACAGTGATCGATCGATACTGCACTTGGGTGGCCTGGGCTGGACGGAGGGGCAAAACGCAGGTGCTAGCAGGTATCTGGGCTGATCCCGCTAACACTGCGTTTTTGAGAACCCTAAACTGCTGGGGACGCTAGTATAGATCTGATCAGATCAGATATTGATCTGTTCAGATACTATACCACTAAGGGAGATGTATGCTTCACGCGTGGGTGTTAGCGTTACTGGCACTAACCTGATGCTGCCTGGGGTGTGACGCAGACCCTCTCTGACGCTAAAACCTAATTGATATCACCCACCGGGCGATCAGGGGGTTAAACCTTTATTGTGTTATATACGGCGGGTGCCCTGACACTATAAAAAGCAAACTAACTAACCAGCGTCACCCGTAACACTTATATGATGATCACTGGTGAAAGGGTTAACTAGGGGCAATTAGGGGGTTAAAACCTTTATTAGATAATATATGGGGGTACCTGACGCTATAAAAACCTGCGGCGAACCTAAAAAAAATTACTGGCTACCGATCTGCATCACCGACGCTAAGACAGCGATCAGAAAAATGATCGCTTAGCGACAGTGGTGATAGGGGGTGAAAGGGTTACCTGGGGGGCGATCAAGGGGGTTAAACCTTTATTAGATAATTTATGGGGGTACCTGACGCTATAAAAACTTGCGGCGAACCTAAAAAAAATTACTGGCTACCGATCTGCATCACCGACGCTAAGACAGCGATCAGAAAAATGATCGCTTAGCGACAGTGGTGATAGGGGGTGAAAGGGTTACCTGGGGGGCGATCAAGGGGGTTAAACCTTTATTCGATAATTTATGGGGGTACCTGACGCTATAAAAACCTGCGGCGAACCTAAAAAAAAATACTGGCTACTGATCTGCATCACCGACGCTAAGACAGCGATCAGAAAAATTATCGCTTAGCGACAGTGGTGATAGGGGGTGAAAGTGTTACCTGGGGGGCGATCAAGGGGGTTAAACCTTTATTAGATAATTTATGGGGGTACCTGACGCTATAAAAACCTGCGGCGAACCTAAAAAAAATTACTGGCTACCGATCTGCATCACCGACGCTAAGACAGCGATCAGAAAAATGATCGCTTAGCGACAGTGGTGATAGGGGGTGAAAGGGTTACCTGGGGGGCTATCAAGGGGGTTAAACCTTTATTAGATAATTTATGGGGGTACCTGACGCTATAAAAACCTGCGGCGAACCTAAAAAAAATTACTGGCTACCGATCTGCATCACCGACGCTAAGACAGCGATCAGAAAAATGATTGCTTAGCGACAGTGGTGATAGGGGGTGAAAGGGTTACCTGGGGGGCGATCAAGGGGGTTAAACCTTTATTAGATAATTTATGGGGGTACCTGACGCTATAAAAACCTGTGGCGAACCTAAAAAAAATTACTGGCTACCGATCTGCATCACCGACGCTAAGACAGCGATCAGAAAAATGATCGCTTAGCGACGGCGGTGCTAGGGGGTGAAGGGGTTATCTGGGGGGTGATCAAGGGGTTAAACCTTTATTAGGGGGGGTTAGGGGGCTACACTGGACCTAAAACTAAATGTAGTGACACTTTTACAGTCACAAATGTCACTGATTGCAGTGATCAGTAAATAAATGGTCACTGCAATCAGTGACACTGTGACTGGGGGCTGGGGGGTGATCTGGGGGGGCCTGGGGGGGCGATTTATGTGCCTATGTGTGCTGGTGTTAGTGTAGTGTTTGTGCACTAACCTTGATGTCTTCTCTTGTACGGCGCTCGGTATATGTGAGCGCCGCACAAGAGATGACATCACTTCCTCCTGCTTCCTCTGCCTGTGTGTACATTACACAGACAGAGGGGGCATTTCCATTCGCCGGGAGCGATCGCGGGGGGGGTGGCCGGAATCAAACGGCCGTCCCCTCATGTCGGATCGCTCCCCAACGAATTCTGACCGCTCACTGTACAGAAGGGGGGTCCGATTGGACCCCCCAACTGTACAAAGGCAATCACGTACACTCTACGTGATTGTGCCTGTCGGTGCCATTGTGCCGACGTATATATACAGTGAGCGGTCGTTAAGTGGTTAACAGGGCTTTTTGTGTGTTGGGTTTGTGTGTTTTGAGTGGACGTGCTTGGAACTTTTTCTGATGGGTCTGCATGCAACCCCTCATTTGATCTAAAAAAGTTCCCAAAAGTGATTGATGTGGGTGCGGGGTAGAGGGTTGTGTGTGTGATGCACTAGATAGTGATGCATGGTGAGTGGATGGAGTTTGTGCATCAGATGTATCACTATGTGTATTGTTCCCAGAATGATTCTTGTGACTGTTACCTGACCGGGAAGGAGCCCTCCATATTGAAAGAGTTGTTGTGTGACCCATCACCATGACAACGACGTTTGGGTCGTCTACGACCCCTGTGCTGTGTAGAAGATTTAGGAACTGAGGAAAAAGAAGACACAGATGAATATACAGGCATATCAGAAACATCCACATGTCTAAATGTTTTTGTAGCATTAGAGGGGTTGTGTTTGCCAGTTTTGCTTTGTTCCCATTTGTACGCCTTCCCCTATTGAAAGCCCTTTTGTTTCTCTGAAACTTTTTGTCCTTTCTAATTAGGATATCTTTATTGAATTTTTCCAAATGGTTTTTGAGTTGTGCATCAAGGTTGGGAAAAAGATTGTGAGTTTGCAGAGGTATAAGTTGACTTTGTATTTTGTCAATTTTGACATTAAGTCATTTATACATTTCTGATATTCACCAATCAGCAAGGACATCATGGTTTTAGAGTATTGTTTAAGATTGTTTTCCCAAGCATTTTTAAACGTAGGTCAATATTATCAAAGGAGGATAAGATTTGGACCCTGAGTCTAAATGGGTTCAAATCTTCAGTTATATAATCCTCAAACGAGTTTATATGCCAATGTAAAAGAGATTTTTTTTCTCAAAAATTTGGCTTAAATTGTAAAAGACAAATTAAATTTCAGATTCAAGGCATTCTTTTTGTTCAAAGTCAGTTTGGAGTGCAGTCATAAAGGTGGTCCAAATATCTCTTTGGTATGATGCCATAACTGTAGGGGAGAAGGAAAAGGGAGGGAGGGGAAGGGGTGGGAAAGGGGGAAGGTAAACAGGGGAACAAGTACTGACTGAGTATCAAATTGGCCTGAGTTATATATACATAAACACTATCCCAAGAGGTATTTGCTACCCAAAATTGGAGAAAAGAAGAAAATGGGATATGATGGTGTTTAACCACTTCAATACCAGGCACTTACGTCCCTTCCTGCCCAGGACAATTTTCAGCTTTCAGCGCTGTCACACTTTGAATGACAATTGCGCGGACATACAGCACTGTACCCAAACTAAATTTTTATCATTTTCTTCCCACAAATAGAGCTTTCTTTTGGTGGTATTTGATCACCTCTGCGGTTTTTATTTTTTGCTGAACAAACTAAAAAAGACCAAAAATTTTGAAAAAAAATGTGTTTCTTTTTAGTTTCTGTCATAAAATTTAGTTTTCCCCTTCACTGACGGGCACTGATGAGGCGGCACTGATGGGCACTGATGAGGCGGCACTGATGGGCACTGATGAGTTGGCACTGATAAAGTGGCACGGATGGGCACTGATGAGAAGGCACTGATATGTAGAATTGATGGGCACTGATAGGCGGCACTGATATGCAGCACTGATGGGCACTAATAGGTGGCACTGATAGGTGGCACTGATGGGCACTGATAGGCAGCACTGATTGGCACTGACGGGCGGCACTGATGGGCACTGACAGTCCGCACTGATGGGCACTGTCAGGCGGCTGTGATGGGCACTGACAGGCGGCATTGATTGTCACTGATAGGCAGTACTGATTGGCACTGACAGGTGGCACTGACAGGTGGCACTGATGGGCAGCACTGATGATGAGGTACTGACAGGTGTTTCTGCTGGGCAGTGATTGGCACTGTGGTGGGCAGTGATTGGCACTGTGGTGGGCAGTGATTGGCACTGTGGTGGGCAAATGCACATTTTATTATTGTGGCACTGGTTGGCAGGCTATTTGTACATTGCAAGGGGCTGTGCTGATAATCAATGTGCTGATTATCAGCACAGACCCCCCCCTCTGACAGGGAGAGCCGCCGATCGGCTCTCCCTGTCAGTGTGAACCGAGAAATGCCATTTACCGGCACTTCCTGGTTCACGCGATGACCAGCTGTGTTTGGTCACAGCTGATCATGTGGTAAGAAGCCTCTGACAGAGGCTTCTTATCATGATCGGAGATACGGGATGTCAGACTGACACGCCGCACTCGCGATTGCCGCGATGCGCGTCTCCGCAGGCGCGCGCTGGCATGTTATCCTGCTGGACGTCAATAGACGTCCAGTCAGGATAACAAAACCACTTCCCGGACGTCAATTCCCTATTGACGGGGTGGGAAGTGGTTAAAGTGATTGTAAAGGTTTAATTTTTTTTTTTAAATAACAAACATATCATACTTACCTCCACTGTGCAGTTAGTTTTGCACAGAGTGGCCCCGATCCTGCTGTTCTGGGGTCCCTTGGGGGCTGTCTCAGCTCCTCCCCGCAATAGCTAACCCCCTCTGGGAAGCTCTCTCTCTCGAGGGGGTTAGCTTGCGGGCGCGCTCCCTGTCATACACGCTGCATCCATAGACACAGAGTGTATGACTCGGTCCCGCCCCCCGGCTGCCGTGTCATTGGATTTGATTGACAGCAGCTGGAGCCAATGGCTGCACTGCTATCAATCTATCCAATCAATGCCGAGAAGCAGTGGAGAAGAGGACGCCAGGTGAACGGGCTCAGTTAAGTAAAATGGGGGGCTGGGGGGGGGCCGTGACAGCGAGGTGTTTTTTCACCTTAATGCATAGGATGCATTAAGGTGAAAAAACACGAACATTTACAACCTCTTTAAGCTGTCAACATCCTATATATACAAGGAATTGTACACGTGCACCGTAGTGCAGGATTGAAGCAGCCCTCTTTGACTTTTAAGGCAGAAATTATCATAGAGGTAGTAGTTGTAGTAAAAGGTAATATAATGCTACTTTTATTAAATACAAAGCATAAAAAGTGTAAACGGAGCCTATTAGGTGAAATAATGTAAAACACACAATACATATATGGGAAATAATAATGCATCAAACATAATGTCAAACCCAACAAAAAGCAAGTATGCCCTGTGCTGCCAGAGACGAGCTGTGGTCAGTCAGTAGAGATTTCTTGCACATAGCCCAACATGTTTCAGAATGACTTTATTTATCTTTCTGAAATGTAAACATAATCACATAATAATCACAATATAATTCACAGCAGCACAGGGCATACTTGCTTTTTGTTGGGTTTGACATTATGTTTGATGCATTATTATTTCCCATATATGTATTGTGTGTTTTACATTATTTTGCCTAAGGCCCCTTTCACACTGAGGCGGTTTTACAGCGTTTTCGCGGTAAAAATAGCGCTGTAATAACGCCTGAAATAATCCTGCCCCAGCATTCTCAATGTGAAATCTCTGAGGGCTTTCACATTGAGGCGTTGTGCTGGCTGGGCGTTGAAAAAAATCCTGCAAACCGCTTTTTTAGAGCAACTTTAGGACGCATAAAATAGCGCTGTAAAAACGCCTATCCCCATTGAAATGAATAGGAACTACGGTAAAAACGTGGTAAAAACGTGGTAAAATGCGGTAAAAAATAACAGAAGCTGTGGGGAAGGTCACATGACCGCAGTACAGTATAGGATTGTGGGATATCAGGAAATCCTGTTGAGAACAGGAGAAGGAGTACAATAATGGCAGAGCATAGGGAAATGCAGCCCACAGCTGCAGAAGCATGTCCAACATCAATAGAAAGAACCTCTAATCCAGAGGAGTTCATAGATAGCATGAGGAGGCACCCAGAACTCTGGGACAAAAGAAGTCCTCACTATTCCAACCGACTTAAATAAAGGGCTGGATGGAATGATGTTGCTGGCCAGCACATTGAAAATTGGACATCATTATCCAACATGTCAAAAGCAGAGAAAAGTAAGTAGCTGCAATCCCAATCTAGTCCCTACTCTAGTCCTTCATTACCCTATTCAGTGTGCTGTAATTAGTCCCAAACCCCCATCCCCATATGCCCAAAACCAGCAAACCTTAATCCCCTCATAGACCCATACCCCCCACCCTAACCTAAGAGAGACCCCTCATAGTCCCAAACCACCCACCATAACCTTAATCCCATCCGTCATAGTCCAACACTACCCACCATAACCTTAATCCCACCTATCATAGTCCCAAACCACCCACCATAACCTTAATCCCACCTATCATAGTCCCAAACCACCCACCATAACCTTAATCCCATCCGTCATAGTCCAACACTACCCACCATAACCATAATCCCACCTATCATAGTCCCAAACCACCCACCATAACCTTAATCCCACCTATCATAGTCCCAAACCACCCACCATATCCTTAATCCCACCCGTCATAGTCCAACACTACCCACCATAACCATAATCCCACCTATCATAGTCCCAAACCACCCACCATAACCTTAATCCCATCCGTCATAGTCCAACACTACCCACCATAACCATAATCCCACCTATCATAGTCCCAAACCACCCACCATAACCTTAATCTCATCCTTCATAGTCCAACACTACCCACCATAACCATAATCCCACCTATCATAGTCCCAAACCACCCACCATAACCTTAATCCCACCTATCATAGTCCCAAACCACCCACCATAACCTTAATCCCACCTATCATAGTCCCAAACCACCCACCATAACCTTAATCCCACCTATCATAGTCCCAAACCACCCACCATAACCTTAATCCCATCCGTCATAGTCCAACACTACCCACCATAACCATAATCCCACCTATCATAGTCCCAAACCACCCACCATAACCTTAATCCCATCCGTCATAGTCCAACACTACCCACCATAACCATAATCCCACCTATCATAGTCCCAAACCGCCCACCATAACCTTAATCCCACCTATCATAATCCCAAACCACCCACCATAACCTTAATCCCACCTATCATAGTCCCAAACCACCCACCATAACCTTAATCCCATCCATCATAGTCCAACACTACCCACCATAACCATAATCCCACCTATCATAGTCCCAAACCACCCACCATAACCTTAATCCCATCCGTCATAGTCCAACACTACCCACCATAACCATAATCCCACCTATCATAGTCCCAAACCACCCACCATAACCTTAATCCCATCTATCATAGTCCCAAACCACCCACCATAACCTTAATCCCATCCGTCATAGTCCAACACTACCCACCATAACCATAATCCCACCTATCATAGTCCCAAACCACCCACCATAACCTTAATCCCACCTATCATAGTCCCAAACCACCCACCATAACCTTAATCCCACCCATCATAGTCCAACACTACCCACCATAACCATAATCCCACCTATCATAGTCCCAAGCCACCCACCATAACCTTAATCCCATCTGTCATAGTCCAACACTACCCACCATAACCATAATCCCACCTATCATAGTCCCAAACCACCCACCATAACCTTAATCCCACCTGTCATAGTCCCAAACCACCCAACATAACCTTAATCCCACCTATCATAATCCCAAACCACCCACCATAACCTTAATCCCACCTATCATAGTCCCAAACCACCCACCATAACCTTAATCCCATCCATCATAGTCCAACACTACCCACCATAACCATAATCCCACCTATCATAGTCCCAAACCACCCACCATAACCTTAATCCCATCCGTCATAGTCAACACTACCCACCATAACCATAATCCCACCTATCATAGTCCCAAACTACCCACCATAACCTTAATCCCATCTATCATAGTCCCAAACCACCCACCATAACCTTAATCCCATCCGTCATAGTCCAACACTACCCACCATAACCATAATCCCACCTATCATAGTCCCAAACCACCCACCATAACCTTAATCCCACCTATCATAGTCCCAAACCACCCACCATAACCTTAATCCCACCCATCATAGTCCAACACTACCCACCATAACCATAATCCCACCTATCATAGTCCCAAGCCACCCACCATAACCTTAATCCCATCTGTCATAGTCCAACACTACCCACCATAACCATAATCCCACCTATCATAGTCCCAAACCACCCACCATAACCTTAATCCCACCTATCATAGTCCCAAACCACCCAACATAACCTTAATCCCACCTATCATAGTCCCAAACCACCCACCATAACCTTAATCCCACCTATCATAGTCCCAAACCACCCACCATAACCTTAATCCCATCCGTCATAGTCCAACACTACCCACCATAACCATAATCCCACCTATCATAGTCCCAAATCACCCACCATAAACTTAATCCCATCCGTCATAGTCCAACACTACCCACCATAACCATAATCCCACCTATCATAGTCCCAAACCACCCACCATAACCTTAATCCCACCTATCATAATCCCAAACCACCCACCATAACCTTAATCCCACCTATCATAGTCCCAAACCACCCACCATAACCTTAATCCCATCCATCATAGTCCAACACTACCCACCATAACCATAATCCCACCTATCATAGTCCCAAACCACCCACCATAACCTTAATCCCATCTGTCATAGTCCAACACTACCCACCATAACCATAATCCCACCTATCATAGTCCCAAACCACCCACCATAACCTTAATCCCACCTATCATAGTCCCAAACCACCCACCATAACCTTAACCCCATCCGTCATAGTCCAACACTACCCACCATAACCATAATCCCACCTTTCATAGTCCCAAACCACCCACCATAACCATAATCCCACCCTCCAGATTACCCTACTGTAACCATAATCCCGCACATAATAGTCCCAAAACACCTACATTAACCATAATTCCACCCCTCATAATGGCAAACACCCTCAACATAACCATAATCCCACCCTTAAAAGTCCAGATTACCCTACTGTAACCATAATCCCGCACATAATAGTCCCAAAACACCTACATTAACCATAATTCCACCCCTCATAATGGCAAACACCCTCAACATAACCATAATCCCACCCTTAAAAGTCCAGATTAACCCACTGTAACCATAATCCCGCACATAATAGTCCCAAAACACCTACATTAACCATAATTCCACCCCTCATAATGGCAAACACCCTCAACATAACCATAATCCCACCCTTAAAAGTCCAGATTAACCCACTGTAACCATAATCCCACACATAATAGTCCCAAAACACCTACTTTAACCTTAATCCCACCCCTCATAATGTCAAACACCACCACCATAATCATAATCCCACCCTTAAAAGTCCAGATTAACCCACTGTAACCATAATCCCGCACATAATAGTCCCAAAACACCTGCTTTAACCATAATCCCACCTCTCATAATGTTAAACACCACCACCATAATCATAATCCCACCCTTAAAAGTCCAGATTAACCCACTGTAACCATAATCCCGCACATAATAGTCCAAAAAACCTAAATTAACCATAATCCCACCCCTCATAATGGCAAACACCCTCAACATAACCATAATCCCACCCTTAAAAGTCCATATTAACCCACTGTAACCATAATCTCACACATAATTGTCCCAAAACACCTACCTTAACCATAATCCCACCTCTCATATTGTCAAACACCACCACCATAATCATAATCCCACCCTTAAAAATCCAGATTAACCCACTTTAACCATAATACCATCCGAAAAAATAAATAAACCATGTTCTTCGGAACTTTTAATTTTCAATATAGAAATTAAATCTAATTGACACAAAGACACATTGTTAGAATATGCATTAATTTTTGCATTTAACATTACAGAAGGAAAAAAAGTTTTTACTTAACATACACGAAACACTTTGCAGGAAATATCTAATTAGAAAGAAAGTGAAGGCTGTATACAGAATTTTTATATCATATTTTCTTGCCAGCTTAGTGCACCAGCCGGACTCATAAAATAGTCCGCAAAAGTATCACGAATTGTAAATCCTACTATGGGTCCACGGACATGAAGGAAATTTGCCGGTTCAATACTGTCTGACAGTGTATCCTCAAAATGAACTCCATCCCTTTCTCTCACCAAATTGTGTAGTATACACGCGGCTTTGATTAACTTGCATGCATTGTCCACACTGAGGTTAATTGGTTTTACAAAAATTTGCCACTTGTTAGCCAGTGTTCCAAACGCGCATTCGACAAGTCTACGTGCCCGACACAGCCTGTAGTTGAAAATCCTCTTTCGGGTATCCAGATTTCTTAACGAATACGGCTTCATCAAATGTTCGTGAATGGCAAACGCATCGTCCGCTACAAACACAAACGGCATTTCGGGTCCTTCTGTTCCAGGCAGAGGTCTGTTTTCGGGGTAAATCCAACTGGTTGTAGGCAAGTCTTTTTCCAAATTTGGTTTGCTGGAAAACAGCGGAGTCTGCACTGCTCCCAAATTATCCTATATCTACAAAAATAAATTTATAGTCTGCATCCACCACAGCCATTAAAACTACCGTAATGTATTTTTTATAATTGTAGTACTGACTACCGCTATGGCATGGTTTTATAAGTCAAATATGTTTCCCGTCAATAGCTCCTAGACAGTGTGGAAAATTTGTTTTATTCAAAAACCGCTTCCCATTTATCCTTATTCGGGACAGGCATAAATGTACTTTTGAGATTCCAAATGGCATCGCATGTTTCCTTCACAATGTTGCTTATGGTCGATATACCGATCCTAAATTCATATTGCAGTGATGTGTATGTATTTCCAGTGGCAAGATATCTGCAAAATAAAATAATCTTTTCAACTTTCAGTCAAACTAATAAAACAGCGCTGGAAGACGTTTCAAGACCATTTTAAAAGAGAATTACTTAAACAACAATTACTTAAACAACAGCAAGTCAGAAGTGGATCAGGGGCAAGAAAGGGAAGAATCTACTGTCACTACCAAGAATTAGAATTTCTGAGACCAGTGATGCAAGAGAGACAGTACATATTAAAATGTTCTATGTGATTCTTTTTTTTTTATATAAATGTATATAAATAAGAGCAATACTGATGTTGAACTGTCTAATCATTTTTTTTGTATACAGAACTGAAAATAATTTCAGTAGTAGTGAGGAGGACAGTCAACCAACGGAACCACCGGAAACTCAGCAACCAATTGAACAACAGCAGGAGGAATACATTTGTGCACCAGAGCCTCCACGAAGAAATACACAAACCCCAAAAAACAAAGCAAAGGAAACTCAACAATTTGTTGATGTCGTGAGACAGTTGATGGAGTCACAAAAAAGTGAACACCCAGAAATTGAGTCCTTCTTGAAAAGTTTAATCCCGCAGATCGCTGAAATTCCCAAAGAACATCAGTGCGATCTGTGGATTGATCTTCTGAAAGTGATCAAATCCTATCAAATTAAATATAATCCCCCCCTTTTCTGTGCCCAACCCTCTGAAATCAACACCCAACCAACAAATGTAAATTACAGACATCAGTGGGAAGATGCTAATCAGACACCATCCTACATTCCCTATGGCCCAAATCCCCATATCACTCCAAGATTTACATCACAATATGATATGGCCCCAAATTATTTCCCTCGATATCAAGCTCCTCATCCTCCTCTGCCTACTCCTCCTCCTGCTCCTACTCCTACTCCTCAGGCAAACAGTAGAGAGGATTTAAACCCTCACCCCCCATTTTACCATGATTTCTAAATACATGTTTTTCTGAGTAGATTAGTGTGAAAAAAAAAATTCCAGTTCCCGTAATTGTTTTGTTAAAATTTAGACATACATTTATATATATTTTTTTGTGTTATATAAAAAAGATTTTATTAAGATTATTATCTCTTCGAAATAAACATATTTCTAGTTATAGTACTATTTGTGAATGTTATTTTTTTTCAAAAAGTTATTTTCTTACACATGTTGTGTAAATTAACCAATAAAATATATTTTTTTCTAAAAAATTTGGTAAGATGTTTTTTTAATTCAGAATGATAAAAAAAAAATTATGTAATTATAAAATTACTCACCTCAGCGTTTCAAGTAAGCGTTCACATGGCGGTATTGCTTCCCTACAATTAGTATCTTGTCTCAACAACGCAGGTGTCAGCAGGTCAAGAAGAAAGTCAAATCTATGGAAATAAATAGATTTGTAGTTAAAGACAAGATAAAAGTAAGGTAAGGGTAGGGGAAAGATTATGGTTTTAGAGTTTGAGTCATAGAGGTGTGGGATTATGGTTTGGATTCTAGGAGTGGGAGTGGAGGGATTAGGGTTGGGAGTGTGGGATGGAAGGGATTAAGGATTTTGGGACTAGGAGTGGAGGGATTAGGCTTGGGAGTGTGGGATGGAAGGGATTAAGGATTTTGGGACTAGGAGTGGAGGGATTAGGCTTGGGAGTGTGGGATGGAAGGGATTAAGGATTTTGGGACTAGGAGTGGAGGGATTAGGCTTGGGAGTGTGGGATGGAAGGGATTAAGGATTTTGGGACTAGGAGTGGAGGGATTAGGCTTGGGAGTGTGGGATGGGATGGGTGTAGTTTAGGGACTGCCGGGACTGGCATTAGGGGTTTAGGGAGTACTAGGTGTGGGTTTAGAGAACTGGCATATACTTACGTTGCAATGCTCATCCGAGTGTAATTTCGGAACTTGTCAGGGTGCTCTCTCAGATCATAATAGAGAATCGCAAATTGTCCTCTGTCACAGTGCCTTTGTTGGATTGGATGCACCCAAAATCGACGTTGTGATCTCTGCTGTTGGAGAAAATGTTCCCTAACATGGAGCACAAACAACAACAGTAGCTCATTGAACTCCATCTTCTCCACGTTCTGAAAAAAACAAGGAAGTACACAGGATATGATGCAAGGGGGTAGGGTTATTAGCTGACGCTAACGCAGTAAAAACGCGGTAAAAACGCATATGCGTTAGCGCTATTTTTACCATGAGCGCAGTAAAAACGAGGTAAAATCACGGAAAAATCGCGGTAAAAAAAGTCATAATTTTTTTGCGTTTTTTCAACGCCTCAGTGTGAAAGGGGCCTAATAGGCTATGTTTACACTTTTTATGCTTTGAATTGAATAAAAGTGGCATAATATATTGCCTTTTACTACAACTACTACTTCTACCATAATTTCTGCCTTAAAAGTCCAAGGGGGCTGCTTCAATCCTGCACTACTGTGAATGTGTACAATTCTTCGTATATATAGGATGTTGGCATCTTAAACACCATCATATCCCATTTTTTCCATTTCTCTATAAAATATATATTTCACCAGTACAGGTGATATTTACATGGCTAGCTGGTGAGTAAGACCCGGTTCACACCAGGGCGGCGTGACGTGGCACGACTTGTGGGGGCGACCTCGGCGGCGCGATCTCAAGACGACTTGAGACGCCCGCCGAGGCGATTTGCATAAGACTTCTATATAGAAGTCAATGCAGGTCGCCTTGGGTCGCCCCCAAAAGTAGTACAGAAACCTTTTTCTAAGTCGGAGCGACCTGAGTCGCTCTTACTTAGAACGGTTCCATTGAAAAGCGTGGGACGCGACTTGTCAGGCGACTGAGTCGCCTGACGAGTCGCCCTGGTGTGAACCGGCTCTAAGGGCACAGGAGGAAGGGGAGCACAGCACTTTTCATCACTTTTGTCATATATTATTGCACAGATTGCACCTTATAAAGAACTTTTTCTGCACGGATGACACTTTAACAACTTCAGCCCCGGAAGAATTGGCTGCTCAATGAGCGGGCCATTGTTTGCGATTCGGCACTGCGTCACTTTAACTGACAATTGCGCGGTCTTGCGTCGCTGTACCTAACAATTTTTTTTCCCACAAATAGAGCTTACTTTTTGCTATAATAAATATCTCCATTTAAAAAAAAAAAAGCTAACTTGTCACTGGCAGATATGACGGACATATCTGCGGGTAGCAGAGGCAGGAAACTAGATAGAAAACACTGCTATACAGGTAAGCTCTCATAAAAAAATAAAAATAATCCATTGCTAGATCTATATGCTGCAAAAATAATTTTAAGAAATAGTTCTAAAAGTGGGAGGAACTCCGCTTTAATCACTCTTATCTTCTCCCTGATGCTCTGAGCTGTGAGCAGTCCCATGGCGTCATCACATACAATGCAGGAATATTGGTCCTGTATTGCATGTGGAGGAGGCAAGCATGCAACTGTGGATGGGGTGCCTAGATAGGAGACTATAGGGAACCAGTTGCACATATAGCTGGAGCCCCTTGAGCGAGGAATAAGGTATTACTTGTTAATGATTTGCCCAGTAGTGTATTTAGGTTTTGTGCTGCCCTAGGCCTGACTAAACTCGTGCACCCCCTAATTTAAATATGACCCACCCCCTCCTGTCAAGGCCACACCCCTTTCTGTTTAAGACCCACCCTGAAATTTTCGAGTGGGGACACTAGTTCATAGGGCCTGGGAGGGGGGGGCAATGGATTCCCTTAATTTACATAGATTTCTTCTCACTTCCTGTCTGGCTATGGGGCAGGAAGTGAAGGGAAATCTCTGCAATGAGACAGGGATGGGAAAAAATAAACTGACAGGGGCTATAACCCACCCTTACTCTATCCAAAGTGAAAAAAAAGTGTTGCCTATAGTTCTACTTTAAGCACAAATTTCTGATAATTTTATGGAGAGGACTAAGAAGATATAACCATGCCAATGGTACAGCAGAAAACATATAGCACAGTGAGGAAGGTTTGTGGTCCAGGCTGATAGGACAGTCAAAATTAGAAGCAGCTTGCTAACAGTGTAGCACAATCCGGCAGGGACTCTTTCCGTGCTGCTCCCCTGCAAAGTGCTGCCCTAGGCCTAGGCCTTGTTGGCCTAGGCCAGGATACAGCGTTGGATTTACCCCTATACCCCCTATATTGTATATTGTGTTCTCAATACTATTTAGATGACTCCACTCCTTTCTGAAATATATAGAGTGCTCTCAACCCTGATAGAAACCAAGCATTAACTATTTCTCTTAAATGGCTTTCCTTGTGGTATGTGCCTGTCTTTGCACACATGGGAACATGCCTAATCACCATTCTGTGATTATTCTTGTCTCTGCGTGAAAGGCATAATATTCTGTGGTTTTTAATACACTCTGCGTACATTTGATTTTGATTTAAACACCATAAATTGCACCTTATTGAAGTGCGGACAATACCTTTGACCAAGTAAGCTTTTATTAGTCTAAATTGCTGAATGCTATGAATTATGAAATAACATTGGTTTTCACAACAATCCTGCGGTCCGGTTTTTGTTGTCTTTTTTGATGTTCTCAATCCAACTATATATATTTTCTAGAATCATATTCATTTGTATTGAATATCGTTCCAGCTGTGAAGATTCAGAGTTTCCTTTTTTGGGTCTGTATGGACGCCAGGGGCAGGCATTTCTTTTTCTTTAATCATTGGTCTATTTTATGTCAGCCCTGAAGGGGTTACCCTTTTGGCATCTGTCACGCTATGCTGTCTTCTATACCATCTGATAGACACCATTTTTTATGTTTCCTTGAATCCCCTGGGAATCACGCTTTCCAACTGCGTCTTCCCTTTCATGTCTTGTACATGATAAGGGATCCGGGGATTTCTCAAAATGGCCGTTCCAGCTTCTTCCGGCCCCATTTAATTAAGCATTAGCGTCCAGCCGCCGGGTACCGCCCCGACATTATGCGTCCGCCGCACGGCAATGACATCAGACGTTTGCCGCGCTGGGATGAGTATAAATTGGCGGTACTTTGCCATATTATTCTGTCATTCCCCTTGCGCTGGGGACTGTGAGATTGCTTGGAAATCGTTTGGTTCCTACATGCCATGATTGCCGCGAATGCAGCGGCTTCTATGAAGTACTAAACTACTCTTTAAAGGTATGTGTTTTATATACTCATTTGGGCTGCAGGATGGATATGTACTTTAGTCTTTTTCTGACACTATGATATCCATTTACTTTTTATGCACAGGATCTTTATACAAATCTGTATGAATTGTTGCGGTTTTCAACAGTAAGATCCAGCACTGCTACTTATACTTTACTAAAATTAATGATTCGATCAATCAGGTATTTTCATATATTTTTTATATTTCCAATATAAACTTATTATTATATTTTTTGTGAATTTAACTAATGTTGAATTCACTTATATCATATTCTCTAATATATAATTTTTACTCATCTGCAGGTCCCAATTTAGGAATTTCTCTGTATCATTTCCAGCAGGATCATTATCAATACTGATTTTGTTACCTCTCTACAAACAACGTTTGGGAGGGTGCGTTCATCACATTTTGTTTTTTTCATTAGCTGGGGTACTTTTGTGCTCATCCCCTTTTCCGCAGGTGGAGCTACAGGGCAATCCGAGATTTCGATCTTGAATTGCTAAAATACCTCCTTCATCTTTAACATTTAATTGGTAGGTGCTATGTTTTGACCACATCGTTTATTGCTACTTTAATATACTATGTAACAATTCTTATTAGATTCATGTTTTCCTGATTCTATATTAGTTTAAAAAATAAAAAAATATTGAACGTGTATACTATTAAATACTTTGATAATGTGACAAATACTGCAATTAAAATTTGCAGTTTCTTGTTAACCTATCTTTTGTGGATATTCCAATAGATGTGTTGTATAATACAGTTTATGGATGTTCCTTTGTTCATTTTTTTGTATTTCATTTTTAGTGTACTATTAGACCGTGGATCACTCCTGAAGAAGCTCCAATTTTGAGCGAAACATGTCGAGTTCAACGGTTGTTGTATATGTACCTAGCTCTTAATGTTGTATATGTTGAACTTTTAGGAAAATTTCATTTTCCTTTTTTATGAATATTAATAAATATTGTTTTATTTTTATATAAATCTATTGTCATTGGATTCCTTTTGGTTTTTCAATACTAAATCCTATTTTTGACACCGTAAAAAATCCCGAGGTATGTGACCTCAAGCCCATCTCTTCAAATCAACAAAATACTGGGATTTGGTGTCTATCTTGATTTGCTCACTCCTTTTCTTTCAAAAAATTGTTTTTCACATGTTGATACAAAGTAAGCCATTACGAGTCATTATGGGCCATTATGAGCCTTAATAAAGAAAAGTGTGCATGAAGCAATGGCTATAGCAAATCAGTCCGCAATGCATGCAGTCAAATGTTACCTATGATTGGCTGCTATGTGTTGCTGTTTATCATTGCTTAGAAACATGGTCTAAAAAAATATATAAATTGCAAAACTTTCCATTTGAAAATACCTGATCCTCCCCCCCATTGAAATGCTATTAGGCTGGCTGTTTTGACAATGCAAAGGGAATGGAAGAAGATTGCAGATCCGGGGTTCTGCATTACTCTGACTTTACTTGCTGCATGCTTGATCAAAGTCTGCGACAGTGCTGAGGCCTAAGGCAGTCAGGCAGCTAGTATTTTCAGAACAAGATCAATTTCTTATTTCTCTTTTTACAGGTATATTTTAATGTTTCCTAGCCTTAGAAGACTGAATTAAAACCTTATACATAAGAAATAGACTAATATTTTTTTTAATGTGTTATTTTTAAGATTTCATGCTAATTTAATCTGTGAAATGCTTTTATTATTCCTCTAGTCACTAATCTTGGCATATCATTATAAGTGACATTTTTCATGCAGAATAGTTAACAGAAAGTAGAGGGGAAAAGCTGTAAAATTAAGTAATCATAAAGAAATGAGGAAGCCCCAAGAGCTCATGGAACTTTTATGAACCATATCAAAGAATGTATCAGCACTTCCAAAAATAGCAGTCCTTCAATCAGGATTGACATGTTTCCTTTAATCAAATTTTCATACTTTTAAACAATGCAGGATTTCCTCTATAGGGAAACATTTCAATAGGTACTATGGGGCTACATATATCCGTTTGGTATGTCTATAAAAAAGCAGCTTATAGCCAAAGCTGTAACTTAAAGGAAAAACATACCACAAAGCAGGGTTGCAAACCCCCAACTCAGGGTAGCTTTCTGCTATAGTGCCAGAGTTGTTAATTTGAAAACAGCAAAAATACCAGTTTAAAACAACATGTTTTGTTAGCCTTTTTTCCCTTATGACAGGTCTTACGTCAAACACAGACAACAGAGCTTCCTACACATTTACAAATAGGGATAAATGCAACTTAAGTTGAAACTTTTTTTTTAAACAGTAGAACCTCCGTCTGAGGACTCTTTAGTGTGGAAAAAAGGCTAATTGGGGTAGTGGGTCTAGCCTTTCACGAATCTACAAAAAAAAAAAAAAAAGATATTTGCTGTCAATGACCCATTTTAAGAGTTCCCTGTTACATTCTGTGTTGGTGACAGCCTTGTCAGTGGGATATGAAGTGAGGAAAAATCTCCCCAATGGAGCCCCAGAGAGCCCCCCTGTCCCCATGTAAATGCACATACAAGTGAATGCATGACTCGGGGGCACCTACACATTAAATGTCAATTGTTTTACACATGTTACATATTGCCACGCATGCCATTCCCATTTATTTATTCCCGGTTAACTCTAATGCCCTGTACTCACAGGCCAGTATTGGTCTCTGTTGAAATTGGGAAGATTTTCCCTCACTTCATGTCCCACTGACAAGGCTGTCACCAACATTTGGCCCATGTGTATGACAGCCTGTCCATCAGAAGCCAGCCAAACATCCGGCTTCTGACTAAGGGCAATGCCCGAAAAACCTCTGCCGATCTGCATTCGATTAGCGATCTAAGCCAATCCCTGCAAGCGCTGACCCATTTGTTCTGGCGGGTGGACTGTCCCCCTGTCAGACCACAATAGCTTAGGAGATCGCTGTACTAACTTTGCATAGTTAGTGCAGTGGCTCCTCTCGAGCCCCTTCTTTTTTTTCGTACAGCCCACTGGGTTGAAGGAAAAAAAAACTGATAGTGTGTACCTAACTTAAACTGCTGACCTGTAGGGGCCTTTTAAGCGTTGTCTATGAAAAATATAGGGTACTGAAGTTTGCTGCCTTTTCAAGGCTTGACATGTTGGGTATCTGTTTACTTGGCCCAAGCTCATATTTTATATTTATATACCAAAAAGTGGGTAATACATTGCGTGTATGTGCCCCAAAATTTATTTTAGTGTATTTTTTTTACAAAAATTGTGGGTTTCTTAAATTGTTGTGCTAATGTTGTGTGACAAATTGGAGCCACCACTATTTTATTCTCTAGGGTGTCTGCTTTCAGAAAATATATAATGTTTGGGGGTTTTATGTAATCCTCAGGCCTAAAATGATTTTTTAGACATGTGTGCAAAAAAAATGCAAAAACAGCTCTTGCAGCATTAGGGTTAAGGTACAATAATAACAATATTTGACAACAAATACCTGTATACAAGCACAAGTATGGTTGGAGCCCAAACACAATCTAATCCAAACTGCATATGACAAAAATTTGTTGGAATGGGACTTTTGAGGCATGAATATCAAATACACGATTTATTTAAAAAATCTACAACCTCATAAAAAAAAAACAGATGTAATGGTGATCACAGTACAACTTAGGTAAACATTTCTCATATTCTCATATTCTCTTTTTTAGGGAAACTGAGAAGTACATACAAACCCAATGGATTACAGTATTCCATCTGGGAGCTGCCCTTAAGGCATGAATGGCCAGTACTTACATAAACCTACACCTGCGTACAGACATACAATGCCTTGAAAAAGTATTCATACCCCTTGACATTTTCCACATTTTGTAATTTTACAACCAAAAACTTAAATGTATTTGATTGGGATTTTATATGATAGACCAACACAAAGTGGCACATAATTGTGAAGTGGAAGGAAAATAATAAATAGTTTTAAACATTTTTTGCAAATAAATATGTGAAATGTTTCCTTGTGCATTTGTATTCAGCCCCCCTGAGTCAATACTTTGTAGAACCACCTTTCACTGCAATTACAGCTGCAAGTCTTTTCGGGGATGTCTCTACCAGCTTTGCACATCTAGATGTGGTTATTCTTCTTTACAAAGTAGCTTAAAGTGGTTGTAAACCCATAAAACGTTTTTTTTTTTTCTATCCCACCTGCAAGACAAAGCTATAATGAGCTAGTTTGACTAGCATACTAGCTCATCATGTACCACTTACCTTAGATCGGGGCCCCCGAAGCCGTCCGTGTCCCTCTCTCCAGCCGCAGCCACCACTACGGCGATAGCCGGAATGTTACTTCCGGGTATCGGCGCTCCAGCCAATCACAGCGCCGCTGTGATTGCCCGGAGCGGCGAAGACGTGACTCCGCGCATGCGCGCGGGAGCCGTCAAATTCGGCTAAGCCCAAGCATTGCTGGGACTTAGCCGAATTTGTGAATGGGATTAACCCCATGAACGCGCCGTTGTCTACGGCGCGCATGCGACGTAGACAGCGGCGCCTGTGATTTTAGTAAATATCTCCTAAACCGAAGTTTTCTCATTTTCCACATATATTCGGGGTGATGGCAATTACATGTTGGGTTGCATGAGGTGTTACACTTTTCACTGATTGGCATCCATTACAGTACATCTGTGCCGCCTATCAGTGCCCACCCGTGCCACCTATCAGTGCCCATCCATGCACATCCGTGCCACCTATCAGTGCCCATCCATGCCCATCCGTGCCGCCTATCAGTGCCCATCCGTGCCAACTATCAGTGCCCATTCATGCCGCCAATCAGTGCCCATTCGTGCCGTCTATCAATGCCCATCCGTGCCGCCTATCAGTGCCCATCCATGCCGCCTATCCGTGCCCATCCGTGCCGCCTATCCGTGCCCATCCATGCCGCCTATCCGTGCCACCTATCAGTGCCGCATATTAGTGCCCATCATCAGTGCCCATCAATGCCACCTCATCAGTGCCACCTCATTGGTGCCACCTCATCGGTGCCCCTCAGTTCAGCCCCATCAGTGAAGGAGAAAACGCACTTATTTAAAAAGTTTTGTAACTGAAACAAAAAAAAAAACGTTTTTTTTCAACATTTTCGGTCTTTTTTTATTTTTTTTAGCAGAAAATAAAAATCCCAGAGGTGATCAAATACCACCAAAAGAAAGCTTTATTTGTGGGGAAAAAATTATAAAAATTTTGTTTGGGTACAGTGTAGCATGACCGCGCAATTGTCATTCAAGGTGCAACAGCGCAGAAAGCTGAAAATTGGTCTGGGCAGGAAGGTGTATAAGTGCCCAGTATGGAAGTGGTTAAGCTCTGTCACATTGGATGGAGAGCGTCCATGAACAGCAATTTTCAAGTCTTGCCACAGATTCTCAATTGGATTTAGGTCTGGACTTTGACTGGGCCATTCTAACACATGACTATGCTTTGATCTAAACCATTCCATTGTAGCGCTGGCTGTATGTTTAGGGTCATTGTCCTTCTGGAAGGTCAACCTCCGCCTTAGTCTGAATTATTTTGCAGAATTAAACAGGTTTTCTTCTACGATTGCCCTGTATTTGGCTCCATCCATCTTCCCATCAACTCTGACCAGCTTCCCTGTCCCTGCTGAAGAAACGCATCCCCACAACACGATGCTGCCACCACCAAGTTTCATTGTGGGGATGGTGTGTTCAGGGTGATGTGCAGTGTTAGTTTTCTGCCACACATTGTGTTTTGTTTTTAGGGCAAAAAGTAAAATTTTGGTCTCATCTGACCAGAGCACCTTCTTCCACATATTTGCTGTCCCCCCCCCCCACTTCTTGCAAACTGCAAACGGGACTTCTTATGGCTTTCTTCTTGCCACTCTTCCATAAAGGCCAGATTTGTGGAGTGCACGACTAATAGATTCTTCCACCTGAGCTGTGGATCTCTGCAGCTCCTCCAGAGTTACCTTGGCTGCTTTCCTGATTAATACTCTCTTTGCCCAGTCTGTTAGTTTAGGTGGATGGCCATGTCTTTGTAGGCTTGCAGTTGTGCCAAACTCATTCCATTTTCAGATGACGGATTGAACAGTGCTCCGTGAGATGTTCAAAGCTTGGGATATTTTTTTATAACCTAACCCTGCTTTAAACGTCTCCACAACTTTATCCCTGACTCTCTGGTGTGTTCCTTGGCCTTCATGATGCTGTTTTTTCACTAAGGTTCTCTGACAAACCTCTGTGGGTTTCACAGAACAGCTGTATTTATACTGAGATTAAATTACACACAGGTGGACTCTATTTACTAATTTGGTGACTTCTGAAGGCAATCGGTCCCACTAGATTTTAGTTAGGGGTATCAGAGTAAAGGGTGGGGAATTTAAATGCACACCACACCTTTCACATATTTATTTGTAAAAAATAAATAAAAAACATTTATCATTTTCCTTCCACTTCACAATTATGTGTCACTTTGTGTTGGTCTATCACATAAAATCCCAATAAAATAAATTACTGTTTTTGATTGTCACATGACAAAATATGGAAAATGTTAACCACTTGCTTACTGGGCACTTAAACACCCCTCCTGCCCAGACCAATTTTCAGCTTTCAGTGCTCTCACACTTTGAATGACAATTACTCAGTCATGCAACACTGTACCCAAATTATTTTTTTGTCCTTTTTTTTCATAAAAATAGAGCTTTCTTTTGGTGCTATTTGATAACCTCTGGGTTGTTTTTTTTTTGCGCTATAAATGAAAAAAGAATTTTGAAAAAAAAAACAAATTGTTCTTAATTTCTGTGATAAAATTTTGCAAATTAGTACTTTTTTTTCATAAATTTTGGCCACAATTTATACTGCTACATATCTTTGGTAAAAATAACCCAAAGTTTTTGGAAATTATTTGGTCTGTGTGAAAGTTTTAGAGTCTACAAGCTATAGTGCAAATCATAAAAAATGTATCACATCTGATGTACTGGCGGCCTATCTCATTTATTGAGACCCTAACAAGCCAGGAAAGTACAAATGCCCCCCAAATAACCCCTATTTGGAAAGTAGACATTCCAATGTATTTAGTAAGAGGCATGGTGATTTATTTGAAGTTGTATTTTTTTCCCCACAATTCTTTGCATAATTAAGATTTTTATTTTTTATTTAAATTTTTTCTCAAAATTGTCATTGTAATAGCTTATTTCTCTCACATGGCATGTGCATACCACAAATGACACCCCAAAATACATTCTGCTACTCCTCCTGAGTATTACGATACCACATGTGTGGGACTTTTTCACTGCCTGGCCACATACAGAGGCCCAACATGCAGGGAGCACCATCAGGGGTATTAGGAGCATAAAATACACATCTAACTTGTTGATTACCTATTACATTTTTCAAGGCCCTGGAGCACCAGGACAATAGAAACGCCCTAAAAATGATCCCATTTTGGAAAGCTAACACCCCAACGTATAATCTATGAGGCATAATGAGTCTTTTGAACAGTTAATTTTTTTCCAGAAGTTCTTGGAAAATGTGGAAAAAAATGAAAACGCATTTTTTTTACACAAAGTTGTCCGTTTATAAGATATCTCCAACACATAGCATTTACATAGCAAAAATGACACCCCAAAATACATTGTGCTACTCCTCCTGAGTTTGGCGATACCACATGTGTGAGACATGCAAGGAACACCGTCAGGTGTTCCAGGGACACATAGCATGTACATACCAAGAATTACACCTCAAAATTCATTATGCTGAGCAAAGCGTAAACAAAAGATTACCTGTGCTTTTAGTAGCGCAGTTCTACACAGCAGGATAGCACTGGTCCAGGCAGCAGGCAGGGACTTGGTCAGTAGGGATGAGCTTCGAGTTCGATTTGAACTCATGTTCGACTCGAACATTGCCTGTTCGCCCGTTCGCCGAACAACGAACAATTTGGGGGGGTTCGCGGCAAATTCGAAAAGTCTATGGGAGAAATCTAAAGTGCTAATTATAAAGGCTTATATGCAAGTTATTGTCCTAAAAAGTGTTTGGGGACCCGGGTCCTGCCCCAGGGGACATGTATCAATGCAAAATAAAGTTTTAAAAACTGCCGTTTTTTTAGGAGCAGTGATTTTAATAATGCTTAAAGTGAAACAATAAAAGTGAAATTTTCCTTTAAATTTCGTACCTGGGGGGTGTGTATGATATGCATGTAAAGTCGCGCATGTTTCCCGTGCTTAGAACTGTCCCTGCACAAAGTGCCAGTTTTGAAGGAAAAACAGTCATTTAAAACTCACTCGCGGCTATAATGAATTGTCGGCTTTTATCAATACAAAAAAAAGCGTGGGGTTCCCCCAAATTCAATTACCAGGCCCTTAAGGTCTGGAATGGATATTAAGGGGAACTCCGCCGCAAATTAAAAAAAAAATGGCGTGGGGTTCCCCCTAAATATCCATACCAGGCCCTTGAGATCTGGCATGGATTTTAAGGGGAACTCCACCCCAAAAATCCATACCAGACCCTTATCCGAGCACGCAACCTGGCCGGCCATAGGGGAAGAGGGGGGGACAAGAGAGCGGCCCCCTCCCTCCTGAACCGTACCAGGCCCGGTGGTTGTGGGGGTCTGCGGGCCGGGGGCTTATCGGAATCTAGAAGACCCCTTTAACAAAGGAGACCCCCAGATCCCTGCCCCCCCTATGTGAATTGGTAAGGGGTACATTGTACCCCTACCATTTCACGAAGAAAGTGTCAAAAAAGTGTCAAAAAATGTAAATAAAAACACACAAACACCTTGGAAAAGTCCTTTATTAAAAAATAAAAAATATATACCGTATTTTTCGCTCCATAAGACGCACCTGACCATAAGACGCACCTAGGTTTTAGAGGAGGAAAACAAGAAAAAAATATTCTGAACCAAATGGTGTACTAAAATATTTTATATTATACTACTACTATAGGTGGGTGGTGGACACACAGCAATACCACCCCCCCCTATCAAATCAGCTCAGCTACACTATTCCTGGGTGGTGGACACAGCAACCTCCCCCCCCCCTTCCCAGATCAGCTCAGAGTGGCAGGGCAGACACAAACACCCCTTCAGCCTCTTCTATCACAACAGCTCATGTGACTGGGCAGTGGATATCATGCCAGCCCACATCTCCCACCCCCTTATCACCAGCTCAGCTCACCTCAGGCAGTGGAGGACACTGTCATTACAATTCACAACCCCCTCTGGCTGGCTGGCTCTCAACCTCAGATGTACATGGGCAGCAGCTAGGAAGGAGGACTGGGAACATAGTTTACAACAGCAGCAGCTGCCGGGGGAAGGAGCAGGAAGTGAGACTGGACCAGACCACGGCGCCGGGGGGGGGGGGTTCCGGCGAAAAAAAAAAACAGCCAGGGTTCTCGCCGCTTTCAAGATAATGTCACCTCTGGCGGGTGTCACCCGATTTGGGTGCGGAGCGCACCCCCATAGCAGCGCTACTGACACTGACCCGGCCGTCTCCCCTCCGCTCCCCCTTGGTATGTCCCTGCCAGGATCCGCCTCACTCCCTTTGTCTCTGCTTCACAGAGAAGCCGAGCACTGGTATTCTGACGCGGCGACGGGGGGGGGGGGGGCAGTATTCCCTCCATAAGACGCAGGGACATTTTCCCACATTTTTTAGGGGGGAAAAAGTGCGTCTTATGGTGCGAAAAATACGGTAATAAAAAAAAAACATTCCAGCGATGAAATCCAGTGTCCCGCGGCGATCCCGATGTCCAGCGCTGTCCGTCCTGTGCGGACCTGATGGGGAACTTCCTCCGCTGTGTTTTAAATGTATAGACCCGCCCCTTCTAAAGTTCCCCATCAGGTCCGCTCAGCGGACCAGATGCGGAACGCGAGAAGGGGCGGGTCTATTCATGTATTACACAGCGAACGAAGTTCCCCATTAGGTCCGCCCCCTCGGTATGTCCGACCCCGCCTACGTCATTGGCCTGAGCGGGGAACTTCCTTCACTGTGTAATTTAAATTACACAGTAAAGGAAGTTCCCCGCTCAGGCCAATGACGTAGGCGGGGTCGGACATACCGAGGGGGCGGACCTGATGGGGAACTTCGTTCGCTGTGTAATACATGAATAGACCCGCCCCTTCTCGCGTTCCGCATCTGGTCCGCTGAGCGGACCTGATGGGGAACTTTAGAAGGGGCGGGTCTATACATTTAAAACACAGCGGAGGAAGTTCCCCATCAGGTCCGCACAGGCACAACCAATGACGGACAGCGCTGGACATCGGAATCACTGCGGGACACTGGATTTCATCGCTGGAATGTTTTTTTTTTTATTATTTTTATTTTTTTAATAAAGGACTTTTCCAAGGTGTTTGTGTGTTTTTATTTAAATTTTTTGACACTTTCTTCGTGAAATGGTAGGGATGCAATGTACCCCTTACCAATTCACATGGGGAGGGGGCCGGGATCTGGGGGTCCCCTTTGTTAAAGGTGTCTTCCAGATTCCGATAAGCCCCCCGCCCGCAGACCCCCACAACCACCGGGCAAGGGTTGTGGGGATGAGGCCCTTGTCCCCATCAACATGGGGACATCCTCCCCATGTTGAGGGCATGTGGCCTGGTACGGTTCAGGAGGGAGGGGGGCCGCTCTCTCGTCCCCCCTCTTCCCCTGCGGCCGGCCAGGTTGCGTGCTCGGATAAGGGTCTGTATGGATTTTTGGGGGGACTCCACGCCATTTTTTTTTTAATTTGGGGTGGAGTTCCCCTTAAAATCCATGCCAGATCTCAAGGGCCTGGTATGGATATTTAGGAGGAACCCCACGCCATTTTTATTTTTATTTGCGGCGGGGTTACCCTTAATATCCATTCCAGACCTGAAGGGCCTGGTAATTGAATTTGGGGGAACCCCCACGCTTTTTTTTTTTTTATTATCAATGACTTTTCTATGTATTGATAAAAGCCGACAATTCATTATAGCCGCGAGTGAGTTTTAAATGACTTTTTTTCCTTCAAAAATGACACTTTGTGCAGGGACAGTTCTAAGCACGGGAAACATGCGCGACTTTACATGCATATCATACACACCCCCCAGGTACGAAATTTAAAGGAATATTTCACTTTTATTTTTTCATTTTAAGCATTATTAAAATCACCAATCCCGTCAAAACCTCTATTTTTTAAACCTCTTTTTGCATTGATACATGTCCCCTGGGGCAGGACCCAGGTCCCCAAACACTTTTTAGGACAATAAATTGCATATTAGCCTTTATAATTAGCACTTTAGATTTTGAACGTTCGAGTCCATTGTATTTAATAGGGTTCTAAAGTTCACACGAACATTCTGTCTGTTCGCAGGTTCTGGTGCGAACCGAACAGGGGGGTGTTCGGCTCATCCCTGTTGGTCAGCAATGGCATACACAATTGTCCAGGCAGCAGGCAGGGATACTGTCCATATACAGTCCAGGGTCAGTGCAGGCAGAGATATTGTCAGCAGTGCCAAAAATATTGTTCCTGGTAGTAAGAAGGTCCATGTGGTTGGGTCAGTTCATGTGACAGGCATAGGCATGATGGCATAGGTCCTACAGGCAGAAGGTAGAAGTAGGGCCTCGTTCAGGACAGAATGGGGACAGGGGTAGAGGCTTCTCCCACCCAAATCTCTTTGAAGCCTCTGAGTCTCCAGACCCTAATCTAGGAATGAGAAAACAAAATAGTTTTCTTCATCCAGAAAAACAATTCTGGAGCCCCTCACATATGTGAGACCCCTGTGTTGAATCCCACTAGTCCAGTAGCAGGGTACAAGATCAGTCCATGAGGCAGGCAAAAACATGGTCAAACAGTCCAAGGTCAGTTCCAGATCAGGCAGAGGTATTACAGAATCGTTAGGCAGAAGTGTGGTCGAATAACAAGCCAGGGTCAGTTACAGAGCAGGCAGTGGCATAAGGGGTGTGAAGGTGTGTGAAGGCAGGAACTGAGGATTACGTTTACCATACTTCACTAATAATTTAGTGAAGTATGGTAACGGCGAAAACAGTCTACTACACAGAGGCCTGGCTGGGAAGGACATTGGGCACAATGATAAGCTGTGTCTCGTCTGACTTCTCCACTGGTACACACCTTACATTTTTTTTTAAGTCGTCGGCCTGTTGCTGTGGGAGGGACTTTATCGGGAAAGTGACGTTCGGAGGGTCGACTAAGAACATCAGATCGGATGTTTTGGGGTGGGCCATTCGGGAATATAAGGGCAGTGATAAGGTCCTCCTGGTAGCCAAGGAAGCGTTTGGGGTTTTGGGTGGAGTTGCGGTATATGATATACGAGTTATATATGGCCAATTGAAAAAAATAAATTGCAACTTTTTTGTACCAATGGTATGTCCGTCTTGTGGCAAGGTAGGGTTCGAGCATCTGGTCATTGAAGTCGACTCCCCGCATAAACAAATTGTAGTCCTGGAAGCATGAGGGCTTTTGGATGGGGCCATTCCTTCTGGGGATTTCCATGAAGGTATCATTGTGGATGGAAGACACATCCCTTCTGTCCCTCCACTTGACTGCCAGAATCTCCTTGTTTCGCAGACTTGCCAATTCTCCTCTTCACAGCTTCTTATTTACAAGACTTTGAAGAAAGCCCTTCCGATTCTTTCTGATGGTGCCACATGCTGGCGTCTGCTTTCGGTGAAGGTTGTGGAACAGGGGAAGAGATGTGTAGAAGTTATCTACGTACATATGGTAGCCTTTTTCCAGTAGGGGGTATATGAGGTCCCAAACAATTTTCCCACTTGATCCCAGGGAAGTCTGGGCAATTAGGGGGATGCAGCTGGCTGTCCTTCCCTTCGTACACTAAGAAGGCATATGTGTACCCTGTGACTCGGTCACATCGTTTTTACACCTTCACACCATAGTGGGCCCTTTTGCTGGGAATGAATTGTTTTATTTGAAGCCTGCCACTAAATTTAAGAAGGGACTCATCCACACATATGTGTTGGTCCGTGGTATACAACTGGGGAAATTTTTTGAAAAATAATTCAGTAAGGGCCGAATTTTGAAAAGCCTGTCAAAATTTGGGTGATTTCGGGGATGGCACTGGGTATTATCATTAAAATGTAGGAATCTCATGATCGTGAAGTATCTGGTTCTGGGCATTACGTTGGAGAATATTGGCATGTGGTAGATGGGGCGTTTTGACCAAAAGGAACGCAAAGTGTTTTTTGGGTTGAGTCCCATACAAAATGTGAGGCCTAAAAAAAAACTTCAACTCCTCCACCGTTAGGTCTCTCCACTCGTAGGGATGGGCATAATATGATCTAGGATTGTTCAAAATAAATTGTTGGGCATATAGGTTGCACTGGGTCACAATTCTGGATAGCATGTCCTCTGTAAAAATGAGATCAAAAAAATAAATTGGGGAAGAAAAATTCTCTGTGTCCACCTGGACTCCTGGCTGGGCAGTGAAAGGGGGAATGATGGCTTCTCCTGAATTAGAAGGAAGCCACAAGGGGTTCTGAAGGGCATAGGGAAGGCTGGCATGGGTCCTTGGCCTTTCTTGCAGAGGAATTGCGGTGCTGGTGGATGGCACTGTGGTGCTGGTGGATGGCACTGTGGTACTGGTGGATGGCACTGCGGTGCTGGTGGATGGCACTGCCTCCTCACCAGAACGCCTTTGCTTGGCGGGCTGACTATCTTCCTCCTCTGAGTCACTCAGTGTTCCACTACTGAGGACTGGCTCATAATTGACGTCCGACTCAGAATCGGAATTGGAAAGGGAATCTGAAAGAGAGAGCTCCACTTTGCTCTCGTCGGGCGTAGAAAGAATTTGGTATGCCTCCTCAGCGGAAAATAATGTTTTTGACATGGTTGCTGGTGGTGGTGCGACTACACAGGTGTGTGCTAAGCCTTCACTGATGGGCACTGATGAGGTGGCACAGATGGGCACTGATGAGGTGGCACAGATGGGCACTGATGAAGCTGCACAGATGGGCACTGATAGATTGCACAGATGTGCACTAATGAGGCGGCACAAATGGGAACTGATTTATGGCACAGATATTCACTGATGAGGTGGCACAGATGGGCACTGATGAGGCGGAACAGATGGACACTGATTGGCAGCACAGGTGGGCACTGATGAGGCGGCACAGATGTGCACTGACTGATTGCACAGATGTGCACTGATGAGGCGGCACAGATGGGCACTGATTGGCACAGATGGGCACTGATTGGCACAGGTGGGCACTGATGAGGTGGCACTGGTGGGCACTGAGGTGGCACAGGTAGGCACTGATGATGTGGCCCAGGTGGGCACTGATTGTACAGATCACTGACGTCACAGGTGGTCACAGACTGGCACAGGTGGGCACAGACTGGCACAGGCAGGCACAGATCCCTATGGGCACTGTATGGGCACTTATGGTCACTGTATGGGCACTGTATGGGTACTGGTAAGATCACTCACTGTGAAACAAAGTAACAGATCACTCTCCCTCCTCACACGCGGTCTCTGTGTGAGGAGGGAGAGTCGGCAATGAGAGATGATCTCATATGTTTACATTTGAGATCATCTCTCATTGGCCGCACAGATCGCATAGTAAATGGCCACTCTGATTGGCCATTCACAGCGATCTGTGATTGGTTGTATCCAAGGGACACGGGCAGCACAGAATTTCCCCGCTGCATGCTCGGGAGCGTGCACGGGGAACGAGTAAAGGGGAGGCCGTCTATTGACGGCCTCCCGGATTTTCAGGTCCGCGCTGAAGCCGTCATTTGGCTATAGCGCGGGCCTTGGAGAACACTTTAACATTAACAATGACTACATTGCAACAAGTTAGCCTATGAATAAAATACCGAAAACTAAATAAAATTTGTTTGGCCTTAGTGGTTGTTCCAGTCAGGGGGCAGAACTTTTAAAGTAACTGCAAGGTATAATCAAACTTAAAAATGCCTAATGTCACAGCTAGCCAAAAGCAGAAAGATGTGGCAATACATGCACATAAATCACTTGCAAATATAACGTTCTATTTCTTTTCACAGATCCCATTAATGAGACAAATTTTCAAAATCTCCCCGTACCCAGGAATCATATTAAATTGTGAATATTTATTCATCTTGTGAGTGTCTCAAGACAATGTATATTGATATAAGTAGGGGTCATATTATTTATTGCTCCCCGCGTGTCTTGAGCTGAAACAATGTTTATTGCTCCCAGTAGACATCTCTGCTAAAGCATTGGAATAATAATGAAAGACCACAGTAACATTTTTATTTCTGCTTATAATCTGTTTCTTATTTTTTTATTTCTTTACTTTCATAAAAGCACAACTGCTGACAGAGCTTGAGGCACAGGCAATTTTATTTTATCTTATTTACTTTATAAGAAACTTTCTACATAGAAAAGTCCAGTTGGAAGTTATAAAAATACTGTTGCTTTTATTTATTTATTTTTTTGGAAAAACATAGGTGTTAATCAGGGCATTTTTATAAATGTAATTTTAAAACTGGCTCCTGGAATTCTTTTATAGTTATTTTTTTCCAGCTGTCCTATTTTTGTTGATGTTTTTCATTTTTCGAACTGTGAAAGTGATGACAGGGGCACCATTTGGCAAGTTTGTGGCCATGAAATAGAGAAAAGGTAGAAACCTTGGCAGAGCTTAATACGATTTTCATTTTCAATAGAATAATTAATGTAGGCTATATGACATTGGAAGGTCTCTTATGTGTAGACAGTGGTTGAAGCACTGCTAGCATAGCCTGTAGCTTGAGCATCATTTTAGTTTTTGCATGGCAGCTAAAGTGAAGAGAAGGACACTGAGACAGGGAAGAAATTAGTGCTATCTTGTTAGGAAAGACAGGATGGGTACTCAACATAAGCTTCACACAAACATCCAATATACTTACTTCTAGCAAGGTAGCCATTTTGCTGGCAATTGGTATGCTACATGAATAAATTATACTCTACAAAGTATTATTAAAAAATAATAATCCTAGAGCAAATTTCTTTAAGTCCAATAACACAATTAAATAAAATGTCTAGTGGTGTATATAAAGTATACTGTGCATATATACTGTATATAGTGTATATATACCGGTATATATATATCTATATATATATATTGTTGTGGAAATTTTATGAAGATGTATTTAATATGTATTGTCATAGTGTCGCCCAGTGTTAGTACTCCCGAAGCCCGCTCTAAAAAAGATGACTGGGGCAGACTGACACTGGTTGAGTCCCGTCTGGTAGTGGAAAACTTCCTGAGGTTGGAGAGAGGTGTTTGCAGAGTGGGGATATGTCCGCCAGTGAAAGGGCCCCTGTGCGATGCACAGACGTTCGTCTGGAGGGGATATGTTCACTCTTCAAGGACATTATCGGTTATGGGGGGATGGGCGCTCTTGTCTCTGATGTGTGTCTGATCAGCACATGTTAGGACTCGTAGCATGCACCTGCAGATAACCTCCCATCCACAGGAATGGTAGTATAATCCAGGTATGCGCTGTTCTCTGGAACAACACAGAATAAGGTTTCAAATCATCGGTAATACGCAAGCTAATGAATTGTCATGGTCAGGGAGAACGTCTGTCATAGAAATCCTGTCAGCTACAGGATTCCTGGACTTCCTGATTCACAATCTCGGGCACGTCCGCGCGTGCGGGCACGCGCGTGCGCGGGTGCGCGCACGCGCTTAGCGGGGCGCGCGCACGCTCCACAAAGCGCGCCAGAAGGGCTATTTAAACATGCCTGTGACAGACAGTCCCTGCTGTCTGCTCTACAGCGTGTAGTACCCAAAGAGACCTGATTCATGAATTTACCTGCATCCGACCCGGCTTACCTTGACCCTTCCAGTTTCCTGCCTGCCTCTGACCTTCGGCTTTGTTTGACCAATCTTCTGCCTGATCCTCCAGTACCTTGCCGCCAGCCAATTCTACCGACCCGGCTTGCCTGACCAATCTCTCCAGTTGCTGTGTCCTGGTTCCAGTCCAGTTGCTTGTTCCTTGTTCCAGTCCAGTCTGCCTCTTCAGTTCCAGTCCAGTTGCTGTGTTCCTGATTCCGGTTCAGCCTGCCATACTTCCTGGGTGCCTGGATCCGTCCCAGTCTTCAGACTCTACTCTACCTTGATCCATCCTGCCAGGCACTCGTACCCCTTCTACCTCCGTGCCTCCTGTCTTCAGTACCAGGGGCCGCCGGTGGAAGCTGTAAGAGAGGCCTCCCTCTGCAGATCCGGGCTCATCACCGTCAGGTACGTGACAGTAGCAGACAGCCATGTCTGAGCCCGGGCAGGGAGCCTCACCTATGGAGGAACTCTGTCGGCACCTGGCAGGTTTGTCTGAAGCAGTCAAGAGTCTTCAACAAGGCTACACCCGCTTGGAAGAACAAGTGCAGGCCCTCTCCAATCCTTCTGCCATCCAAGAGGGGCCCCACGCCTCTGCTTCTACAGCCGGAACAAGTTCCTCACCCACAGTGGTCATGCTTCCTCCTGAACCTAAGGTTCCTACACCCGAAAGATTTTCCGGGGATCGGAGCAAGTTTAGGGCCTTCCGGAATTCGTGTGAACTGTACTTTGCCCTACAGCCCCGTACCTTTTCTCTAGAGGCCACCAAGGTGGGCTTTGTGGTCTCTTTGCTCGCTGGAGACCCTCAGAGCTGGGCCCACCGTCTCTTTGAATAGAAGGATGTATCACTAAACAACCTCGCTGCTTTTTTCGATGCCATGGCCCAGCTATACGAAGATCCCCAACTCTCAGTAACCGCAGAAGCCGCCTTGCGTTCCCTTCAACAAGGACGCAGACCAGCGGAGGACTATGTGGCAGAATTCAGGCGGTGGAGTGCGGATACCAATTGGAATGATGCCGCCCTCCGCCATCAGTTTCGCTTAGGACTTTCCGATTCCTTGAAGGACGAGCTTGCTAGAGTCGGTGTACCACAGACACTCAACCTGTTGATTGATCTAACCATCCAGATTGACCGACGTCTGAGGGAACGGAGGGCTGAGAGGACCACTGGCTTCTCCCGCCCAACCTGGATGCTTCCTCGGGCTCCTAGTCACCTGTACTCGGCTCCTGCTACACCTCCAACTCCCACATCTGACACACCTGAACCAATGCAGCTCGGGCTACTTCGTCCATCCCTCGCTCCTGAGGAACGCCAGCGCCGCCGAATAAATAATCTGTGCCTGTACTGCGGGGAACCCGGACATTTCGTTAGAACCTGTCCCCTGAAGCTTCGTAAGTTTCTTTCAGTTTCTTCTAACATGACTAACCTACAAGCCAAAACCAAATCTCACCTTGCCCTCTCTGTTTCATTACAGCTCCCAGGAAGGACTTTGCAAGTACCCGCCATTATTGATTCCGGAGCATGCAGCTGCTTTATGGACTCAACCTTTGCCATTAAACACCAAATTCCCCTTCGTACCAAGACCCACGGACTTCGTGTCCATCTGGCTGATGGTTCCGTCATTAAGTCCGGACCTGTGACCCAGGAGACCACTCCTATACCCGCTACCATCTTTACCACCTCTGGAACCCACCAAGAATACTTATGTCTGGACATCATCTCTTCTCCATTGTTTCCCTTGATCCTTGGTATGCCTTGGTTACAAGCCCACAATCCCACTATCAACTGGACTACGGGAATAGTTGCCTTTCCTTCTTCCTATTGCCAGCAGTCCTGTGGCTCATATAAACCTCCTGGGCCGGCCTCGTTACTATGCATTGATACAGAAGGTGGCACCCGTCAATCCATCCCAGAAGTTTACCACGACTTTCTTGACGTATTTAGTAAACAAAAGGCAGAGACTCTACCGCCCCATCGGGCCTACGATTGCCCCATCGACCTACTTCCTGGAGCAAAGATTCCATTCGGTAGAGTCTTCCCTTTAACGGAGGTGGAACAAGGGGCTTTAAAAAATTATGTTGATGAGAACTTGCAAAAGGGGTTCATCCGCCCTTCCACATCCCCAGCAGGCGCAGGCATCTTTTTTGTAGAGAAAAAGGACCACACCCTTCGACCTTGTGTGGATTACCAGGAATTGAATAAAATTACAGTAAAAAATTGCTACCCTCTCCCCCTGGTACCAGAGCTATTTCAGAGACTAGGAACTGCCACCATCTTTACCAAACTTGACCTCCGCGGAGCCTACAACTTGATCCGTATCAAAGAAGGGGACGAATGGAAGACTGCCTTCCGTACCCGGTATGGACATTTTGAGTACTTGGTAATGCCATTCGGGTTGTGTAACGCCCCTGCCACTTTCCAGTATTTTATCAACGATGTTCTACGGGACTTCCTAGACCTCTTTGTTATTGTTTATCTTGATGATATCTTAATTTTTTCTTCCTCCCTTGATTCTCATCGCAGACATGTCAAAAATGTGTTGGGTCGGCTCGGCCAGCATGGCCTGTATGCGAAGGCCGAAAAAAAAGAGTTTGAGCAAGAGAGTATATCATTTCTGGGGTTAATCATTTCCAGCGAGGGCATCAAGATGGATCCTCAAAAGATTGCCGCAATCCTGGACTGGCCAGAACCGGTGGACAAGAAGGGAATCCAACGTTTCGTTGGATTCGCCAACTTCTACCGCAAGTTCATCAGGGGGTTTTCAGCTATTATCGCACCCATTACTCAACTCACCAAGCAAGGAACATGTTTTCACTGGTCTCCTGAAGCCCAAGAAGCTTTTGAACGCCTGAAGGCCCTATTTACCTCGGCCTCTATCTTGAAACACCCAGACTCCTCACTACCATTCGTACTTGAGGTAGACGCCTCCGAAATAGCGGTAGGAGCAATACTGTCCCAAAGACAGGGAGTCAAAGCCTTGCTCCATCCAGTAGCCTTCTTCTCCCGCAAGCTTTCTGCAGCGGAGAAGAACTATGACGTGGGGGATCGGGAGCTGCTGGCGATCAAGTCTGCACTAGAGGAATGGCGGTACCTGCTGGAGGGCGCGGCTCATCCGATTCTGATATTCACTGACCACAAGAACCTGGAGTACCTGAAAGCCGCGAGAAGATTGAATCCACGGCAAGCCAGGTGGGCACTCTTCTTCTCCCGGTTCTCTTTTCATGTTACTTATCGTCCTGGGGCCAAGAATATTAAGCCTGATGCCCTGTCTCGGATGTTCCATAAGTCCAAGGAGACTTCTCCGCCTGATACCATCCTTGCCCCCGGAAATTTCCTTCTTCTACAGGAGAACCTGTTCACTCAAATCAAACAAGCTTCCACCGGGCAGAGACAGTTCTCCGAGCCGGAATTGCAGGTTAAGGATGGACTATTGTGGTACCAAGACAGAATCTACGTACCTGAGAAATTAAGAGTAACCGCATTAGAACTCTGCCACGACCACGCTCTGGCCGGACATTTTGGCGTGGCCAAGACCACTGACCTGGTACAGCGCACCTTCTGGTGGCCTCGAGTACGTAAAGACTGTAGGAGGTTTGTAGATTCTTGTACAACTTGCACCCGAAACAAGGGTTCCAGATCCAAGGCCTGGGGACTACTAAAACCCTTACCCGTTCCAGATAGGCCCTGGAGAATGTTGTCCATCGACTTCATTGTCGAGTTACCCCCGGCTGAGAACCATTCCACCATCTTCGTTATAGTGGACCGTCTGTCCAAGATGGCACACTTCATCCCTATGAAAGGGACTCCCTCCGCTCCTGAAACCGCACAGGTATTCATCAGAGAAATAGTCAGACTCCACGGGGTACCAGCCAATATTGTTTCCGATCGCGGGGTTCAATTTACCTCTCGATTCTGGAGATCCCTTTGCAAAACCTTGAAAATCGAATTATTGTTTTCCTCTGCTTACCATCCACAGACCAACGGACAGACGGAGAGAACGAATCAGACGCTCGAGCAATACCTGCGATGCTTCTCCTCTTTTGCTCAGGACAACTGGGTTTCTCTACTTCCGTTGGCCGAGTTTGCGTATAACAATTCCATTCACTCCGCTACCTGCCAGACTCCTTTCTTTGCAAACTATGGTTTTCATCCTACTTTTCTGCCTAATTCCCTTCCTGAGTGTCCTGTACCTGCAGTCCAGGAAAAGTTAAATTTTTTCTCGGTCAATAACCAGCTTCTACAAGAGACCATGACCAAGACTCAAGAACGCAACAAGACAATCTATGACAAGAAGAGACGGGGTGAATTAGTGTTGGTACCCGGCGACCAAGTATGGCTATCTACCACAAACCTAAGAATGGCATTCCCTTCTAAAAAACTGGGCCCCAAATTTTTAGGTCCATTCCCTGTTAAGAGGAAAATTAATGAAGTAGCTTATGAATTGGAACTTCCTGACTCTCTTAGAATCCATCTAGTCTTTCATGTCTCTCTCCTAAAACCCACAGTCTCCGAATCTGTTTCCAGATCGGAAGCCGGATCACCCTGATCCGATCATTATTGACGGTGAGCAGGAATTCGAAGTAGAAGCTATCATGGACTTCAGGAGAAGAAATAACCAGAACCAATTCCTAATTAAATGGAAGGGCTACGGACCCGAGGAAAACTCATGGGAACCCGAGGAGAATCTCCATGCCAGGAGTTTGGTACAGGCTTTCAAAAGGACTCACCCTGGAAGGTTCACCCGGCTGGGCATCCGGAGGCTGCCCCTTGGGGGGGGGGCAATGTCATAGAAATCCTGTCATCTACAGGATTCCTGGACTTCCTGATTCCCAATCTCGGGCACGTCCGCGCGCGCGGGCACGCTTAGCGGGGCGCGCGCACGCTCCACAAAGCGCGCCAGAAGGGCTATTTAAACATGCCTGTGACAGACAGTCCCTGCTGTCTGCTCTACAGCGTGTAGTACCCAAAGAGACCTGATTCATGAATTTACCTGCATCCGACCCGGCTTACCTTGACCCTTCCAGTTTCCTGCCTGCCTCTGACCTTCGGCTTTGTTTGACCAATCTTCTGCCTGATCCTCCAGTACCTTGCTGCCAGCCAATTCTACCGACCCGGCTTGCCTGACCAATCTCTCCAGTTGCTGTGTCCTGGTTCCAGTCCAGTTGCTTGTTCCTGGTTCCAGTCCAGTCTGCCTCTTCAGTTCCAGTCCAGTTGCTGTGTTCCTGATTCCGGTTCAGCCTGCCATACTTCCTGGGTGCCTGGATCCATCCCAGTCTTCAGACTCTACTCTACCTTGATCCATCCTGCCAGGCACTCGTACCCCTTCTACCTCCGTGCCTCCTGTCTTCAGTACCAGGGGCCGCCGGTGGAAGCCGTAAGAGAGGCCTCCCTCTGCAGATCCGGGCTCGTCACCGTCAGGTACGTGACAACGTCCATGTTTGAAAGCCATGCGGCTTCCTTTGTCTAGCTTCCAGGTACAGGGGACAGGAAAAACATGCATACACGCTGTCCCTGCCCAGACACGCCCATAAGACTTCTTTAGCCATTATTCATTGATTGTTTGTATTAACTCATCCTGTTGGAAGGATTTCCTGTTAGGTCATTTCCTGTATGGAGGTAATTTCCTGTGATGACACTTCCATGAAGGAAGCGATTGGCTGTTGGAGTCATCACTTCCTGTTTGTCATTGCTTTTGTGGTCTATGAATAAAAAGCCAAGTACGGTGCTCGGTAGGGGGCAGCTGTGCGATGGAGCTAAGAACATAAGCTGTAGTGATGTCTGTTTACTTGGGGATATACGGGAAATAGAGTGTAACATTGGGGGATGTTTAGCTCAGTGATAGATGCATTGTAAGTGAGTTCACAGCCAACAGGAACTAAAGTTTAAGGGCATGGTAGCCCACTTTAATTGAAAGAAACAAAAAGGAAAGTTCATACGTGCATTTGGTTTCCCACACAGGGGTTCTTCTCCCAAAAACATCAACACATGAAAATGCCAATCCACCTGGCTCTTAAGGCTCACTCAGCCTTGGGAGCAGTTCCTTGCTGCACAGGCCCACTCCTGGCCTTTAGGAAGGGCTCTCCTGACACTCCAGGCTTCCACACTCCTCCAAGACTTACAGTTCCATCTGGTCCCCAAGACTCTCTTCCAGTTGTCTCAGCTATAGTCTCCCGACTCTCTCAGCTAGCCCAACTCTCTCAGTCTACTGACCTGGAACCTCTCCCACATGGAGAACCGTCTTAAGGATGTTGCCTGAGTTCTTTATCAGTAGCCCACTTCCCTCCAGCAACTGTATCAACTCCTTTCCCACACACACTGAGCTATCTTCAGCTCTGCCTTATAACGAGTGTGTGCACCTGGCCACACACTCAACTTGCAGAGCTCCTAGAAAACCCGGACACATGACTGAAGACTCCTTCCCTCCCAATGCTCTTTGAAGTCTTCAAGTTGCCAGCCCCAATCCAGACTTACAAAATCCAGAGAAAACTTACAGCATAGTTTTCTCTGCTCAGCAATCTTTTGCTGGAACTTCTCAAATTGCTTCTTTGAGAGTCCTGTGTCCATTTTAAACACATTTTCACTAAGACAGGGGCTCTCACTCTCACAAGAGTGATAGGTAAGATGCATTATACCAATGGGCGGAATGTGTGCTTATTAGCACAGGAGATATGAGTGAGTGAGTGAGTGAATAACTTGTATAGCGCTACAAATGCGAACTAAATCGCCTCAAGGCGCTTTGCATCCAGTGACATCCTGACCCTTCAGAATAGGTGGGTCTTAAGTTTTTTCCTGAAGGCCCGGTGGTTTTCTCCCGGTGGTGTGCACTCAGCGTACAGCCTAATTTCCATGACAGAATGGCGGGCCAGAAATGGAGTGAATAGGGCCTCCTTAGCATCGGATCAAGATTAGGGAGAGAATGGATCCATGGTCCAATGTGTTAGGGAGGCTCTGCTTTACAAAAGAACACATTTTTCGTCTGTTGGGATAATGGTAATCAGGATTTTGATCGTATGTCTATTGTGTGTGTGTGTGATTTGTCAGCATGGATTGGGATATTTGCAACCTGGAATGTTTGTGTAACGAGACTGTGTGTTGTGTGAGTGACTGATGCTGTGTAATAAGTTTGTGATGCATATGAGAAATGGAGATGTGTGAGTTGTGTATGGTGTTTAACTGACTCAAGACACAGATGGTTTATATTGAAGTTGTTTGGAAAGTTACTTTTGTGGGTATGAGTGAGCAGCTTGTTTAAGCTGCCATGTGCATGAGCAGGGGAAGGGGCGGCCTGGCATTAGGGAGCTCTAATGTTTTGTGTTGAAAGGGCTACGCCCTGTGGGTAGTTTCCTGGTCCTGTGTGTCTGGTGACCTTCCAGCTTTCGGAGTGAATTATATGGGCTTCATTTGGGAACAAGAGTGTATGTTTTAAGTTGTGCTATTTTGTGTTTCATGCAACTTTAACATTTTTGAATGTGTTGTTTGGTTGGCCAAGGGCCCTAGTTGAAGTAGCCTAAAGTGTTTGTCTACGGTTTAATTGTCCATTTGGTGTCTCAATTGTTTGTCAGTTTGTGGGGAGAAATTTGGGTTTTCTAGTGAAGAAATCTTGGTTTGTGCTGGTTTTGGCGGGATCAGCAATTGCATTTCCATGTGTTCAATTCCCCATGTTGGCCCGATTGTCGTCGGCCATTTTATTGTAGCACCATGTGGCTGTGCTGCGGCTTTCGTTGGTGATTGTGGTGTAGTCCAGATTTCATCTACCCTGTGGTCTGGCTTTCGTCAGCCATTTTGTAACCATGTGGCTGTGCTGCGGCTTTCGTCGGCCATTTTGGTGTAGTCCAGATTTCATCTGCCATGTGGTCGTGGTCTGGCTTTCGTCTGCCATTTTGCTACCATGTGGCTGTGCTGCGGCTTTTGTCTGCCATTTTGTCGTGGCCTGGCTTTCATCTGCCATTTTCTTTTGTTGTTGTTACCATGCGGCTGTGCTCTGGCTTTCATCGCCCATTTTGTCGTGGTTCGATTTTAGTTTGTAAGGGCGCAGTTTGGTCTTGTTAGCGTTTATCCGGGAGAAATCACATTTTGAAGGATTTTTGTTTTATACAGTTAGCCCGTAAATCACCCCAGAGTGGAAATTGCTCCAATTTCAGGGGTGAGACGCCGGGAACTGAGAAACTGTTTTGTTTAATGTTAAACTCGCTAGTTTAAATTGTTTTTCCATGGTTAGATTTTGAAGACACCACTTTTGTTATTGCAAATGGTGCAGCCACCATTCCTTTGTGTGTGAAACCATGTGGCCTGAGCCAGCATCTTGTTTCTAGACATCATTTCTGTTTTCCTTTTAAGTGAATGCAATGCTTTCAGGTTAGCTATTTTTGTACTTTTTATCAACCTTTCAGTGAAACTATGGCGGGTTTTTTTTAATTGAATCTCGGCTTTGGGTGAGGTCTCTACTTTGCACTGAATTTCAGTGGATAGTGAGACCAACTTTTGATTAGAGTTTTGGTTGTTTGGGTGTTTTCTTTGAGTTTTACAGATGGCAATGTATGCCCCTCTCCCATTGTTTTGGGTTTTATCATTTTTGTATTGTATAGCGTGCAGAAGAAAAAAAACTTTCAGTTTCAGTGATCTGACTGCCCAGGGGCTGAGGGGGATCCACTCCCATTTGCAATATGGTGGGGTTTTATTTTGCCCTTACCTGGACAAAAGGTTTTTTAAAAACATTGAAGTTTCCTATATGATGTTAGCCATAGATTTTTTAAATGTCTTGATAGACATAGTGATGAAGCTAGGCTTCCCCTCTCCCTCCCTCTTCCTGTACATTGGTATGTAAATAAACCAGTTTGATGGGTTTTTAGAGCTGAGCATGCAACAGGAAGTTCTTTACAGCATTTGATGTGTCCACAGGAAGTTGGTGGGAGGAGCTTGAGGTCTTTTGAAAGGTGAACAAAGAGGTGTGTTTTGAAAGGACAATGGAAAACACTTTGGCTTTTAAATTTAATTTCAGTTGTTTTGTGAAGTTTTATACTGTAATACAGTTTTGGGTAGAGAGTAAACGGGAGGCATCCAAGTTATTGTTGTAATATCTAGATACAGGTAGAAAGAAGCCATAATATTGTTTTGAATAGTGGAGGATTTCATGGTGCTTTGTAGTTCGTCTGACAAACACGTTTAGAATCCTATATATATCGTGAGAATGGTCGGGCCGTGTATATAAGTCGGAATTCCAGTGCGCGATTGTATTAGCATAAACGTGAGGGGTAGTATTCTAGCATTCCGGGAGGCCATGTATAATAACCAGAAAAGCCGAGTGACAGTACTGTAAAAATGGTCACTAAGCAGTACTGCTCCGAAAGTTAGTGCGAGGGACACTTCATAATTTGAATCGTCATGGTTAATGTGCCGCCCATGCGTTGGAGGAAAAAAATTAGGCTCCACACCAGTCAGACAGCTGCACCGCACATGAGGTCTGGGTTTGGGGCTCTGGACATGAGACCCCTTAACCGCACACACACATATACGTCAACACAATGACACGGGCAGGCAAATGAGCGTACCTGTACGACCCTTTAAATTTGCCGCTGCGTGCCTCGTGAGTGCGCTCGCGGATCTCGGGAACTCGATGTTCACGGGCGGCCCGCGATTGCGGTCGGCAAAGGCATAACAGGGGGATGCCTTTGTAAACAAGGCATTCCCCTTTTTTGCCTAGTGACATGTCACTGATCTACTGTTCCCTGTGATCGGGAACAGTGATCAATGGCATGTGACTGGTAGCTCCTCCCCCTAACAGTTAGACTCACTCCCTAGGACACACTTAACCCATTCAGCGCCACCTGCTGATTAACCCCTTCCCAGCCAGTGTAATTTTTACAGTAATCAGTGTATTTTTATAGCACTGATCGCTATAAAAATGACAATGGTCCCAAAAATGTGTCAAAAGTGTCCGATGTGTCCGCCATAAAGTCGCAGTCACAATTAAAAATCGCAGATCGCAGCCATTACTAGTAAAAAAAAATAATAATAAAAATGCCATAAAACCATCTCCTATTTTGTAAACGCTATAACTTTTTCGTAAACTAATCAATATATGCTTATTGCGATTTTTTTTTACGAAAAATATGTAGAAGAATACATATCGGCCTAAACTGAGAAAAAATTAGCTTTTTTTAAAAAAAATTGGAGATATTTATTATAGCAAAAAGTACAAAATATTGAATTTTTTTCAAAATTGTCGCTCTATTTTTGTTTATAGTGCAAAAAATAAAAACCGCAGAAATACCACCAAAAGAAAGCTCTATTTGTGGGAAAAAAAGGATGTACATTTTGTTTGGGAGCCATGTCGCACGACGGCGCAATTGTCAGTTAAAGTGACGCAGTGCTGAATCACAAAAAGTGGCCTGGTCTTTGGCCAGCAAAATGGTCTGGGGCTTAAAGGTTAAAGAATGACATATATGTTCAGAGGGTACAGTAAGGTGTATTCCTTTGGAAGGTACTTTTGATGTCTGGAGGTACGAGACCCCACATACAGTAACTTGGAAGTAGTTCAGCTGTGGCTTCAGAAATCTGTAATGATGAGTGGGTTGATGGACGTGTAGTACACGCTTTTGTGGTTACAATTCTCATGCCCGTTTTTTTTACTTTTTATGGCTGGTCCATGCAAGGTTTTCGAGCTGCTCTAATGTTTTTCCCATTGTATTTTTTTCTATTGCTAAAAGAGTGAAGGCAGCATTCTGGCTGTTTGTTTTGTTTTTTTCATTTTTGTTTTGGAAACTATGAAATATCTCCCCCACATTTGTATCTGAATGTTTGTCTCATGTTTTAGTCTTCTCATTGTTTGTATGTACAGTAGTAACATGAATATGTTCGAACTTACCGCGGCGATCCTCCTACGCATCGCGGCTGTTGTATTTTTTTTTATGAAATGGGAAAGTAAGAGTTAAGCCCCGTACACACGGTCGGACTTCCATCGGACTTTTCCGTGGTTTTTTGTCCGAACGGAGTTGGTCGGGAACACCCATAGCATACACACGCTCTGACTTTTCTGCAAACTTTCCCAAAACTTTTTGCAACATCACGTGGTTTTTCTGCTCTTTTCTGCTCTTTACCGCCACCCTTTGGTCAACTTCTGCTATTGTTGGTTGATTTTAACATTAGTTGTTTTGTCCATCGGACAAAAGTCCGATGGTTTTCTGTACACGCGGTCGGACTTTGCTCCATCGGACTTTTGTTGGGCAAAAGTTTGTCCGTTTGCAGACCCAACTTTTGTCCGATGAAAACAAGAAAAAAGCAAAAAAAGTTTGTCCGATGGAGCATACACACGGTCGGATTGTTGGTCCAACTTGCTCAAAATGAAGTTTGTTGGCCAAAAGTCTGATCGTGTGTACGGGGCTTTAGAGAGGGTTTCGTTGTTGGTTTTGAAGAATGTCATTGACAATTTACCAATGTACAGAAATGTCATTATTATTTGCCATGGGATCACATGCATCACGCATACAGCAAACATGCATAGAGTAAATAATACCCGGAAAACATAATATAACTTAAACATCTGAGTTTATTCAAAATATTGCATTATATATACAGATTTATACCAAAGCATAGATATAATATCTTTTGGATTATTATTGGCCACGGCCTGATTCATTGGTTTTCAAAACTATTTAATCAAACACCAACACTTTAACTTCCAAAACCAAAATATTTATCCATAACCATACTCAACCCAGCCACTTAGACTCGAGCTGATTAGCAACGAAATTAAATTGTCTCAATTCTCCCCTCCGGCAAATCGCCTGAGGGAGCCACCACATGAATCTTAGGCCGCGACGGAGAAACCAAAAAAGGGGGGGTAGGGCGGGGAGCTCCTCCTGCTGGAATCTTCAGGTAGCACGGCACTGACCCAGATGGCACCGTTCTTTAAATAAACCTGCTTCCAGAACTTTCCTAGATGACACCTGACCTTGCTGACCAATCCCTGCCTGATTCTCAAAACCTTCCAGAACCCACTACCACAGCTGACTTGATTAACCATTCCCTGCCTGTCCTAATTTCTTCACCTTTACCTGTACCATCCTGAACTTTTCACCTCCCTGGCCCTGCGGCCATAACCTGGCTTAGCCTGTCTTTTTTTTTTTTTTTTTTTAGACAACCTACATCATCTTAATTAATCACCTGCAGATACAGTGATCCCATGAGGAAAGGTGAGCCTAAAAGGCTACTCCCTTTCATTCCCCATTCTTTGCAGGTTAAATATGAAGGATAGAGTAATATTTTTTGCTTATAAATATTTTTTTCAGGTCCAAGGAGTTTTTGAAAGTGTATGTACATATAAATCAGGTGTATGTAGACAGCTGTACACATGGATAAATACACACGCCTAAGGAGGTAAAAGTATCATAAGCTATTTCATTGTTTCTTTTCGGTTTGCCCAATAAAAAGCCAAGTACAGTGCTCGTGGGGGGGGGCAGCTGTGCGATGGAGCTGAGAACGTAAGCTGTGGTGATATCTGTTTACTTGGGGATATACGGGAAATAGAGTGATAGGTAAGATGCATTATACCAATAGACGGAATGTGTGCTTATTAGCACAGGAGATATGGTGTGCGCTCAGTGTACAGCCTAATTTCCATGACAATATATATATATTGTATATATAGTTTTTAGAACAAAAAAAAAATTCAGAAGGGTGCACCAGAGGAATGTCTTTTCCCTTCCATCCATGCTTGCCCATTTATAGGGGATGTATGTGGTCTGAAAGTAAACAGCCCCTACTGTGCTTCACCTTTAGATAGCTGTGTCATATGTACATCCAGCATTTAAAGTTTGTTATACCACAAATATTAAATATAATAAAAAGAACAAAAAAAAGCTTAAAAACCCAACAAATAAAAAAAAATTCAATTTAACAGTATATACCTCTCTCTCCAGGAAAATGCTAGAGTGTCCTTCAGCCACATACCTATTTTACGTTGTCAGACATTTTTTATTTTTTTGCCCTTGAGCAATACACTTAGAGCCGGTTCACACCAGGGCGACTCGTCAGGCGACTCAGTCGCCTGACAAGTCGCGTCCCATGCTTTTCAATGGAACCGTTCTAAGTAAGAGCGACTCAGGTTGCTCCGACTTAGAAAAAGGTTCCTGTACTACTTTTGGGGGCGACCCAAGGCGACCTGCATTGACTTCTATACAGAAGTCTTATGCAAATCGCCTCGGCGAGCGTCTCAAGTCGTCTTTAGATCGCGCCGCCGAGGTCGCCCCCACAAGTCGTGCCGCGTCGCGCCGCCGTGGTGTGAACCGGCTCTAAATGTTAAAATGTCTGGAATAATGGCAATAAGGGTTGGATCACTATAGTAATGAGGTCACTTTTCCTGGATTTCCCAGGTGTCAGATATGCCAGGTAGTCCATTGGTTGAGAAATCAATGAGGTTTTCTTACAAGTTTTTGATTCCTGTGAGACAGGTATTCTGAACGGCAATGTAACTGGGATTCATGTTTTGGAATGTTGTGAGAAGTAATAAGACTTTTATATTCTTTTATAATACTCCTAGCATAATACAATGGTTTGACTGCAAATACATATGGTTTAATAGTTTTTGCAAATGAAATGACCTTTTTTAGCATTAATATTGAATGGCTGAATTGTGTGCGTCTGCTGCTGACTATCATATGATGGGCTGTGTTTTCATTCCGATAGAAAAAGTATGGTTTTATGAACATCACATGATAACAGAACAAAACAATATTGTTTATTTGGGATTTTCAGCCTTATTGAGAGGTTATTTAGTTACACTGTTACTGGGCTGACTCTCTATACTGAAAAATGTCCACTGATAGAACAAGTGTCAATGCGGGAGGGCATATATATATAAAGTTGTGCTCAAAAGTTTGCATGCCCTGGCAGAAATTGTTAAATGTTCACATTAATATTGAAAATATGACTGATCATGCCAAAAAACTGTCTTTTATTTAAGGATAGCAATCACATAAAGCCATTTATTATCACATACTTTTTGGATCCCTTTTAAATCATATTGATAACAGAAATCACCCAAATGCCCCAGATAAAAAGTTTAAATACCTTGGAATGTTTGGCCTTGTTACAGACACAGAAGGTGGCACACACAGGTAAAATGGCAATTAAAGGTTAATTTCCCACATTTGTGGCTTTTTAAATCACAACTAGCCCTGGTTCACACTGGTGCGTTTTGACATGCGATTTGGCATGTCAAATCGCATGTCAAAGCGGCGATATTTGCCCCAAATTGCCAGCAATGGCACCATCCTAATCGGTGCGACACTGCATCTGCGGCGCTGCACCGATTTCAAAAAGTCGTTTCTGTACTACTTTTTGCGATTTCGGCCGCAATTTACAATGACATCTGTGCAGAAACCCGCACAGATGTCTTTGTAATCGCGGCTGAAATCGGGACTGCCAGCGAGAGTGAAATCGTGCGAGTTCAGCTGAACTCGCACGGCTTCACTCCCGCAGCCCAGTGTGAACCTGGGCTTAGTGTCTGTGTATTAATAGTCAATGAGTTTGTTAGATCTCACATGGATGCACTAAGCAGCCTAGACACTGAGCCAAGAGGAGGTAGAAAAGAACAGTCAAAAGACCTGCGAAACAAGGTAATGAAACTTTACAAAGATGGAAAAGGATACAAAAAGATAACAAAAGCCTTGAATATGCCAGTCAGTACTGTTTTATCACTTATTAAGAAGTGTAAAATTAGGGGCTCTTTTGATACCAAGCCAAGGTCAGGCAGACCAAGAACGATTGCAGCCACAACTTGCGGAAGAATTGCTCAGAATACAAAGAAAAACCCACAGGTAACCACAGGAGAAATACAGGCTGCTCTCCAAAAAGATGGCGTGGTTGTTTTTAAGGAGCACAATTTAATGATACTTGAACAAAAAAGAGCTGCATGGTTGAGCTGCCAGAAGGAAGCCTTTACTGCACCAATGCCACAAAAAAGCCAATGAGGCATGTGAATGTGTTGTTGGGCATATTGGAACCAGGCTTTTTTGTGGAACTTGTACAGTAAAGGCTTCTTTCTGGCAACTTGACCATGCAGCTCTTTTTTGTTCAAGCATCATCGTATTGTGCTCCTTAAAAACAACCACAACATCCAGAGCAGTCCTTTATTTCTCCTGGGGTCACCTGTGGGTTTTTCTTTGTGTCCCGAACAGTTCCTGTGGCAGTTGTGGCTGAAATCTTTCTTGAGCTACCTGACCTTGGCTTGTTTTAAGAGATCCCCAAATTTTCCACTTCATATTAAGTGATTGAACATTACTCACTGGCATATTCAAGGCTTGGGATATCTTTTTATATCCTTTTGACTGTTCTTTTCTACATCCTCATGGCTCCGTGAGCTAAAAAACTCATTGGGGCTGATTTACAAAACTTTTGCGCCATGAGTATCGGCGCACCTGCGTGCGCAACGGCTGTTTTGGTATTTACAAAACATTAGCGCCAGTAGCGCAGCGCTATTTCCCATTTACTATAGTGTTCTCGGCGGATGAGAGGAGACGCTCAGTGCGCCACTATGGACCTGGTGCACAGCATCTTAAAATCTAAATATAAAGAAGCTGGAAGTGCCAATATAATGGGGGTGACATGGGGTGATGTGAGGAAGTATAGTGACAACTGCCCAAATAACAAATATGCCCAAAATAGAGTGAGAAAGTAACTTTTTCAGAACCAGCCCGCTGCGCCGGCAAGTACGTTTAGAACTGCGGGAGTTTTTTTTTAGCTCAGCGCGGGAATTTTACTCGTTCAAATGCGCTGGTTCACTGCGCCGGCAAAATCTTAGTAAATGTCAAGTCACGTAAATCAATTTGCATAAGTTGAACAGGCGCAGCTCTGAACTTGCCAGTGCGCCAGCAAAATGACATTTCTAAAGGAAAAAAAAGCCATTTAAAAGCACCCGCGGCTATAATCAATTGTCGGCTCCCGGCAATATAGAGAAAAGTCATTGAAAGTCTTTGATAAAAACAAAAAAAAAAGCGTAGGGTTCCCCCAAATTCAATTACCAGGCTTTTCAGGTCTGGCATGGATATTAAGGGGAACCCTGCCGCAAATAAAAAAAAAATAAAAAGCGTGCCGTTTCCCCAAATATCAGGAAAAGAGGGGGGGACGAGAGAGCACCCCCTCCCTCCTGAACCGTACCAGGCCACATGCCCTCAACATGGGGAGGATGTCCCCATGTTGATGGGGACAAGGGCCTCATCCCCACAACCCTTGCCTGGTGGTTGTGGGGGTCTGCGGGCAGGGGGCTTATCGGAATCTGGAAGACCCCTTTAACAAAGGGGACCCCCAGATCCCACCCCCCCTGTGTGAAATGGTAATGGGGTACAAATGTACCCCTACCATTTCACAAAGAATGTGTAAAAAATGACAATAGCTGTTTTTTGACAATTCCTTTATTAATGTCTTCTCCTTTCTTCCATCTTCTTCCTTCTTCTTCTTCTTCCATCTTCTTCTTCCATCTTCTTCTTCCATCTTCTTCCATCTTCTTCTTTTCTCCATTCGGGTTTCTTCCTCCATCTTGTTCTTCATCTTCATCTTCCTTCGGTGTTCTCGTCCGCATCTTGCTCCGGCTTCTTCTTCCCCTTCTTCTTTCTTCGGCCGCTCCTTTTGAATTCGAGGTTCCCGCTGTGTGACGCTTCAGTTCTTCAGTTCTCCTCTGGGTCCGCTGCCACCCGGTGGCTCCGCCCCCCTCTGACACCACGGGGAAAGTCCCTGTGAAATCCATGTGTGTCAGAGGGGGCGGGGTCACCGGGTGGCAGCGGACCAAGAGGAGAACTGAAGAACTGAAGCGTCACACAGCGGGAACCTCCAATTCAAATGGAGCAGCCGGAGAAAGAAGAAGGGGAACAAGAAGCCGGAGCAAGATGCGGACGAGAACACCGAAAGAAGAAGGAAGATGAAGATGAAGAGGAAGAGGAAGATGAAGAACAAGATGGAGGAAGAAACCCGAATGGAGAAAAGAAGAAGATGGAAGAAGAAGATGGAAGAAGATGGAAGAAAGGAGAAGACATTAATAAAGGAATTGTCAAAAGCCGGCTATTGTAATTTGTACCCCATTACCATTTCACACAGGGGGGCGGCGGGATCTGAGGGTCCCCTTTGTTAAAGGGGTCTTCCAGATTCCGATAAGCCCCCCGCCCGCAGACCCCCACAACCATCGGGCAAGGGTTGTGGGGATGAGGCCCTTGTCCCCATCAACATGGGGACATCCTCCCCATGTTGAGGGCATGTGGCCTTGTATGGTTCAGGAGGGGGGCGCTCTCTCGTCCCCCCCTCTTTTCCTGCGGCCTGCCAGGTTGCGTGCTCGGATAAGGGTCTGGTGTGGATTTTTAGGGGGACCCCCACGCTATTTTTTTTTAAGTTTGGCGCGGGGGTCCCCTTAAAATCCATACCAGACCTGAAGGGCCTGGTAATGGAATTTGGGGACCCCCATGCATTTTTTTTTTCAAAAACTTTCAATGACTTTTATCTGTATTGACGGGAACCAGCAATTAATTACAGCCGCGAGTACTTTTAAATGACTATTACTTTACTTTAGAAATGTCATTTTGCTCTCGAACTGTTATAAACATGGAAAACATGCGCTACTTTACAGGCATACTATAGACACCCCCCAGGTATGATATTTAGGGCCAGTTCACACCGGATACAGTGCAGTGCGTTTTTTTGATGCATGAAAAACGCAAGGAAAGTTGATCACATTAATGCCAATGGCATAGTTCACACCACTGCAGTCTGTTCCAGTGCGTTTCAGAAAGGAAAAAAAATGGTCATGCTGCATTTTTTAGGTACAGAACTGTACTGGACCGCAGTAAAACACATCAAAAACACAACGGAACGTACCAAAAACGCACTGGAATGCACCGGAACGCACCTAAATGCACCAAAGACGCACTGCAACACACTTGTCCTAAGTGAAAAGAGGGGGAAAAAAACACTGGACTGCATCAAAAACGCATCAAAAATGCACTGGAACGTGTCAAAAACGCGCATGCAGAAAAGCACCTGGAACGCATCCAGACTGCGTTTCTATGGTGTGAACTAGGGCCAGTTCACACCATAGAAACGCAATCCGGATGCGTTCCAGGTGCTTTTTTGCATGCACGTTTTTGATGCGTTCTAGTGCATTTTTGGTACGTTTTTGATGCAGTCCAGTGCTTTTTTTTCACCCCTCTTTTTTATTAACCATAAATAAGGACAAGTGTGTTCCAGTGCGTTTTTGGTGCATTTAGGTGTGTTCCTGTGCGTTCCAATGCGTTTATGATGCGTTTTGCTGCTTTCCAGTATAGTCCAGTGCAGGTAAAATGCAGCATGTTCTACTTTTTTCTGGAACTGGAACGCACTGGAACAAACATTGCCATTTAGAACCATATAACCAACTTTCCGTGCATTTTTGATGCATAAAAAATGCAATGGACTGCATGTGGTGTGAAATGGCCCTTAAGCAATTTGGCATATTTAAAGGCACTTCTCCTTGTTTTGTTTTTGGTGTTGTCCAAATTGGTGACATTGATATATGTCCCTTAGGGTGGGACCTGGGCCCCCATTTTAAGGCCAATAACTAGAAGAAAAGCCAGCCAAGTGGGGACTAGGAAAATTACCAAGTCAGTTCCCATAGACTGCAATGGAATTTGTTGGTAGGGCGGGATTGTCCCGTCTCTAATTTTGTAGCATGCTGGATGATGTGCTTAATTTTGGACAGGGGGGTGGGTTATTTTCTGCTAGCTGCATTTGTGTTGTTCTGAGCATGCCCAGGCAGTTAGATTTTTTTTATGGTGCTTTTTGTGTGTGAACAGCACCTGGATATTTCTGGGCATGCTCAGAGAGTGTTTTTATGGGTTAGTAATTGAAGGACATCCTTAACAGGTGTAGCCACTTTGAAGTTCAGTCTCTACATTGGGTGAACTTGCATTTTGGGTGTTTCATGGACTGTGCATGTGTTTTCAATTGCCTCATTAGCTCACAAACCTATGTTATATAAAGCTCGCAGATAGCATCCTCTCCTTTGCCCTAAAAAGAGGCAAGTGTGTGCGTGCGTGCGTGCGTGTCCGTGTGTGTCCGGCAAAAAGTAAATTTTGGTGTCCTTATCGAGTTTGTAACACATGTATTTTATTTGTTATGTCTTTGCAAAACAGGTGTTTGTTTTACTTTTGTGGATTGTATTTTTTTGTGCGGGGGAAATGTTCCCCTGAAATAATTTTGATGTTAATGTGTGTCGTTTGTTCACTTTGATTTAATTGTCTGTGCTGCATTATTTAGTGAAAACTTTCTCAAGATGTTGTGAGTCTGTGACTAATGTTTCAAAATGACCCTGTTTTTTATTTTGGCTTCCCTTTGTTTTGTTGATCAATAAAATTTGATGCAAAGTTTTGAGGTTTGTTTTGTGTTTTCTTTGCAACAAATGTGACAGCTGATTGGCATGTCAAAACAAAACAGGTGTGATTTGTCTACCCTGGTGCCTTCATGCTAGCATATGCATGTATTGTGTGCTGCCATGGATGGTCACCAGGAAATGAAAAATACAGAGCGGTAAGTATTCATTTTTCCTTTTTACTGCAGTGGTTCTCAGCCTCAGTCCTCAAGTACCCCCAACAGGACATGTTTTGTGAATTTATCTCATCGAGAATTGCTGTCCAAAATACAAAACCATTGACTGTGATTTAAAGCACATGTGCAAGATGAAGGAAAACCTGCAAACATGGCCTGTTGGGGGTACTTGAGAAGCACTGATTTAGAGCACTGCACTTAAAAATAGCTCAATGCAATACGATTCTAATTGTGGGCATTTTGAGGGAAACAAAGTAAGTGTTAGAACCCCTGCTTGTTTTTTTTGTTTTTTTTAGGTTGGGCTTTGTGTCCCCTTTTAGTAAAATTGGCTTCACTTCCTGTCACACAGCTAAACAGGAAGTGAAGGTAAAACCCTACCAATGTCTTTTCTTGGACACACAGATCAATCTAACTAGTGTCCCCATTAAGCAAATTGCACTCTAGCACTTTGTTGTGTACACCCCAAATCATTGGATAGTTTGGGGTTTAGTAAAGACAAATCCACTCTGCAGTAAAAGTGTAGCTGCTGAAAATCTGAGGGGAAGCACTGATGATTGTAACATCCAATCATGTAAAAGCAAAGATGGTGTTTTTTTTGTTTGCTTGCATGTCCCCCTTAGATATCCAGCAAGTGCACTTGTAGTGCAAAGTAGATTTGCCTTTAGTAAATAAACCCCAAAGTCCAAAATACTTAATAATTTGGGGTGTACCCCGCAAAATGCTGGAGTGCAATGTACATAATGGGGAAAGTATTTAGATTGACCTGTGTGTCCCCAAGGAAAGACATTGGTAGGGATTTACCCTCACTTCCTGTGTGGCTATGTCACAGGAAGTGAATTATTTGGAAGGATAAAGTGGCCAAATTTGGGAGTTGTCTTCACCCTATCAGGGGTGCAGACATCCCCAAAAACTGTCTAGACTTCTAATCCCTCTGCACTCTATCCCCAAGCAAAAATAAGAAAGGATTTCCTTTAGTTTAACTTTGCAAAGACACATTCCTAGGTTGAATTGTGATGCATGTCAATGGCCCATTTAGACCCTCTTTAATCACTTGAGATCAGCGCTATAACTGATCGACGGCCACAGCACGTTCCTCAATTCCCAGGAGTCCGTCAATAGACGTCCTCCCCTTCGCGCGTGCTGTGGTCAACGAGTCAATGAGACTCGGGTGATGACAGATCCGAGTAAGGGGCCGATCCCTGCCCTTTACCAAGTGATCAGCTGTCAGCCAATGATGTAAACAAAAGCTGGGTAATGGTTTTTGTTTTCTCCTTGTGCTGACAGCGTGAGCATAAAAAAAAGGCAATCACCGGCTTATGTGCAAGGGACATCGGGCCCGAACAGGAAGAGGCAATTCTGCGTCATCTGTGACAATCAGTAGCCCCTGCCAGTGCCACCTATCAATGCCCACCACTGGTGCCAATCAGTGCCACCTAGCAGTGCTGCCTATCACTGCCAACTATCGTTGCCACCTAGCAGTGCCACTTCTCAATGCCCACCAGTGCCAACTAGCAATGCCACCTCTCAGTGCCCACCGTTGCCACCTTATCGGTGCCCATCAGTGCAGTCCATCAGTGCAGTCTCATCAGTGTACATTACCTTTTACCTCTTTTCTAAATTTTCAAAATATTAACCACTTTCCTACCATCCACCGTCAAATGACGTCCTTGGCTTTGTGCGGTGACATCTGAATGATGCCTGCAGTTGTAGGCATCATTCAGATATCATTCTTTTCAGCCGGCGATTCTGTGCACGATAAAAATGATCATAGTGGCAGTTCCGCCGCTTGATCGTTCTTATAGGCGGCGGGAGGGGACGTCCCCCCCTCCCGCCGCCATCCGGTGCTTCTCCGGGCTCTCCCGTGCCACCTGGGGCTCCGAGAACGAATTGGCCGGCGCCGGATGGGAAGCATAGAGATGACTGGTGACCAGATGGTCACCAGTCATCTCTAAGACCGTCGGAGGCCCGGGCGCGACGTTATGACATCACGCCGGGTTCCCGTATGTAAACAAAGCCGTGATCTCGGCTGTCAGAATGAGATCGGTGAATTTTTTTGACCGATCTCATGCTTTCCAGCCTGGAGGAGAGATGTGGGGTCTTATTGACCCTGCATCTCCCCATAAAGAGGACCTGTCACAATAGATTCCTATTACAAGGGATGTTTACATTCCTTGTAATAGGAATAAAAGTGATCAAAAAAACTAAAAAGTAAAAAAAAGAGCAATGCCGCGTACACACGATCGATTTTCTTGCCATTTTTTTTCTTGCCGTTTTTCACGTTGTTTTTTTTCATGTTTCCTCTCAAGCCTGTCTTGCGTACACACGATCATTTTAAAAAACGATGAAACAAAGCGCAGTGACGTACAACACGTACGACGGCACTATAAAGGGGAAGTTCCGTTCTAATGACGCCACCCTTTGGGACGCTTTTGCTAATTCCGTGTTACCGCGTGTTAGTAAAAGTTTGGTGAGAGACGATTCGCGCTTTTCAGTCTTCGTGCTTTGAAGATCGTTTTGTGGAGTTCAGTTTGTGCCTGTGGGTTCGTATCTGTTTGGCAGTGCGTGTAGTCAGTTCGTATCTGTTTATTCAGTGCGGTCTATTCTGCTCGTTCCTGTTTTTCAGCTTGTTCTTCATTGGCCTTGCTGTTCTTCCGTGCGTTCTTCTAGTTCGTTCTGTTCAGCCGACCGTTATCTAGCCATGTTGCGGCTACGTACTCGTCGTAGAGTTCGTGCTGTAGTTGGTGCAGGGGTTCATGCTGTATCCTGACTCCATGCCATGAGCAGGGTCAGGAGGAGTTCATGGACCAAGAATTGGTTGCTCCAGCGGCACCAATTCTTTCACATGCCTTTGTTGCGGGAGATCAGGGAGAATAATCCTGATGATTTCAGGAATTTTCTCAGGATGTCTGACCCCGTATTTCAGCATCTGTTGGCTTTGGTGTCCCCCTACATTACCAGGCAGGACACCGTTATGCGTGAAGCCATCAGTGCTGAGCAGAGGCTCATTGCCACGTTGCGATACCTGGCGACTGGGAGAAGCCTGCAGGACCTTAAGTTCTCCACAGGCATATCCCCCCAGGCTCTGGGTATCATTATACCAGAGACTTGTTCTGCCATCCTTCAAGTTTTGCAGGAGGACTATATTAAGGTAAGTGTTCTTCTTAAAAACTTCACATTGTATGTATTTTTGTTTTGGATACTTTTTATTTTGCTTTATTAGCAGTCCCTAATTCACATGATTCTTAGCTGCAGGGAATGTCCCCTTTCTCCCCATGTTTTAATAGTAAAAGTTTGGGTTTTGAGTCCTACCTGTAAATTTGGCTTACCTAACCTCTCCAGCATGCTATCCTGGGGCCATACCTACCTTGCCTAGTCATTTCCATGTATTTTATTCTATGTTCCATCGTAGTGCTTTACCCAAAACGCAACCTAAAGATTGCCTAGGAATGTTCCTTTTTTTTTAACTTCATACAGAGTGCTACAGCCTTCATTTGTGATATTCCCAACTCATCTTCAACCCCCCCCCCCAATTTTTATTTATTGTTTTTTTAGGTTTGTTGTTGCTTACTAATCTTTTTTTTTTACAGTTTCTACCAATGTTGGACATGAATGTTTTTATGAAATCAGCTTTCAATGTTTCTGGCTCAAAGTATTAATTTATTCTTTCTTCAATTCCACAGTTCCCTTCTTCGCCACATGAATGGCAGAATGTGGCTTCCGAGTTTGCCCAGAGATAGAACTTTCCGAACTGTGGAGGAGCCATCGACGGCAAACATGTTCGGGTCGTCCCACCACCCCATTCGGGATCCTTTTATTATAACTATAAGGGGTTCCACAGCATCGTGATGATGGCAGTGGTGTCGGCCACCTACGAGTTCCTCTATGTGGACATTGGCAAGAATGGCAGGATGTCTGATGGAGGAGTATTTGCCCAGATGGAGTTTGGGGAACGGCTCCTTTTGGATCTGCTGGTCTTGCCACCAGCGGAGCAGAATGTGGAGGGACTACCTTTTGTGTTTGTTGCGGATGAGGCGTTTGGCCTGGGACCCCATTTGATGAGGCCATTCCCGCAACGCACCCTCACCCCTGAGAGGAGGGTGTTCAATTATCGGCTGGCCAGAGCCAGAAGGGTGGTGGAAAATGCCTTTGGCATCATGGCCAGCCGATTTCGCCTCTTCCTGACTTCCATCCACCTTGCCCCATACAAATGGAACCATGTGGTAATGACTTGCTGTGTGCTTCATAATTTCCTAGGGGTGCATTCCACCAGTTATACAGTCATGCTCGAAATTGTTGGCACCCCATACATTTTTCCAGAAAATCAAGTATTTCTCACAGAAAAGTATTGCAGTAACACATGTTTTGCTATACACATGTTTATTCCCTTTGTGTGTATTGGAACAAATCAAAAAAAGGGAGGAAAAAAAGCAAATTGGACATAATGTCACACAAAACTTCAAAAATGGGCTGCTCAAAATTCTTGCCACCCTTAACTTAATATTTGGTTGCACACCCTTTGGAAAAAATAACTGAAATCAGTCGCTTCCTATAACAATCAATAAGCTTCTTACACCTCTCACCCGGAATTTTGGACCACTCTTCCTTTGCAAACTGCTCCAGGTCTCTCTTATTGGAAGGGCGCCTTTTCCCAACAGCAATTTTAAGATCTCTCCACAGGTGTTCAATGGGATTTAGATCTGGACTCATTGCTGGCCACTTTGGAGCTCTCCATCGTTTTGTTGCCATCCATTTCTGGGTGCTTTTTGACATATGTTTGGGGTAATTTTCCTGCTGGAAGACCTAAAATAAAGACGCCAGGAAAGCAGCACTGGAGAGCCTGCTTGCATTTGTGCAAACCAAGATACCCACAAAAACTTTCCAAGATGTGAAAACCAAAATAGCGACCATCAGAGGGACATACAGGACCCAGAGGACTATGGTCCTGAGGTCCCAGAGGTCAGGTGCTCCAGCAGATAAGGTTTATAAACCCAGTCTGTGGTACTACAGCAAGTTATCTTTCCTGGATGACCAGCTGGAAGTGAGGGAATCTCTGCCCACCCTTCCCCCCAGAGGTCAATCCAGCCTTCCTTGTAGCCAACCCTCCAGCCTTCCCTGCAGCCAGTCCTCCAGCCTTCCTGGCAACCCTGCTCTGGCTTCCTCTGAGGATCAAGATGAGGTCCTTGAGGAGGCAGATTTGGATATTTGGAGCCAGGTAAAGTATTGATATCTATATTTATATCTTACAAAATTGTAGAATTTAAATAGATGTTAGTATTGTTAGGTATGTAAACTTCTACCAATAAAGTTTTTTAAGAGCAAGATACAGTAGTGGCCTAATTTTATGTGGACAAGGCAACAAAACCAGGATGCGGAATCAATGAAAATGACATAACTTTTGACATTGATTTCAACAATGTCTAGAGGTGAACAATGTCTGTGAATGATGGTGGGCCAAAATAAATAATGTCCCTTTCTTTTTTTACAGCCAGAGCAGAGCCAGGAAGAGGGTGATGTTGGGGATCAGGAGGAGGCAGGGCCCAGTGGCACCCAGGAGGAGGCTGGGCCCAGCACAAGAGCCCAGATGCCTCCCCTGGTAATTAAACCACGAGGGCCAAGGAGAGGTAGGCAGGTGGAGGAGGAAACCAGGGCCTTCATCAGAGAGGCAACAGCGGCCCTCAGAGAGGCACCCTCTGTTGATGAGGGATTTGCCGCAGTCCTCGCCCACAAACTAGGGCAAATGGACTTACGGCAAAAGGTGTATAGTGAGACCCTGCTATTGAAAGTCATCAATAAGGGCGTGCTGGGTGAACTCACTAGGTACACGGACATAACGGAGGTTGTCCCTACTCCTCCACCTCCTCCTCCTCCTCCTACTACTCCTCCTGCCACAACCTCTCCTCCTGATCCCCAGCCTCCAAGGAAGAAACCAACCAAGGCTGCAGAGAAGGCTGGAGAGAAGGCTACAAGGAAGAGGAGAAAATAATGCCTGCTGTAGTACCACAGACTGGGGACATATAGGACTTATCTGCTGTGGCTCCTGACCTCTGGGAGCTCAAGACAAGATTGGGCTCCTTTTTTTGGGGGATCTAATCTCTATTTTGGTTTTCACATCTTGGATGGTTGTTGTGGGGTCAAAAGGATGCACAAATGCAAGCAGGCTCTCCAGTGCTGCCTTTTCCTTTAATTTGTTATGTTCCGAAATAAAGGTTTTTTTTTTGCCTTAAAAAACTTGACTATGTGATTTGTATTTCAAAAGAGAGCTTGCTAGGGAGCAGGCAGGGACATCTTAAATAATATTATTGTTATTATCAAAGGACACAAACCTCCCTGAGGCCAAATGAGACACATTTTGAAGGTTGGTGTGGTAACTTTACACAAGAATAATTTAAGCCAAAAAAGAAAAAACAAGGCCCCAAAAACTATAAATACAATAGTAAAATATAATTAAAAAAAAAGGATATTTACATTATTTTATTATTATTAGTATTATTTAGGAGGGAGGTGCGGCTTAGAAATAATATTTTACAATCATTAGAGCAATTTGGAATTACTTTAGAAACAAGTTTGGCATAACTCTCAATGTCATTAGCAAAAGAAGGTAATTTTTAAGCATTATCAAAAGAAGAACGGAATGCGCATTAAAACGATGCTATTAATTCCACCGTGACGAATGTGCCATCTCCATTTCCAACATTAGCTTTACCAAAACGAGCCCTCCCGTCTCATAGTTGCTTCTGAGCATGCGCGTTTTTTTTCACCTCGTGAAAGCATACACACTATCGTTTTTCACGTCGTTAAAAAAAACGACATGAAAAACGACGTGAAAAAAGAGAGCATGTCCGAAATTTTTAATGGCCGTTTTTCACGTCGTTAAAAATGCTTTGGAGCATACACACGATAATTTTTCAGGGCCATTTTTAAAAATGAAAAACGATCGTGTGTATGGGGCATAAGAAATACAAAAAAGTAAAAAACAAAAAAAATAATAATAAAAAAAACAAAAAACGCCCATGTCCCCGGTAGCTCGTGCTCAGAAGCGAACACACACTTAAGTCCCGCCCACATATGTAAACGTTGTTCAAACCACACATGTGAGGTATTGCTGCATGTGTTAGAACGAGTGCAACAATTCTAGCACTAGACCTCCTCTGTAATGTGAAAATGGTAACGTGTAAAAATTTTAAAAGCATTCCATGAGTGTGCGCAATTTTAAAGCGTGACATGTTAGGTATCTATTTACTCAGCATAACAACATCTTTCACATTATCCAAAAAAATGGGGCTAACTTTACTGTTTTGTAATTTTTTTAAATTCATTAAACCATTTTTTTTCCCCCAAAAAAACGTTTGCAAATTTATTGCGCAAATACCGAGCGAGATAAAAATTTGCAATGACCGCCATTTTATTTATCTGCTAAAAAAAACATATATAATGTTTGGGGTTTTGAAGTAATTTTATAGCCATAAATTTATGATTTTTACATGAAGGAGAGAAGTGCCAGAATAGGCCCAGTGCTGAAGTGATTAAAATATCCTAATTTTTTTTTTAAGTCGGTCTTTTGTATTTATAGAAAAAAAAAACACAGAGGTGATCAAATAGCACCAAAAGAAAGCTCTATTTGTGTGCCAAAAAAAAAAAAATTTCATTGGGTTACAGTGTTGTATGAGCGCGCAATTGTCATTGCATCAGCGCTGAAATTTGAAAATTGGTATGGGCAGGAAGGGAGTTTAAGTGGCCAGTGCGCAAGTGGTTAATATAAGGCTACATGCACACGGACGTTTTTCCAGCCGCTTGTTTGAGCGTTTTTTGCAGCTTAAAAACGTCTCTCCATGTTAGCCTATGGCCTCATGGCCACTATGGCGTTTTTGAGCTGTAAATGGCATAAGCGTTTTTTGGCCCCATGTACACGGGACGCTGGTGCAAAGTCTTCAGAACTAAGGTTGAAAGCGGCGTTTAGAAAGGCGCGCTTTGTGGCGTTTGTATGCCGCGTTTTACCACATTTGCGTCGCCCTAAGCTCCAAAAACAGTATTATTAACGATTTCAGCTATTTTGTGAGACCAGAGTGAGTATCAGCAGCTGAGAGAGCAGCAGTGTAGTTGTATTTAGCGTGTCACTTGCCACATAACTTGCCACAAGTTGTGGCATTGTCCACTTGCCACGTCAGCTGCCCCAAGTTGTGGATTGTCCACTTGCCACGTCACCTGCCCCAAGTTGTGGATTGTCCACTTGCCACGTCACCTGCCCCAAGTTGTGGATTGTCCACTTGCCACATCACCTGCCCCAAGTTGTGGATTGTCCACTTGCCACGTCACCTGCCCCAAGTTGTGGATTGTCCACAATGCAATGGAAGCAATTTCATTTTTATATATATATATATATATATATATATATATATATATATATATATATATATTTAATGTTTTTTCTTAATTTGCCATAATTTTTGAATTTATCAATGTAAAAAAATAGGTCACCTTTAAAAACGCTTCTAAACTAAAATGCGGCTAAACGCTGTTACCACGTCTGAAACGTGGAAATCTTTAGCGTCTGAAGACATTTTTAGGCTTTGTGAAAAACGAGGTTAAACGCAACTGCAGATTTTTTTTTCCAGGCCAAAAACAGTGTTTTGGATGTAATAGAATTCAATGGACCCGCATCCAAAGTACCGCGATTTTGCGGCAATTTTTATTTTTTTAACCTGTTTATAGCTGGTTGTTAAAGGAAATGTAAAAAAAAAAAAAAAACATTGCCGGCTCTAAAAAAAAGAAATCGTGAAAAAAACAGCGTGGGGTCCCCCCCCCAGGTCCATACCAGGCCCTTGGGTCTAGTATGGATTCAAAGGGGACCCCCCCACCAAAATAAGAAAAAAAATGGCGTGGGGGTCCCCCCAAGATCCATACCAGGCCCTTCAGGTCTGGTATGGATTTTAAGGGGAACCCCGCGCCAAACTTAAAAAAAAAAGCGTGGGGGTCCCCCTAAAAATCCACACCAGACCCTTTATCCGAGCATGCAACCTGGCAGGCCACAGGAAAAGAGGGGGGGGATGAGAGAGCGGCCCCCCTCCCTCCTGAACCGTACCAGGCCACATGCCCTCAACATGGGGAGGATGTCCCCATGTTGATGAGGACAAGGGCCTCTTCCCGACAACCCTGGTTGTCGGGTCTGCAGGCGAAGGGGCTTATCGGAATCCGGGAGCCCCTTTTAATAAGGGGGGACCCCATATACCAGCCCCCCACCCTATGTGAATGAGTATGGGGTACATCGTACCCCTACCCATTCACCTGGTGGCAAAAAAAGTCAATAAAAACACAACACAGGTTTTTAAAGTAATTTATTAGGCAGCTCCGGGGGTCTTCTTCCGACTTCGGGGGTCTTTCTGCCGGGCGCCCCGCTATCTTCTTCCAGCTCTTTTGCTAGCGGGGTCCCGGTCTTCATCGTCGTCTTTTTCCCTCTTCTCTCCGCCCGATGTTGCCTCGTCGCTGTTTGCCGCTACAATGCTGTTTGGGCGGAGCGCACCCACTTATATTGGCATGGGGCGTGGTCACCGGGTGATGCCACTCGCTGACCCCGCCCCCGTATCACGTCACAGTCCCATCATTCCCTGAGACTGTGACGTCATACAGGGGCGGGGTCAGCGGGTGGCATCACCCGGTGACCCCACCCCATGCCAATATAAGTGGGTGCGCTCCACGGACAGAGCATTGTAGCGGCGGACAGCGATGAGGCAACATCGGACGGAGAGAAGAGGGAAGAAGACGACGATGAAGACCGGGACCCCGCCAGCAAAAGAGCTGGAAGAAGATAGCGGGGCGCCCGGCAGAAGGCAGAAAGAACCGGAGATCGTGGAGAAGGCACCGGAGAGCGGGAGAAGAACCGGAGAGCGTGGAGACGACACCGGAGAACAGAACAAGGGACCCCCGAAGTCAGAAGAAGACGACGATGAAGACCGGGACCCCGCTAGCAAAAGAGCTGGAAGAAGATAGCGGGGTGCCCGGCAGAAAGACCCCCGAAGTCGGAAGAAGACGACGATGAAGACCGGGACCCCGCTAGCAAAAGAGCTGGAAGAAGATAGCGGGGCGCCCGGCAGAAAGACCCCCGAAGTCGGAAGAAGATGACGATGAAGACCGGGACCCCGCTAGCAAAAGAGCTGGAAGAAGATAGCGGGGCGCCCGGCAGAAAGACCCCCGAAGTCGGAAGAAGACCCCTGGAGCTGCCTAATAAATTACTTTAAAGACCTGTGTTGTGTTTTTGATTTACTTTTTGCCACCAGGTGAATGGGTAGGGGTACGATGTACCCCATACTCATTCACATAGGGTGGGGGGGCCGGGATCTGGGGGCCCCCTTATTAAAGGGGGCTCCCGGATTCCGAAAAGCCCGCCGCCCGCAGACCCCGACAACCAACGACCAAGGTTGTCGGGAAGAGGCCCTTGTCCCCATCAACGCGCTCACCCCCCCTTTCCTGACCTGCTGGGCTGCGTGCTCGGATAAGGGTCTGGTATGGATTTTGGGGGGGACCCCCACGCCGTTTTTCGGCGTAGGGGGTTTCCCTTAAAATCCATACCAGACCTAAGGGCCTGGTATGCTCCTGGAGGGGAACCCATGCCGGTTTTTTTATTAAAATTTGGCGTGGAGTTCCCCTTCATGATTCATACCAAACACGGGACAGCGAGCGCGAGGCTGCCGAGAACCAACGCGATGGCATCGCGCTGGAGACATTCTTGGCCAGGTAGTCGCCTCTAGGACACGACTTGAGCGGCTGCTTCACGCTCAAGTCATGTCCAAGTTGCCTTGCAAAGTCGCGCTGTCCCTGTGTCAGCTGGCACACGAGTCGCCCCGCGAGTCGGATCGTCTTCATCCGACTTTCCGGGCGACCTCTATTCAAATCAATGGGCTCCCATAGGGAACCATTCATTTTCAATAGAGCGCCGCTCAAATTTTTATTTACTATAGCAGTGCGCCGCCGGTGCCTGCGCTCAATGAAGGATTTATCCGGCGCACCTATTAAGGTATGAACCGGCGCAGCGCACTGTTTATAGTAAATCACCCCCATTGACTATTTATACACAGACACTAATTGTGATTTAACCACTTCAATACCGGGCACTTTCCCCCCTTCTTGCCCAAGACAATTTTCAGCTTTCAGCGCTGTTGCACTTTGAATGACACTTTGAATGACAATTGTGCGGTCATGCAACACTGTACCCAAATTATATTTTTATCACTTTCTTCCCACAAATAGAGCTTTCTTTTGGTGGTATTTGATCACCTTTTATTTTTTGTGCTATAAACAAAAAAAAGGGCGACAATTTTGAAAAAAAAACTGATGGGCACTGATAGGCGGCACTGATAGGCGGCACTGACAGGACTGATAGGCGGCACTGATGGCACTGATAGGCGGAACTTAGGGGCACTGATAGGCAGCACTGATGGGCACAGATAGGTGGCACTGGATAGGCAGCACTGATGAGGAGCTACTGACATGCATGACTGAGTGGCATCTGAAGGCACTGATTGGCACAGTTGTGGGAACTGATTGCCACTTTTATGGACACTGGCAGGCGTTTATGATGGGTCACAGGCTGGCAGGTGATGGGCACTTATTGGCAACTGATGGGCACATCTGATGGGGGCTGCACTGATAATCAATGTGCTGATTATTAGCACAGACCCCCCCCCCCTGACAGGGAGAGACGCCGATTGGCTCTCCTTGTCAGCGTGAACCGAGGAAATCAGTTTACCAGCACATCCGGGTTCACTCGATGATCAGCTGTGATCAGGCCCGGACTGGGACAAAAATAGGCCCGGGCATTTAAGACTGAGCAGCCAATTTTTTTAGTTTCAGTAGGCATTCGCGGGGGTGGCTGGTGTCGGTTTCCTCCACACTGTAATGTACAGGGGACACTGTGATGTTATGAGGACAGCACTGTAAAGTGGCACTGTAATGATTACAGTGCCCCTTCACAGGTAGGCCCATTATATTACAGTGCCCCTGCAATTACCCCCCCTTTTCTCTGTAATAACAGTGCCTCTTTTACTCTCTGCTCACTGTGGAGTTCTCCAGCTCCTCCTGCCCCCTTACATCAAAGTCTGCACAGACTCCCCCTTACATCAGAGCCCCCTTATATCAGAGTCCATACAGACCCCCCTTACATCAGAGCCCCCTTATATCAGAGTCCATACAGACCCCCCTTACAACAGAGTCTGCACAGAGCTCCCTTACCTCAGAGTCCGCACAGAGCCCCTTTACATCAGAGCCCCCTTACATCAGAGTTTGCACAGACCCCCTTAGAGTCTGCAGAATTTATACTTACTGTAAGGGGGAGCTCTGTGGACTCTAATGTAAAGGGGAACCCTTATTTAGGCTTGGTTTACACTTGTGCGATGCGGAAACCCTGCGAATCCACTGCGCACACCGACTCACACGGCAGTTCACACTGCCATATGCAAACTGCTGGGAGTGTCAATACATCATTAACGACATTTCAGCTTGCATATCGCACTGTGAACTGACAGTCCAGACATGAATCGGATCGGATAGGTGTGGACACCCATGCGATCCGATTCTGGTGCGGACCAAAAAAGGTGTCCTGTGCGTGTTTGGTCCGAATGCGGTGCGATATCAGCCATACTATGTGTATGGCTGAAATCGCATTGCACGGACATCACATGTGATTAGCACTGCAGTGCGAATCACATGCAATATCACACAACTCGCACAGGACCCTTTTTTTGGTCTGCACCAGAATCGGATCGCATGGTTGTTCACACCTATGCGATCCGATTCATGTCCGGACTGTCAGTTCACAGTGCGATATGCGAGCTGAAATGGGGGTGTCGTTAATGTTGTATGACACTCCCCAGCAGTTCGCATATGGCAGTGTGACCTGCCGTGCGAGTCGGGTGCGATGCGGGAACCCGCAGTGGATTCGCAAGGTTCCCTCATCGCACAAGTGTGAACTCAGCCTATAGGGGGAATATGCGCAAAGGGGAACTCTTATGTAAGGGGGTCTCCGGTCATCAAAGCCCCCCTCTTGCATCAGAGTCCACAGAGCACCCCTTAAATTCGCTTTACACACTGGAAGGCAGGAGAGAGGGTGATCTTACTCACCCCAGGATGGAGGCTCAGGCATGCTTCCTTCAAATTTCAACCGAGTGTGTGGGCATGGCAGACACAGAAGTAGAGGGGCGGGAAGAGGAGGAGAAGTCCGTCTGAGCAGAGAGCAGAGAGCGGAACTGTTCGTGTTGGCTCTGAGGCTGAGCTGTGTGTGAGAGAGACACACAGCTCAGCCCATGCAGCCACTAACAAAATTTGTAGTTCAGCCAGAGGACACAGGCATGGCCACATAGCGGTAGCTGAGCGGCGGCCTGTGTCAACCCTGTCCAGGCCGCGGTCGCCGCTTACCTCCTGCTGTGTGGCCTGGACATCAACAGGCCACAGAGCGAGCGGCCCTGGCCCATGCGGTCCTGGCCCACCGGGCAAATGCTGGTCTGCCCTATGGCCTGGCTGTGATTGGTCACAGCTGATCGCGTGGTAAGAAGCCTCTGTCAGAGGCTCTATGCCATGATCGGAGTTGTGGTGTGTCACACAGCACCTCTGATCGCCGCCCTGAGATAGTGTGATATCGTTTAAACAACTTATTGTGTAAATAAAACTTAGCCCCTACTGTGGGGTACTCATATTTCGTGGGTGCTAAAGTGCACCACTCTTTACAAGCTCTGGGATACTGCTGAAGTAATGTGTCCTTTCCTTTATGTCCCTGAGGAAGATACAGGTTAATCCCGGTATCGACACGCGTAGGGAAGGGGACAGGACGGTGCAGAAGGCAGTGGAGCGTTCTCAGCTAAAGGAAAGAACACATTACTTCAGAAGTATCCCTGAGCTTGTAAAGAGTGGTGCACTGTAGCACCCATGAAATGTGAGTATCCCACAGTAGGGGCTAAGTTTTTTATTTACACAATAAATTGTTTAAACGATATAACACTATCAAGTTTTTTTCATCATACACATGTGGAACACGTTACCAGCAACCAGCCCAGGATTCCAACATAATCACTGAAGCCAGAGGTGGTTCATATGCGTGTTCTGACCAGGCTTAATTGCAGGGTCACAGACTCTAAGGTGAGCGCATATACAGAAGGGGGAGCACCAGAGTGGACACAAGGACACGTTTTGCTATCACCAGTTGCTTTGGATTTTTTTGAACTGTGAATGGACTGTATATATTATGCATGTCAGTTTGTGAATCAAGCAAAATAGCACTTTGCACATAGCACTTTTGTAGTGCATGGGATCACGTTTGTGAATATTTTGAGCACAATTATATTGGATTTTTTTTTTGACAGATGTTGTTATTTGAGCATTAATGCATATAAATGTTATTTGTCTCACAGAATCACTTTAATTAGCATTAAGTTGTGGCACTAATTAGCACTTTATGCATGTGATCTTCTATAGGCAATTAATAGAGTGTGGATATATGGATGAGTATAGAAACTAATTATTTAATAGTTCATATGCTGCACTATAATTGAGCACAGAGTTACACTAATTTGAGTTAGTGGTGTCATTATATTATTTCTTATGTGGTTTTCTACAGACATAGTCTAGCGTGTGTAAATATGTGTGTAGCGGCCTCACCTCTCTCCCTTGCTTTATCGGTTATATGGCTGTTGTCTAGGGGTACCTGGGAGAGAGATGATACACACTACGGCCCATGTCCTCCCGTAACTAAGAGGTGAAGGCCAAAAGATTGGGCTTTGGTGTAGGTGTCCTAGAGTCAAGTCCAGTCCTTCGTCCCTGACTCCTTTGCTTAGTAACCCAAGTTCCACACAGTGAATAGGTACAACTCAGTTTTATTCTTCTTGCCAAGCAATAAAACAATCTTTCTTCTTTGGAAACATGGGGAACAGATCGAGGCACAATCCTTTCTCTTCTTGCTGCTGCCCACTGTGCTGTCACCAGTGGTGAATAGTCACTGCCACTGACTAGGTAATATAGAACGTGAATTACCTTCGCTCACTTTGCCCCTGTCAGAGGAAGAAATCCATCCAAGGGAGATATGGAGGCCTCTCCGTCACCAGCGATGCTGCGCCGGACTCTTCGGAGAAGTTACTGCGCACCAGTCCTCACGAAATCAGACACGGGCACCCAAGGAGCTAGGGCCCCCTTGGACTCCTCCACCCTCGCGGAACTTAGTCGAAGGTACTGAGCCCCAGGCATCCGCCACAGCACCTCACCCCAGGCCAAAGGCGCCTGAGATGGACTCCATCTCTGCTCCAGCCAGGCCAAGGGCGCCCAGGCCCGGAACACCGGAATGCCAGCACCCAAGCTGAAGGTGCCCGGGCGTGGCCACGTCCTCCGACTCTCTCCCTCAAATCAGGGCCTCCGCCCCTTTTATGACCTCTCCCTTCGTGCCACAGCGGGTTCCCCGCCCCGCTGTACCAGCTCCAGGGGAGGACAAAAAGGCACAGTTTGCGGTGTGAGTTCAACTCCGGCCCAAGGCAACAGTGCCACCCAGGGGCCCCAAGGAACCTCACACCACCAGAGTCCTCACATAATTTCAAATACCCGCTACATGTGTAAAAAACACAAAGGCATATTTTTCAGAGCAGCACTTTTTTCTGTTAATGTCATATTGCTATAGATCAGAGTAAGGGGTCGATTCCGGCCCCTTACCATGTGATCAGCTGTCAGCCAATGACGACTGATCACATGATGTAAACAGAAGATCGGTAATCTGGGAAAAAAAAGCTGATCGCCAGCTTCGGTCAGAGGGACATCGGTCCCTCACACAGAAAGCCGCGGCTGTATTTTCTGTGCCCAACAGTTCTGTGCCCGCCAGCTGCCAGTGCCCACTGTGCCACCTACCAGTGCCACCTATCAGTACCCACCAGTGCCACCTACCAGTGCCCACAGTGCAACCCATCAATGCCCACCAGTGCTGCCAATCAATGCCCATTGCCCATCAGTCTCTCATAATCAGTACCACAGATCAGTGCTGCCTATCAGTGTCACCTACCAGTGCCTACCAGTGCCACCCATCAGTGATCATCAGTGCCCATCAGTGCCACCTATCAGTGCCGCTTATCAGTGCCACCTATCAGTGCCCTTTGGTGCCACCTATCAGTGTCCTTCTGTGCCACCCATCAGTGCCACCTCTCAGTGCCACCTATCAGTGCCGCCTCATCCATCAGTGCTTATCAGTGCCACCTATCAGTGGCCATTAGTGCCACCTTATCAGTTCCTATCCATGCCCATCAGCGCAGCCTCATCAGCGCACATCAGTGAAGGAGAAAAATTACCTGTTCTCAAAATTTTATCACACAAAATATGAAACTTTTTTTATTTTTTCAAAATTTTCGGTCGTTTTTCGATTAATTTTGCAAAAAATAAAAAACCCAGCAGCAATTAAATACCACCAAAAGGAAGCTCTATTTGTGTAATAAAAAAATTACATTCGGGTACATGACCGCGCAATTGTCATTCAAAGAGTGACAGCGCTGAAAGCTGAAAATTGGTCAGGGCAGGAAGGGGATTTAAGTTCCCAGTAAGTAAGTGGTTAAACAGTTTCCTTTCACAGCAATCGGCTAAAATAAGCAGTCATCAGGAATGTAATAAGCAATCAGAGTGTAAAAAAAATAAAAAAGGAGAAAATTGTCTCCCTCCCAGCAGTACATTGTTACTATGGTGTGGTGATACTGCTGTATGGTGACCAGAGACACTGACTGGCACCATAGTGGCATTGCACTATTCTGGTGACAGTATTTAAAAAAAAATGCTTTCTGTTTTTTGTTTACAGTACATACTGTCACCAACGCAAAAGTGTTTCTGGTTGCTACCACACTTTCTCAGTGTTGTCAAACCAGTATAAGCCAGCAACAGTGTTCCTAAATGTTGTCCCACAAGTCCCAGAGTCAACAGACCAGTATAAGTCAGCAACAGTGTTCCCAATTGCTGCCACACCAGTCCTGGTGTCGCAAAAGCAGAGCAGTACAGCCAGCAACAGTGTTCCTGATTGCTGCCACACCAGTCCCAGTGTCACCATACCAGTTCAGCCAACAGCAGTGTTCCTAATCACCATCACACCATTGCAATGTTGCCTCTGCCTGCCACATGTACTGACCTTGGCCTATTTATTGACCATGTTTCTGCTGCCTGGACCAATTCTTTGCCTGTTTGCTGACTGCTGACCATGTCTCTGCCTGCCGCCTGAACTGACCCATCTGCATGTCCCACTGAATACATTCCTGTGAGACACCAGAAATTAGGTGCGGAATTAATGCCCCTAGAACGCCTGAAGGTGCTCCTTGCATTTTGGGTCTCTCTGTGTGGCTAAGCTTTTAAAAAGTCTCACATATGTGGTATGTGGCATATTCGCGAGGTGTAGTAGAATGTGTTTTGGGGTGTAATTCTAAGTATATCCATGCTGTGTGTATAAAATGACATTAATTGTGTAAAACATTTATTTACATTTTTTTCTACATTTTCCAAAAACTTGTGGCAAAAAAATGACAATTATAAAAGACTCATTATGCCTTTCAGAGAATACGTTAGAATGTTTTATTTTCAAAATGTGGTAATTTATGGGTTTTTCTCCTGCCCTGGCTTGTTAGGGTAGATAGGTAGGTAATTTATGCTCCTTGAAATGCGTAATTTATGCTTCTTGAAAGTCCACAGGTGCTCCTTGGATTTTGGGCCCCGCTAAGCATCTAGGTTGGGAAAAAGTCTCACACATGTGGTATACTCAGAAGGAGTCTCAAATGTGTTTGGGCTGTTATTGTAAGTATGCCTATGCTGTGTGTGAGAAATAACTTGTTAAATTGAGTACATTGTGAAAAACAATTAATTTTATTAAAAGTATTTGTAAACCCTCACCTTGTAAAACAACCTATTTTTTTTTTTTTTTTTCGTTCTCACCATTCCCTTCACTCCTCCCCCTTTCTCCCCCCCCCCCCATTCCTTTCACTGCTCTACCTGGTGTCCCATGTTAAATTAGTTCAAATATAGATTATCTAATCAAATATTATTCCAATTATTATCACTAGATTGTATCAATCTGCACCATATACTTATATTCCCCCTCATTCGTCACGGGGGGTTTACCTGGGCAGCCGTTGCACCTCTGAACGTCCTTACGGTGAGCAGTCAACAGACCTTGACATTTGATCATATTATTGATACTAAACGTGTTTCATATTTTGTATTAACATATTGCTAGTGTACTTATAATGTATATTATGTCTTGTACAGACCCTCCTGAAGAAGCGGTGTTTGCCGCAAAACCGGTTGAGGCCTGGTCTGCTCCACTTTAATAGATTGTAACGGCTGCTTTGTCACCGACTCATGCTGTCCTATATTGTGGGGTTCGGTCTATGTTTTTAAATATAATTGTTGTTTTTTCTTTTGATACAATAAATAATATTTTTTATGTATACTTTGTATGTTGTCGTATCAGTGCCTGAAAAAGTCCACAATTTATTTTTTATCCTGAGTGACTATTAGGGGAAAGATGGCCCTAGCAACCATCACCCTATGTCCGATGGGTTCCTTCCTCAACATTTATCATGGATGAGGGCACTATATACTGTTAGTTTATTTTTATTATAACTGAGGTTATACTCAACCTTTTTTCATTCTTATAGGGTGGATAACACACCCGTTTCTCTTCTTTTCGATGGATATCACCAAGTGATCCATACGAAAACTATTCTGAGTGCCTCTATTTTACTATTAAAGCTATATCATTCCTTTTTCTCTATTTAAATCATTTCACCAACAATTTTTTGGAAAAGATCGGTTAGCCCTAATCATGGATGTTTTAGGCACTGATTGGACTGGGTTTATGTCTAAAATTCACACTTCTTGTATAAATGATCACAAAATCGAAGATGACCTTAAATTGTTTTTTTCTAAAATGTTTTCACTCTTAAAGCGTAAATCACACCTTCACTGGCATATCGAATACTTTAGGTATCATCTAGCAGAGAATATCTGCCCAATTGGACTGAGAGTCCAAATTTTTCCTACCATCAAGGACCCCTCAATAGAGTTAAAAAAATTATGGGAAAGCTCCCTCTCAAATTGCAGCTCTGAATTGATGAAATCTTTGGTTGTACAATACTCTAAAGACATGATCAATCTAGACCAAGAAATTGATAACCTCAATGTACAATACCTCCACCTGGCTGGTAATACTACGTTTACCGCCAAGTGGAAGGAATTAAAAGAACGTCTAGAGATCATTAACAAAGAAATTATCGTTAAAAAACAAACCAAACTCAATAAAGATAAGGCTGTCTTTGCAGAGGGTCATGCATATAAATGGTCAGGTGTTGTACCCACGAAGAGGGGGTTTCAACGTGCTAATCCCAATCAAAACCCCACTACAGAGGCTGAGTCTGACTCATCAGCCTCATCTACCTTCTCACAAAACACCGCACACCACACTGCAACACCAGCAGTTTATTCATCCCGTAAGAGATTGAGGTATGGAGGTGGTACACCCCCCACTGGCCCCAAGAAAGGCAAAAAGGGACACACTGGACCCAAAATACGTGGGCCGTCACTGCAGGAAATGACCAATGTCACTGGTCTGGCTACTGGTGGAGTTGCCACGTCCACTTCATTACATGGGACAATTCCTAAAGTTCTTAGTTCAATGTCTAATAAATATACTAAAGTTAATGAGCATGCCATTTTTTAGCCCTAAAAAACAACAGGGAAACTTAGACACATTTGTTCACAAGAACACACAACCACTTCCCTCTCCCTTACTACCACAAACAATTCCCAACACAACACCCATTTGAACATCATTAATCTTACTTCTCATAGACTTTCTGAGGATGAGTCCTCAGTTCTACAATTGGGTTTGGGTTTTTGTCCCTTGGATTCATTAAAAGTCACTGATACAATTAAGGACTTATACTTATTTGCTCGTAATCTCACTTTTAAATTCATTTACGACAATGATCGTGCTAAGATCAATTTAGAGCGGGAGCTTGCTGAGCGCACAAAACATTTCTCCATGGAGGAGTTCCGTGCGCTCCGCGACCTCATGCTCCTTTACGATGAAGGTGCTGTGGAAGACTCCCAGTCACCAACATCTACCACCACCTCCTCACTCCCAACCTCCACTACTTCACATCTACCCAAGCCTTTCAGACTCCGTTCGCGGAAATTCCCAGACTTGATGACGTGTCCTGCTATCTGGGCCTTGGTACAGGCCAGCATTCGTGATCTTAAAAGGCAGAAATGGCAGACTATACCTTCTAATCTTACGCAGGGCCAGATCAAAGCCCTGAAAACGTTACAGAAATCTCCAGATCTGGTGATTAAAAATTCAGACAAAGGAGGTAACATTGTCCTTATGACACATGATTTCTACCAGAACATGTGTCTTTCTATTCTTAAAAATGTTAATTGGTATCGTCCCATAACCCACTCTGCCGTTTCTTCCTTTTTTACAGAACTTCATGCCCTTTGCACTGAGGCCTTCCTATCGGGCCTCATTGAAAAGGACACTTTAGAATTTCTTCTCCCCAAATTTCCCCGCACATCTACCTTCTATGCCCTGCCTAAAACTCACAAGAATGTCCAAAACCCCCCAGGCCGCCCTATTGTCTCTGGAATTGGATCCTTGACTGACAAGGCCAGTAAATTTGTTGATGCTTTTTTGATGCCGCACGTCAGCAGCTTGCCTTCTTACATCAAGGACACTTCTGACTTGCTGCGTCATATTGGGTCCCTCCGGATGCCCTGCTCGTGGCTGTCGATGTCGAGGCCTTATACTCGACCATCCCCCACGAGCAGGGCGTCCGAATGCAGATGAACAATATACGGAATTGCTCGAGCATGCGTTGGTTTGGTATCGTTATATTGACGATCTTTTTCTGGTCTGGACTGGGACCAATACACAATTAGAACAATTTATGGATTTACTTAATCGAAATGATTTTAACCCTACATTCACAGTACATTTCGATGATACCCAGGTCCCATTTCTGGACCTGATTATCATCAAACAACCAGATGGCACGTTAAGTACCAATCTTTACCGTAAACCAACTACTGGCAACACTTTACTTTACGCTACTAGCACTCATCCGAAGCCATTGATACGTAGTATCCCATTTGCACAATACCTATGTATACGTAGAAATTGTGCTTCAGAAAGTGACTTTAAAATTCAAGCCAATGCTTTACGCAAACGTTTACTATCAAGAAGCTACTCTCGTTCCAATCTGAGAAAGGCCTAAAATAAGGCTTGCCTCTGCTCCAGACAATCCCTGCTTTACCCTCCTCCTAGATTGAAACCTATCCAAGAATCAGTCAGATTTGTTACCACTTTTTCTGGTCACCATCGCACACTCCGAAATATTCTCAACGAACACTGGCATTTACTCACTGAACACATTACTTTGCAAAAACATCTTAAACCTTACCCAGAATTGGTTTTCCGCAGAGCCCACTCACTACGGGATCGTTTGACTCAGAGTCATTATATTCCCTACAGTGTTCCGAAACAGGGACCCAACAGCACTTATCAATGTGGGGATTGTCCCCGCTGCCCTTGGGTTCTTGAGGGCCGGAACTTTACTCTCCCCAATGGAGAGCTTTTCCGCTCCTCTACACATGCCAACTGTGGCACCAAAGGGGTCATTTACCTCATGGTATGTTCTTGCAAAGCATTCTATGTGGGTAAAACCATCAGAGAGTTTAGACAACGTATAGGAGACCACATATATTATTCTGGCAATGGTAAACTTACTACCATTGGACAACACATAGGTCTATACCATCGTTATGACCTGTCTGCCGTGCGTTTTTTCGTTTTGGAAGTTGTCAAACCTAGCCCCAGGGGTGGCGATTGGGATAGGACTATCCTACAGAGGGAAACCCTGTGGATAGAACACCTCAATGCCACAACCCCCCCTGGCATTAACGAGATGAATTCCTATAAACCTTTCTTATAAGATACCTCCCCCCCCCCTTCCCCCCCCCCTTCCCCCCCCCCTCCTTCCCCCCTCCCATGCCTCTCCCCCCTTTTTTTCTTTAATATGGCCTGTATATTTATATCTAATCTATTCTGCCATTAACACGAGACATCCTTGCTAGTGTGTTCTTTTCCCTTCAATTCCTTAAATTGTATATTGGTGATTACTGTCAAACATTTTTGTTTTTGATAGGTATTGTCAATTATTTATCAAATATCTCATATCGCCATTATATGCACCTTGTTATTGTATTATATTCCCTATGCCCTGGTCTCTGTCTGCTGACGTATCACGTGATGTGACGACTTCCTACTTTCACCCCATTGGCGGATGAGTTCCCTTCCTGGTCGGGATGACTGACGCCATCCCGTACTTGCGCCGACTGACCAGGCCTCACGGCCTTGGGTTAACCGACGCGCAATTGCATAATAGTCTTGCAGAGTGCGGAAGGGATGACCCCGTGACGTCATGCACCGCACGTTGCTCGCGGCGTGTTTGACGGCGGGGTCGGGGAACACACATAGGCGGGTTGTTTACAAGCCGCTAGTGTGAGTGGTGCATGCACACTCTCCTTGGGGAACCGTATGCGAGGAACCGAGACGCCGAGGTGAGTGCTCTATACGGCCATAGGTTGTTTAGCTGTTGTTTTAGCTTGCTTAGAGCTGCTGATCCTTACATCCAACTATTGGTCCTATATACAGCCTATAATCCTGTCCCTTTACCCCTGCTGGACATTGGGCTCCATATCTGGGTTACCACAACCCTCTGGCTGTCTCGATCCTCGTTAGGTTTTTCCATTACTGTAATATGTTTGAACATTGGTAAGAGCTATTTACATGTGCTGGCTATTACATAGTTCAGCCCTTTTCTCCCCTTGGGCCCCCTGGTTTGCCTTCCTTCTTCCTTCCCCATTTTTTCCTCTTTTTTCCTTTCCGTCCCCCCCCTTCCCCCCCCCACTCTCCTCCTCATCCATCTTGTTTTTCCCCTCCCCTTTTCCCCTCCCCCTTCCTTTTTTTTTTCCTCCCTTCCTTCCTTCCCCCCCCCCCCTTCTTTTTCTTCCTTTTTCTTCTTTTCTTCCTTTTTCCTCCTCTTTCTCCCTTTTCTTTTCCTATTCTCTATTGCTATTCTCTTTCCCTCCCCCTTTCTCTTCCCCCCCTCCTGTCCTTTCCCCCCTTCCCCCCCCCTCTTCTCCATTCCTTATTGTTTGTTCTATTATTCCTTGCACTGTTTTTCTTTTCTTTTTTTTTTTTTCTGCATGTCCCACTGAATACATTCCTGTGAGACACCAGAAATTAGGTGCGGAATTAATGCCCCTAGAACGCCTGAAGGTGCTCCTTGCATTTTGGGTCTCTCTGTGTGGCTAAGCTTTTAAAAAGTCTCACATATGTGGTATGTGGCATATTCGCGAGGTGTAGTAGAATGTGTTTTGGGGTGTAATTCTAAGTATATCCATGCTGTGTGTATAAAATGACATTAATTGTGTAAAACATTTATTTACATTTTTTTCTAAATTTTTCAAAAACTTGTGGCAAAAAAATGACAATTATAAAAGACTCATTATGCCTTTCAGAGAATACGTTAGAATGTTTTATTTTCAAAATGTGGTAATTTATGGGTTTTTCTCCTGCCCTGGCTTGTTAGGGTAGATAGGTAGATCATTTATGCTCCTTGAAATGCGTAATTTATGCTTCTTAAAAGTCCACAGGTGCTCCTTGGATTTTGGGCCCCGCTAAGCATCTAGGTTGTGAAAAAGTCTCACACATGTGGTATACTCAGAAGGAGTCTCAAATGTGTTTGGGCTGTTATTGTAAGTATGCCTATGCTGTGTGTGAGAAATAACTTGTTAAATTGAGTACACTGTGAAAAACAATTAATTTTCTTAAAAGTAGTTGTAAACCCTCACCTTGTAAAACAACCTATTTTTTTTTCCTTCTCACCATTCCCTTCACTCCTCCCCCTTTCTCCCCCCCCCCCATTCCTTTCACTGCTCTACCTGATGTCCCATGTTAAATTAGTTCAAATATAGATTATCTAATCAAATATTATTCCAATTATTATCACTAGATTGTATCAATCTGCACCATATACTTATATTCCCCCTCATTCGCCACGGGGGGGTTTACCTGGGCAGCCGTTGCACCTCTGAATGTCCTTACGGTGAGCAGTCCACAGACCTTGACATTTGATCATATTATTGATACTAAACGTGTTTCATATTTTGTATTAACATATTGCTAGTGTACTTATAATGTATATTATGTCTTGTACAGACCCTCCTGAAGAAGCGGTGTTTGCCGTGAAACCGGTTGAGGCCTGGCCTGCTCCACTTTAATAGATTGTAACGGCTGCTTTGTCACCGACTCATGCTGTCCTATATTGTGGGGTTCGGTCTATGTTTTTAAATATAATTGTTGTTTTTTCTTTTGATACAATAAATAATATTTTTTATGTATACTTTGTATGTTGTCGTATCAGTGCCTGAAAAAGTCCACATTTTTTTTTTTATCCTGAGTGACTATTAGGGGAAAGATGGCCCTAGCAACCATCACCCTATGTCCGATGGGTTCCTTCCTCAACATTTATCATGGATGAGGGCACTATATACTGTTAGTTTATTTTTATTATAACTGAGGCTATACTCCACCTTTTTTCATTGTTTAAAATGGAAATGAAAGCCAAAGCATTTGTGTATAGATATATAAAAACATTTTAAGTACCTACTTTACCCTATGTTATGAGTGGTCACATACCCCCTGTTCTCATCTGCATAAAAGCTAGGGGAGGGAAAAACAGCAGTACATTGGTCTTCCCAGTGAATGGCTGTGCAGGGGTGGGGGGTGACAGCACAAGTCTGATCATTGGAGGAGAGCAAGCTCAGTTTCCAGCACACCTAGAGAGCTGACCATGGTGTGTTCTCCTGCTTAGTGTGGTCAATTTTTAATAGGAAAGCAGAGGGGCTAGCAGGTACACCAGGGATTTCACACAAAGGAAGCAATACAAAGAGAACATGATATTTTCATACAAGTACATGATACAGCGGGCACAAATCAGGAATATGAAATGTTGACTTTACATATTCTATGATTTCTTAATCTTCCAAAAAAGTTGTGACTTCAAAAAACCATTGGACTGTGTACTTTCCAAAAAGGGGTCATTTTGGGGGTATTTGTATTGTCCAGTTATTTTAGTGGCTCAAAAATGAGATAGGCAGTCAGTACCATAGTTTGTAGGCTCGATAACTTTCTCACAGACTAAATAATATACACTGATTTGCTTTTATTTCACCAAATTTCACCAAGTGTAGCAGAATAAATTTTTGCCTAAATTTATGAAGAAACATTGTTTATTTTTAAAGTTTTATAATAAAAAACAAGAAAAAAATGTTTGAAGTTTTTGTTCTTTTTTCCTTTCTATAGTAAAAAGTAAAAACCCAAGAAGTGATTAAATTCCATCAAAAGAAAGTTATATCTGTCTCAAAAAATTATATAAAATTAATTTGGGTACAGTGTTGCATGACTGAGTAATTGTCATTCATGTGACAGTGCAGAAAACTAAAAATGGCCTGGACTAGAAGCAGTCCAGTATTCAAGTGGTTGATGCACCTCTGCTTTTAATTAATACATCAGTAAATGCATTTTTTTAAATACAAGTAGTGTAAATACCTAAATTTGACCTGCTTTTATCCTGCTGCAGTCTCTGTACAGCAGAGCTTAGACTGGGGGGGGGATAACAAAAAGAGCCAGCGAGTTGTGCTGCAGTGTCAGAAGCATGGTGATAGGAGCTCATCAATGTTTTGCTTGTTCATTGCTGTTCAGTCACAAACTACAGTGACTGTGTTGCAGAGTAAACCTCAGAACTGGATGGCCAGAAATGAAAGTTGCTTGACAGGTAAAACAGCCCCCATACACAGTATGTAATTCATCTGTGTCTTCAGCTGTTTACCTGGGATCAGGGTCAGATTTAGAGCTGGGGGGGCCCGAGGCACTTCAGGTTCAGGGGGGGGGCCCTTGTACACAGAGATGATTTACATTCTCACACATTTTTAAAATGCATGACACAACGTCATTCTCAGGTCACTCATGCCTACACACAGGGCCGATCCGCGGATTGCGGCCATAGGAAAGGCCGCGGCCATCTTGGTACACCCGGCAGCAGCGGCCGAGGTGAGTTGGGAGATGTGGACATTACAGGATGGAGATGTGGACATTACAGGGGGGAGATGTGGACATTACATTGGGGGAGATGTGGACATTACAGGGTGGAGATGTGGACATTACAGGGGGGAGATGTGGACATTACAGGGGGGAGATGTGGACATTACATTGGGGGAGATGTGGACATTACAGGGGGGAGATGTGGACATTACATTGGGGGAGATGTGGACATTACATTGGGGGAGATGTGGACATTACAGGGGGGAGATGTGGACATTACATTGGGGGAGATGTGGACATTACAGGGGGGGAGATGTGGACATTACAGTGGGGGAGATGTGGACATTACAGGGGGGAGATGTGGACATTACAGTGGGGGAGATGTGGACATTACAGTGGGGGAGATGTGGACATTACAGTGGGGGAGATGTGGACATTACAGGGGGGGAGATGTGGACATTACAGTGGGGGAGATGTGGACATTACAGCGGGGGAGATGATGTGGATATTACAGTGGGGGAGATGTGGACATTACATTGGGGGAGATGATGTGGATATTACAGTGGGGGAGATGTGGATATTACAGTGGGGGAGATGTGGACATTACATTGGGGGAGATGTGGACATTACAGGGGGGAGATGTGGACATTACATTGGGGGAGATGTGGACATTACAGTAGGGGAGATGTGGACATTACAGTGGGGGAGATGTGGACATTACAGTGGGGGAGATGTGGACATTACAGTGGGGGAGATGTGGACATTACAGCGGGGGAGATGATGTGGATATTACAGTGGGGGAGATGATGTGGATATTACAGTGCAGAGTTCCCCAGTCCATCCCACGGCCCCCCTGTCCATCCCACGGTCCCCCTGTCCATCCCACGGTCCGTAAACAGTCCTAAGCAGCATCATAATGTTAATTTGAGTGTGTATGTGTTTTAAGTATGTTGGATTATATGCAACAGCAGTATTTGCACTGTAAACCTTTTTTATTTATATAAAGTGTGGGTGAGCTTAAACTGTATCGCTATGCTGTGGTTCCTGTAGGCTTTGCGTGAGTGAGGGGGGGGGGGTGGTGGGGCCTCCATGTCCATTTTGCTTGGGGCCCCCAAATTCCTTCAAACAGCCCTGCCTACACACACGCAGTCATAGTGCTCTATGTGTGGTTTGCTTGAGTCTGCAAAATGTATTTTTGAAAAACGATACAGTATACCAGTCCAGAGTTTTACAGATGATAGCTGGCAAAATAATACTTGCCAAAATACATTTAATAAACAATAGTAGGTTTAGAATTATACATTTTACACTATTTTTTTTATTATTTTATATATAATTTGTTTTATTCTTTAAATATTTTTTTATATAATTTTTTGTACAGAGGGCGGCCCTTCTGTTGTGGGGGGGCGGTTTGCCCCTTTTGCCCCCTCATAAATCTGTCCCTGTCTGGAGTGCTATCCCAATGCTTGTGTTCATAGCCACAGATAATATACAGTAATTAAAAAATCAATATGTGTTTCAATTTGTACACAGAGAGTGTGACCCTTTATACACCTAATGTAACATGTATATTAACGTTTGCTGAAAATAGTATAGAATAGGGTATAGAATTATTATTATTATTATTATTATTTTATTTTTTTATGACATGTTGGTGTTATATCTTTCACTTGGATGTTATATGTTGCACTGACTAAATACAGCTGTATAAAACAAAAACTGTGTTTGTGTTAATTTCAGGCTGCAAAGCAACAAAATGTGATTATTTTAAAGGAGGGGGGTGATTATTTTCTATAGCCACTGTATGTTTCAGGAAACGTAAGATAAAATTCCATCTTATCCTGTGGTGCTTTAGGTTAATTCTTTCCATTACTGGAATAAATTAGTAATTTGTACCAGTCACACGCTTGGTGACCAATAACCTTTGAATAAGATCTTGCTAAATTGAATATTACAAACAGACTTTAAAGCACCAGAGTGGTTGTCTTCCCTGGCTCCCTATTGTAAGGTTCTCAGAAAGAAGTCATAGCTGCCAAAATATCTAGAACACTCACTTTTGTGGCACATTTGTTAATAAAAAAACATCTGTTTATTTACAAATGTCCCCTTTGACTATTTTAGATTCTACCTGTTTTGTATAGTGACCTCTATTGCAGTTGTGTTTACTTTACTGTATTGCCATATGTTGTCACCGCCACACCACTACTGCAATTCATATGTAGCGGGGTCCTAAATTTAGGGGAAGTGTTTGAGTGGTAGTTATGCTCAAACACCCCAATTGTCAGGATTCTGTCAGCCACTTTTGTCCGCAGGGAGAGTATCGGTGTGTAGTTCCATGTGGCCTGCAGGTGGCGCTGCCATGGTGGGCCAGGGTTGAACCGCTGATACAGTGCTGTGCCTTGTGTGTCCCCTCTCAGCAGCCATACAGTGGGTGTGGCAGGCCTGCTGTGCATGCTGGGGAGGATATAAAAGGGGCAGACGCTGCCTGTTCGGGGGTTCTGTCCAATCTGTCGTGGTCGGGGGGTCCTACCCCAGGAGTGTGTTCCTGTCCGCCCTGGGCACCTTTGGCCCAGGGGCAGAGGTCGGTGAATCAGTCCCAGGCACCTTTAGCCCTGGGACTGCAGCAAAGGCCTTGGGCCCAGCACCTTCGGCTGGGGCCCATCAAGGATCGAGGAATCCCAGGGTGCCGCCTTGCAAGGGGACCCGTATCTTAGACGAGGAGGCTGGGGGAGGAACTGTTCCGAGGGACCGGTGAGAAGTCACGGTGAAGGAAGGGTCCCGGTAACTGTCTTCTCCTTACAAAAGGGTCCAGCTCTGAAACACCAAGTTCACCAGGTGTGTGGCAGAGACCAAGTTCATCCAGTCTATGGCAGAGACTGTGCGGTTAAGTTAGAGTACCAGTTGGCTGCTAGTCCCTACCTAGGGAGACTATCCATCTGGGCTGAGTCTGCTTGAGAAGCTGAGCAGTGAAGTGATTACGTTTGTGCCTGGACCTCTCCCACACCTTATGCTGTCCTGTCTTCTTGCTCCAACCTTTACTTATCAGAGACTGTGTTATTCAAGAGAAATAAACTGTACGTTGGAGTTGCAGCTGGTGTGGACATTCAAGTCACTGGGGGGACAAGGACTTATCTCTGTAATTTATAGAGGTGAGAACCATACTCTGGAGGATTCTAGTTTCTGGCTGTAGAGACCCACCAACAACACCGCTCAACCTCTTCACACGGGAGGGTACGGGCTTGTGGCATGGTGTGCCCCCTTCTTCCTGCGAGGAGCTGAATAAGGCAGGTAAAGGAGGGGATCTGTGTGCTACACATATGATGTTATATGGCTAATAACATATTCTGTGCTGATACAGCAGATGTGCCAAAGTCAAGTATTGGCTGAAAAAACGCCATCCTCGCAATTTTTGTAAAACAACCATCAAAGGATTGCTTTTACCATTAGATTCAGGACTGATATGTATTGTAAAGACACTTTGGTCTAAAACAAAAAATTTAGAGAGGGGCAAGTCTTTTTTCAGGGGGCTTTACACGTCTTCTGAGACCTCCACGTGGTAATTTGAATGGTGCTCCTTCAGCACTTTCTTAGTAAAATTAAACAGGACCTTCATTCTTTTGCAGAAGAGAGTTTGATATAAAAGTGTAGATTGCATTACCAAACTCTATCTTCAGGTGAGACTACAGATGAAGTCTGAACATTTTTCCAAATGAAACGGGGTCACCAACCTAGGGTTAACTACAATGGACCTTTTAAAATGCTATCGACCAGCACTGGATTTACTTGGCAAAATAAATATTAGCTGTTATACTGTTAAAGTGTATATCTGGGCAAAAAAAAAAAAACCCATATATAGACAATAAAAACTGCCAGGTGCTCAGCCAGAATTATGGAGGTAAGCAAAATATTACTAAAAAATTGGTTGCTGATATTTAAGCAGTTGATGTAGTCCTAATGAAGGGGAGGTTCCCGAAACACATTCCTGCATCTTTGTGACATCATGATTGGCGGTGGCATCCAGATGAGTGGACTATGAAAGCTGCTTTCCTTTGAATCCTAGAGTGCTGATTCTGCCTATGACCAGGGCTCGATATCCTTCTATGGGACACAGACTTTTCCTAGCTCCTGCAGTTTTGCCATTCTTTATTTCAATGTGTGTAAGTGTTTTTTTTTTAGCTTTTTATTAAATGTCGTTTTAAGCTACTGCAAAGTAAGCCTGTTGCACTGCTTCTCTGTGTTTGTGCATTACCACCATGTCCACAATACATGTGCATTTCTTCATGTATCGTGTCTTTAACAATGTGTAAAGTACAGAAAATACATGTTGATTAGGGATGAGCCGAACACCCCCCTGTTCGGTTCGCACCAGAACCTGCGAACAGACCTAAAGTTTGCGTGAACTTTAAAAACGTATTAAATACAATGGACTCGAACATTCGAAATCTAAAGTGCTAATTATAAAGGCTAATATGCAAGTTATTGTCCTAAAAACGGTTTGGGGACCAGAGTCCTGCCCCAGGGGACATGTATCAATGCAAAAAAAAGTTTTAAAAACTACAGTTTTTTCGGGAGCAGTGATTTTAATAATGTATAAAGTAAAACAATAAAAAGTGAATGATTCCTTTAAATTTCGTACCTGGGGGGTGTATAGTATGCCTGTAAAGCAGCGCTTGTTTTCCTTGCTTAGAACTGTCCCTGCACAAAATGTAATTTCTGAAGGAAAAAAGGCCATTTAAAACCACTCGCGGCTATAATGAATTGTCGGCTCCCGGCAATACAGAGAAAAGTCATTGATTAAAAAAAAAAAAAATGCGTGGGGGTCCCCCCAAATTCAATTACCAGGCCCTTCAGATCTGGTATGGATATTAAGGGGAACCCTGCATCAAATAAAAAAAAAAAGACGTAGGGTTCCCCCCAAATATCCATACTAGACCCTTCAGGTCTGGTATAGATTTTAAGGGGAACTGCACCCCAAATTAAAAAAAATGGCGTGTAGTTCCCCCAAAAATCCATACCAGACCCTTTATCCGAGCACGCAACCTGGCAGGCCGCAGGAAAAGAGGGGGGAGCGAGAGCGCCCCCCCATCCTGAACCATACCAGGCCACATGCCCTCCACATGGGGAGGATGTCCCCATGTTGATGGGGACAAGGGCCTCATCCCCACAACCCTTGCCCGGTGGTTGTGGGGGTCTGCGGGCAGGAGGCTTATCGGAATCTGGAAGACCCCTGTGTAACAGCAACCCTGAGTATGAAAAGGGTTAACGCCGTTTAGGATATTCCCTCTCAGAACACACATCCACTACCGCCCCTCCACAGCCAGGCGACCGCTTCCCATAGGATTAATTCTTCTAGAACAAACGAGACAATGCTCCGTGTTGAAGTTCCAAAACAGGGAATGACTTTATTACAAGCACAAGGTAACATATTTCTCTTCAAAACCCTTCCCTTCCATCTTTGGGGAACAGGGCGGGTTAAACTGTCCAATGACAATGGTGATACAGGTCAGGTGTGTTCAAACTTCTCCTTCAGTAAACAGTCTTAGCAGGAGGGGTGATTCCCCCCACCCTCCTCACAGAAAGACACTTAGACATCCCATAATAGGCAGCCAGATGGTCTACCAGCTCCAATCCACATCATCACAGTAGCAGACTTATTTACCACAAGCCACAATAGACAATAGAATGTAATCACACCCCATCCCATCACAGCATTTAGGACACCACAGCCCACACACAATATATACAATGTATATACAGCATTGAATATGACTATCACAGATCATGGTGGGGTTCTCATTCCCCCTGTGCCCCAAGTGACCCCTGTCACACCCTTTAACAAAGGGGACCCCCATATCCCAGCCCCCCCCTATGTGATATGTGAATTGGTAAGGGGTACATTGTACCCCTACCATTTCACGAAGAAAGTGTAAAAAAAAATAAAAAAATCACACAGACACCTTGGAAAAGTCCTTTATTAAAAATAAAAAATAAAAAACAAAAAACACATTCCAGCGATGTATTCCAACGTCCCGCGGCGATCCGATGTCCAGCGCTGCAGTCTCCACTCGAAACGTCATTGGCTGAGCGGACCTACACTGCGGAGGAAGTTCCCCATCAGGTCCGCTCAGCAAACGACATAGGCGGGGTCTGAGGTACGAGGGGGCGGGGGCGCCCTCTTATCTCAGATCCGCCTACGTCTTGGCTGAGCGGACCTGATGGGGAACTTCCTTTTCAGTGTAAAAAAATGAATAGACCCGACCCTTCTCACGTTCCCCATCAGGTCCGCTACATCGCTGGAATGTGTTTTTATTTTTTTATTTTTAATAAAGGACTTTTCCAAGGTGTCTGTGTTTTTTTCTTTTTTTTTACACTTTCTTCGTGAAATGGTAGGGGTACAATGTACCCCTTACCAATTCACATAGGGGGGTGCGGGATCTGGGGGTCCCCTTTGTTAAAGGGGTCTTCCAGATTCCGATAAGACTCCTGCCCGCAGACCCCCACAACCACCGGGCAAGGGTTGTGGGGATGAGGCCCTTGTCCCCATCAACATGGGGACATCCTCCCCATGTTGAGGGCATGTGGCCTGGTACGGTTCAGGAGGGGGGGGCGCTTTCTCATCCCCACCTCTTTTCCTAGGGCCTGCCAGGTTGCAATGTACCCCTTACCAATTCACATAGGGGGGTGCGGGATCTGGGGGTCCCCTTTGTTAAAGGGGTCTTCCAGATTCCGATAAGACTCCTGCCCGCAGACCCCCACAACCACCGGGCAAGGGTTGTGGGGATGAGGCCCTTGTCCCCATCAACATGGGGACATCCTCCCCATGTTGAGGGCATGTGGCCTGGTACGGTTCAGGAGGGGGGGGCGCTTTCTCATCCCCACCTCTTTTCCTAGGGCCTGCCAGGTTGCGTGCTCGGATAAAGGGTCTGGTATGGATTTTTGGGGGAACTCCACGCCATTTTTTTTTAATTTGGGGTGGAGTTCCCCTTAAAATCCATACCAGACCTGAAGGGCCTGGTATGGATATTTGGGGTGACCACACGCATTTTTTTTTTAATTTGCGGCAGGGTTCCCCTTAATATCCATACCAGACCTGAAGGGCCTGGTAATTGAATTTGGGGGGACCCCCACGCATTTTTTTTTTAATAATGACTTTTCTATGTATTGCCGGGAGCTGACAATTCATTATAGCCGCGAGTGAGTTTTAAATTACTTTTTTTCCTTCAGAAATGACACTTTGTGCAGGGACAGTTCTAAGCACGGGAAACAAGCGTGACTTTACAGGCATACTATACACACACCCTAGGTACGAAATTTAAAGGAATATTTCACTTTTATTGTTTCACTTTAAGCATTATTAAAATCACTGCTCCCGAAAAAACGGCCGTTTTTAAAACTTTTTTTTGCATTGATACATGTCCCCTGGGGCAGGACCCGGGTCCCCAAACACGTTTTATGACAATAACTTACATATAAGCCTCCCATATACCCTCCCATAGACTTTTACAGGGTATTCTGCGGCTTTTCGAATTTGCCGCCAACACCCCAAATTTGCCGCCAACACCCCAAATTGTTCGCTGTTCGGCGAACATGCAAACAGGCAATGTTCGAGTCGAACATGAGTTCGACTCGAACTCGAAGCTCATCCCTAATGTTGATCGGCCAGAAATCCATTGAGCTCATCACTTCCTGCTTGAACTGACAGAAAAATGCCTTTAATGCACCAAAAATCCATAGCAGCACGTTCAGGCATGCCCAATTCTATTTTACGGAACTATAGCACACCTCCCTCCTCATCTCCATAACATAGAGCGGATGTAGGTTTGTTCTGATATTTGCACACCTTACCTCAATTTGTTTTACTTTGCATAATATTAAACCTGTTCTCTCATTTAAAGTGTGTTATTGCTTCTTGCTTTGAAGCTAAGGTTTTCTTTTCTCCATGACAGTGCTGCACCTGTAAAGTATATATATTCTTTTCCTGAATAGATCTAAATAGTGTGGTGGCCCACTCTCCCAGAGATAACCAGTCTGGTACATTCAGGTCAGAATCCCCATAGTAAGTTTCCTATCAGTCAACATGCACTTTAGCATTAAGGGATGGTGTACTTTGAGCTCCCCATGAGGCCTGTAGGTGGTATACATTTCCTAGTGAAATGGTTTTAGGGGTTTCTCATGTCTCTAGCCATATCACATTTACATGTGGGTAAGAATTTTTTTTTTTTTAGAACCATACAGTATACACAAGAAAAAATGTATCATTCTATTTTTACTAATTATCTATCCAGTTTCTATTTTTCATATTTACTTTTCCAGGGTTTAATGATATCTGATGTCTGAGCACCATTTTTGGAAGAACCCCTCTGGGGTACCCTGGTGCTGAAGGGCATGCTGACTGTTAGCAACATAGCAGGGGGGGCTGCAACTTTGCAGCCCTTCCTTATGGGGATACCAGCCTGCTTGCTTGGCATTCCAGGCTGGATTGTTGAGGGAGGGGATCGTGTTGATTTTTAACATTGTTTTTTTTAATTTAACCACCTCAGCCCTGCAAGGTTTTACCCTATTCATAACCAGGCCATTTTTTTGTAGTTCAGTACTGCGCTAGTTTAACTGGTAATTGCTTGGTCATGCAACATGTACACAAACAAAATTTCTATATTTTTTTTTTACACAAATAGTGTTTTCTTTTGGTGGTATCTGATCACAACTGGGTTTTTTATTTTTTAATTATATAAATGGAAAAAAAGCCGAAAAATATAAAAAAAAAAAAATATATATTTTTTACTGTTTGCTATAAAACATATCCAATAAAAAATAAATAATTTCTTCATAAACTTTGGCAAAAATGTATTTTGATTGTGATGGACAATCTGACACTAACTGACGCTCAGGTAGGACTGACTAGCTGACACGGACATCACCAGTGACACTAATACAGTGATTAGTGCTAAAACTATACACTGTCACTGTACTAATGTCGCTGGCTGGTAAGGGGCTAACATCTAGGGCGATCAAGAGGTTAAATGCATGCCTAACAATTTCTAATGTGTGTGTGTGTAACATGTGGTGATTTTTACTAAAGATCTTTGTTTCTTATCCCCCATAAGAAGAAAGATAAGAAACAGAGAGATTGTTCCCTCTGTACAGAGCCCTGTGTTGATTGTCAACACAGGGGTCTGGACTGTGATTGGACACAGGTTATCAGCAGGTCTCAGCGATGAATCATTGGCTGGGACCTGATAACTGACTCCAGCTGTGTACAATCACAGCGGGTGTCGGCAGGGGGGGTTGGGGCACATCCTTACCCGGAGACAGGCCTCGATGTACCAGTACGTTTGCTTTGCCTGTATGGGCCTCCCGTCCAAAGTACATTGCGGTTGGCCAATCTGCAAGTAGTTAAACAATGACATTTAACCCTTCTGCAAATAAACACAGTTTCAGCACCATGGAGAGCTAATGCTAATGCTAAGAAATGAATGAAATTGAGAAAAAAAAAAAGAATGAAAGGGCATCGTATTATTTCACCCATGATTACCCAAACATTCCCTCAAGATTCGTGTTATACGCCGAAAGTGTACCTCGTAGGGGAACGAGGGGAACGAGCGCCACCGGAATTCACAGAGCCGTCATCTCCTGTTTACTCGGCTCTCACTTAGCTCTAACTCGGCTCTCACTCAGCTCTCACGTCACACACACAGTCCTGCCTCCGCCACCAGCATTGGATCAGTGTTCTTTCTATCACAGGAGCTGGTCCAATGCTAATGATGGAGGCGGGACTGTGTGTGTGACTGCCAACTGAAAGCCAAGTAAACAGGAAATGACGGCTCAGTGATTTCCTGCATTGCATTGATGAGAGATGGTGAGGCTGCAGATGGGCATTAATTAGGCTGCATTGATGGGAGATGGGCTGCAGATGAGCACAGATCAGGCTGCAGATGGGCACAGATCAGGCTGCAGATGGGAGCAGATCGTGCTGCATTGAGGCTGCAGATGGACACTACTCAGGCTGCATTGAGGCTGCAGATGGGCACTAATCAGGCTGCATTGAGGCTGCAGATGGGCACTAATCAGGCTGCATTGAGGCTGCAGATGGGCACTATTCAGGCTGCAATGAGGCTGCAGATGGGCACTTATCAGGCTGCATTGATGGGCACTGACCATTATTTTGCTTCAAAGTGGTGTGTAGCGGGTATTTAAATTTGGGGGGAGCATCTGGGTTAGTTAACCCAGATGTACTAATTGTTAGGGAATCTGAGAATCCCTTTTGTGGTTCTTGGAGGACTCTGGTGGTGCAAGGTTCCCTGTGGCCTGCAGGTGGCGTTGTCGCCCTGGGCCTGAGTTGAACCTGCACCGCAAGACTGTACCTTTTTGTCCTTTCCTGGCGCCGGTACAGCGGGGCGGGGAACCCGCTGTGACGCAAAAGGAGAGGAGATAAAAGGGGCGGACGCCTTGACCTCGGAGTTCAGAGGGGGGTTCAGAGTTGGAGGACGCGGCTGCACCCAGGCGCCTTCGGCCTGGGAGCTGGCGTTCCGGAATTCCGGGCCCAGGTGCCCTTGACCTGGCCGGAGTGAGGGATGGAGTCCATCCCAGGCACCTTAAGCCTGAGGTGAGGTACTACGGCCGAGGCCTGGAGCCCAGTAACTTTGACTGGGTTCCGCGAGGGTGGAGGAGTCCGAGGGGCCCTAAGGTTTTGGGACCCGTATCTGAGGCGAGGAGGCCGGGGAGTGTAACCCTTCCGAATAGCCCAGTACAGCATTAATCCGGTGACGGCGGGGCCTCCGGTAACTCTCTTGGAGGGATGTCTTCCCCCTGACAGGGGCTGCAACGTAGCGAAGGTAACTCCAGTTCCTGTTCACTAGAGTTGCTGGAAGAGACTCTGAAGCCAAAAAGTCAATTTAACAGCCACTGTGCTTAGCAACCGTTGGTGAAACCTCAACGGTTTAGTTTCTTTGAGGATTGTGCCTTGACCTACTCCCCACCAATACTGAACTGTTCTATGGGTCTCAAACTGTCTGCTCGCAAAGGACTATTTGTTTGCCGTTATGGAATAAATAAGTGTTGGACCTTTTCAGTGTGTGGTACTCCAATTACTGGGAGCAAAGGGGGTTATTAGCAGAACAGACTTGGCTCTGAGCGTATACACAGCCTGGGTGTAATTAGATGCTGGCCTTCACCTCTACACGCAGTAATCTAGAGGACATGGGCCGTGGCGCACCTCGCTCTCCCCTTCAAGGTACCCCTAGACCGAAGCCAAAGTGACCACTAAAGAAGAGAGAGAGGGTGAGGCCGCTACACGTGGGGGCTCGTAAGTCCGGGATGTGTGTTTCGTGTATGGAGCTGGGAATGTCTGTGTTTGGACTTTGGAGTTCCGAGTAGGTTGGCCATGTTGGCAGGCGCGCCACGAGGCACACCATAGCTGCGCAGTTCGTGGGCGGGGAGAAGGGAAAGCCCGCGAAGAAGTGCAGACTGTGGGAGGAGTCTGGCCATGTGGAAGTAGTCACGTGGGGATTCTGGCGCGTGTTGGTCAGTGCGCAATGGAGCAGCAGACAGTCGGGATGACCCCGTGGATTTCGGTTCCTTACCCCACGAAGATGACTTCCTTTGCTGCTTCCATAATGGATACAGGAATAAGACTCAGGCCCCGAGGACGTTTGGCTCTGTATGTATGCAGAGACATAGAGGCCCTCGGTGTGATCTGTCCCGGCTGCTCGAAGCTGGTGGTCAGCTTAAAGCCATTCGGGCAATGTGAGGCCTGCAAGGAGTTTCTTTTTGAGGTGGAACCATTCACAGAAAGGCCTCGAGCCTTCCACCTCAACTGCCTCACAGGTACCGCCACTCCGGAAGGGGAGATCCAGGCCTTTGCGGAGATTTCTGTGCGCGCTGACCAGGGCAAAGAGAGTGCCCAACCAGAGACTGAGACTGAAAAATCAGAGGATGCTGCTTCGGTCGCCCCAAGCTCCCTGCTCCCACCTCCGAAGAGGAAAGTCGGCCTGGTACAGGCATCCTATGGTCGTGGAAATGCTTTGCCCCACTGCTTGCCTGGCCTGGATGGATCCGGCGGGAAGAGCCCTGGACATCCCTGTTCTTCTGAAGGCCCAGGTGAGCCAGGGGTTGGGACTGTGAGTGTTGTTGGAGGTGTCGGGAGTCCATTGTCAGTGGAGCCCGTAAGGGAGGGTGATTCTACATCTACTGGGAATTACCTGCCCGCGGAAATGTACGACACCTCCGACCTAGAGTCGCTGTCAGATGCTGGTGATGATGGCGAGATTGACGAGGTCTTTCACCGCAAGGGTTGGCACAAGATGCCATTAGCCGCGCTCCGCGCACCATGGGATCTGCCCATGTCTACAGGGGATAGTACACCCCGGGTGGAGGTCCCGGAGGCCGGGGAGGAATCTGGTCTCTTGCTTACCCTTCCATCCTGTGAATCGCCTACTGTTTCATCCGTTCCGGTGACGGGAACGCATCGTTCATTGCTGCGGGCTCCCAAGTCCAAGCCAACGGAGGTAGTTAAAGTACCTCGGCATCCGGAGTCCATTGTACAGCCTGGAGAAGGAGATCGTGCCACAATGCCACCTCTGGCCCGGCTACAGCGGCTCTTCTGTCAGAGGGTTGCCCGTTAATATGGTTGGGAGTACCCGTACCTGCCCCGGGACTTGCTCTTTGAAGTGGAGGTTCTGCGGCAGCGATGGTATGATAAGTTTGTCTAGGAAAAGACTCCTGTGTGCTCTATTATTGTTCATTGCTGAACTTGCCGGAACACAAGGACTGTGCCCTAGTTTTTTTTTTTGATTTGGGCGTTTTACTCTTTTGGAGAAATGGGAGCTGTTACTGTTTGTTCTCCCTCTTTCTCCCTGCACTGCAAAGAAGATAATGACTTTGGGGTGTAGTTAGTGTAGACACAGAGAAAAGAAAGAAAAGAAAGTTGTCTGGAGGGTTTGGCCAAGTGTCATTACCGTGGTACTGTCACCAGGTGGCAGTGTTGCGCAACGACTGTTTTTTTTTTTCTTTACACTTGCTTCACCATACTCATTGGAGTGAATGGGCCTTTTCAAGGACAGGCCCGTTCATTCCAAGAAAACACACATTGCGTTAGGATGTTGTTTTTTTTCCCTTCTGCAGGAGATTTGTCTGTCAAGGCTGCTGAGTGTGGGTGGTCCTTAGATAGTCAGAGGGAGGATGGTGCATGTGTAAATGTCAGAAGTGTTTTATTGAAAGTTTTATAGTTCTACTGTTTTATATTTTCCCTTTCCCATTCTAGGTCTTGGCACAATTCAGGGATAATTTGTATGGTTTAGTCTCTGGGCGGAGATCATGCACCACCTTTGTGGGGTGTGAGTTTGGACCAGACACTGGGGACCAGTGTCAAATTACAGGAGGGAGAGTGTAGCGGGTATTTAAATTTGGGGGGGAGCATCTGGGTTAGTTAACCCAGATGTACTAATTGTTAGGGAATCTGAGAATCCCTTTTATGGTTCTTGGAGGACTCTGGTGGTGCAAGGTTCCCTGTGGCCTGCAGGTGGCGTTGTCGCCCTGGGCCGGAGTTGAACCTGCACCACAAGACTGTACCTTTTTGTCCTTTCCTGGCGCCGGTACAGCGGGGCGGGGAACCTGCTGTGACGCAAAAGGAGAGGAGATAAAAGGGGCGGACGCCCTGACCTCGGATTTTAGAGTGGGGTTCAGAGTTGGAGGACGTGGCCGCACCCAGGCACGTTCAGCCTGGGTGCTGGCATTCCGGAGTTCCGGGCCCAGGTGCCCTTGACCTGGCCAGAGTGAGGGATGGAGTCCATCCCAGGCACCTTAAGCCTGGGGTGAGGTACTACGGCCAAGGCCTGGGACCCAGTAACTTCGACTGGGTTCCGCGAGGGTGGAGGAGTATGAGGGGCCCTAAGGTGTTGGGAACCGTATCTGAGGCGAGGAGGCCGGGGAGTGTAACCCTTCCGAATAGCCCGGTACAGCATTAATCCGGTGACGGCGGGGCCTCCGGTAACTCTCTTGGAGGGATGTCTTCCCCCTGACAGGGGCTGCAACGTAGCAAAGGTAACTCCAGTTCCTGTTCACTGGAGTCGCTGGAAGAGACTCTGAAGCCAAAAAGTCAATTTAACAGCCACTGTGCTTAGCAACCGTTGGTGAAACCTCAACGTTTTAGTGTCTTTGAGGATTGTGCCTTGACCTACTCCCCACCAATACTGAACTGTTCTATGGGTCTCAAACTGTCTGCTCGCAAAGGACTATTTGTTTGCCGTTATGGAATAAATAAGTGTTGGACCTTTTCAGTGTGTGGTACTCCTGTTTTTTCCTGAAACTTCCCTCTTAAAATGAAGGTGCGTGTTATACGCCGATAAATGCGGTATATATATATATATATATATATATATATATATATATATATATTTATACTGAATGTATATATCTGTGTGTGTGTATGTATGTATATATTTATATATATATATATAACTCTACTGTATCTTAAACATTGAAATGTCATTTGACTTTGCAACATTTCATTATGCAAGACTCACCCATCAGCTGCCTGCATAAAGTTGGTGAATATAGAAACTAATGAGAAAATCCAGGTTGAATCTTTGGGGAATCTTTAGAGTGATTATTCTGTGGCTGATTCGGACAGTAGATTTTTGATAAATACGCTTCTTATTTATTTTTCAATAAATACAAAACTTAATTAAATTGTGTTTTTTTATACCTGCCTGGTTTGGCTTTAATATGCATCTGTAAAAATACAAATGAAAAGATTAGTTTGGCTTGACTTGTCCTTTAGAAATCAGTGCTGATGCTCTATAATAAGATTTTTTCCCACAATATATTTTAGATATTATCTCCACAAATCCCTTAAATATTTTAACCATTACTCATTTTAATCTGAAGTCGGACTTTCAGATCTGAGCTCCTACTGAGGATTCATCTGGCTGTTTTCATTGTAGCAGACTTTTCCAGCTGTGATGAAGAGATAATAAATTACAGCACATACTGTATGTGCATAAAAGTGGACCTGCAAGCTTTTCCAAAATGTGTAAACTAACATTTCTTTTAAAGTGCAGGTACAATACCTTGAAGTGCCTGCTAATAGGTGCTTGTCCTCAGATCAATCCCAGAACTCAGGACAGGCTGTTTATACAGCCTCAACATCTCTCTAGATAGCCACTAGGGATGAGCCGAACACCCCCGGGTTCGGTTCGCACCAGAACCTTCGAACGGACCGAAAGTTCGCGCGAATTTTCGAACCCTATTCGTTATAATGGACGCGAACGTTCAAAATCAAAATTGCTAATTACAACGGCCAATATGCATGTTAATGTCATAAAACAGGTTTGGGGACCCGGGTCCTGCCCCAGGGGACATATATCAATGCAAAAAGAAATTTTAAAAACTAAAGTTTTTTCGGGAGCAGTCATTTTAATGATGCATAAAGTGAAAAAAAAAAAAGTGAAATTTTCCTTTAAATATGGTACCTGGGGGGTGTCTAAAGTATGCCTGTGAAGTGGCATGTGTTTCCCGTGTTTAGAACTGTCCTTGCACAAAATGACATTTGTAAAGGAAAAAAAGAAGCCATTTAAAACCACTTGCGGCTTTAATGTCATGTCTTGTCCTGGCCGCCATATGGCTGAAAATCCTTGAGAAAAATGGCATGGCTACCCCATCACCCCCCCCCCACCCCAGCCCCTTTGGGTCTTGTATGGATACTAAGGGGGACCCCGCACCCAAAATAAAACCCTATACCTACAACCCTATATACTCTGAACAGCAGTATATAGGTGGTGCAAACAAGACATGGACTGTAGGTTTGTTCTTAAGTAGAATCTGAACAGGTACATTATGAAGTGTAGCTACATCCCAAAAAAATCAATTTTTAAGCTTTTTGGAGAACATAGGGAGGGGTTATCACCCCTGTAACATTTGCTGTCTTTGCACATCTGTTCAGAACATGTCACCTCACTTTCCGTCCCAATGACAAATGTTTTTGGAAAAGTGGGGTTTTAATTGAAACAAGGATTGGTGATAAAGCATCAGTAGAGAGGAGATACCTTTTTCCCAAATTAAATCTAACAGGATAGAATTTTCCTTCCTAGGGGTAGATTTCCTCTCACTTCCTGTTTTCTCTTGCCGTTTGCAAGTAGGAGTCGTTTGTAAGTTGGATGTTTGAAAGTAGGGGCCTGCCGTATATACTCTGCAGAAATTTGCCCTATTAGATGTTGGTGTAGCCACAAGACTGGTGGGCACAGGAATGGGCCCTGCTGTGAGTTAATAGATCAAGATTTGTACTTGCATGCACCTGTTGAACCGGGCAGAAAAATTGGGCCTTTGGTGGTGGTGGTGGTGGTGGTGGACGGTGTTGCCACAAGACTGTAAGCCCTCACAGTTACTCTTGGTGGGTGCAGGAATGGGCCCTGCTGTGAGTTATTAGATCAAGATTTGTAATTGCATGCACCTGTTGAACAGGGCAGAAAAATTGGGCCTTTGGTGGTGGTGGTGGTGGTGGACGGTGTTGCCACAAGACTGTAGGCCCTCATAGTTACTCTTGGTGGGCGCAGGAATGGGCCCTGCTGTGAACTATTAGATCAAGATTTGTAATTACACGCCCCTGTTAAACAGGGGCTGAAAAATTGTGCCTTAGGCATTGGTGCTGGTGCCACAACACTGCAACCCCTCACAGATACTGTACTTGGAGCACAGCAGTCACACCTGTTGCGAAGCATCTTTTTAAAAAATTGTAATTACACGCCCCTGTTATACAGGGGCTGAAAAATTGTGCCTTAGGCACTGGTGCTGGTGCCACAACACTGCAACCCCTCACAGATACTGTACTCTGAGCACAGCAATGAGACCTGTTGCAAAGCATTGCCTAAAAATTGTAATTACACGCCCCAACAGGGGCTGAAAAATTGTGCCTTAGGCACTGGTGCTGGTGCCACAACACTGCAACCCCTCACAGATACTGTACTCTGAGCACAGCAGTCACACCTGTTGCGAAGCATCTTTTTAAAAAATTGTAATTACACGCCCCTGTTATACAGGGGCTGAAAAATTGTGCCTTAGGCACTGGTGTGGTGGCATGGATCATTGAGGAGGAGGAAGAGGATAGTCAGTGAACATAACAGGACAGTCACTCAGCATCAGCATAGGCAGTCTTGAAGGGATGTGACATTATAAATTATTCCGTTATATCCGCTTCAGGTGTCTGGTAGCTGGTGGTGATCCAAGACTGATTCATTTTTATGAAGGTCAGTCGATCAACCGAGTCGGTGGACAGGCGCACCCTATGATCGGTGACAAATCCTCCAGCAGCACTGAATGTGCGTTCGGAAAGAACGCTGGATGCAGGACAGGCCAGTAGCTCAATTGCATACTGTGCAAGCTCTGGCCAGTGATCCATCCTCAGGACCCAGTAAGCCAGAGGATTTTCGGTGGGAAAGGTGTCCAAGTCTGACCTTGCCCCTAGGTATTCCTGCACCATGTATATCAGACGCTGGCGATGGTTGCTGGAACCGATCATACCTTGGGGCTGCGGACTAAAAAATTGTCTGAACGCATCGGTCAGACGTCCACCTTCCCCACCGCTCCTTCTGCTACTGACCGAAGCCTCAGCAACTCGTCGTCCAGGACCAGGAGTTTGTAACCTCCCAGTTTCTGGGAACGCGTTGCACAGACCTTTCTGCAAGGCCTCCCTGAGATGTCTCATCCTCTGCTCCCTCTGCGACGGCAAGATAAGGTCCGCAACCTTACCCTTGTACCGTGGATCAAGGAGAGTGGCCAGCCAGTAATGGTCACTCTCCTTGATCCGAAGAACACGAGGATCCTTCCGCAGGCTTTGCAGGATCAGGGAGGCCATGCAGCGTAGGTTAGCTGAGGCATTCGGTCCGGAGTCTTCTGGGTCACTGAGGATGACATGATCGCCAGCCACCTCCTCCCAGCCACGTACAAGTCCACTGGTTTGTTGGGACTGTACATCATCCCTAAAAGACTGCTGCTGCTGATGCTGAGTGCCAGGCTCCACCTCCATGCTCACACAATCCTCCTCCTCCTCCTCCTCCTCTTCCTGTGTGATGGGTGGGACAGAAGGAACATTGTCTGGATAAAGGGGGCCTTGAGAGACAAGGAAGTCCTCCTCTTCCTGCCTCTGTTCTGCCTCAAGTGCCCTGTCCATTATCCCACACAGCGTATGCTCCAACAGGTGGACAAGAGGTACAGTGTCACTGATGCATGCACTGTCACTGCTCACCATCCTCGTGGCCTCCTCAAATGGTGAGAGGACAGTGCATGCATCCCTGATCATGCTCCACTGGCGTGGGGAAAAAAAGCCAAGCTCCCCTGACCCTGTCCTGGTGCCATAGTCGCAAAGGTACTCATTGATGGCCCTCTGCTGCGTGTGCAGTCGCTGCAGCATGGCCAACGTTGAGTTCCACCTGGTGGGCATGTCACATATTAGGCGGTTCTTGGGCAGGTTCAGCTCCTTTTGCAGCTCAGTCAGCCGAGCACTGGCATTATAAGATCGGCGGAAATGCACACAGACTTTCCTGGCCTGCCTCAGGACATCCTGTAAGCCTGGGAACCTGCCCAAGAACCGCTGCACCACCAGGTTGAGGACGTGAGCCATACAGGGCACATGGGTGAGCTGCCCCTGTCGCAGGGCGGAGAGGAGGTTGGTGCCATTATCAGAAACGACCATTCCTGGCTTAAGCTGGCGTGGCGTCAACCACCTCTCGGCCTGCCCCTGCAGAGCTGCCAGAACCTCTGGCCCAGTGTGGCTCCTGTCCCCCAAACACACCAGCGCAAGCACGGCATGGCATCTTTTTGCCTGCGTACTCGCGTAGCCCCTTGTACGCCTACGGAGCACCGCTGGTTCCGAGGACAGAGCACTCGAAGAGGACATGGAGAAAGAAGAAGAGGAGGGGGTGGAGGAGAGAGGTGTGTCACAACCAGTAGTAGCATTTTGGAGGCGTGGTGGCGGAACAACCTCCAACACTACTGCACCTTGTCCTGCATCCCTCCCAGCTGCCAATAGAGTGACCCAATGGGCCGTGAAAGAAAGATAACGTCCCTGTCCATGCCTGCTGGACCATGAGTCAGCGGTAATATGCACCTTACCGCTGACCGCCCTGTCCAGCGAGGCATGGACATTGCCTTCCACATGCCAGTAGAGAGACGGAATCGCCTTCCGTGAGAAAAAGTGGCGTTTGGGAACCTGCCACTGAGGAACCGCACATTGAACAAACTCACGGAAGGGGGCCGAGTCTATCAACTGAAAAGGCAGCAGTTGAAGTGCTAGCAATTTAGCCAAGCTAGCATTCAACCGCTGGGCATGTGGATGGCTGGGAGTATACTTCTTTCGACGGTCCAGCAGCTGGGGCAGGGAAATTTGCCTGCTACAATCGGACGTCGGTGTACTGCAAGTACTTGGTTGTGACACACCTAATTCTACACCTTCAGTCCTCTCAGAGCAGCTTTCAGAGAGGACTGAAGATATAGTGGGGATGGAGATCCCAGCTGATGAGGAGCAAGGAGAGGTCCGCTTTGTTCTTTGGTGTGGGTCTTTTATGTGTGCTTGCCAACGAGCTGCATGGCAGGTCGACATATGTCTGCTCATGCTTGTGGTGCCCAAGCGGCTGATGTTTTGGCCACGCGAGATACGCTTGAGACAAATATTGCAAATAGCAGTGGTGCGATCTGATGCACTCGTCTCAAAAAAGGCCCACACCAAAGAACTTTTGTGCTAACGTGCAGAGGCAGCGCCCTGCACAGGCGGAGCTCTGCGGTGTGGTACAGTTGCTGTGCTGGCCTCTAGCTGGCCTCCAGGGGGCATCCTGCCTCGTTGGACATGTGACGCTGCATCCTCCTCCTCCTCCTCCTCTCTCCCTTCAGGCACCCACGTGGAGTCAGTGACCTCATCATCCCCTCCCTCTTCACCACTAGAGCAAACCTGGCAGTAAGCTGCAGCTGGTGGAACACTACTGCCAGATTGCTGTCCTTCAGCATCCCCTCTCTCTGCGCGCACACTACTGACTTCCTCAAGCTGGGTATCATCATCCGAGCCTTCGAATCGTTGGGCATCCTCCTGGAGCATGTACCCAACACTGTGCTCAAGCAGTTCGGGGGACTCCTCAGGAGGACATGGTGGGTCTAGGGAAGGGGTGGCTGATGATGCCATTGAGTACGCGTTGGCAGCTGCTCTGCCAGTACCCTGAGCCTGGGTGAGAGAGGATGAGGAGGATGAGGAGGGCTTGGTCATCCATTCTACCAAGCCTTCGGCATGATGCGGCTCCACATGTCCAGCTGCCGAAAACAAAGACAAGCGTGTCCCATGGCCACGTGCTGATGACGATGCATGACCACGTCCACGGCCAGCACTGTTGTCTCTAGAAACAGAGCCTGCCTGCCCTGTGTTCTTGCCTCGGCACGCTCTGCCTCTCCTTGGCGGTCTTCCAGCCATTGTAGTCGGTAGTGTATATAGTATAAAAAATAGAACTCCTATGTGTGCTCACAACACACTGTAGGTCCTATGGGTGCTGACACTAACACACTATAGGTACTATGTGTGCTGCTGACAAGAAAATATAGGAGCTCTGTTTGCTGCCACTAACACACTAGAAGTCCTATTGGTGCTTCTGAGATGAAAATATAGGAGCTCTGTGTGATGCCACTAACACACTAGAAGTCCTATGGGTGCTGCTGAGAAGAAAATATAGGAGCTCTGTGTGATGCCACTAACACACTAGAAGTCCTATGGGTGCTTCTGAGATGAAAATATAGGAACTCTGTGTGATACCACTAACACACTAGAAGTCCTATGGGTGCTTCTGAGAAGAAAATATTGGAGCTCTGTTTGCTGCCACTAACACACTAGAAGTCCTATGGGTGCTTCTGAGAAGAAAATATAGGAGCTCTGTGTGATGCCACTAACACACTAGAAGTCCTATGGGTGCTGCTGAGAAGAAAATATAGGAGCTCTGTTTGCTGCCACTAACACACTAGAAGTCCTATGGGTGCTTCTGAGAAGAAAATATAGGAGCTCTGTGTGATGCCACTAACACACTAGAAGTCCTATGGGTGCTTCTGAGATGAAAATATAGGAACTCTGTGTGATGCCACTAACACATTAGAAGTCCTATGGGTGCTGCTGAGAAGAAAATATAGGAGCTCTGTGTGATGCCACTAACACACTAGAAGTCCTATGGGTGCTTCTGAGATGAAAATATAGGAGCTCTGTGTGATGCCACTAACACACTAGAAGTCCTATGGGTGCTGCTGAGAAGAAAATATAGGAGCTCTGTGTGATGCCACTAACACACTAGAAGTCCTATGGGTGCTTCTGAGATGAAAATATAGGAGCTCTGTGTGATGCCACTAACACACTAGAAGTCCTATGGGTGCTTCTGAGATGAAAATATAGGAGCTCTGTTTGCTGCCACTAACACACTAGAAGTCCTATGGGTGCTGCTGAGAAGAAAATATAGGAGCTCTGTGTGATGCCACTAACACACTAGAAGTCCTATGGGTGCTTCTGAGATGAAAATATAGGAGCTCTGTGTGATGCCACTAACACACTAGAAGTCCTATGGGTGCTGCTGAGAAGAAAATATAGGAGCTCTGTTTGCTGCCACTAACACACTAGAAGTCCTATGGGTGCTGCTGAGAAGAAAATATAGGAGCTCTGTGTGATGCCACTAACACACTAGAAGTCCTATGGGTGCTGCTGAGAAGAAAATATAGGAGCTCTGTTTGCTGCCACTAACACACTAGAAGTCCTATGGGTGCTGCTGAGAAGAAAATATAGGAGCTCTGTGTGATGCCACTAACACACTAGAAGTCCTATGGGTGCTTCTGAGATGAAAATATAGGAGCTCTGTGTGATGCCACTAACACACTAGAAGTCCTATGGGTGCTGCTGAGAAGAAAATATAGGAGCTATGTGTGATGCCACTAACACACTAGAAGTCCTATGGGTGCTGCTGAGAAGAAAATATAGGAGCTCTGTTTGCTGCCACTAACACACTAGAAGTCCTATGGGTGCTGCTGAGAAGAAAATATAGGAGCTCTGTTTGCTGCCACTAACACACTAGAAGTCCTATGGGTGCTGTTGGGGTGCAATGCTGTGCTAACAGCACTGCGGTTGGTACTACTGCAATACTGTACTAACAGTAAGCACGCACCAGACTAATCCCCAGCAGCAGCTAATAACACGCTAACTGTGCAATCAGCAGCAATGAACGATCAATGACTTAGGTAGCAATGGTTTAGCAAAGAAATAGCCAATGGTTTAGCAAAGAAGAGCAAATCTTTCAGTATCAAGCAAAGACAGAATCAGCAGACTGATCTCTCCTAAAGCCGGAACTCATGTGACCGGGGCCGATGGCGTGGCGGCCTTTTAAATGGTGGGGCATGTACTAAAGCCCCTGAGCTGTAATTGGCTACAGGCGTCCTGCCTGTAGCCAATTATTGCTCTCCGAGTTTCGGGCGCTGTGATTGGCCAAGCATGCGGGGTCACAGTGCATGCTTGGCCAATCATCAGCCAGCAATGCACTGCGCCGGCCGCGCCGGCCGCAATGCATTGCGGGGCCGCTCGCATCACACGAATGTGATGCGAACGGCCCAAATAGTTCTGGGCTCGACGAGCGAGCGAACGCCCGGTGCTCGATTCGAACATGGGTTCGAATCGAGCACCGGGCCCATCCCTAATAGCCACTGAACCCCTACTCCCTGTCATCCAGGGGGACCCCAAATTCTTGCATTTCAGGCACATTAAACAGATCAATGTCAATTCTATAATTTTAGCCAGTTTAGCAGTATAAAAAACATATAGATTACGTTATCACGTGTGACCCATAAGTCAGTATGGCTTGTTTTTACAAGCTGTAGCTTTAGAAAGACCCATGCTAAAGCTGGACATACATGGTTCATTGTTTTTTTCATTCAGTCAGCTAATAGAAAAAAACAGAATCAATACCCCCTCCAGACATTCGAAGTGGATGAGGGAATCCTTCCCAATGTGTCATTGTATTCTGACTAGGGATGAGCTTCGAGTTCGAGTCAAACTCATGTTCGACTCAAACATTGCCTGTTCGCCGAACAGCGAACAAATTGGAGTGTTCGCGGCAAATTCGAAAAGTCTATGGGAGAAATCTAAAGTGCTAATTATAAAGGCTTATATGCAAGTTGTTGTCATAAAAAGTGTTTGGGGACCCGGGTCCTGCCCCAGGCGACATGTATCAATGCAAATTTTTTTTTTTAAACGGCCGTTTTTTTGGGAGCAGTGATTTTAATAATGCTTAAAGTGAAACAATAAAAGTGAAATATTCCTTTAAATTTCGTACCTAGGGGGTGTGCATGATATGCATGTAAAGTGGCGCATGTTTCCCCTGCTTAGAACTGTCCCTGCACAAAGTGTCATTTTTGAAGGAAAAAAAGTCATTTAAAACTCACTCGCGGCTATTAATGAATTGTCGGCTCCCGGCAATACATACAAAAGTCATTGATAAAAAAAAAAAAAAAAAGTGTGGTGGTCCCCCAGAATTCAATTACCAGGCCCTTCAGGTCTGGAATGGATATTAAGGGGAACCCCGCCGCAAATAAAAAAAAAATGCGTGGAGTTCCCCCAAATATCCATACCAGGCCCTTCAGATCTGGCATGGATTTTAAGGGGAACTCCATCCCAAATAAAAAAAAAAATGGCGTGGAGTCCCCCAAAAAATCCATACCAGACCCTTATCCGAGCATGCAACCTGGCCGCCGCAGGGGAAAAGGGGGGGACGAGAGAGCGGCCCCCCCTCCCTCCTGAACTGTACCAGGCCACATGCCCTCAACATGGGGAGGATGTCCCCATGTTGATGGGGACAAGGGCCTCATCCCCACAACCCTTGCCCGGTGGTTGTGGGGGTCTGTGGGCGGGGGGCTTATCGGAATCTGGAAGACCCCTTTAACAAAGGGGACCCCAAGATCCCGCCCCCCCTATGTGAATTGGTAAGGGGTACATTGTACCCCTACCATTTCACAAAGAAAGTGTAAAAAAAAAACACACAAACACCTTGAAAAAGTCCTTTATTAAAAAAACAAAACAAAACATTCCAGCAGAGAAATCCAGTGTCCCGCGGCGATCCGATGTCCATCGCTGTCCGTCATTGGCTGAGCCTGAGCGGACCTGATGGGGAACTTCCTCCGCAGTCTATTACATGTATAGACCCGCCCCTTCTAAAGTTCCCCATCAGGTCCGCTCAGTCAATGACACATGCCACAGCCAACCCTGACCATGCCACGCCTCTAATTCCGCCCCCTAAACACGCCCTCATAAATTATCTCATGAAATTACACTTAAATGTTTTATGCAGAATTAAGTTATAAAAATAACTATTAAGAACAACTTTATCCGTGCCCAACAATGCAGACTACCTGTGTCCATCAATGCTGCTTCACTTATGTCCATCAATGCTGCTTCACCTGTGTGCATCAATGCTGCCTCACCTGTGCCCAACAATGCAGCCTCACCTATGTCCATCAATGCAGCCTGCCCGGGCCCACCAATGTAGCCTGCCTGTGCCCACCAATGCAGCCTGTGCCCACCAATGCAGCCTGTGCCCAACAATGCAGCTTGTGTCCACCAATGCAGCTTGTGTCAACCAATGCAGCCTGTGCCCAACAATGCAGCCTGTGCCCACCAATGCAGCATGTGCCCACTGATGCAGCCTGCCTGTGCAGGGGAAGAGAGGAGAGAAACAGGAGAGCCCCCCGGATGATCAGAGCACGGGGAATACAGCAACAACAGCTTTCATTTCAATTGCTGTATGTTCCCTCTGCTCGTCGTCACATATAGCCCCGCCTCCTGGCCTGGGGAACTTTGATAGACAGATCGCCCATCCCAGGATTGGATGGGTGATCTGTCTATCAAAGTTCCCGGCCAGGGGGCAGGGCTGTATGTGACAGCGAGTGCGGGGAACATACAGAAATCGAAATGAAAGCTGCTATCGCTGTGTTCCCCACGCTCTGATCATCTGGATGGCTCTCCTCTCTCTTCCCCTCCATGATCGCTGGGAGAAGGACTCCCATTCAACCCCGCCTGCTGGCGGTGCTTGCCCCCGCCCCCCGCTCCCAGGCAGCCCTTCCTCGTCAGCCCTCAAATTCCACTCGCAAAATGTGAGCAGGCAAGTGGAAATTTTGTGGGCTGATCTATAGGTCACCTTCTCCTTCACATGAATAGGAACGGCCATACATGGATCGAAATTCAGCTGGTTTTTGTTGCACAGACCAAATTTCCCAGCTCTCTGCCTTCTCATTGGCTCAGAGACAGCAGCAGGAACCATTGACACCTGCTGCTGTCAATCACAGCCAGTGAGGAGGGAGCAGGGGTGGGGCCGAGCCCTGTAATGTGTTTCTTATGGACACTCAGAGTGGGGTTCGGGAAAGAGCATGCACGAGTGCCCCCAAAGCAAATGGATTGCTATGGGGGCACTTGGCAGAGGGCAGGAGCCTGAGGAAGCGAGTGGGACCTGAGTAGAGGAGAATTGGGGCCACTGTGTGCAAAACCCTTGTATAGAGCAGATAAGTATAACATGTTTGTTATTTAAAAAAAACATTAAGGCTTTAGTATCACTTTACTTTGTTCCACAATGTATACACATTTTAAACTGGTATTTTTGGCAGCTTTTTGCTGCTCAAAAGAAACAAGTTTTTTTGAAAATGAATGGCATGTTATTTTTATTTTTGTCACAAAGTTTTGAAAATTGAAAAAAAAAAAAAAATTATTTTATTTCTTCATTTTCAAAAACAAATGAGAGCTGTAAAGTACTCACCATGCCTCTCAGCAAATAGCTTGGGGTGTCTACTTTCCAAAATGGGGTCATTTGGGGGGGTTTTGTGCTATTTTGGCATTTTATGGTCTTCGAAACTGTGATAGGTAGTGAGAAGTGAAATCAAAAATTTGCGCCCTTAGAAATCCTGAAGGCGGGGCTTGGTTTTCGGGGGCCCGTACGCGGCTAGGCTCCCAAAAAGTCCCACACATGTGGTATCCACGTACTCAGGAGAAGCAGCAAAATGTATTTTGGGGTGCAATTCCACATATAACCATGGCATGTGTGAGCAATATATCATTTAGTGACAACTTTTTGTAATTTTTTTTTTTTTTTTAGTCATTATTCAATCACTTGGGACAAAAAAAAAATATTCAATGGGCTCAACATGCCTCTCAGCAATTTCCTTGGGGTGTCTACTTTCCAAAATGGGGTAATTTGGGGGGGTTTGTACTGCCCTGCCATTTTAGCACCTCAAGAAATTAGGTCATAAATTAAAAGCTGTGTAAATTCCAGAAAATGTACCCTAGTTTGTAGACGCTATAACTTTTGCGCAAACCAATAAATATACGCTTATTGACATTTTTTTTACTAAAGACATGTGGCTGAATACATTTTGTCCTAAATGTATGACTAAAATTTAGTTTATTCGATTTTTCTTATAACAAAAAGTAGAAAATATAATTTTTTTTCAACATTTTCAGTCTTTTTCCGTTTATATCGCAAAAAAAAAAAATCGCAGAGGCAATCAAATACCATTAAAAGAAAGCTCTATTTGTGGGAAGAAAAGGACGCAAATTTCGTTTGGGTACAACATTGCATGTCCGCACAATTTCCAGTTAAAGCAGCACAGTGCCAAATTGTGAAATCACCTCTGGTCATTAAGCTGCGTAATGGTCCGGGGCTTAAGTGGTTAAAAATGATATGTTCTCGTGGCTATTTTTACCTTGTGAATAGGGCAATAAAGCTGAACTGCAAGCAGATATAAAAGAAACAGCCTAATGCAGTTCTATATTAATGCATTCTTTAACTTTTTTTTTTTTTTTTTTTATAAATGTAAGTGTAAGTGCCTGAATTTGACTTGGTATCAGCCTTTTGTTTTTACATGCGTTTGCCCTTCCAGTGCTCCTTGCTGTGAAAACCAGTTGTAGATGGGGACAGTGACCTTTTTTTGTATTGTTGACATATTGGTCAGGCAACGCACTGACACCTTTGCTGCCATGGTGCAATGTGCTGGGTGTTTAGTCTGTTCCTGCGCCATTAAGGAGGGTTGGGCTCCCTCCAGTCACCTGCCCTTCATCTATCCATCAGAATTCATGTGCTCCCACTGTGGAGACTCTTCAAAGTTAGAGGTGGGGTCCAAGGATACAGGGTGCCTTGCCGGGGCTTGCAGCTTACGCATGTATTTGCAAAGGGGGATTCCAGATTTCAATAAGCCCCCCGCCCGCAGACCTCCACAACCACCGGGCAAGGGTTGTGGGGATGAGGCCCTTGTCCTCATCAACATGGGGACAGCCTTCCCATGTTGAGGGCATGTGGCCTGGTACGGTTCAGGAGGGGGCGCCCTCTCTCGTCCCCCCTCTTTTCCTGCGGCCTGCCAAGTTGCATGCTCGGCTAAGGGTCTGGTATGGATTTTTTGGGGGACCCCACGCCATTTTTTTTATTTTGGTGCGGAGTTCCCCTTAAAATCTATACCAGACCTGAAGGGCCTGATATGGAATTTGGGGGGACCCCCACGTGTTTTTTTGTTTTTCTTTTGGTTCAGGGTTTCCTTTAATATTCATACCAGACCCAAAGGGCCTGGTAATGTACTGTGGGGGGGGGGGGGCTGATGTTTTTTTCAATAACTTTGATCTGTATTGACGGGGAGCCGACAATTCATCATAGCCGCAAGTGGTTTTAAATGACTTTTTTTTCCTTCAGAAATGACATTTTGTGCAGGGACAATTCCAAACACAGGAAACATGTGCGACTTTACAGGCATACTTTAGACACCCCCCAGGTATGAAATTTAAAGGAATATTTAACTTTTATTGTTTCACTTTAAGCATTATTAAAATCACTGCTCCCAAAAAAACGGCATTGATACATGTCCCCTGGGGCAGGACCCAGGTCCCCAAACACTTTTTATGACAATAACTTGCATATTAACCTTTAAAATTAGCACTTTTGATTTCTCTCATAGACTTTTAACGGTGTTCCGCGGCTTTTCGAATTTGCCGCGAACACCCCAAATTGTTCACTGTTCGCCGAACGGGCGAACAGCCAATGTTCGAGACAAACTCATTATCGACTCGAACATAAAGCTCATCCCTAATCCTGGGCACAGTGTGCAGCTAAACCTCACTACAGACCATTCCTGTTGTTCTCTTCCTAATAATACTACAGGCAGGCAGTTGATTCAGGTAGCTGCAGTATATTCAGTCAGTGTACTGTATCCTGGGCACAGTGTGCAGCTAAACCTCACTGCAGACCATTCCTGTTGTTCTCTTCCTAATAATACTACATGCAGGCAGTTGAGTCAGGTAGCTGCAGTATATTCAAACAGTGTACTGTATCCTGGGCACAGTGTGCAGCTAAACCTCACTGCAGACCATTCCTGTTGTTCTCTTTCTAATAATACTACAGGCAGGCAGTTGATTCAGGTAGCTGCAGTATATTCAGTCAGTGTACTGTATCCTGATTCCTGTGCACAGTGTGCAACTAAACCTCACTGCAGAGTGTTCCTATTATTCTCTTCCTAATAATACTACAGGCAGGAAGATGATTCAGGTAGCTGCAGTATATTCAGTCAGTGTACTGTATCCTGGGCACATGGTGCAGCTAAACCTCACTGCAGAGTGTTCCTGTTATTATCTTCCTAATAATACTACAGGCAGGCAGTTGATTCAGGTAGCTGCAGTATATTCAGTCAGTGTACTGTATCCTGGGCACAGTGTGCAGCTAAACCTACTGCAGACCATTCCTGTTGTTCTATTCCTAATAATACTACAGGCAGGCAGTTGATTCAGGTAGCTGCAGTATACTCAGTCAGTGTACTGTATCCTGGGCACAGTGTGCAGCTAAACCTCACTGCAGAGTGTTCCTGTTATTCTCTTCATAATAATACTATAGGCAGGCAGTTGATTCAGGTAGCTGCAGTATATTCAGTCAGTGTACTGTATCCTGGGCACAGTGTGCAGCTAAACCTCACTGTAGAGTGTTCCTGTTATTCTCTTCCTAATAATACTACAGGCAGGCAGTTGATTCAGGTAGCTGCAGTATATTCCGTTAGTGTACTGTATCCTGGGCACAGTGTGCAGCTAAACCTCACTGCAGAGTTTTCCTGTTATTCTCTTCCTAATAATACTACAGGCAGGTAGTTGATTCAGATAGCTGCAGTATATTCCATCAGTGTACTGTATCCTGGGCACAGTGTGCAGCTAAACCTCACTGTAGAGTGTTCCTGTTATTCTCTTCCTAATAATACTATAGGCAGGCAGTTGATTCAGGTAGCTGCAGTATATCCAGTCAGTGTACTGTATCCTGATTCCTGTGCACAGTGTGCAACTAAACCTTACTGCAGAGTGTTCCTGTTATTCTCTTTCTAATAATACTACAGGCAGGTAGTTGATTCAGATAGCTGCAGTATATTCCATCAGTGTACTGTATCCTGGGCACAGTGTGCAGCTAAACCTCACTGTAGAGTGTTCCTGTTATTCTCTTCCTAATAATACTACAGGCAGGCAGTTGATTCAGGTAGCTGCAGTATATTCTGTTAGTGTACTGTATCCTGGGCACGGTGTGCAACTAAACCTCACTGCAGAGTGTTCCTGTTATTTTGTTCCTAATAATACTACAGGCAGGCAGTTGATTCAGGTAGCTGCAGTATATTCCGTCAGTGTACTGTATCCAGGGCACAGTGTGCAGCTAAACTTCACAGCAGAGTGTTCCTGTTATTCTCTACCTAATAATACTACAGGCAGGCAGTTGATTCAGGTAGCTGCAGTATATTCAGTCAGTGTACTGTATCCTGAGCACAGTGTGCAGCTAAACCTCACTGCAGACCATTCCAGACATGTACGTAGCCGAAATGAAATGCAGGTGGAGGACAGACATGACAGGGTGGAAGGAACAGACAGGAGAGGAAGAGGTTAAGAAGTAGGGACGTGTCCCGGGAAAAGGTTGGTGATAAGGGATTGGAGGGAGGAGAAATTATGGGAGGAGTAGCAGAGTGAGTACAGAGAGAGGAAGGGGTGGGGGCAAGCAGTCGGTGAAGAAAGGGAGGTGAGAAGTAGTGTATCTGGGCCTGGTATTTATTTTCCCCATTAGTTAGCATAGTCAGGGACATGAGTGATTTAGGACAGTTATTTGGGAAGCTTAGAGCGGCGGCTGAGCTCCATGGTACTGATTGGCTGCAGAGCCAGATCACTGATTCCTTACGGGGGGTGAGGTAGGGCCCTGCCATGCCACGGCCTGCACCCACACGCGCTCGAAGGTCCAGGCCTCCGGAGCGGTACAGTCCCGAGAACACTCCTAGGGCGCAGCGCCAGCTAAGGAGTCCGGGGAGAGATCAGTCGGGTCCCCCGGCTAAGCAGGCCTCCACTCCGGCTGGGAGGGGGCCTGGAAGGAATGCGCGCCAGCAGCACGTGGCGGGGGGGTACTCACTGCGTGTCTTGGCCCGGGTCCTCCGTAGTGGTGCGGGCGGAAGTGCATGCGGCGGCCACGGGGGTTGTTTTTCCAGATCGGGAGGCGGCACAGCAGAGCAGGACTGTTCCATCGGGCGCCGGCCTGGCTTCTCCTGAGGCCGGTGGCTCACTGCGGGGAGACAGAGCGGCAGGCTGGGACTTTCGACAGTCGGGAGGCCCCGCCTCTAGGTCGGGGTCGGGACCTGGGAGGGTTGGCCGTGGAGCGGTGGAGGTGTTGGAGACTGCCGCCGGGCCTTCTACAGGCAAGGCCGGTGGCGCAGAACGCAGATCAGGAGCGGTGTGTATTGGGTCTCGGCAGTCGGGAGGCCCAGCCTCCAGGTCTCGGATGGGGCCTGGGAGGGTAGGCCAAGTAGATACCAGAGCACTGGCTGCGGATGCGGCGCAGTCAGAAGAGCTGGTGAGTGATGTCAGCAGCGATGGTGGACGGAGTCCTCGTGGGGATGTCAGCCCAGCCCCTCTCAGTTTGCCAACGGTGCCCAGTGGTCACAGAAGTGCGGAGGACGTGCGACGGTGGCCGAATGGGCAGGTGGCAGTGTCGGCCAGCGACAGTGAGGAGGGGTAACTGACGGAGGATGTCCGGGAGTCCGCGAGGGTGTCTGGACCGCCGGCTGGAGGGCCTTATCGCCTATCGCAGTCTGGTAAGTCTGCTCTTCTTTCTCTTCCTCCTTCTAATGTGGCTATGCCTGTGGTAGCTGATGTATCGGGTAGTGGGGGTGACCCGTTGAGGGGTGCCGGGGATAGGGGGTTGTGGGACTCTTTGAGGGCCCTGCTGAGTAGGTTGGAGAATGGTGCTTCCCAGGGTGGGGGGGGGGTCGGCCCCGGTGAGCCCTTGGGTCCCTCCCCCGGTAGTGGTTACAAGTTCCCCGTTGCAAGCGAGCCGACCTCAAGGTGAGGGAACAGATTTGGAAGGATGAATTCGTCAAAATCTTTTCCCTGCTTCCGTTAGAAATTTTTTATTTGGACCGGGTTAAGCCGGATGAGAGTAAAAAAGAAGAAGAGGAGAAGAGAAGGTACAGGCTCATATCGCGTACGTTTGCAAATTGGCTGCAAGCGTTTGCGATATTTGCGAGTGTGATTGGGGAAAAATCCCCTGAAAACTGGTCGGCCTTATTTTGTTACCTGGAGGCGATTAGTGAGGCTCATAGGGTGTATGGGGGTCTGGCGTGGCTGCGGTATGATGAGCAGTTTCGTCAGAGGAAGGCCATTCGACCCTCTATTCGGTGGGACCACAAAGACATTAGTCTGTGGATGAAGTTGATGACTTCATCCAGGGCTTCTGGCCAGTTTTTTCCAGGGGGGGCCGGCGGAGCTTCCTCCTCAGGATCGCCGGCCCTTAGAAAGAAAGGGGTTTGCTGGCAATTCAATGAGGGTACCTGTCGGTTCGCCACTTCCTGCCGCTTCTAGCACGAATGTTCGGGATGTGGGGGTTCCCACGCCCTCACACGCTGTTTTAAGCACAGGAGGGGGCGGACGGGGGATGCCGCTGGAAAAAGGGATGACACCGGTGAAGCTGGAAAGGATGCTTCCTTTTCTAGGTAAATATCCGGACAGGACGGCGGCGGGCCTGCTGGAAGAGGGGTTCTGGGGGGGTTTTAGGATTCCTAGCATGGTGCAGGAGGTGCCTCCGGTATCGGGTAATTTACGGTCGGCACTGCTCCATCGGGAGGTGGTGTCGGCTAAGCTGGAAAAGGAAGTGTCGCTGGGCCGGATGGCCGGCCCGTTTAGGGCTCCGCCGTTGGGGGGGTTGATAGTGTCCCTGTTGGGGGTGGTGCCAAAAAAGGAGTCGGGGCAGTTCAGGATGATTCATCATCTGTCTTACCCCAAGGGTGGCTCGGTGAATGATGGTATTGACCCGCAAATTTGTGCGGTTACTAGGGATGAGCTTGAACATCGGCTGTTCGCCGAGTGACGCGAACGGCCCACAATACACTGCGCCATCGCAGTGCAATCCCGGCGCTGTGATTGGCCACGCATGCACTGTGACCCCGCATGCTTGGCCAATCACAGCGCCGGCAGCTAGGAGAGCCATAATTGGCCACAGACAGGTTGCCTGTGGCCAATTATAGCTATGGGGGTTTAGCACACGCCCCACACTATAAAAGGCCGCCAGCGCGGCGGCCTTGTGTAGTGTGTTCCGGCGCAGGGAAAGAGAAGGATAGGCAGGGACAGTGTTGATATTCTTTGTGCTATTCTTGTGTGCAGGGAGAGAGAAGGATAGGCAGGGAGAGTGTCAGTGTCATATTCTTTGCTAAACCTTGTGTGCAGGGAGAGAGAAGGATAGGCAGGGGACAGTGTCAGTGTCATATTCTTTGCTAAACCTTGTGTGCAGGGAGAGAGAAGGATAGGCAGCAGACAGTGTCAGTGCCATATTCTTTGCTAAACCTTGTGTGCAGAGAGAGAGAGAAGGATAGGCAGGGGACAGTGTCAGTGTCATATTCTTTACTAAACCTTGTGTGCAGGGAGAGAGAAGGATAGGCAGGGAGAGTGTCAGTGTCTTATTCTTTGATAAACCTTGTGTGCAGGGAGAGAGAAGGATAGGCAGGGGACAGTGTCAGTGTCATTGTTGCTAAGCCTCCTGCACATTATACACCTGAAGTTAGCCCGTATTGCTGTATTGCTGTGTTTTCCTGGTGTGTTACACCAACAGGCATTTTCAGCACTTACAGCGGGCGGAGTGTGCCTCCTGCACATTATACACCTGAAGTTAGCCCGTATTGCTGTGTTTTCCTGGTGTGTTACACCAACAGGCATTTGCAGCACTTACAGCGGGCGGAGTGTGCCTCCTGCACATTATACACCTGAAGTTAGCCCGTAGTGCTGTGTTTTCCTGGTGTGTTACACCAACAGGCATTTGCAGCACTTACAGCGGGCGGAGTGTGCCTCCTGCACATTATACACCTGAAGTTAGCCCGTATTGCTGTGTTTTCCTGGTGTGTTACACCAACAGGCATTTGCAGCACTTACAGCGGGCGGAGTGTGCCTCCTGCACATTATACACCTGAAGTTAGCCCGTATTGCTGTGTTTTCCTGGTGTGTTACACTAACAGGCATTTGCAGCACTTACAGCGGGCGGAGTGTGTCTCTTGCACATTATACACCTGAAGTTAGCCCGTATTGCTGTGTTTTCCTGGTGTGTTACACCAACAGGCATTTGCAGCACTTACAGCGGGCGGAGTGTGCCTCCTGCACATTATACACCTGAAGTTAGCCCGTATTGCTGTGTTTTCCTGGTGTGTTACACCAACAGGCATTTGCAGCACTTACAGCGGGCGGAGTGTGCCTCCTGTACATTATACACCTGAAGTTAGCCCGTATTGCTGTGTTTTCCTGGTGTGTTACACCAACAGGCATTTGCAGCACTTACAGCGGGCGGAGTGTGCCTCCTGCACATTATACACCTGAAGTTAGCCCGTATTGCTGTGTTTTCCTGGTGTGTTACACCAACAGGCATTTGCAGCACTTACAGCGGGCGGAGTGTGCCTCCTGCACATTATACACCTGAAGTTAGCCCGTATTGCTGTGTTTTCCTGGTGTGTTACACCAACAGGCATTTGCAGCACTTACAGCGGGCGGAGTGTGCCTCCTGCACATTATACACCTGAAGTTAGCCCGTATTGCTGTGTTTTCCTGGTGTGTTACACCAACAGGCATTTGCAGTACTTACAGCGGGCAGAGTGTGCCTCCTGCACATTATACACCTGAAGTTAGCCCGTATTGCTGTGTTTTCCTGGTGTGTTACACCAACAGGCATTTGCAGCACTTACAGTGGGCGGAGTGTGCCTCTTGCACATTATACACCTGAAGTTAGCCCGTATTGCTGTGTTTTCCTGGTGTGTTACACCAACAGGCATTTGCAGCACTTACAGCGGGCGGAGTGTGCCTCTTGCACATTATACACCTGAAGTTAGCCCGTATTACTGTGTTTTCCTGGTGTGTTACACCAACAGGCATTTGCAGCACTTACAGTGGGCGGAGTGTGCCTCCTGCACATTATACACCTGAAGTTAGCCCGTATTGCTGTTTTCCTGGTGTGTTACACCAACAGGCATTTGCAGCACTTACAGCAGGCGTAGTGTGATTCCTGCAAAATATACCCCTGAAGCTAGGCCTTATTGCTGGTTTTCCCATCTCCCTGCAGGCCATTAGAATGTCTGGAAGGCAAACAAGGAGAGGCAGACAGTCAGGAGCCAATAAAAGAGGGCAAGCAGGCTCTGTGTCTAGAGACAGCAGTGCTGGTCGTGGACGCGGTGCATCGCCATCAGCACGTGGCCATGGGACACGCTTGTCCTTCTTTTCGGCAGCTGGACGTGTTGAGCCGCATCATGCCGAAGACTTGGTAGAGTGGATGACCAAGTACTCCTTATCCTTCTCATCCTCTCTCACCCAGGCTCAGGGTACTGGCAAAGCAGCTGCCAAAGCGTCCTCTTCCCTGGTATCAATGTCATCATCAGTCACTCCTTCCCTAGATCAACCATGTCCTCCTGAGGAGTCCCCCGAACTGTTTGAGCACAGTGTTGGGTACATGCTCCAGGAGGATGCCCAGCGTTTCGAAGGGTCTGATGATGATACCCAGCTAGAGGAAGGCAGTAGCGTGAGAGCAGAGAGAGGGGATGCTCAAGAAGGACACTAATCTGGCAGTCATGTTCCAGCAGCTGCAGCATACTGCCAGATTGGCTCCAGTGATGAGGAGGGAGGGGATGATGAAGTCACTGACTCCACGTGGGTGCCTAATAGGAGAGAGGAGGAGGAGGAGGAGGATGAGGAGGAGGCACATCTCCAACGAGGCAGGATGCCCTCGGGGGGCCAGCGTAAGGGCAGCACACCGACGGAATCACACCGCAGAGCTCCGCCTGTGCAGGGCGCTGCCTCTGCCCGTTATTCAAAAAGTTCTTTGGTGTGGGCCTTTTTTGAGTCGAGTGCATCAGATCGCACAGCTGCTGTTTGCAACATATGTCTCAAGCGTATATCGCATGGCCAAAACATCACCCGCTTGGGCACCACATGCTTGACCAGACATATGTTGACCTGCCATGCAGCTCATTGGCAAGCCTACCTTAAAGACCCACACCAAAGAACAAAGCGGACCTCTCCTTGCACCGCATCAGCTGGGATCTCCAACCCCACTATACCTTCAGTCCTCTCTGAAACCTGCACTGAGAGGAATGAAGGTGTAGAATTAGGTGTGTCACAGCCAAATACTTGCGGGCACTCTGCTAGCAGTACACCGACGTCTGATTCTAGTAGGCAAATTTCCCTGCCCTAGCTGCTGGACCGTCGAAAGAAGTTCACTCCCAGCCATCCACATGCGCAGCGGTTGAATGCTAGCTTGGCTAAATTGCTAGCGCTTCAACTGCTGCCTTTTCAGTTGGTAGACTCGGCCCCCTTCCGCGAGTTTGTGCAATGTGCGGTTCCTCAGTGGCAGGTTCCCAAACGCCACTTTTTCTCACGGAAGGCGATCCCGGCTCTCTACCAGCATGTGGAAGGCAATGTCTTGGCCTCGCTGGACAGGGCGGTCAGCGGTAAGGTGCATATTACCGCTGACTCATGGTCCAGCAGGCATGGACATGGACGTTACCTTTCTTTCACGGCCCATTGGGTCACTCTTTTGGCATCTGGGAAGGATGCAGGACAAGGTGCAGTAGTGTTGGAGGTTGTTCCGCCTCCACGCCTCCAAAATGCTACTACTGGTTGTGACACACCTCTCTCCTCCACTCCCTCCTCTTCTTCTTCCTCCATGGCCTCTTCCTGTGCTTTGTCCTCGGAACCAGCGGTGCTCCGTAGGCGTTCAAGGGGCTACGCAAGTACGCAGGCAAAAAGATGCCATGCCGTGCTTGTGCTGATGTGTTTGGGGGACAGGAGCCACACTGGGGCAGAGGTTCTGTCTGCTCTGCAGGGGCAGGCCGAGAGGTGGTTGACGCCACGCCAGCTTAAACCAGGAATGGTGGTTTGCGACAATGGCACCAACCTCCTCTCCGCCCTCCGACAGGGACAACTGACCCATGTGCCCTGTGTGGCTCACGTCCTTAACCTGGTGGTGCAGCGGTTCTTGGGCAGGTACCCGGGCTTACAGGATGTCCTGAGGCAGGCCAGGAAAATCTGTTTGCATTTCCGCAGATCTTATAATGCCAGTGCTCGCCTGGCTGAGCTGCAAAAGGAGTTGAACCTGCCCAAGAACCGTCTTATATGTGACATGCCCACCAGGTGGAACTCAACGTTGGCCATGCTGCAGCGGCTGCACATGCAGCAGAGGGCCATCAATGAGTACCTGTGCGACTACGGCACCAGAACAGGGTCAGGGGAGCTCGGGTTTTTTTCACCACGCCAGTGGGGCATGATCAGGGATGCATGCACTGTCCTGGCACCATTTGAGGAGGCCACGAGGATGGTGAGCAGTGACAGTGCATGCATCAGTGACACTGTACCTCTTGTCCACCTGTTGGAACATACGCTGCGTGGAATAATGGACAGGGCACTTGAGGCAGAACAGAGGCAGGAAGAGGAGGACTTCCTTGCCTCTCAAGGCCCCCTTTACCCAGACAGTGTTCCTTCTGTCCCACCCATTGCACAGGAAGAGGAGGAGGAGGAGGAGGAGGATTGTGTCAGCATGGAGGTGGAGCCTGGCACTCAGCATCATCAGCAGCAGTCTTTTAGGGATGATTTACAGTCCCAAGAAACCAGTGGACTTGTACGTGGCTGGGAGGAGGTGGCTGCGGATCATGTCGTCCTTAGTAGGCTTGTGCACAACGGAAAAATTCGGTTAGTTTCGGTTAGTTTCTTTTCGGTCCTGTTGATTCGTAATCATTCGTAATTTTGCTAGACGGGATTTTTCGTGTTAGGACTAATTCGTATTTTCGCAAGCGACATTTCTCGTTGAATTTTTAGTTGATTTATAATTCGTACTTTCAGTAGAGTACATTGTTTTTCGTTGATTCTGGACACAACTCCTACTTTCGTAACTTTTTTTTGGGTTCGTTGATTCGTAATTTTCTGTGTCTCTCTCACGACGACGCTGCCTATTATGCCTAATGTGCTTCGAATGGATTTGTACTTTTCTAAATACATAGCGGTTATTTGTAACGATTCGAAATCTCGTATTTTACTTTCGTATTTTACATGCGGCTATAGGCTCCGCCCCTGTACACCATTTTGAGAGGGTTCAGCACGGTGAGGGAGAAGCAGAGAGCAGAGCAGAGTGAGTGTTATTGTGCTTCGTATGGATTCGTACATTCGTAACTTTTTCATAACGAGCAGAGTGTTATTGTGCTTCGAATGGATTCGAAATCTCGTATTTTACTTTCGTTTTTTACATGCGGCTATAGCCTCCGCCCCTGTACACCATTTTGAGAGGGAGTTCAGCACGGTGTGGGAGAAGCAGAGAGCAGAGCAGAGTGAGTGTTATTGTGCTTCGTATGGATTCGTACATTCGTAACTTTTTCATAACGAATTATGCCGAAGACATTCGGGCATTCGCTATTTGCGGTATAATTTATTTCGGATTCGGTCTTATTCGTAATTGCTTTGTTCGGAAATTCGAATGCTTCCGAATGTCCGAAAGTTGCTATATTCCGACGAATTTCGATTCGTTACGAAACGAATTGCACAAGCCTAGTCCTTAGTGACCCAGAGGACTCCGGACCGAATGCCTCAGCTAACCTACGTTGCATGGCCTCCCTGATCCTGCAAAGTCTGCGGAAGGATCCTCGTATTCTTCGGATCAAGGAGAGGGACCATTACTGGCTGGCCACTCTCCTTGATCTACGGTACAAGGGTAAGGTTGCGGACCTTATCTTACCGTCGCAGAGGGAGCAGAGGATGAGACAACTCCGGGAGGCCTTGCAGAAAGGTCTGTGCAATGCGTTCCCAGAGACTGGGAGGTTACAAACTCCTGGTCCTGGACAACGAGTTGCTGTGGCTTCGGTCAGTCAAAGAAGGAGCGGTGGGGAAGGTGGCCGTCTGACCGATGCGTTCAGACAATTCTTTAGTCCGCAGCCCCAAGGTATGATCGGTTCCAGCAACCATCGCCAGCGTCTGATATACATGGTGCAGGAATACCTAGGGGCAAGGTCAGACTTGGACACCTTCCCCACCGAAAATCCTCTGGCTTACTGGGTCTTGAGGATGGATCACTGGCCAGAGCTTGCACAGTATGCAATTGAGCTACTGGCCTGTCCTGCATCCAGCGTTCTTTCAGAACGCACATTCAGTGCTGCTGGAGGATTTGTCACGGATCACAGGGTGAGCCTGTCCACCGACTCGGTTGATCGACTGACTTTCATAAAGATGAACCAGTCTTGGATCACCACCAGCTACCAAACACCTGAAGCTGATATAACATACTAATTTATTTTCAAATGTCACATCCCTTCAAGACTGATGCTGATGCTGAGAGACTGTCCTGTTCTGTTGACTGACTATCCTCCTCCTCCTCAATGATCCGATTGATGATGATAGCTTGGAAGAACATTTTTGTTTCTGGGTGCCGCCACCAGTGGCTAAGGCCCAATTTTTCAGCCCCTGTTTAACAGGGGCATGTTATTACAATTTTTTATGCAATGCTTTGCAGCAGGGCTCATTCCTGCACTCCAACTAGAGTATCTGGGAGAGGTTGCAGTGTCGTGGCACCAGCACCAGTGGCTAAGGCCCAATTTTTCAGCCCCTGTTTAACAGGGGCGTGTAATTAAAATTTTTGATGCAATACTTTGCAACAGGGCTCATTGCTGTGCTCCAAGTACAGTATCTGTGAGGGGTTGCAGTGTTGTGGCACCAGTGCCTAAGGCCCAATTTTTCTGCCCCTGTTTAACAGGGGCATGTAATTACAATTCTTGATCTAATAATTCACAGCAGGGCCCATTCCTGCGCCCACCAAGAGTAACTGTGAGGCCTTACAGTGTTTTGTCAACACCACCACCACCAAAGGCCCAATTTTTCAGCCCCTGTTCAACAGGGGCATGCAATTACAATTCTTGATCTAATAATTCACAGCAGGGCCCATTCATGCGCCCACCAAGAGTAACTGTGAGGGCTCACAGTGTTGTGGCAACACCAACATGTAAGGGGCAAATTTCAGCTGAGTATATACGGCAGGCCCCTACTTTCAAACATCCAACTTACAAACGACTCCTCCTTGCAAACAGAAGGATACAACAGGAAGTGAGAGGAAATCTACCCCTAGGAAGGCAAATTCTCTCCTGTAAGAGTTAATATGGGAAAAAAAGTGTCTCCTCTCCACTGATGCTTTATCACCAATTCTTGTTTCAATAAAAACCACAAATTTTCTAAAAACATTTGTCATTAGGACGGAAAGTGAGGTGAACTGTTCTGAACAGGTGCACACTGCACAGACAGCAAAACAAATGTTACAGGGGTGATAACCCTTCCCTATGTTTTCCAAAAAGCTTAAAAATAGATTTTTTGGCTGAAGCTACACTTAAACAATGTACCTGTTCAAAATTACAAACAGATTCTACATAAGAACAAACCTACAGTCCCTGTCTTGTATGCACCGCCTGTATACGGCTGTTCAGAGTACATAGGGCCTTTTTTATTTTGTGTGCGGGGTTCCCCTTAATATCCATACAAGACCCAAAGGGGCTGGTAATGGGCTGGGGTAGGGGCTGTTCAGAGTATATAGGGCCTTTTTTATTTTGTGTGCGGGGTTCCCCTTAATATCCATACAAGACCCAAAGGGGCTGGTAATGGGCTGGGGTAGGGGGGGGGGGGGGCTGTGATGGGGTAGCTATGCCATTTTTCTTAAAGATTTTCATCCATATTACCGGGACCAGACATTACATTAAAGCCGCAAGCAGTTTTAAATGGCTTTTTTTCCTTTAGAAATGTAATTTTGTGCAGGGACAGTTCTAAACACGGGAAACACGTGGCACTTCACAGGCATACTTTAGACACCCCCCAGGTACGATATTTAAAGGAATATTTGACTTTTTTTTTTCACTTTATGCATCATTAAAATGACTGCTCCCGAAAAACGGCCGTTTTTAAAACTTCTTTTTGCATTGATACATGTCCCCTGGTGCAGAACCCGGGTTCCCAAACCCTTTTTAGGACAATAATATGCATAATAGTCGTTATAATTAGCACTTTAGATTTCGAACGTTCGCATCCATTGTATTTAATAGGGTTCTAACGTTCGTGCGAAGTTTCGGTCCGTTCGCGGGTTCTGGTGCGAACCGAACCCGGGGGTGTTCGGCTCATTACTAGCGGTTACCTATACATCGTTTGATGCCGCTATATCATGGGTTAGAAAGTATGGTAGGGGGGCTCTTTTGGCTAAGACTGACGTGGAATTGGCCTTCAGGCTCCTGCCGGTTCATCCCGTAAGTCTTCATTTGTTGGGCTGTTGTTGGCAGGGATCGTACTTCGTTGATCGTTACCTGCCTATGGGCTACTCGATTTCTTGCACCCTGTTCGAGGCTTTCAGTTCCTTTTTTGAGTGGGCGGTGCGGGAAGTCGCGGGGGTGAACTCAGTCATCCATTATTTGGACGACTTTTTGTGCATTGGTCCCCCTGAGTCCCGCTGTTGTGGGGTGTTGCTGGGGACGGTGCAATACATGGCAGAGCGATTTGGGATTCCCTTGGAGGCGGACAAAACGGAGGGCCCGGCCATGGAGTTGGTTTTCCTGGGGATAACGATTTATTCCATGGCTATGGAATGTAGGTTGCCAGTGGACAAGTTGGTGGCGTTGAGGAGCGAGGTGAGTAAGGCGAGTGGGCGGTGCAAGATCCGTTTGAGGGAGCTGCAGTAGTTGTTGGGGAAGCTTAATTTTGCTTGCAGGATAATTCCGATGGGCCGTATTTTCTGCAGGCGACTGGCAGCAGCCACGGCGGGAGTGAGGGTGCCTAATCATTTTGTTCGGCTAACCAGGGAGCTGCAGGCGGATTTGAGGATCTGGGATTCCTTTTTGGAATCCTTCAATGGACGATCAGTGTGGCAGTCGGGACCGGTCAGCAACGCTGACTTGGTGCTATTCACGGGTCACTGGGGTATGGGGCTTTCTGCCAGGGCCAGTGGAGCGCTGGTCCTTGGCCGGAAGTGTGGAAAAGGGACGGATTCCTAAGTAATTTGATGCTGTTGGAATTGTTTCCAATTGTTTTGGCGGTGGAGCTATGGGGGGAGACCCTCCGGAACAAGAAGGACCGATTTAACTGTGATAAAATGGGGGTAGTGATTGCTATTAACTCGATATTGGCGTCTTCCCCCCCAGTGGTTTGTTTGTTGAGATACTTGGTTCTGCGCTGTCTGTGTATAAATGCTTATGTCTATGCGGTACACATCCCCGGGGTCGATAACAAGTTGGCGGATGCTTTGTCTCGTTTCCAGTGGGAAGAGTTTCGCAGGCTGGCACCGGAGGCAGAATTGAATGGGGAACCCTGCCCGCCGAACTTATGGAACATTGCTCTGGAGTCGCCGCAGGATTGATCAGGCAGTCGCTCAGCGCTGGAACATGGAAGGGGTATTCAAAAGTGTGGCAGGAATAGTTCTCTCTGTTGGAGGAGGTAGGCGGGTCAGAGGATCCGGAAGAATTACAAGGGTTGGTATTGTGTTTTGTATGTAGCAATTATGTGAACGAGGTCTCGGGCTCTGCAATAGGAAAAAAGATGGCCGCTCTAGCATTTTTATTTCAATTGGCGGGCAAGAGGGACTTCACAAAGTCTTTCGTAGTCCGCCGAGCGTTACGGGGATATAGGGTTGGTAGTGCTACGAGAGATTCTAGGCACCCAGTGTCATTTGAGGTTCTGGATAAGGTACTGTTGAGCCTGGAACGGGTGTGTGGAACTCAGTATGAGCAGGCCCTCTTCAGGGCTGCTTTCGTGTTGGCTTTCTTTGGGGCATTTAGAATTGGGGAGTTGGTTTCGCCATCCAAGAAGGTAGGGGGTGGTCTGCGTCTAGAGGATGTTCAAGACACGGGTGGGTCAGTGAGGATTTTAGTACGGCGGTCAAAGACTGATCAGTTAGGAAAGGGGGTTCGGCTGGAATTGTTTCGGGGACATTGTCTTCATATGTGCCCGGTGACAACGTTGCAGCATTTTATTTTCCTACGGGTGGAGGGGGTGTTATTTGTCCATCTTGATGAGACTTGCTTATCTCGTTTCCAGTTTACGGCTGTGTTTCGGAAGTGCTTGAAAGAAGGGGGTTTGGCCCCGGGTGAGTATGCCGCGCATTCATTTAGGATCGGGGCTGCTACAGAGGCAGCTCGGTGGGGTTTACCTGCAAACTCAATTAAGAGGATTGGCAGATGGGAATCTACGAGGTATCGCTTGTATGTTCGTCCATATTTGTTGTGAATTTGTTTTCCGAAGGGGTGCGTTTGGTAAACTGTGTTTTGAAGGGTGTAGTTTTTTCCTTATTTTCTCTCTCTCTGCACATGTTTTTGTTATGTCATTGCAGGTTCCACTAGTTGTCTCATATGGATACTGGGACACTCGTTTGTTTTCTGGGGGGCAAAGAGGGCGGATGTCCAGCCTGAAGGGAGGCAACTTGGTGTTTCCAGGGAGGAGGGCCGTGTCAGGTGGATAGGTGTGCCTGGTATGATGTGGGAGGAAGTTGTTCCCTCTGTCCATCGATTTGCTAGATTGGATCGTGTTCCGGACGTGCTTGTCCTTCATGTAGAGGGCAATGACCTGGCCGTCCGCCCCATCCGTCAAGTGATCAAGGACATCCAGTGGGATTTCCTGCGGTTGAGGGCTTCCTTCTCTGAGCTGATTGTGGTGTGGTCAGATATTGTGGCCCGCACGTCATGGAGGAAAGCCCGTTCCGTTGAGAGGTTGGATAAGGCTCGCATTAAGGTTAACCGGGAGGTGGGCAAGTTCATTGTACAGCACGGTGGGGTAGTGGTTCGTCACCTTGAACTGGAACTGGATACATGGAGATACCTGAGAGGGGATGGGGTGCATCTCAAACGCAGTGGGGATTGATCTTTGGGCCCTGGGATTGCAGGAGGGGATCCTTAGGGCTTTTCTTGTGTGGCTGCGGGCACAAGTGTAAGGTGTCACACTTGCGCCGCGGTGGCGGTTGGGTCCCTGAATTTTGGAAAAATGGGAGGTATGAAAAACAGTGGGACCCATCTTTGGTATGGAGTCCTCCCGGTTGGTCTGGTGTTAGTCTGGACCACCGGTGAGAAGTTGGTGGGTCTGTGGTCAGTTTGTGGTCCTCGAGGCAAGTCTAGCGACTGGGGACCAGATGCTAACTAAAGGTACCACAGACCCTTAAAGTGTTAAAAGAGTTGATAATAATAAAAATGTTAAATTATTATAATATGGTTAATGTATATATATATATATATTTATATATATATATATTTGATATATGATTTTATTTTGGTTATTTGACAAATAAATAGGCCGAATAGGCCATTTTAATCCAGCAGATGTCAGTGTTGTCATTTATAAGTAATATGGGTTTGGTACATGGGTGGTTAGGTGCAGTGAGTTATCTTGCTGCCCTAGTCAAGACATGTACGTAGCCAAAATGAAATGCAGGTGGAGGACAGACATGACAGGGTGGAAGGAACAGACAGGAGAGGAAGAGGTTAAGAAGTAGGGAGGTGTCCCGGGAAAAGGTTGGTGATAAGGGATTGGAGGGAGGAGAAATTATTGGAAGAGTAGCAGAGTGAGTACAGAGAGAGGAAGGGGTGGGGGCAAGCAGTCGGTGAAGAAAGCAAGGTGAGAAGTCCCGCCCTCCCACCCCTTTTTTTTCAGGGTAGTGTTTTTTGAGTAAGGGTTGTGGGGTGACAAGGGGTGGCGGTTGGGTCCCTGAATTTTGGAAAAATGGGAGGTATAAAAAACAGTGGGACCCATCTTTGGTATGGAGTCCTCCCGGTTGGTCTGGTATTAGTCTGGACCACCGGTGAGAAGTTGGTGGGTCTGTGGTCAGTTAGTGGTCCTCGAGGCGAGTCTAGCGGCTGGGGACCAGATGCTAACTAAAGGTACCACAAACCCTTAAAGTGTTAAAAGAGTTGATAATAATAAAAATGTTAAATTATTATAATATAGTTAATGTATATATATATATATTTATATATATTTGGTATATGGTTTTATTTTGGTTATTTGTAAAATAAATAGGCCGAATTGGCCATTTTAATCCAGCAGGTGTCAGTGTTGTCATTTATAAGTAATATGGGTTTGGTACATGGGTGGTTAGGTGCCAGTAAGTTATCTTGCTGCCCTAGTCATGTTGTTCTCTTCCTAATAATACTACTACAGGCAGTTGATTCAGGTAGCTGCAGTATATTCAGTCAGTGTACTGTATCCTGATTCCTGTGCACAGTGTGCAACTAAACCTCACTGCAGAGTGTTCCTGTTATTATCTTCCAAATAATACTACAGGCAGGCAGTTGATTCAGGAAGCTGCAGTATATTCAGTCAGTGTACTGTATCCTGGGCACAGTGTGCAGCTAAACCTCACTGCAGAGTTTTCCTGTTATTCTCTTCCTAATAATACTACAGGCAGGCAGTTGATTCAGGTAGCTGCAGTATATTCAGTCAGTGTACTGTATCCTGATTCCTGGGCACAGTGTGCAACTAAACCTCACTGCAGAGTGTTCCTATTATTCTCTTCCTAATAATACTACAGGCAGGCAGTTGATTAAGGAAGCTGCAGTATATTAAGTCAGTGTACTGTATCCTGGGCACAGTGTGCAGCTAAACCTCACTGCAGACCATTACTGTTGTTCTCTTCCTAATAATACTACAGGCAGGCAGTTGATTCAGGAAGCTGCAGTATATTCAGTCAGTGTACTGTATCCTGGGCACAGTGTGCAGCTAAACCTCAATGCAGAGTTTTCCTGTTATTCTCTTCCTTATACTACTACAGGCAGGCAGTTGATTCAGGTAGCTGCAGCATATTCAGTCAGTGTACTGTATCCTGGGCACAGTGTGCAGCTAAACCTCACTGCAGAGTTTTCCTGTTATTCTCTTCCTAATAATACTACAGGCAGGCAGTTGATTCAGGTAGCTGCAGTATATTCAGTCAGTGTACTGTATCCTGATTCCTGGGCACAGTGTGCAACTAAACCTCACTGCAGAGTGTTCCTGTTATTCTCTTCCTAATAATACTACAGGCAGGCAGTTGATTAAGGAAGCTGCAGTATATTAAGTCAGTGTACTGTATCCTGGGCACAGTGTGCAGCTAAACCTCACTGCAGACCATTACTGTTGTTCTCTTCCTAATAATACTACAGGCAGGCAGTTGATTCAGGAAGCTGCAGTATATTCAGTCAGTGTACTGTATCCTGGGCACAGTGTGCAGCTAAACCTCAATGCAGAGTTTTCCTGTTATTCTCTTCCTTATACTACTACAGGCAGGCAGTTGATTCAGGTAGCTGCAGCATATTCAGTCAGTGTACTGTATCCTGGGCACAGTGTGCAGCTAAACCTCACTGCAGAGTGTTCCTGTTATTCTCTTCCTAATAATATGACAGGCAGGCAGTTGATTCAGGTAGCTGAAGTATATCCAGTCAGTGTACTGTATCCTGATTCCTGTGCACAGTGTGCAACTAAACCTCACTGCAGAGTGTTCCTGTTATTCTATTCCTAATAATACTACAGGCAGGCAGTTGATTCAGGTAGCTGCAGTATATTCCGTCAGTGTACTGTATCCTGGGCACAGTGTGCAGCTAAACCTCACTGCAGAGTGTTCCTGTTATTCTCTTCCTAATAATACTATAGGCAGGCAGTTGATTCAGGTAGCTGCAGGATATTCAGTCAATGTACTGTATCCTGGGCACAGTGTGCAGCTAAACCTCACTGCAGAGTGTTCCTGTTATTCTATTCCTAATAATACTACAGGCAGGCAGTTGATTCAGGTAGCTGCAGTATATTCAGTCAGTGTACTGTATCCTGGGCACAGTGTGCAGCTAAACCTCACTGCAGACAATTCCTGTTGTTCTCTTCCTATAAATACTAGAGACAGGCAGTTGATTCAGGTAGCTGCAGTATATTCAGTCAGTGTACTGTATCCTGATTCCTGGGCACAGTGTGCAACTAAACCTCACTGCAGAGTCTTCCTGTTATTCTCTTCCTAATAATACTACAGGCAGGCAGTTGATTCAGGAAGCAGCAGTATATTCAGTGAGTGTACTGTATCCTGGGCACAGTGTGCAGCTAAACCTCACTGCAGAGTGTTCCTGTTATTCTATTCCTAATAATACTACAGGCAGGCAGTTGATTCAGATAGCTGCAGTATATTCAGCCAGTGTACTGTATCCTGGGCACAGTGTGCAGCTAAACCTCACTACAGACCATTCATGTTGTTCTCTTCCTAATAATACTACAGGCAGGCAGTTGATTCAGGTAGCTGCAGTATATTCAGTCAGTGTACTGTATCCTGGGCACAGTGTGCAGCTAAACCTCACTGCAGACCATTACTGTTGTTCTCTTCCTAATAATACTACAGGCAGGCAGTTGATTCAGGTAGCTGTAGTATATTCAGTCAGTGTACTGTATCCTGATTCCTGTGCACAGTGTGCAACTAAACCTCACTGCAGAGTGTTCCTGTTATTCTCTTACTAATAACACTAGAGGCAGGCAGGTGATTCAGGTAGCTGCAGTATATCCAGTCAGTGTACTGTATCCTGATTCCTGTGCACAGTGTGCAACTAAACCTCACTGCAGAGTGTTCCTGTTATTCTGTTCCTAATAATACTACAGGCAGGCAGTTGATTCTGGAAGCTGCAGTATATTCAGTCAGTGTACAGTATCCTGGGCACAGTGTGCAGCTAAACCTCACTGCAGAGTGTTCCTGTTATTCTCTTCCTAATATTACTACAGGCAGGCAGTTGATTCAGGTAGCTGCAGTATATTCAGTCAGTGTACTGTATCCTGAGCACAGTGTGCAGCTAAACCTCACTGCAGAGTTTTCCTGTTATTCTCTTCCTAATAATTCTACAGGCAGGCAGTTAATTCAGGTAGCTGCAGTATATCCAGATAGGGCACTGTATCCTGATTCATGTGCACAGTGTGCAACTAAACCTCACTGCAGAGTGTTCCTGTTATTCTCTTCCTAATAATACTACAGGCAGACAGTTGATTCAGGTAGCTGCAGTATATTCCATCAGTGTACTGTATCCTGGGCACAGTGTGCAGCTAAACCTCACTGCAGACCATTACTGTTGTTCTCTTCCTAATAATACTACAGGCAGGCAGTTGATTCAGGAAGCTGCAGTATATTCAGTCAGTGTACTGTATCCTGGGCACAGTGTGCAGCTAAACCTCAATGCAGAGTTTTCCTGTTATTCTCTTCCTAATACTACTACAGGCAGGCAGTTGATTCAGGTAGCTGCAGTATATTCAGTCAGTGTACTGTATCCTGGGCACAGTGTCTAGCTAAACCTCACCGCAGAGTGTTCCTGTTATTCTCTTCCTAATAATACTACAGGCAGGCAGTTGATTCAGGTAGCTGCAGTATATCCAGTCAGTGTACTGTATCCTGATTCCTGTGCACAGTGTGCAACTAAACCTCACTGCAGAGTGTTCCTGTTATTCTGTTCCTAATAATACTACAGGCAGGCAGTTGATTCAGGTAGCTGCAGTATATTCCGTCAGTGTACTGTATCCTGGGCACAGTGTGCATCTAAACCTCACTGCAGAGTGTTCCTGTTATTCTCTTCCTAATAATACTATAGGCAGGCAGTTGATTCAGGTAGCTGCAGGATATTCAGTCAGTGTACTGTATCCTGGGCACAGTGTGCAGCTAAACCTCACTGCAGAGTGTTCCTGTTGTTCTCTTCCTATAAATACTAGAGGCAGGCAGTTGATTCAGGTAGCTGCAGTATATTCAGTCAGTGTACTGTATCCTGATTCCTGGGCAAGGTGTGCAACTAAACCTCACTGCAGAGTGTTCCTGTTATTCTCTTCCTAATAATACTACAGGCAGGCAGTTGATTCAGGAAGCTACAGTATATTCAGTGAGTGTACTGTATCCTGGGCACAGTGTGCAGCTAAACCTCACTGCAGAGTGTTCCTGTTATTCTATTCCTAATAATACTACAGGCAGGCAGTTGATTCAGATAGCTGCAGTATATTCAGCCAGTGTACTGTATCCTGGGCACAGTGTGCAGCTAAACCTCACTACAGACCATTCCTGTTGTTCTCTTCCTAATAATAGTACAGGCAGGCAGTTGATTCAGGTAGCTGCAGTATATTCAGTCAGTGTACTGTATCCTGGGCACAGTGTGCAGCTAAACCTCACTGCAGACCATTACTGTTGTTCTCTTCCTAATAATACTACAGGCAGGCAGTTGATTCAGGTAGCTGTAGTATATTCAGTCAGTGTACTGTATCCTGATTCCTGTGCACAGTGTGCAACTAAACCTCACTGCAGAGTGTTCCTGTTATTCTCTTACTAATAACACTAGAGGCAGGCAGGTGATTCAGGTAGCTGCAGTATATCCAGTCAGTGTACTGTATCCTGATTCCTGTGCACAGTGTGCAACTAAACCTCACTGCAGATTGTTCCTTTTATTCTGTTCCTAATAATACTACAGGCAGGCAGTTGATTCTGGAAGCTGCAGTATATTCAGTCAGTGTACAGTATCCTGGGCACAGTGTGCAGCTAAACCTCACTGCAGAGTGTTCCTGTTATTCTCTTTCTAATAATACTACAGGCAGGCAGTTGATTCAGGTAGCTGCAGTATATTCCGTCAGTGTACTGTATCCTGGGCACAGTGTGCAGCTAAACCTCACTGCCGAGTTTTCCTGTTATTCTCTTCCTAATAATTCTACAGGCAGGCAGTTGATTCAGGTAGCTGCAGTATATCCAGATAGTGTACTGTATCCTGATTCATGTGCACAGTGTGCAACTAAACCTCACTGCAGAGTGTTCCTGTTATTGTCTTCCTAATAATACTACAGGCAGACAGTTGATTCAGGTAGCTGCAGTATATTCCATCAGTGTACTGTATCCTGGGCACAGTGTGCAGCTATAAACCTCACTGCAGAGTGTTCCTGTTATTCTCTTCCTAATAATACTACAGGCAGGCAGGCAGTTGATTCAGGTAGCTGCAGTATATTCCGTCAGTGTACTGTATCCTGGGCACAGTGTGCAGCTAAACCTCACTGCAGAGTTTTCCTGTTATTCTCTTCCTAATAATTCTACAGGCAGGCAGTTGATTCAGGTAGCTGCAGTATATCCAGATAGTGTACTCTATCCTGATTCATGGGCACAGTGTGCAACTAAACCTCACTGCAGAGTGTTCCTGTTATTCTCTTCCTAATAATACTACAGGCAGACAGTTGATTCAGGTAGCTGCAGTATATTCCATCAGTGTACTGTATCCTGGGCACAGTGTGCAGCTAAAAACTCACTGCAGAGTGTTCCTGTTATTCTCTTCCTAATAATACTACAGGCAGGCAGTTGATTCAGGTAGATGCAGTATATTCAGTTAGTGTACTGTATCCTGTGCACAGTGTGCAGCTAAACCTCACTGCAGAGTGTTCCTGTTATTCTCTTCCTAATAATACTACAGGCAGGCAGTTGATTCAGGTAGATGCAGTATATCCAGTCAGTGTACTGTATCCTGATTCCTGTGCACAGTGTGCAACTAAACCTCACTGCAGAGTGTTCCTGTTATTCTGTTCCTAATAATACTACAGGCAGGCAGGCAGTTGATTCAGGTAGCTGCAGTATATTCCGTCAGTGTACTGTATCCTGGGCACAGTGTGCAGCTAAACCTCACTGCAGAGTTTTCCTGTTATTCTCTTCCTAATAATTCTACAGGCAGGCAGTTGATTCAGGTAGCTGCAGTATATCCAGATAGTGTACTGTATCCTGATTCATGTGCACACTGTGCAACTAAACCTCACTGCAGAGTATTCCTGTTATTCTCTTCCTAATAATACTACAGGCAGACAGTTGATTCAGGTAGCTGCAGTATATTCCATCAGTGTACTGTATCCTGGGCACAGTGTGCAGCTAAAAACTCACTGCAGAGTGTTCCTGTTATTCTCTTCCTAATAATACTAGAGGCAGGCAGTTGATTCAGGTAGATTCAGTATATCCAGTCAGTGTACTGTATCCTGATTCCTGTGCACAGTGTGCAACTAAACCTCACTGCAGAGTGTTCCTGTTATTCTGTTCCTAATAATACTACAGGCAGGCAGTTGATTCTGGAAACTGCAGTATATTCAGTCAGTGTACTGTATCCTGGGCACAGTGTGCAGCTAAACCTCACTGCAGAGTGTTCCTGTTATTCTCTTCCTAATAATACTACAGGCAGGCAGGCAGTTGATTCAGGTAGCTGCAGTATATTCCGTCAGTGTACTGTATCCTGGGCACAGTGTGCAGCTAAACCTCACTGCAGAGTTTTCCTGTTATTCTCTTCCTAATAATTCTACAGGCAAGCAGTTGATTCAGGTAGCTGCAGTATATCCAGATAGTGTACTGTATCCTTATTCATGTGCACAGTGTGCAACTAAACCTCACTGCAGAGTGTTCCTGTTATTCTCTTCCTAATAATACTACAGGCAGACAGTTGATTCAGGTAGCTGCAGTATATTCCATCAGTGTACTGTATCCTGGGCACAGTGTGCAGCTAAACCTCACTGCAGAGTGTTCCTGCTATTCTCTTCTTATTAATACTACAGGCAGGCAGTTGATTTAGGTAGCTGCAGTATATTCAGTTAGTGTAGTGTATACTGGGCACAGTGTGCTGCTAAACCTCACTGCAGACCATTCCTGTTGTTCTCTTCCTAATAATACTACAGGCAGGCAGTTGATTCAGGTAGCTGCAGTATATTCAGTCAGTGTACTGTATCCTGATTCCTGGGCACAGTGTGCAACTAAACCTCACTGCAGAGTGTTCCTGTTATTCTCTTCCTAATAATACTACAGGCAGGCAGTTGATTCAGGAAGCTGCAGTATATTCAGTCAGTGTACTGTATTCTGGGCACAGTGTGCAGCTAAACCTCACTGCAGAGTGTTCCTGTTATTCTCTTCCTAATAATACTACAGGCAGGCAGTTGATTCAGGAAGCTTCAGTATATTCAGTCAGTGTACTGTATTCTGGGCACAGTGTACAGCTAAACCTCACTACAGAGTGTCCCTGTTATTATCTTCCTAATAATACTACAGGCAGGCAGTTGATTCAGGTAGCTGCAGTATATTTAGTCAGTGTAATGTATCCTGGGCACAGTGTGCAGCTAAACCTCTCTGCAGACCATTACTGTTGTTCTCTTCCTAATAATACTACAGGCAGGCAGTTGATTCAGGTAGCTGCAGTATATTCAGTCAGTATACTGTATCCTGATTCCTGTGCACAGTGTGCAGCTAAACCTCACTGCAGAGTGTTCCTGTTATTCTCTTCCTAAAAAGTACTACAGGCAATCAGGTCATTCAGGTAGCTGCATTATATCCAGTCTGTGTACTGTATCCTGATTCCTGTGCACAGTGTGCAACTAAACCTCACTGCAGAGTGTTCCTGTTATTCTCTTCCTAATAATACTACAGGCAGGCAGTTGATTCAGGTAGCTGCAGTATATTCCGTCAGTGTACTGTATCCTGGGCACAGTGTGCAGCTAAACCTCACTGCAGAGTTTTCCTGTTATTCTCTTCCTAATAATTCTACAGGCAGGCAGTTGATTCAGGTAGCTGCACTATATTCAGTCAGTGTACTGTATCCTGGGCACAGTGTGCCGCTAAACCTCACTGCAGAGTGTTCCTGTTATTCTCTTCCTAATTATACTACAGGTAGGCAGTTGATTCAGGTAGCTGCAGTATATTCAGTTAGTGTAATGTTTCCTGGACACAGTGTGCAGCTAAAACTCACTGCAGACCATTCCTGTTGTTCTCTTCCTAATAATACTACAGGCTGTGAAGGTCACCTGTGGCCAGGTGACAGATGCACACCGTAGGGGGACAGGAGTGCACCGCAAGGTAGTGAACCCTATGGCTGACTTCTGCGGATAGGAAACTGGGTGGTTGTGGAAAGCGGGACCAGAGGAGCACAACCGGGATCCTAACGGAAGCTAGAGCCAAGATTCCCCAGGGCGCGGAGTCTAAGACCCAGCAGGTCTTCTCCAGAGCCTCTAGTGGTGAGGATGTTATGCTGCAGGCTGGGTCCAGGTCGCGGCCCCTGGAGTCTCCTAGCTCACGCCCCGTAGGATAAGGGGAAAGGAGGGGAAGCAGCAGCACAAGATATGAGAGAAACGAATAACAAGCTGAAGGTCAGGGGCCACAAGCAGACAAGGATAACGAAAGAACGAGCCGAAGGTCAAGGGTCACGAGCAGACAGGGATAGTCGGGGACAAGCCAAATATGTAACAGAGAGACAGACGTAGCACACGGCAGGCAGGAACCCAAACACACAATGCCTAACAAACACATTGATCAGCAAAGCAGGCTTGCAGTGCACAGGTTAATATAGTGTTCTGTGATAGGGCCTGGGGTGGAGTCAGGCTGGGAGGAGATTATAAAGGAAGCCAGGTGAAAGGGCTCAGGCCTCTAAGATGAACACATGGGAAGGAAGGTAAGCTGACAGACAAACACTACTGCATATCCATGACAGTACCCTCCCTCTTATGGGCCCTCCCCCGCCTGGGCCCAGGCTTAAAGGGAAATCTCTGATGAAATCTCCTCAACAGATGAGGTGCAGCGACATCAGATGCAGCGATCCAAGACACCTCCTCAGGACCAAAACCTCTCCAATGCACAAGGTACTGAAGAATGCCTCTGCAGAGCCGAGAATCCAGAACTTGTCTAACCTCGTACTTAAGATTATCCTCAGAGACCGAAAACGAGGTAGGGAGATGACAAGAAGATCTATTGAGGACCAAAGGCTCTCTAGGAATAAGCAAGGGCATGAGAGGATCAACAGGAATCTGAGGAGGGTCCCCTAGACCCTTAAAGGCGGACTGGTCATCTTGCACAGGACCATCAGACTGGGCAGATGTCAGTGGAACCCTGAAGTTAGGTTGGTTAGAAGGTGACATGTCGCCGGAGTCAAGCTGAATAGCTGAAGGACAAGCAGAATGTCCTGAACAAGAAAAAGTAGGAGGCTCACTGGGCATGGGCTGGACTGGCATAACTAGTACAGAGGCAGAGTGAATAGCTGAGTCAGGTGTAGCGACTACCTGAATCGCATCGCAAGACGTAGCGACTGCGGGACTTGTAGACAAGCTAGCCTGGCTGTGCGTCCAAGGGTGGTTAGGGACAGAGAAATGTAAATGGTTATGCAACCTGGAATGAATGACCGGCTCAGGTTCACAGGGGGCAACCTTGGGTAGGCAGGACGAGGAACAGGAGGAACCCCAAGCCAGGATCTGTCCAGTAGCCCAGTCCACATGAGGAGAATGGAGCTGTAACCATGGGAGACCCAAAATTATAGGCGTTGAGGCCTTGGGTAAGATAAGGAAGGATATCCACTCCTGGTGGAGTGTCCCTACCGACATCTTAACAGGGAGGGTCTGGAAGCGGATAGGTCCCCCTGGGAGAACAGTACCATCAATCGCCAAGACCACCAATGGCGTGGTGAGGGGCAAAAGAGTAAGTCTCATGGACGATGCGATTTCCCAGTCCATGAATCTACCAGCGGCTCCGGAATCCAGATATGCTGAGACCGAATGAGAAGAAGCACCAACATGAAGGAACACAGAAAGCAGAAGACGAGAAGGGGAAGGTGATATTTCTGGGTCCAATACTCCAGTTTCCAGATGAAGTGGACCCGAACGTTTTTCTGGACAAAGAGAGCAAGTGTCACGAAAATGACCTTTGCCCCCACAGTAAAGACACAGACCAAGAGTTCTGCGCCTAGCACGTTCCTCGGGGGATAGCTTGGTCCGACCCAGCTGCATGGGTTCCTCAGCTGGTAGGAGATGCTCTACGGGTCGAAGAGAGGGGAGCTCAGGCTGACTAAGAACTAAGGAGTGCTGGCGTTGCTTTTCTAAGGTCCTCTCCTGAAAGCGAATATCGATCTGGTTACACAAGGAGATAACGCCGGCCAGATCAGTGGGGATGGTTCTTCCTGCTAATTCATCCTTCACTCTATCAGACAGGCCATGCAAAAAGGTTGCGACTAAGGCCTCATTGTTCCAGCTCAACTCAGCCGACAGTATGCGGAAATTAAGGGCATACTGTCCCACAGTAGCAGACTCTTGGCGGAGACGTAAAAGGGCGCTGGCCGCTGAAGAGACACGAGCCGGTTCTTCGAAGATATTCCAAAAAAGTTTCAAGAAGCCAGACAGGCTAGAAACCACTGGATCATTCAGTTCCCACAGAGGGGCTGCCCAGGCTAAAGCTTCACCAGAGAGGAGGGAAATGATATAGGCTACCTTAGCCCGATCAGACAGGAAGTTTTGGGGCTGGAGCTCAAAATGAATTGTGCATTGGCTAAGGAACCCCCTGCAAGCCTTGGAGTCCCCAGAGAAACGGGACGGAGCTGGCAGTTGTAGTGAGTGTGTGGCTGCGACTGGTGCAATAGGTTCAGCCGCTGGTTGTATTTGAGGTTGCGGATTCAGGGTTCCCAAGGAGGCCTGAAGCTGCTCGAAGCAAGAAGCCAGATCCTGGAGGAATCGCATCACCTGAGTCTGATTCGATTCCTGGGTTTCAAGTCTGCAAACTATGCCCTGCAACGGATCATCCGCGGGGAGCGGGATGTCAGCCGGGTTCATGGCTGATCAAACTGTCAAGGTCACCTGTGGCCAGGTGACAGATGCACACCGTAGGGGGACAGGAGTGCACCGCAAGGTAGTGAACCCTATGGCTGACTTCTGCGGATAGGAAACTGGGTGGTTGTGGAAAGCGGGACCAGAGGAGCACAACCGGGATCCTAACGGAAGCTAGAGCCAAGATTCCCCAGGGCGCGGAGTCTAAGACCCAGCAGGTCTTCTCCAGAGCCTCTAGTGGTGAGGATGTTATGCTGCAGGCTGGGTCCAGGTCGCGGCCCCTGGAGTCTCCTAGGTCACGCCCCGTAGGATAAGGTGAAAGGAGGGGAAGCAGCAGCACAAGATATGAGAGAAACGAATAACAAGCTGAAGGTCAGGGGCCACAAGCAGACAAGGATAACGAAAGAACGAGCCGAAGGTCAAGGGTCACGAGCAGACAGGGATAGTCGGGGACAAGCCAAATATGTAACAGAGAGACAGACGTAGCACACGGCAGGCAGGAACCCAAACACACAATGCCTAACAAACACATTGATCAGCAAAGCAGGCTTGCAGTGCACAGGTTAATATAGTGTTCTGTGATAGGGCCTGGGGTGGAGTCAGGCTGGGAGGAGATTATAAAGGAAGCCAGGTGAAAGGGCTCAGGCCTCTAAGATGAACACATGGGAAGGAAGGTAAGCTGACAGACAAACACTACTGCATATCCATGACACAGGCAGGCAGTTGATTCAGGTAGCTGCAGTATATTCAGTCAGTGTACTGTATCCTGATTCCTGGGCATGGTGTGCAACTAAACCTCACTGCAGAGTGTTCCTGTTATTCTCTTCCTAATAATACTACAGGCAGGCAGTTGATTCAGGTAGCTGCAGTATATTCCATCAGTGTACTGTATCCTGGGCACAGTGTGCAGCTAAACCTCACTGCAGACCATTCATGTTGTTCTCTTCCTAATAATACTACAGGCAGACAGTTGATTCAGGTAGCTTCAGTATATTCAGTCAGTGTACTGTATCCTGGGCACAGTGTGCAGCTAAACCTCACTGCAGACCATTACTGTTGTTCTCTTCCTAATAATACTACAGGCAGGCAGTTGATTCAGGTAGCTGTAGCATATTCAGTCAGTGGACTGTATCCTGATTCCTGGGCACAGTGTGCAACTAAACCTCACTGCAGAGTGTTCCTGTTATTCTGTTCCTAATAATGCTATAGGCAGGCAGTTGATTCAGGTAGCTGCAGGATATTCAGTCAGTGTATTGTATCCTGGGCACAGTGTGCAGTTAAACCTCACTGCAGACCATTCCTGTTGTTCTCTTCCTAATAATACTACAGGCAGGCAGTTGATTGAGGTATCTGCAGGATATTCACTCAGTGTACTGTATCCTGATTCCTGGGCACAGTGTGCAACTAAACCTCACTGCAGAGTGTTCCTGTTATTCTCTTCCTAATAATACTACAGGCAGGCAGTTGATTCAGGAAGCTGCAGTATATTCAGTCAGTGTACTATATCCTGGGCACAGTGTGCAGCTAAACCTCACTGCAGAGTGTTCCTGTTATTCTCTTCCTAATAATACTACAGGCAGGCAGTTGATTCAGGTAGCTGCAGTATATTCCGTCAGTGTACTGTATCCTGGGCACAGTGTGCAGCTAAACCTCACTGCAGAGTTTTCCTGTTATTCTCTTCCTAATAATACTACAGTCAGGCAGTTGATTCAGGTAGCTGCAATATATTCAGTCAGTATACTGTATCCTGGGCACAGTGTGCAGCTAAACCTCACTGCAGAGTGTTCCTGTTATTCTCTTCCTAATAGGGATGAGCTTCGTGTTCGAGTCGAACATACGTTCGACTCGAACATTGGCTGTTCGATCGTTCGACGAAGATCGAACGATTTGGGCCGTTCGCGCCAAATTCGAGTGACGCGAACGGCCCACAATGCACTACGCCATCGCAGTGTCATCCAGGCGCTGTGATTGGCCAAGCATGCACTGTGACCCCGCATGCTTGGCCAATCACAGCGCCGGCAGCGAGGAGAGCAATGATTGGCCACAGGCAGGATGCCTGTGGCCAATTATTGCTGAGGGTGTTTAGTACACGCCCCACACTATAAAAGGCCGCCAGCACGGCGGCCTAGTGTAGTGTGTTCCGGAGCAGGGATAGAGTAGCATAGGCAGGGACAGTGACTGTTATTTCTTTCTTGCTTAACCTGGATTCCTTTAGTTTAGGGAAAGAGAAGGATAGGTAGGGAGAGTGTCAGTGTGTTTTGTGCTTCTGCTATAGTGTGCTTAAAAAAAACATTTATTCTAGGGACAGAAAACTCTAGGTAGGGACAGTGTCAGTTTCTTTCACTCTGCAAGTCCTTGTTTCCAGGGACCTGTAAGGACAGTGAGTTAATTGTCCTTGTGCTATATTGTGCTTAAAAAAAACATTTATTCTAGGGACAGAAAACTCTAGGTAGGGACAGTGTCAGTTTCTTTCACTCTGCAAGTCCTTGTTTCCAGGGACCTGTAAGGACAGTGAGTTAATTTTCCTTGTGCTATATTGTGATTAAAAAAAACATTTTTTCTAGGGACAGAAAACTGTAGGTAGGGAGAGTGTTTTTTTTCTTTCACTCTGCAAGTCCTTGTTTCCAGGGACCTGTAAGGACAGTGAGTTAATTGTCCTTGTGCTATATTGTGCTTAAAAAAAACATTTATTCTAGGGACAGAAAACTCTAGGTAGGGACAGTGTCAGTTTCTTTCACTCTGCAAGTCCTTGTTTCCAGGGACCTGTAAGGACAGTGAGTTAATTTTCCTTGTGCTATATTGTGATTAAAAAAAACATTTATTCTAGGGACAGAAAACTCTAGGTAGGGACAGTGTCAGTTTCTTTCACTCTGCAAGTCCTTGTTTCCAGGGACCTGTAAGGACAGTGAGTTAATTTTCCTTGTGCTATATTGTGATTAAAAAAAACATTTATTCTAGGGACAGAAAACTCTAGGTAGGGACAGTGTCAGTTTCTTTCACTCTGCAAGTCCTTGTTTCCAGGGACCTGTAAGGACAGTGAGTTAATTTTCCTTGTGCTATATTGTGATTAAAAAAAACATTTATTCTAGGGACAGAAAACTCTAGGTAGGGACAGTGTCAGTTTCTTTCACTCTGCAAGTCCTTGTTTCCAGGGACCTGTAAGGACAGTGAGTTAATTTTCCTTGTGCTATATTGTGATTAAAAAAAACATTTTTTCTAGGGACAGAAAACTGTAGGTAGGGAGAGTGTTTTTTTTCTTTCACTCTGCAAGTCCTTGTTTCCAGGGACCTGTAAGGACAGTGAGTTAATTTTCCTTGTGCTATATTGTGATTAAAAAAAACATTTTTTCTAGGGACAGAAAACTCTAGGTAGGGAGAGTGTTTTTTTTCTTTCACTCTGCAAGTCCTTGTTTCCAGGGACCTGTAAGGACAGTGAGTTAATTGTCCTTGTGCTATATTGTGCTTAAAAAAAACATTTATTCTAGGGACAGAAAACTCTAGGTAGGGACAGTGTCAGTTTCTTTCACTCTGCAAGTCCTTGTTTCCAGGGACCTGTAAGGACAGTGAGTTAATTTTCCTTGTGCTATATTGTGATTAAAAAAAACATTTATTCTAGGGACAGAAAACTCTAGGTAGGGACAGTGTCAGTTTCTTTCACTCTGCAAGTCCTTGTTTCCAGGGACCTGTAAGGACAGTGAGTTAATTTTCCTTGTGCTATATTGTGATTAAAAAAAACATTTATTCTAGGGACAGAAAACTCTAGGTAGGGACAGTGTCAGTTTCTTTCACTCTGCAAGTCCTTGTTTCCAGGGACCTGTAAGGACAGTGAGTTAATTTTCCTTGTGCTATATTGTGATTAAAAAAAACATTTATTCTAGGGACAGAAAACTCTAGGTAGGGACAGTGTCAGTTTCTTTCACTCTGCAAGTCCTTGTTTCCAGGGACCTGTAAGGACAGTGAGTTAATTTTCCTTGTGCTATATTGTGATTAAAAAAAACATTTTTTCTAGGGACAGAAAACTGTAGGTAGGGAGAGTGTTTTTTTTCTTTCACTCTGCAAGTCCTTGTTTCCAGGGACCTGTAAGGACAGTGAGTTAATTTTCCTTGTGCTATATTGTGATTAAAAAAAACATTTTTTCTAGGGACAGAAAACTCTAGGTAGGGAGAGTGTTTTTTTTCTTTCACTCTGCAAGTCCTTGTTTCCAGGGACCTGTAAGGACAGTGAGTTAATTTTCCTTGTGCTATATTGTGATTAAAAAAAACATTTTTTCTAGGGACAGAAAACTCTAGGTAGGGAGAGTGTTTTTTTTCTTTCACTCTGCAAGTCCTTGTTTCCAGGGACCTGTAAGGACAGTGAGTTAATTGTCCTTGTGCTATATTGTGCTTAAAAAAAACATTTTTTCTAGGGACAGAAAACTCTAGGTAGGGAGAGTGTTTTTTTTTTTTCACTCTGCAAGTCCTTGTTTCCAGGGACCTGTAAGGACAGTGAGTTAATTGTCCTTGTGCTATATTGTGCTTAAAAAAAACATTTATTCTAGGGACAGAAAACTCTAGGTAGGGACAGTGTCAGTTTCTTTCACTCTGCAAGTCCTTGTTTCCAGGGACCTGTAAGGACAGTGAGTTAATTTTCCTTGTGCTATATTGTGATTAAAAAAAACATTTTTTCTAGGGACAGAAAACTGTAGGTAGGGAGAGTGTTTTTTTTCTTTCACTCTGCAAGTCCTTGTTTCCAGGGACCTGTAAGGACAGTGAGTTAATTTTCCTTGTGCTATATTGTGATTAAAAAAAACATTTTTTCTAGGGACAGAAAACTCTAGGTAGGGAGAGTGTTTTTTTTCTTTCACTCTGCAAGTCCTTGTTTCCAGGGACCTGTAAGGACAGTGAGTTAATTTTCCTTGTGCTATATTGTGATTAAAAAAAACATTTTTTCTAGGGACAGAAAACTCTAGGTAGGGAGAGTGTTTTTTTTCTTTCACTCTGCAAGTCCTTGTTTCCAGGGACCTGTAAGGACAGTGAGTTAATTGTCCTTGTGCTATATTGTGCTTAAAAAAAACATTTATTCTAGGGACAGAAAACTCTAGGTAGGGACAGTGTCAGTTTCTTTCACTCTGCAAGTCCTTGTTTCCAGGGACCAGTAAGGACAGTGAGTTAATTGTCCTTGTGCTATATTGTGCTTAAAAAAAACATTTATTCTAGGGACAGAAAACTCTAGGTAGGGACAGTGTCAGTTTCTTTCACTCTGCAAGTCCTTGTTTCCAGGGACCTGTAAGGACAGTGAGTTAATTTTCCTTGTGCTATATTGTGATTAAAAAAAACATTTATTCTAGGGACAGAAAACTCTAGGTAGGGACAGTGTCAGTTTCTTTCACTCTGCAAGTCCTTGTTTCCAGGGACCTGTAAGGACAGTGAGTTAATTTTCCTTGTGCTATATTGTGATTAAAAAAAACATTTTTTCTAGGGACAGAAAACTGTAGGTAGGGAGAGTGTTTTTTTTCTTTCACTCTGCAAGTCCTTGTTTCCAGGGACCTGTAAGGACAGTGAGTTAATTTTCCTTGTGCTATATTGTGATTAAAAAAAACATTTTTTCTAGGGACAGAAAACTCTAGGTAGGGAGAGTGTTTTTTTTCTTTCACTCTGCAAGTCCTTGTTTCCAGGGACCTGTAAGGACAGTGAGTTAATTGTCCTTGTGCTATATTGTGCTTAAAAAAAACATTTTTTCTAGGGACAGAAAACTCTAGGTAGGGAGAGTGTTTTTTTTTTTCACTCTGCAAGTCCTTGTTTCCAGGGACCTGTAAGGACAGTGAGTTAATTTTCCTTGTGCTATATTGTGATTAAAAAAAACATTTATTCTAGGGACAGAAAACTCTAGGTAGGGACAGTGTCAGTTTCTTTCACTCTGCAAGTCCTTGTTTCCAGGGACCTGTAAGGACAGTGAGTTAATTTTCCTTGTGCTATATTGTGATTAAAAAAAACATTTTTTCTAGGGACAGAAAACTGTAGGTAGGGAGAGTGTTTTTTTTCTTTCACTCTGCAAGTCCTTGTTTCCAGGGACCTGTAAGGACAGTGAGTTAATTGTCCTTGTGCTATATTGTGCTTAAAAAAAACATTTATTCTAGGGACAGAAAACTCTAGGTAGGGACAGTGTCAGTTTCTTTCACTCTGCAAGTACTTGTTTCCAGGGACCTGTAAGGACAGTGAGTTAATTGTCCTTGTGCTATATTGTGCTTAAAAAAAACATTTATTCTAGGGACAGAAAACTCTAGGTAGGGACAGTGTCAGTTTCTTTCACTCTGCAAGTCCTTGTTTCCAGGGACCTGTAAGGACAGTGAGTTAATTTTCCTTGTGCTATATTGTGATTAAAAAAAACATTTATTCTAGGGACAGAAAACTCTAGGTAGGGACAGTGTCAGTTTCTTTCACTCTGCAAGTCCTTGTTTCCAGGGACCTGTAAGGACAGTGAGTTAATTTTCCTTGTGCTATATTGTGATTAAAAAAAACATTTTTTCTAGGGACAGAAAACTGTAGGTAGGGAGAGTGTTTTTTTTCTTTCACTCTGCAAGTCCTTGTTTCCAGGGACCTGTAAGGACAGTGAGTTAATTGTCCTTGTGCTATATTGTGCTTAAAAAAAACATTTTTTCTAGGGACAGAAAACTGTAGGTAGGGAGAGTGTTTTTTTTTTTTCACTCTGCAAGTCCTTGTTTCCAGGGACCTGTAAGGACAGTGAGTTAATTGTCCTTGTGCTATATTGTGCTTAAAAAAAACATTTATTCTAGGGACAGAAAACTCTAGGTAGGGACAGTGTCAGTTTCTTTCACTCTGCAAGTCCTTGTTTCCAGGGACCTGGAGAGACATTGAGTGAATTGTCCTTGTGCTATATTGTGATTAAAAAAAACATTTATTCTAGGGACAGAAAACTCTAGGTAGGGACAGTGTCAGTTTCTTTCACTGTGAAAGTCCTTGTTTCAAGGGACAGAGAAGGACACCTGAAGGTAGCCCTTATTGCTTTTTTCCCATCTCCCTGCAGGCCATCTATTAGAATGTCTGGAAGGCAAACAAGGAGAGGCAGACAGTCAGGAGGCAATAAAAGAGGGCAAGCAGGCTCTGTGTCTGGGGGCAACAGTGCTGGTCGTGGACGCGGTGCATTGTCATCAGCACATGGCCATGGGACACGCTTGTCCTTCTTTTCGGCAGCTGGACATGTTGAGCCACATCATGCCGAAGACTTGGTAGAGTGGATGACCAAGCCCTCCTCCTCCTCCTCATCCTCTCTCACCCAGGCTCAGGGTACTGGAAAAGCAGCTGCCAAAGCGTCGTCTTCCCTGGTATCAATGTCAGACAAATCATCAGTCACTCCTTCCCTAGACCCACCATGTCCTCCTCCTGAGGAGTCCCCCGAACTGTTTCAGCACAGTGTTGGGTACATGCTCCAGGAGGATGCCCAGCGTTTCGAAGGGTCTGATGATGAAACCCAGCTAGAGGAAGGCAGTAGCGTGAGAGCAGACAGAGGGGATGCTCAAGAAGGACACCAATCTGGCAGTCATGTTCCAGCAGCTGCAGCATACTGCCAGATTGGCTCCAGTGATGAGGAGGGAGGGGATGATGAGGTCAATGACTCCACGTGGGTGCCTAATAGGAGAGAGGAGGAGGAGGAGGATGAGGAGGAGGCACATCTCCAACGAGGCAGGATGCCCTTTGGTGGCCAGCGTAAGGGCAGTACACCGACGGAATCACACCGCAGAGCTCCGCCTGTGCAGGGCGCTGCCTCTGCCCGTCATTCAAAAAGTTCTTTGGTGTGGGCCTTTTTTGAGGCTAGTGCATCAGATCGCACAGCTGCTGTTTGCAACATATGTCTCAAGCGTATATCGCGTGGCCAAAACATCAGCCGCTTGGGTACCACATGCCTGACCAGACATATGTTGACCTGCCATGCAGCTCGTTGGCAAGCCTACCTCAAAGACCCACACCAAAGAACAAAGCGGACCTCTCCTTGCACCGCATCAGCTGGGATCTCCAACCCCACTATAACTTCAGTCCTCTCTGAAACATGCACTGAGAGGAATGAAGGTGTAGAATTAGGTGTGTCACAGCCAAGTACTTGCGCCCACTCTGCTAGCAGTACACCGACGTCCGATTCTAGCAGGCAAATTTCCCTGCCCCAGCTGCTGGACCGTCGAAAGAAGTTCACTCCCAGCCATCCACATGCCCAGCGGTTGAATGCTAGCTTGGCTAAATTGCTAGCGCTTCAACTGCTGCCTTTTCAGTTGGTAGACTCGGCCCCCTTCCGTGAGTTTGTGCAATGTGCGGTTCCTCAGTGGCAGGTTCCCAAACGCCACTTTTTCTCACGGAAGGCTATTCCGGCTCTCTACCGGCATGTGGAAGGCAATGTCTTGGCCTCGCTGGACAGGGCGGTCAGCGGTAAGGTGCATATTACCGCTGACTCATGGTCCAGCAGGCATGGACAGGGACGTTACCTTTCTTTCACGGCCCATTGGGTCACTCTTTTGGCAGCTGGGAAGGATTCAGGACAAGGTGCAGTAGTGTTGGAGGTTGTCCCACCGCCACGCCTCCAAAATGCTACTACTGGTTGTGACACACCTCTCTCCTCCACCCCCTCCTCTTCTTCTTCCTCCATGGCCTCTTCCTGTGGTTTGTCCTATGAACCAGCGGTGCTCCGTAGCCGTTCACGGGGCTACGCAAGTACGCAGGCAAAAAGATGCCATGCCGTGCTTGCGCTGGTGTGTTTGGGGGACAGAAGCCACACTGGGGCAGAGGTCCTGTCTGCTCTGCAGGGCCAGGCCGAGAGGTGGTTGACGCCACGCCAGCTTAAGCCAGGAATGGTGGTTTGCGACAATGGCACCAACCTCCTCTCCGCCCTCCGACAGGGACAACTGACCCATGTGCCCTGTGTGGCTCACGTCCTTAACCTGGTGGTGCAGCGCTTCTTGGGCAGGTACCCGGGCTTACAGGATGTCCTGAGGCAGGCCAGGAAAGTCTGTGTGCATTTCCGCAGATCTTATAATGCCAGTGCTCGCCTGGCTGAGCTGCAAAAGGAGTTGAACCTGCCCAAGAACCGCCTTATATGTGACATGCCCACCAGGTGGAACTCAACGTTGGCCATGCTGCAGCGGCTGCACACGCAGCAGAGGGCCATCAATGAGTACCTGTGCGACTACGGCACCAGGACAGGGTCAGGGGAGCTTGGTTTTTTTTCTCCACGCCAGTGGGGCATGATCAGGGATGCATGCACTGTCCTGGCACCATTTGAGGAGGCCACGAGGATGGTGAGCAGTGACAGTGCATGCATCAGTGACACTGTACCTCTTGTCCACCTGTTGGAGCACACGCTGCGTGGAATAATGGACAGGGCACTTGAGGCAGAACAGAGGCAGGAAGAGGAGGACTTCCTTGCCTCTCAAGGCCCCCTTTACCCAGACAGTGTTCCTTCTGTCCCACCCATCGCACAGGAAGAGGAGGAGGAGGAGGAGGAGGAGGAGGAGGATTGTGTCAGCATGGAGGTGGAGGCTGGCACTCAGCATCATCAGCAGCAGTCTTTTAGGGATGATTTACAGTCCCAAGAAACCAGTGGACTTGTACGTGGCTGGGAGGAGGTGGCTGCGGATCATGTCGTCCTTAGTGACCCAGAGGACTCCGGAGCGAATGCCTCAGCAAACCTACGCTGCATGGCCTCCCTGATCCTGCAAAGTCTGCGGAAGGATCCTCGTATTCTTCGGATCAAGGAGAGGGACCATTACTGGCTGGCCACTCTCCTTGATCCACGGTACAAGGGTAAGGTTGCGGACCTTATGTTACCGTCGCAGAGGGAGCAGAGGATGAGACAACTCCGGGAGGCCTTGCAGAAAGGTCTGTGCAACGCGTTCCCAGAGACTGGGAGGTTGCAAACTCCTGGTCCTGGACAACGAGTTGCTGAGGCTTCGGCCAGTCAAAGAAGGAGCGGTGGGGAAGGTGGCCGTCTGACCGATGCGTTCAGACAATTCTTTAGTCCGCAGCCCCAAAGTATGATCGGTTCCAGCAACCATCGCCAGCGTCTGATAAACATGGTGCAGGAATATCTAGGGGCAAGGTCAGACTTGGACACCTTCCCCACCGAAAATCCTCTGGCTTACTGGGTCTTGAGGATGGATCACTGGCCAGAGCTTGCACAGTATGCAATTGAGCTACTGGCCTGTCCTGCATCCAGCGTTCTTTCGGAACGCACATTCAGTGCTGCTGGAGGATTTGTCACGGATCACAGGGTGCGCCTGTCCACCGACTCGGTTGATCGACTGACTTTCATCAAGATGAACCAGTCTTGGATCACCACCAGCTACCACACACCTGATGCTGATATAACAGACTAATTGATTTTAAAATGTCACATCCCTTCAAGACTGATGCTGATGCTGAGTGCCTGTGCTGTTATGTTGACTGGCTATCCTCCTCCTCCGAGTCCTCAATGATACGATTGATGATGATAGCTTGGAAGATCATTTTTGTTTATGGGTGCCGCCACCAGTGCCTAACGCCCAATTTTTCAGCCCCTGTTTAACAGGGGCGTGTAATTACAATTTTTGAAGCAATACTTTGCAACAGGGCTCATTGCTGTGCTCCAAGTACAGTATCTGTGAGGAGTTGCAGTGTTGTGCCACCAGTGCCTAAGGCCCAATTTTTCAGCCCCTGTTTAACAGGGGCGTGTCATTACAATTTTTGAAGCAATACTTTGCAACAGGGCTCATTGCTGTGCTCCAAGTACAGTATCTGTGAAGGGTTGCAGTGTTGTGCCACCAGTGCCTAAGGCCCAATTTTTCAGCCCCTGTTCAACAGGGGCATGTAATTACAATTCTTGATCTAATAATTCACAGCAGGGCCCATTGCTGCACCCACCAAGAGTAACTGTCAGGGCTTACAGTGTTGTGGCACCAGCACCACCATCAAAGGCCCAATTTTTACTACCACTGTTCAACAATTATATGTAATTAAAATTCCTGATATAATAGTTGACAGCAGGGCGTTCCAGCACCAACCAAGAGTAACTGTGAGTGCTTACAGTGTTGTGCCAACACCAACAACTAAGGGGCCTATTTCTGCAGAGTATATACGGCAGGTCCCTACTTTCAAACATCCAACTTACAAACGACTCCTACTTGCAAACGCAAGAAGACAACAGGAAGTGAGAGGAAATCTACCACTAGGAAGGAAAATTCTCTCCTGTAAGAATAAATATGGGAGAAAGGTGTCTCCTCTGTACTGATGCTTTATCAGCAATCCTTGTTTCAAGAAAAACACCACATTTCAAAAACAGTTGTCATTAGGACGGAAAGTGAGGTGAAATGTTCTGAACAGGGGCACAGACAGCAAAACAAATGTTACAGGGGTGATAACCCTTACCTATGTTTTCCAAAAAGTTTAAAAATAGATTTTTGGTCTGGAGCTACACTTCAACAATGTACCTGTTCAAAATTACAAACAGATTCTACATAAGAACAAACCTACAGTCCCTGTCTTGTATGCACCGCCTGTATACGGCTGTTCAGAGTATATAGGGCCTTTTTTATTTTATGTGCGGGGTTCCCCTTAATATCCATACAAGACCCAAAGGGGCTGGTAATGGGCTGGGGTAGGGGGGGGGTCATGGGGTAGCTATGCCATTTTTCTTAAAGATTTTCATCCATATTACCGGGACCAGACATTACATTAAAGCCGCAAGCAGTTTTAAATGGCTTTTTTTTCCTTTAGAAGTGTCATTTTGTGCAGGGACAGTTCTAAACACGGGAAACACGTGGCACTTCACAGGCATACTTTAGACACCCCCCAGGTACGATATTTAAAGGAATATTTGACTTTTTTTTTTTCACTTTATGCATCATTAAAATGACTGCTCCCGGAAAACGACCGTTTTTAAAACTTATTTTTGCATTGATACATGTCCCCTGGTGCAGAACCCGGGTTCCCAAACCCTTTTTAGGACAATAACATGCATAATAGTTTTTATAATTAGCACTTTAGAATTCGAACGTTCGCATCCATTGTATTTAATAGGGTTCTAATGTTCGTTCGAACTTTCGGTCCGTTCGCGGGTTCTGGTGCGAACCGAACCCGGGGGTGTTCGGCTCATCACTACTTCCTAATAATACTACAGGCAGGCAGTTGATTCAGGTAGCTGCAGTATATTCCGTCAGTGTACTGTATCCTGGGCACAGTGTGCAGCTAAACCTCACTGCAGAGTTTTCCTGTTATTCTCTTCCTAATAATACTACAGTCAGGCAGTTGATTCAGGTAGCTGCAATATATTCAGTCAGTATACTGTATCCTGGGCACAGTGTGCAGCTAAACCTCACTGCAGAGTGTTCCTGTTATTCTCTTCCTAATAATACTACAGCCAGGCAGTTGATTCAGGTAGCTGCAATATATCCAGTTAGTGTACTGTATCCTGATTTCTGTGCACAGTGTGCAACTAAACCTCACTGCAGAGTGTTCCTATTATTCTCTTCCTAATAATACTACAGGCAGGCAGCTGCAGTATATTCCATCAGTGTACTGTATCCTGGGCACAGTGTACAGCTAAACCTCACTGAAGAGTGTTCCTGTTATTCTCTTCCTAATAATACTACAGGCAGGCAGTTGATTCAGGTAGCTGCAGTATATTCAGTCAGTGTACTGTATCCTGGGCACAGTGTGCAGCTAAACCTCACTGCAGACCATTCCTGTTGTTCTCTTCCTAATAATACTACAGGCAGGCAGTTGTTTCAGGTAGCTGCAGTATATTCAGTCAGTGTACTATATCCTGATTCCTGGGCACAATGTGCAACTAAACCTCACTGCAGAGTGTTCCTGTTATTCTCTTCCTAATAATACTACAGGCAGGCAGTTGATTCAGGAAGATGCAGTATATTCAGTCAGTGTACTATATCCTGGGCACAGTGGGCAGCTAAACCTCACTGCAGACCATTACTGTTGTTCTCTTCCTAATAATACTACAGGCAGGCAGTTGATTGAGGTATCTGCAGGATATTCACTCAGTGTACTGTATCCTGATTCCTGGGCACAGTGTGCAACTAAACCTCACTACAGAGTGTTCCTGTTATTCTCTTCCTAATAATACTACAGGCAGGCAGTTGATTCAGGAAGCTGCAGTATATTCAGTCAGTGTACTATATCCTGGGCACAGTGTGCAGCTAAACCTCACTGCAGAGTGTTCCTGTTATTCTCTTCCTAATAATACTACAGGCAGGCAGTTGATTCAGGTAGCTGCAGTATATTCCGTCAGTGTACTGTATCCTGGGCACAGTGTGCAGCTAAACCTCACTGCAGAGTTTTCCTGTTATTCTCTTCCTAATAATACTACAGTCAGGCAGTTGATTCAGGTAGCTGCAATATATTCAGTCAGTATACTGTATCCTGGGCACAGTGTGCAGCTAAACCTCACTGCAGAGTGTTCCTGTTATTCTCTTCCTAATAATACTACAGGCAGGCAGTTGATTCAGGTAGCTGCAATATATCCAGTTCGTGTACTGTATCCTGATTTCTGTGCACAGTGTGCAACTAAACCTCACTGCAGAGTGTTGCTATTATTCTCTTCCTAATAATACTACAGGCAGGCAGCTGCAGTATATTCAGTCAGTGTACTGTATCCTGGGCACAGTGTACAGCTAAACCTCACTGAAGAGTGTTCCTGTTATTCTCTTCCTAATAATACTACAGGCAGGCAGTTGATTCAGGTAGCTGCAGTATATTCAGTCAGTGTACTGTATCCTGGGCACAGTGTGCAGCTAAACCTCACTGCAGACCATTCCTGTTGTTCTCTTCCTAATAATACTACAGACAGGCAGTTGTTTCAGGTAGCTGCAGTATATTCAGTCAGTGTACTATATCCTGATTCCTGGGCACTATGTGCAACTAAACCTCACTGCAGAGTGTTCCTGTTATTCTCTTCCTAATAATACTACAGGCAGGCAGTTGATTCAGGAAGATGCAGTATATTCAGTCAGTGTACTATATCCTGGGCACAGTGTGCAGCTAAACCTCACTGCAGACCATTACTGTTGTTCTCTTCCTAATAATACTACAGGCAGGCAGTTGATTCAGGTAGCTGCAGTATATTCAGTCAGTGTACTGTATTCTGGGCACAGTGTGCAGCTAAACCTCACTTCAGAGTGTTCCTGTTATTATCTTTAAATAATACTACAGGCAGGCAGTTGATTCCGATAGCTGCAGTATATTCAGTCAGTGTACTGTATCCTGGCCTGGGCACAGTGTGCAGCTAAACCTCACTACAGACCATTCCTGTTATTCTCTTCCTAATAATACTACAGGCAGGCAGTTGATTCAGGAAGCTGCTGTATATTCAGTCAGTGTACTGTATTCTGGGCACAGTGTGCAGCTAAACCTCACTGCAGAGTGTTCCTGTTATTCTGTACCTAATAATACTACAGGCAGGCAGTTGATTCAGGAAGCTGCAGTATATTCAGTCAGTGTACTGTATCCTGGGCACAGTGTGCAGCTAAACCTCACTGCAGAGTGTTCCTATTATTCTCTTCCTAATAATACTACAGGCAGGCAGCTGCAGTATATTCCATCAGTGTACTGTATCCTGGGCACAGTGTACAGCTAAACCTCACTGAAGAGTGTTCCTGTTATTCTCTTCCTAATAATAGGATTTTTATAACAGCTTACCTGTAAAATCCTTTTCTTGGAGTACATCACGGGACACAGAGCGACATAGTCATTACTAATGGGTTATATAGATACCGTCAGGTGCTGGCACTGGCAACTTCCAAAACCGGAAGTACCCTCCCCTATATAAGCCCCTCCCATCCGGGAGCACCTCAGTTTTGTAGCAAAGCAATAAGTGTCCCCAAAGAGGGGCGGGAGCTCTGTGTCCCGTGATGTACTCCAAGAAAAGGATTTTACAGGTAAGCTGTTATAAAAATCCTATTTTCTTTCTCGTACATCACGGGACACAGAGCGACATAGTCATTACTAATGGGATGTCCTAAAGCAATGCCCAATGAGGGGGGGGATACACCATATATAAGCTGAGCGCTATCAGACATGAGGATCTTTTGCGGCCTGCAACACACTGCGCCCAAAGGCGACATCCTCCTGACTTCTAACGTCCACCTGGTAGAACCTAGTAAACGTGTGTACTGAAGACCATGTTGTGGCCTTACAGATTTGAGCCAGGGAGGCCTGGTGATGCACTGCCCATGAAGTTCCAACTGCTCTCGTGGAGTGCGCTCTAACTTTGAACGGAGGCGGTCTCCTTCTCAAGCCATAGGCTTGTATTATGACCTGTCGAATCCACTTGGCTAAAGTAGATTTTGACGCTGCCTGACCCTCTCTGGGGCCTTCCGGCAGAATAACCAAAGTATCCGTTCTGCGAATCTGAGCAGTGGCCTTTAGATAAGCTTTAACTGCTCTTACTACATCCAAAGAATGCAATAACTTTTCCTCTACCGAAGTAGGTTTGGGGAAAAAAGAAGGAAGAACCACATCTTGGTTCAAATGAAACCTCGATACCACCTTAGGAAGAAAGGCTGGATGAGGACGTAACACTACTCTATCCTTATGGATAACCAGATATGGCTCCTTACAGGACATAGCTGCTAATTCCGACACTCTTTTAGCCGAACAAATGGCTACTAGAAAAATCAATTTCCTGGTGAGAAGCACCAAAGAAATATGATGTAATGGTTCAAATGGTTGTTTCTGTAGAACCGACAGAACCAAGTTTAGATCCCATGGACATATGGGAATATTAACCGGAGGACTAATACGCATCACTCCTTGTATAAAGGCTTTGACTAGTGAATGCGAAGCCAAGGGCCTTTGAAAAAATATTGACAAGGCCGAAATCTGACCCTTGATAGTACTCAAGGCAAGCTTCCTATCTACAGCCCACTGTAGGAAGTCCAGAATCCTACCTATTACGTACTTATGTGGATGCCATTTCTTGGCCTGACACCACGCGATGTACGCCTTCCAGATTCTATAGTAGATCTGCCTGGATACCGGCTTCCTGGCATTGATCATGGTAGATACCACAGGATTAGAGAGCCCTCTCTTTTTTAGAATGTGGGCTTCAATAGCCAGGCCGTCAAACCTAGGGCTGGTAAGGAAGGGTGGTATATTGGTCCTTGCGAAAGCAGGTCCGGACGACGTGGGAGAGACCAAGGACTCCCCACTGACATTTTACAATCTCCGCGTACCACGCTCTTCGGGGCCACGCTGGAGCCACCAGAATCACTGGTTCCTTTTCTACCCTGATTCTGCGGAGTCATCGAGGTAACCATTGTGGCGGTGTGAATGCATATATCAGCTTGAACTGATCCCAAGGGAACACTAGGGCATCCGAGCCGCAAGCTAGGGGATCCCTTGTCCGAGAGACAAACCTGTCCACCTTTGCGTTGAATCTGGATGCTAGAAGATCTACATCCGATGTTCCCCACCGCTGACATATTGTCCAGAAAACCTCGGGGTGAAGGGACCCTTCCTCTGGGCATAATTGCTGGCGACTTAGAAAGTCCGCCTTCCAATTCTCCACTCCTGGAATAAATACCGCAGATATGGCTGGGACATATCTTTCTGCCCATTTCAGGATGTAATTTACTTCCCTCTGGGCTGCACGACTCCTGGTGCCCCCCTGATGATTGATATATGCCACTGCTGTGGCATTGTCTGATTGAATTCTGACAGGGGACCCTTGGAGTTTGGATGTCCATGCTACTAGGGCATACCGGGCTGCTCGTATCTCTAAGAGATTGATGGGCAGGGCCTTTTCTGCATCCGACCATCTGCCCTGGAGAGACCATTGCTCCAGTACTGCTCCCCAGCCTATAAGGCTGGCATCTGTAGTGACCACCTTCCAAGAAATCGGACTGAAGGATTTCCTTTTTTCCAGATTCTGGGGAACCAACCACCAACGGAGGCTCTTGCGAACGGAAGGGGACAAGGACATTGTAAGTCTAGGGCCTGAACTTTTTTGTTCCAGGCTGACAGTATGGCCCCTTGCAAATTCCTTGAATGGAATTGACCGTAGGGTACTGCTTCGAATGATGCCACCATCTTTCCCAGCAGCCTCATATACAGGCGTATGGACGGCTGTCTTTTTTGTACCCACTAAGTGGATCAAATCTTTCAAAGACAACACCTTTCCTCGAGGCAAGAATATTTTTCTCTGGCCTGAATCCAACCCCAAGTATTCCAGACTTTTGACTGGTTTTTAGGGGTGACTTGTCTCGGTTGATAATCCAACCGTGAGATTCCAGATACTTGATTGTCTTGTGAACGACCACGTCTAGTTTTTTCACTGAGTGGTCTATCAGCAACAAGTCATCTAGATATGCCATTATCATTACACCTTGTGTTCTTAGATTGGCCAATAAAGGGCCAGAATTTTTGTAAACACTCGTGGTGCTGTGGCCGAACCGAAGGGTAAGGCTCTGAACTGAAAATGGCGCCCTTCTACTGCAAAGCGTAGAAATTTTTGGTGGACTGGAAAGATGGGAATGCGCAAATAAGCATCTTTGATGTCGATCGCGGCTAACCAATCCTCCCCTTGTAGGGCAGTGGCCACCGATCGGATTGACTCCATTGGAAAGTCCTGATATACAGGAATTTGTATAGCCCTTTTAGAATTAATATGGGCCTCCCGTCCGCGTTTGCTTCGGGACTGTAAAGAGGTTTGAGTAAAACCCGAACCCTCATTCTTCCAGGGGAACCTCCATAATTACTCCTTGGAGCAATAGTTGTTCTAGTGCCAACAGGAGGGACTCTCTCTTCCGGGGATCCCTTGGCACGTTTGACCTCAAAAATGGGAAGGAGGAGAGTCTTTTAACTCCAAACTGTATCCCAAACGTACTGCGGAGAGCACCTATCTGTCTTGATCGTGTCCCGCCAGGTCTCTTGCGAACAACTGGAGTCCTCCCCCCACCCGACTGAGTGGGGGCTTCAATGAAATTAACTTTGGGGGAGGTTTTGTACCTCCCCTGACCCAGGGTTTCTCATTACCCTGCTATTGTCCCTGTTTTTTACCCCCGGGAATTGACCGAGGAGGCCGTCGGAACTGTTACACAGCCGATGCCCCAGGGACTGGAGAAGCAGGCCTCTTAAAGAGGGACCTCTAACTCTGTTTTTAACCGGCAAGAGCGTATTTTTACCGCTGGAAATTTTCTGGATATATTTGTCCAGGTTTTCCCTGAATAAGCGTTCACCATGAAATGGGACGCTAACCAGCCATTCTTTACAGGGAGCTTCAGCAGACCAGTTTTTGAGCCATAGGAGCCTACGCATATGTACTATAGACAGCGTAAGGCGGGAGGCCTGATGGACTGAATCCTTTATGGCGTCAACCGCAAAGCCTAAGGCTCTAGGTAGATCAGCTAGGGCAAAGCCTGCTGATCTGTCAAGTCCCTCAAGACCTGTTTCAACTGATCCTTCACTGCTTAGCAGACCCCAATAGCTGCTACTGCTGGTTGTGTCACCAAGCTTGCTGTAGAAAGAAGCAGATTTTCATAAGGACTCCAATCTTTTATCTATTGGGTTCTTGAACATTTGGACATTATCCACTGGACATGTCAGTGATTTATACATACAAGAGATGGCTGCGTCCACTGTAGGGACCTTTCATTTTTTTTTTTTTTGATGAACTTATCCTCCATGGGATAGACCACCGGAAATCTCTTGGGGGAATAAATATTTTCTCAGGATGTTCTCAATCCTGGTAAATGAGCCCTTTCAGTAAAGGGTGAAGTGGAAAAGAACAGACAGTCTGGGGGCTTCTAGCGACCCCAACGAGGATACAGTAGTGGTTGATGGTTCCGCAAGGTGCATTTTTAAATGCTGATCGGACCATGTTAGTCAGAGACTGAACCCATAATCTTTCAGCTTGAGATGCTGAGAAAAGGTTCCCCCACTGTTGATTCCTCTATAACAGAATCAACCTCATCCTGATCCCCTTCAGGCAGGTCGATCCCTGTATGGGACTGTTGCTCTGCTAACAGGCACTCTGAAGGAGGAGACGGAGATCGGGCGTGCTTTCCCTGACAGGGAGGCAGCGATCAATGTTGACAATCTCTCTCTAATCCTCCCAGAGCTGAGGAAAAAACCTCCTCTGTTACATACACAGGAGCAGGTGAACTGAGGACAGCCACAGTACCAAGTACCCCTGCGGGGTCTCTACGGTCACTTACCTCTGAACTTCAGGGGAGACTGGTGCAGCAGAAGTATGCCCAAGATCCTCCGAGCCCGATGAGACCCCCTTCGCTTCCTGGAAGATTCAGTTCCGGAGCTTCTGGACGGCATATTCCTAAGCCTAAAGCTGAGGTATTCCAGCCGTAATACACCACTTTTACTGAGAATAGTCTAGCACAATTGCTGCTATATCACAGTTGGTGTCTACTAAAGTGCCTTTCTAGGGGATGCCTGCATCAACCGCCTCTATGTGCCTTTATATTGTTGCTAGCTCTGTCTGTGCACTTCAACAGCCAGCTATAATGTGCTTCAAAACACGCTGGACGCCCGCACATGCGCAGTAGCGCCGCAGCGCACACCTGAGCGTCATCCACCCGCTCCGCCCCTTTTTCCAGATCGCCTCTATGAATAGAGGCGCGTGCACGCGCACGCGCGCGGGCACGTGCGCCTTCGGCGCCTTTTTTGAAACCAACAAGGAGCTAGATGGGAGCCAGGGTCCCTTTGCCGCAGGGCCCGGGGATGGATGAGCGCAGCAACAGGGCAGAGGAGACAGCTTCCCAGCAGAGAACATACCAACTGCCTGGATTTGATTCTGGAAGAAAAAAATCCACATTACAAGAAAAAGAACCATAGCGGCCTCTAGTGTCTAACACAGGTACCGCAGTCTTACTTTTTTTTTTTTTTTTTTTTCTTGCCTACTATTAAAATTTTTAAATTTTCTCAGTAGTAACAGGCATACACAGAATATTAGCGGGAATACCGTTAGGTAACAGACAGAAAGACAAATTAGGCTTGGGGGTCCCCCAATAGAACCAAGTTCCTGGGGGCCCCCACTTACCTGTTCCCCGCCGCAGGACTTTGTTTGGTCCACAAAAGCCCAAACTTCACCTATCACGGCAGGCATTGTAATCAAACCTTCAGGGACCGGGTTCCCAAGGATTCCACTCCCCTGGACCTGTATAGCACCCTGCACAGAAAACATCTTGGTTGTGGGTATGACCAGAGCTCTGGATCCCAGGGTCCAGCTCTCCTAAGAGAAGCATTACAGGCAAAACCTTGCTCTTCTCTGCAAGGCCCGGGTACCGACCGTTTAGCTATGAAGCTTTTTTGGTCGGATCCGGAATAGCTTACTGAGGCCCAAAAGAACCTGTACGCAAGCTCAGTGAAAAACACATGTTTCTTCTTGGCCAACACCTTAGACACTGGCAAAAAACTGAGGTGCTCCCGGATGGGAGGGGCTTATATAGGGGAGGGTACTTCCGGTTTTGGAAGTTGCCAGTGCCAGCACCTGACGGTATCTATATAACCCATTAGTAATGACTATGTCGCTCTGTGTCCCGTGATGTACGAGAAAGAAAATACTACAGGCAGGCAGTTGATTCAGGTAGCTGCAGTATATTCAGTCAGTGTACTGTATCCTGGGCACAGTGTGCAGCTAAACCTCACTGCAGACCATTCCTGTTATTCTCTTCCTAATAATACTACAGGCAGGCAGTTGATTCAGGAAGCTGCAGTATATTCAGTCAGTGTACTGTATTCTGGGCACAGTGTGCAGCTAAACCTCACTTCAGAGTGTTCCTCTTATCATCTTTAAATAATACTACAGGCAGGCAGTTGATTCAGATAGCTGCAGTATATTCAGCCAGTGTACTGTATCCTGGGCACAGTGTGCAGCTAAACCTCACTACAGACCATTCCTGTTATTCTCTTCCTAATAATACTACAGGCAGGCAGTTGATTCAGGAAGCTGCAGTATATTCAGTCAGTGTACTGTATTCTGGGCGCAATGTGCAGCTAAACCTCACTGCAGAGTGTTCCTGCTATTCTCTTCCTAATAATACTACAGGCAGGCAGTTGATTCAGGTAGCTGCAATATATCCAGCCAGTGTACTGTATCCTGATTTCTTTGCACAGTGTGCAACTAAACCTCACTGCAGAGTGTTCCTATTATTCTCTTCCTAATAATACTACAGGCAGGCAGCTGCAGTATATTCCATCAGTGTACTGTATCCTGGGCACAGTGTACAGATAAACCTCACTGAAGAGTGTTCCTGTTATTCTCTTCCTAATAATACTACAGGCAGGCAGTTGATTCAGGTAGCTGCAGTATATTCAGTCAGTGTACTATATCCTGATTCATGGGCACAATGTGCAACTAAACCTCACTGCAGAGTGTTCCTGTTATTCTCTTCCTAATAATACTACAGGCAGGCAGTTGATTCAGGAAGATGCAGTATATTCAGTCAGTGTACTATATCCTGGGCACAGTGTGCAGCTAAACCTCACTGCAGACCATTACTGTTGTTCTCTTCCTAATAATACTACAGGCAGGCAGTTGATTCAGGTAGCTGCAGTATATTTAGTCAGTGTACTGTATTCTGGGCACAGTGTGCAGCTAAACCTCACTTCAGAGTGTTCCTGTTATTATCTTTAAATAATACTACAGGCAGGCAGTTGATTCAGATAGCTGCAGTATATTCAGTCAGTGTACTGTATCCTGGGCACAGTGTGCAGCTAAACCTCACTACAGACCATTCCTGTTATTCTCTTCCTAATAATACTACAGGCAGGCAGTTGATTCAGGAAGCTGCAGTATATTCAGTCAGTGTACTGTATTCTGGGCACAGTGTGCAGCTAAACCTCACTGCAGAGTGTTCCTGTTATTCTGTACCTAATAATACTACAGGCAGGCAGTTGATTCAGGAAGCTGCAGTATATTCAGTCAGTGTACTGTATCCTGGGCACAGTGTGCAGCTAAACCTCACTGCAGAGTGTTCCTATTATTCTCTTCCTAATAATACTACAGGCAGGCAGCTGCAGTATATTCCATCAGTGTACTGTATCCTGGGCACAGTGTACAGCTAAACCTCACTGAAGAGTGTTCCTGTTATTCTCTTCCTAATAATACTACAGGCAGGCAGTTGATTCAGGTAGCTGCAGTATATTCAGTCAGTGTACTGTATCCTGGGCACAGTGTGCAGCTAAACCTCACTACAGACCATTCCTGTTATTCTCTTCCTAATAATACTACAGGCAGGCAGTTGATTCAGGAAGCTGCAGTATATTCAGTCAGTGTACTGTATTCTGGGCACAGTGTGCAGCTAAACCTCACTTCAGAGTGTTCCTGTTATCATCTTTAAATAATACTACAGGCAGGCAGTTGATTCAGATAGCTGCAGTATATTCAGCCAGTGTACTGCATCCTGGGCACAGTGTGCAGCTAAACCTCACTACAGACCATTCCTGTTATTCTCTTCCTAATAATACTACAGGCAGGCAGTTGATTCAGGAAGCTGCAGTATATTCAGTCAGTGTACTGTATTCTGGGCGCAGTGTGCAGCTAAACCTCACTGCAGAGTGTTCCTGTTATTCTATTCCTAATAATACTACAGGCAGACAGTTGATTCAGGTAGCTGCAATATATCCAGTCAGTGTACTGTATCCTGATTTCTTTGCACAGTGTGTAACTAAACCTCACTGCAGAGTGTTCCTATTATTCTCTTCCTAATAATACTACAGGCAGGCAGCTGCAGTATATTCCATCAGTGTACTGTATCCTGGGCACAGTGTACAGATAAACCTCACTGAAGAGTGTTCCTGTTATTCTCTTCCTAATAATACTACAGGCAGGCAGTTGATTCAGGTAGCTGCAGTATATTCAGTCAGTGTACTATATTCTGAGCACAGTGTGCAGCTAAACCTCACTGCAGACCATTCCTGTTGTTCTCTTCCTAATAATACTACAGGCAGGCAGTTGTTTCAGGTAGCTGCAGTATATTCAGTCAGTGTACTATATCCTGATTCCTGGGCACAATGTGCAACTAAACCTCACTGCAGAGTGTTCCTGTTATTCTCTTCCTAATAATACTACAGGCAGGCAGTTGATTCAGGAAGATGCAGTATATTCAGTCAGTGTACTATATCCTGGGCACAGTGTGCAGCTAAACCTCACTGCAGACCATTACTGTTGTTCTCTTCCTAATAATACTACAGGCAGGCAGTTGATTCAGGTAGCTGCAGTATATTTAGTCAGTGTACTGTATTCTGGGCACAGTGTGCAGCTAAACCTCACTTCAGAGTGTTCCTGTTATTATCTTTAAATAATACTACAGGCAGGCAGTTGATTCAGATAGCTGCAGTATATTCAGTCAGTGTACTGTATCCTGGGCACAGTGTGCAGCTAAACCTCACTACAGACCATTCCTGTTATTCTCTTCCTAATAATACTACAGGCAGGCAGTTGATTCAGGAAGCTGCAGTATATTCAGTCAGTGTACTGTATTCTGGGCACAGTGTGCAGCTAAACCTCACTGCAGAGTGTTCCTGTTATTCTGTACCTAATAATACTACAGGCAGGCAGTTGATTCAGGAAGCTGCAGTATATTCAGTCAGTGTACTGTATCCTGGGCACAGTGTGCAGCTAAACCTCACTGCAGAGTGTTCCTATTATTCTCTTCCTAATAATACTACAGGCAGGCAGCTGCAGTATATTCCATCAGTGTACTGTATCCTGGGCACAGTGTACAGCTAAACCTCACTGAAGAGTGTTCCTGTTATTCTCTTCCTAATAATACTACAGGCAGGCAGTTGATTCAGGTAGCTGCAGTATATTCAGTCAGTGTACTGTATCCTGGGCACAGTGTGCAGCTAAACCTCACTACAGACCATTCCTGTTATTCTCTTCCTAATAATACTACAGGCAGGCAGTTGATTCAGGAAGCTGCAGTATATTCAGTCAGTGTACTGTATTCTGGGCACAGTGTGCAGCTAAACCTCACTTCAGAGTGTTCCTGTTATCATCTTTAAATAATACTACAGGCAGGCAGTTGATTCAGATAGCTGCAGTATATTCAGCCAGTGTACTGCATCCTGGGCACAGTGTGCAGCTAAACCTCACTACAGACCATTCCTGTTATTCTCTTCCTAATAATACTACAGGCAGGCAGTTGATTCAGGAAGCTGCAGTATATTCAGTCAGTGTACTGTATTCTGGGCGCAGTGTGCAGCTAAACCTCACTGCAGAGTGTTCCTGTTATTCTATTCCTAATAATACTACAGGCAGACAGTTGATTCAGGTAGCTGCAATATATCCAGTCAGTGTACTGTATCCTGATTTCTTTGCACAGTGTGTAACTAAACCTCACTGCAGAGTGTTCCTATTATTCTCTTCCTAATAATACTACAGGCAGGCAGCTGCAGTATATTCCATCAGTGTACTGTATCCTGGGCACAGTGTACAGATAAACCTCACTGAAGAGTGTTCCTGTTATTCTCTTCCTAATAATACTACAGGCAGGCAGTTGATTCAGGTAGCTGCAGTATATTCAGTCAGTGTACTATATTCTGAGCACAGTGTGCAGCTAAACCTCACTGCAGACCATTCCTGTTGTTCTCTTCCTAATAATACTACAGGCAGGCAGTTGTTTCAGGTAGCTGCAGTATATTCAGTCAGTGTACTATATCCTGATTCCTGGGCACAATGTGCAACTAAACCTCACTGCAGAGTGTTCCTGTTATTCTCTTCCTAATAATACTACAGGCAGGCAGTTGATTCAGGAAGATGCAGTATATTCAGTCAGTGTACTATATCCTGGGCACAGTGTGCAGCTAAACCTCACTGCAGACCATTACTGTTGTTCTCTTCCTAATAATACTACAGGCAGGCAGTTGATTCAGGTAGCTGCAGTATATTTAGTCAGTGTACTGTATTCTGGGCACAGTGTGCAGCTAAACCTCACTTCAGAGTGTTCCTGTTATTATCTTTAAATAATACTACAGGCAGGCAGTTGATTCAGATAGCTGCAGTATATTCAGTCAGTGTACTGTATCCTGGGCACAGTGTGCAGCTAAACCTCACTACAGACCATTCCTGTTATTCTCTTCCTAATAATACTACAGGCAGGCAGTTGATTCAGGAAGCTGCAGTATATTCAGTCAGTGTACTGTATTCTGGGCACAGTGTGCAGCTAAACCTCACTGCAGAGTGTTCCTGTTATTCTGTACCTAATAATACTACAGGCAGGCAGTTGATTCAGGAAGCTGCAGTATATTCAGTCAGTGTACTGTATCCTGGGCACAGTGTGCAGCTAAACCTCACTGCAGAGTGTTCCTATTATTCTCTTCCTAATAATACTACAGGCAGGCAGCTGCAGTATATTCCATCAGTGTACTGTATCCTGGGCACAGTGTACAGCTAAACCTCACTGAAGAGTGTTCCTGTTATTCTCTTCCTAATAATACTACAGGCAGGCAGTTGATTCAGGTAGCTGCAGTATATTCAGTCAGTGTACTGTATCCTGGGCACAGTGTGCAGCTAAACCTCACTACAGACCATTCCTGTTATTCTCTTCCTAATAATACTACAGGCAGGCAGTTGATTCAGGAAGCTGCAGTATATTCAGTCAGTGTACTGTATTCTGGGCACAGTGTGCAGCTAAACCTCACTTCAGAGTGTTCCTGTTATCATCTTTAAATAATACTACAGGCAGGCAGTTGATTCAGATAGCTGCAGTATATTCAGCCAGTGTACTGCATCCTGGGCACAGTGTGCAGCTAAACCTCACTACAGACCATTCCTGTTATTCTCTTCCTAATAATACTACAGGCAGGCAGTTGATTCAGGAAGCTGCAGTATATTCAGTCAGTGTACTGTATTCTGGGCGCAGTGTGCAGCTAAACCTCACTGCAGAGTGTTCCTGTTATTCTATTCCTAATAATACTACAGGCAGACAGTTGATTCAGGTAGCTGCAATATATCCAGTCAGTGTACTGTATCCTGATTTCTTTGCACAGTGTGTAACTAAACCTCACTGCAGAGTGTTCCTATTATTCTCTTCCTAATAATACTACAGGCAGGCAGCTGCAGTATATTCCATCAGTGTACTGTATCCTGGGCACAGTGTACAGATAAACCTCACTGAAGAGTGTTCCTGTTATTCTCTTCCTAATAATACTACAGGCAGGCAGTTGATTCAGGTAGCTGCAGTATATTCAGTCAGTGCACTGTATCCTGGGCACAGTGTGCAGCTAAACCTCACTGCAGACCATTCCTGTTGTTCTCTTCCTAATAATACTACAGGCAGGCAGTTGTTTCAGGTAGCTGCAGTATATTCAGTCAGTGTACTGTATCCTGATTCCTGGGCACAATGTGCAACTAAACCTCACTGCCGAGTGTTCCTGTTATTCTCTTCCTAATAATACTACAGGCAGGCAGTTGATTCAGGTAGCTGCAGTATATTCAGTCAGTGTACTGTATCCTGGGCACAGTGTGCAGCTAAACCTCACTGCAGACCATTCCTGTTGTTCTCTTCCTAATAATACTACAGGCAGGCAGTCGTTTCAGGTAGCTGCAGTATATTCAGTCAGTGTACTATATCCTGATTCCTGGGCACAATGTGCAACTAAACCTCACTGCAGAATGTTCCTGTTATTCTCTTCCTAATAATACTATAGGCAGGCAGTTGATTCAGGTAGCTGCAGTATATTCAGTCAGTGTACTGTATTCTGGGCACAGTGTGCAGCTAAACCTCACTTCAGAGTGTTCCTGTTATTATCTTTAAATAATACTACAGGCAGGAAGTTGATTCAGATAGCTGCAGTATATTCAGTCAGTGTACTGTATCCTGGGCACAGTGTGCAGCTAAACCTCACTACAGACCATTCCTGTTATTCTCTTCCTAATAATACTACAGGCAGGCAGTTGATTCAGGAAGCTGCAGTATATTCAGTCAGTGTACTGTATTCTGGGCACAGTGTGCAGCTAAACCTCACTGCAGAGTGTTCCTGTTATTCTGTACCTAATAATACTACAGGCAGGCAGTTGATTCAGGAAGCTGCAGTATATTCAGTCAGTGTACTGTATCCTGGGCACAGTGTGCAGCTAAACCTCACTGCAGAGTGTTCCTGTTATTCTCTTCCTAATAATACTACAGGCAGGCAGTTGATTCAGGTAGCTGCAGTATATTCCGTCAGTGTACTGTATCCTGGGCACAGTGTGCAGCTAAACCTCACTGCAGAGTTTTCCCGTTATTCTCTTCCTAATAATTCTACAGGCAGGCAGTTGATTCAGGTAGCTGCACTATATTCAGTCAGTGTACTGTATCCCGGGCACAGTGTGCCGCTAAACCTCACTGCAGAGTGTTCCTGTTATTCTCTTCCTAATAATACTACAGACAGGCAGTTGATTCAGGTAGCTGCAGTATATCCATCAGTGTACTGTATCCTGATTCCTGTGCACAGTGTGCAACTAAACCTCACTGCAGAGTGTTCCTGTTATTCTCTTCCTAATAATACTACAAGCAGACAGTTGATTCAAGTAGCTGCAGTATATTCCATCAGTGCACTGTATCCTGGGCACAGTGTGCAGCTAAACCTCACTGCAGAGTTTTCCTGTTATTCTCTTCCTAATAATTCTACAGGCAGGCAGTTGATTCAGGTAGCTGCAGTATATCCAGATAGTGTACTGTATCCTGATTCATGTGCACACTGTGCAACTAAACCTCACTGCAGAGTATTCCTGTTATTCTCTTCCTAATAATACTACAGGCAGACAATTGATTCAGGTAGCTGCAGTATATTCCATCAGTGTACTGTATCCTGGGCACAGTGTGCAGCTAAAAACTCACTGCAGAGTGTTCCTGTTATTCTCTTCCTAATAATACTACAGGCAGGCAGTTGATTCAGGTAGATTCAGTATATCCAGTCAGTGTACTGTATCCTGATTCCTGTGCACAGTGTGCAACTAAACCTCACTGCAGAGTGTTCCTGTTATTCTGTTCCTAATAATACTACAGGCAGGCAGTTGATTCTGGAAACTGCAGTATATTCAGTCAGTGTACTGTATCCTGGGCACAGTGTGCAGCTAAACCTCACTGCAGAGTGTTCCTGTTATTCTCTTCCTAATAATACTACAGGCAGGCAGGCAGTTGATTCAGGTAGCTGCAGTATATTCCGTCAGTGTACTGTATCCTGGGCACAGTGTGCAGCTAAACCTCACTGCAGAGTTTTCCTGTTATTCTCTTCCTAATAATTCTACAGGCAGGCAGTTGATTCAGGTAGCTGCAGTATATTCCATCAGTGTACTGTATCCTGATTCATGTGCACAGTGTGCAACTAAACCTCACTGCAGAGTGTTCCTGTTATTCTCTTCCTAATAATACTACAGGCAGACAGTTGATTCAGGTAGCTGCAGTATATTCCATCAGTGTACTGTATCCTGGACACAGTGTGCAGCTAAACCTCACTGCAGAGTGTTCCTGTTATTCTCTTCTTATTAATACTACAGGCAGGCAGTTGATTTAGGTAGCTGCAGTATATTCAGTTAGTGTAGTGTATACTGGGCACAGTGTGCTGCTAAACCTCACTGCAGACCATTCCTGTTGTTCTCTTCCTAATAATACTACAGGCAGGCAGTTGATTCAGGTAACTGCAGTATATTCAGTCAGTGTACTTTATCCTGATTCCTGGGCACAGTGTGCAGCTAAACCTCACTGCAGAGTGTTCCTGTTATTCTCTTCCTAATAATACTACAGGCAGGCAGTTGATTCAGGTAGCTGCAGTTTATTCAGTCAGTGTACTGTATCCTGGGCACAGTGTGCAGCTAAACCCCACTGCAGAGTGTTCCTGTTATTCTCTTCCTAATAATACTACAGGTAGGCAGTTGATTCAGGTAGCTGCAGTATATTCAGTTAGTGTACTGTATCTGTCAGGGACATACTGGGCTTGAACCTGGGACCTCGTCTGTGTCTGGCATTGACTCTTCCCACTGAGCTATCTGGGATGCTGGACAGCTCCCTGCCTGATCTGCTGGATAACCTATCTAATGGATTAGACTACTCTGTATGGTGTCTTGATTGATGTTGAACCCTGAACCCCTTGCTTCTCCCATGAACTTCCTATAAAAGACGTTCCAGAGATGTTGCCCCTTGCGGTTTGATCTGCTTCTGTTCCTGACTCTGTGCCTGTATCGTGTTCCTGTGTATGACCCGGCTTCCTGACCTCCCTCCTATCTCCAGTCCTGACTCTGGCTTGTTTGACCCTGCTAAGTTACCTGTCTGATCATCTGTTGCCAAGACCCAGCCTGGACTCTCTGCCTGCCGTTTATGCTGTTTACCCTGATGTGAAAGACCTGGCTTGTCTGACTGCGCTGCTCTGCATACCTACACCTGCTGACCTGCATCCGCGGTCCTGCACACCTACACCTGCTGACCTGCATCCGCGGTCCTGCACACCTGCACCTGCTGACCTGCATCCGCTGCTCTGCATACCTGCACCTGCTGACCTGCATCCGCTGCTCTGCATACCTGCACCTGCTGACCTGCATCCGCTGCTCTGCATACCTGCACCTGCTGACCTGCATCCGCTGCTCCCAGTTCCAGCTGTTCCAGCTTTCGCTTGGCTTTACTACACCCAGCCAAGAGGACCAAGCAGGCACCCTTACCTCACCGCGCTCTTACCACCACTGTCCCCACTCCAGTGGTCTCCGAGCCGGGGTTGTACGGGAGGTCTCCCTCTGCACGTCAGGCTCAAACCAAAGGTATGTGACAGTATCAAACCACCATGTCTGAGCCTGCAAGAGGGACCTCGCCTATGGATGACGTCAGTCAGCACCTCGCAGCCCTCAACCGGGTCGTGAAGTCTCTACAAGGCAGTTACGTTCAAGTGGATAGGCAGACGCAAACCCAGACCATCACTGCAGATGCACCTTCAGTCCCAACTTCCTCCGCTGGAACGCCACCACCTCCTGAGCCTAGGGTCCCCGTTCCCGATAAGTTTTCTGGGGATCGAAGCAAATTCCGGGCGTTTCGCAACGCATGTGAACTATACTTTTCCTTACTACCTCTGACTTTTTCATTAGAGGTCACCAAAGTAGGGTTTGTTATCGCTCTACTACAGGGGGAACCTCAGGCTTGGGCCCACCATCTGCTGGAAGTCCGCCATGAAGCTCTGGACTCTCTCTCATCTTTTCTTGATGCCATGGCTCGACTCTATGATGACCCTCAATGGACTTCCACCGCCGAGGCTGCCCTCCACGCGCTCCAGCAAGGCCGCAGAGCGGTCGAGGACTATGTGACTGATTTCAGACGCTGGAGCGCGGATGCCCAGTGGAATGATGCAGCCCTACGGCACCAGTTCCGTCTCGGTCTCTCTGAGGGACTGAAAGACGAGTTAGCCCGGGTCGGTGTTCCTGATGCCCTAGAGACTTTAATCACCCTGTCTATTCAGATAGACCGACGACTCCGGGAGCGCAGAACAGAGAGGGCTACCCAGCATCTCCGTCCAGCCTGGATGCTACCCCGGGTATCTCCTGCTGTTGCCAGTTCAGTTCCAGTTAACTCCTTACCTGCCAATCAGACTTCTGTTACCATAAAGCCGAGACAGCTTGGACTGATGAGACCTTCCCTGTCGGCCGAAGAACGACTTCGCCGGTGACAGAATGATCTTTGTTTATATTGTGGAGGAGCCGGCCATTACGTTTCCTCATGTCCTGCTAAGCTGCGCAAGGTCCCAGCTACCCCTTCTCCAAGTGGTCCACCTCCCTCTGCCAACACCACCCACCTGGCCCTAACTATCTCGTTCCAATTGCCAGGAAGGACAATACCAGTCACCGCGATAATTGACTCAGGAGCATGTAATTGTTTCATCGATCTTAACTTTGCAGCACAACAGCACATCCCACTCCAGCCAAAGACTCAGGGACTTTCCATCTTTTTAGCAGACGGGTCCCGTATTAAGTCAGGAGTAGTGACTCAAGAAACCCCTCCTTTGCTTGTAACCACCTCTACAGATCATAAGGAACTATTAAGCCTGAATGCCATTGCATCCCCTCTGTTTCCAGTCATCTTGGGTCTACCCTGGCTTCAGGCCCATAACCCACAGATCGATTGGGGGTCCGGGAGTATTAGGTTCCAGTCGCCTTATTGCCAACACCACTGCATGCCTCCATGTCTCAGCACTTCTGGTCCTCTGTTATGCCTGGAGCCGGATTCAGAGGTACACGCAGCTGTGCCCAAACAATACCATGGATTCCTGGACGTTTTCAGCAAACGGGGAGCTGAGACCCTTCCGCCTCATCGTCCATACGATTGTCCAATCGAGCTTCTCCCTGGGGCTGAAATTCCCTTTGGACGGATCTTCCCCTTATCTGAACGGGAGCTAGAGGTTCTGAAAGAGTATGTTGACGAAAACCTAAAGAGGGGGTTCATCCGTCCTTCCACTTCTCCAGCAGGGGCGGGAATCTTTTTTGTGGAGAAAAAGGACCATTCTCTCCGGCCCTGTGTGGACTACCGGGAATTAAATAAAATTACGGTCAAGAATCGGTACCCTCTGCCCCTGGTACCCGAACTCTTTCAGAGGCTCAGGACCTCTTCTGTGTTTACCAAGCTAGACATGCGGGGGGCGTACAACCTGGTCCGCTTCCGCGCAGGGGATGAATGGAAGACTGCTTTTCGGACCAGGTTCGGCCATTACGAATACCTAGTAATGCCCTTTGGCCTATGTAACGCCCCTGCTACTTTTCAGCATCTAGTCAATGACATTTTTAGGGACTGCCTGGACATTTACGTAATTGTCTATCTAGACGATATTTTGATTTTTTCCACTTCAATTGAGCAGCACCGGGAACATGTCAAGATCGTACTCTGTCGACTCCGTCAACATGGACTGTACGCAAAACCAGAAAAATGCGAATTCGAGCGACAGAGTATTCAGTTCCTCGGCTTGGTAATTTCAACAGAGGGATTCAAGATGGATCCGCAAAAAGTTTCAGCTATTCTGGATTGGGCTGCACCTTCAGACAAGAAGGGGGTGCAGCGCTTCGTTGGCTTCGCCAACTTCTACCGGAGGTTCATCAAGGGATTCTCCGCTATTATTTCCCCGATTACGCAGCTGACCAAGCAGAATGTCCGGTTTTGTTGGAATCCCGAGGCACAGGCTGCCTTCACAAATTTAAAAGGACTGTTCACGTCAGCTCCTATTCTGAGTCACCCTGACCCTGCTCTACCTTATCTACTCGAGGTAGATGCCTCAGAGACAGCGTTAGGAGCCGTTATCTCTCAACGCCAGGGTCTCAAGGACTCGATGCACCCAATAGCCTTCTTCTCTCGTAAGCTTACTCCGGCCGAGAAGAACTATGACGTGGGGGACCGGGAGCTCCTGGCCATCAAGTCCGCCCTTGAAGAATGGAGGTATCTGTTGGAAGGAGTGGCGCATCCCATACTCATTTATACAGACCACAAAAACCTGGAGTATTTGAGAGCTGCCAAGCGTCTGAGACCACGCCAGGCACGATGGGCCTTATTCTTCTCTAGGTTTTCATTTCACATAACTTACCGGCCCGGCTCAAAGAACACCAAACCAGACGCCCTTTCTCGCATGTTCGATGATCCGAAAGAAGTGTCAGCTCCTGATACCATCCTATCGGAAGGTAACTTTCTACTCTTGCAAACAAATCTAATGTCCGGCTTGAAACAAGCTTCAGCAAATATGTCAGGGCCTCCTGGGATTACCCTGTTACCCAAGGATGGGTTACTATGGAAAGACAACAAGATCTTTGTACCAGAAGATGTCAGAGTAACCGTATTAAATCTGTGCCATGATCATCCCCTGGCCGGCCACTTCGGAATGCATAAAACCCAGGAACTAATTCAACGCACATTTTGGTGGCCGGATCTTGAAAGGAACTGCAGGGAGTATGTAAATTCATGTGCCACCTGTACCCGTAGTAAGACCGCTAGAAGCAAGGCCTGGGGTCTTCTCAGACCTTTACCAGTTCCTGATCGACCCTGGCAAAGGATTGCTATGGACTTCATAGTGGAACTTCCCCCGTCAGAAGGTTGCTCAGCCATTTTTGTAGTGGTCGACCGTCTATCTAAAATGGCCCACTTCGTGCCACTGAAGAGCACGCCATCTGCCATGGAAACTGCCCAGGTCTTCATAAAAGAGATAGTAAGGTTACATGGGGTTCCAACAGACATTGTTTCAGACAGAGGGGTGCAGTTCACCTCTCGCTTCTGGAAGGCTTTGTGCAAGGTCCTGAAGATCGAGCTGTCCATGTCCTCTGCCTATCACCCTCAGACCAATGGGCAAACCGAGAGGACGAACCAAACGCTCGAGCAATATCTCCGATGCTTTACCACCTTTGTTCAAGATGACTGGGTAACACTACTACCCCTGGCGGAGTTTGCCTTTAATAATGCCAGTCACTCGGCTACAGGTCAGTCTCCGTTTTTCTCCAACTATGGGTTCCACCCGACCTTCCTACCTGATCTCATTTCTGATTCAACAGTCCCAGCAGTCCAGAGTACTGTTGATTTCCTGACCCGTAACAACAAAATATTACAGGAAGCCTTGACCAAGGCGCAGGCAACCAATAAAAGGATGTTTGACAGAAAGAGGAGAGGGGAGTTATGCCTTCAACAAGGCGATCAAGTATGGCTGTCTACCGCCAACCTTAGGATGACCTGCCCCGCAAGGAAACTGGCACCCAAGTTCATCGGCCCCTTCCCAGTAAAACGGAGATTAAATGAAGTCTCCTATGAACTTTCTTTACCAGATTCATTGAAGGTTCACCCAGTGTTTCACGTGTCACTACTGAAACCTACAGTGCCGGATCCCTTCCCAAACAGGGGATCAGGACCGCCTGAACCTGTAATGGTTGACGGGGATGAGGAGTTTGAGGTGGAGGCCGTCTTGGACTGTAGAAGAAGGGGGAACCAACTTCAATTCCTGATTAAGTGGAAGGGGTATGGTCTGGAGGAGAACTCCTGGGAACCCCAACGGAACATTCATGCCCGAGAGTTAATCCAGGCATTTTTTCGCAGTCACCCCCAGAAAAGAGCTCTCTTGGGCACCCGGAGGTTGCCCTTAAGGGGGGGGGGGCACTGTCAGGGACATACTGGGCTTGAACCTGGGACCTCGTCTGTGTCTGGCATTGACTCTTCCCACTGAGCTATCTGGGATGCTGGACAGCTCCCTGCCTGATCTGCTGGATAACCTATCTAATGGATTAGACTACTCTGCTTGGTGTCTTGATTGATGTTGAACCCTGAACCCCTTGCTCCTCCCATGAACTTCCTATAAAAGACGTTCCAGAGATGTTGCCCCTTGCGGTTTGATCTGCTTCTGTTCCTGACTCTGTGCCTGTATCGTGTTCCTGTGTATGACCCGGCTTCCTGACCTCCCTCCTATCTCCAGTCCTGACTCTGGCTTGTTTGACCCTGCTAAGTTACCTGTCTGATCATCTGTTGCCAAGACCCAGCCTGGACTCTGACTACTCTCTGCCTGCCGTTTATGCTGTTTACCCTGATGTGAAAGACCTGGCTTGTCTGACTGCGCTGCTCTGCATACCTACACCTGCTGACCTGCATCCGCGGTCCTGCACACCTACACCTGCTGACCTGCATCCGCGGTCCTGCACACCTGCACCTGCTGACCTGCATCCGCTGCTCTGCATACCAGCACCTGCTGACCTGCATCCGCTGCTCTGCATACCTGCACCTGCTGACCTGCATCCGCTGCTCTGCATACCTGCACCTGCTGACCTGCATCCGCTGCTCCCAGTTCCAGCTGTTCCAGCTTTCGCTTGGCTTTACTACACCCAGCCAAGAGGACCAAGCAGGCACCCTTACCTCACGCGCTCTTACCACCACTGTCCCCACTCCAGTGGTCTCCGAGCCGGGGTTGTACGGGAGGTCTCCCTCTGCACGTCAGGCTCACACCAAAGGTACGTGACAGTATCCTGGGCACAGTGTGCAGCTAAAACTCACTGCAGACCATTCCTGTTGTTCTCTTCCTAATAATAGTACAGGCAAGCAGTTGATTCAGGTAGCTGCAGTATATTCAGTCAGTGTACTCTATCCTGATTCCTGGGCACAGTGTACAACTAAACCTCACTGCAGAGTGTTCCTGGTATTCTCTTCCTAATAATACTACAGGCAGGCAGTTGATTCAGGTAGCTGCAGTATATTCAGTCAGTGTACTGTATCCTGGGCACAGTGTGCAGCTAAACCTCACTGCAGACCATTCCTGTTATTCTCTTCCTAATAATACTACAGGCAGGCAGTTGATTCAGGAAGCTGCAGTATATTCAGTCAGTGTACTGTATTCTGGGCACAGAGTGCAGCTAAACCTCACTTCAGAGTGTTCCTGTTATCATCTTTAAATAATACTACAGGCAGGCAGTTGATTCAGATAGCTGCAGTATATTCAGCCAGTGTACTGTATCCTGGGCACAGTGTGCAGCTAAACCTCACTACAGACCATTCCTGTTATTCTCTTCCTAATAATACTACAGGCAGGCAGTTGATTCAGGAAGCTGCAGTATATTCAGTCAGTGTACTGTATTCTGGGCGCAGTGTGCAGCTAAACCTCACTGCAGAGTGTTCCTGTTATTCTCTTCCTAATAATACTACAGGCAGGCAGTTGATTCAGGTAGCTGCAATATATCCAGTCAGTGTACTGTATCCTGATTCCTTTGCACAGTGTGCAACTAAACCTCACTGCAGAGTGTTCCTATTATTCTCTTCCTAATAATACTACAGGCAGGCAGCTGCAGTATATTCCATCAGTGTACTGTATCCTGGGCACAGTGTACAGAATAACCTCACTGCAGAGTGTTCCTGTTATTCTCTTCCTAATAATACTACAGGCAGGCAGTTGATTCAGGTAGCTGCAGTATATTCAGTCAGTGTACTGTATCCTGGGCACAGTGTGCAGCTAAACCTCACTGCAGACCATTCCTGTTGTTCTCTTCCTAATAATACTACAGGCAGGCAGTTGATTCAGGTAGCTGTAGTATATTCAGTCAGTGTACTGTATCCTGATTCCTGTGCACAGTGTGCAACTAAACCTCACTGCAGAGTGTTCCTGTTATTCTCTTACTAATAACACTAGAGGCAGGCAGGTGATTCAGGTAGCTGCAGTATATCCAGTCAGTGTACTGTATCCTGATTCCTGTCCACAGTGTGCAACTAAACCTCACTGCAGATTGATCCTGTTATTCTGTTCCTAATAATACTACAGGCAGGCAGTTGATTCTGGAAGCTGCAGTATATTCAGTCAGTGTACAGTATCCTGGGCACAGTGTGCAGCTAAACCTCACTGCAGAGTGTTCCTGTTATTCTCTTTCTAATAATACTACAGGCAGGCAGTTGATTCAGGTAGCTGCAGTATATTCCGTCAGTGTACTGTATCCTGGGCACAGTGTGCAGCTAAACCTCACTGCAGAGTTTTCCTGTTATTCTCTTCCTAATAATTCTACAGGCAGACAGTTGATTCAGGTAGCTGCAGTATATCCAGATAGTGTACTGTATCCTGATTCATGTGCACAGTGTGCAACTAAACCTCACTGCAGAGTGTTCCTGTTATTGTCTTCCTAATAATACTACAGGCAGACAGTTGATTCAGGTAGCTGCAGTATATTCCATCAGTGTACTGTATCCTGGGCACAGTGTGCAGCTATAAACCTCACTGCAGAGTGTTCCTGTTATTCTCTTCCTAATAATACTACAGGCAGACAGTTGATTCAGGTAGCTGCAGTATATTCCATCAGTGTACTGTATCCTGGGCACAGTGTGCAGCTAAAAACTCACTGCAGAGTGTTCCTGTTATTCTCTTCCTAATAATACTACAGGCAGGCAGTTGATTCAGGTAGATGCAGTATATCCAGTCAGTGTACTGTATCCTGATTCCTGTGCACAGTGTGCAACTAAACCTCACTGCAGAGTGTTCCTGTTATTCTGTTCCTAATAGTACTACAGGCAGGCAGTCGATTCTGGAAACTGCAGTATATTCAGTCAGTGTACTGTATTCTGGGCGCAGTGTGCAGCTAAACCTCACTGCAGAGTGTTCCTGTTATTCTCTTCCTAATAATACTACAGGCAGGCAGTTGATTCAGGTAGCTGCAATATATCCAGTCAGTGTACTGTGTCCTGATTCCTTTGCACAGTGTGCAACTAAACCTCACTGCAGAGTGTTCCTGTTATTCTCTTCCTAATTATACTACAGGTAGGCAGTTGATTCAGGTAGCTGCAGTATATTCAGTTAGTGTAATGTATCCTGGACACAGTGTGCAGCTAAAACTCACTGCAGACCATTCCTGTTGTTCTCTTCCTAATAATACTACAGGCTGTCAAGGTCACCTGTGGCCAGGTGACAGATGCACACCGTAGGGGGACAGGAGTGCACCGCAAGGTAGTGAACCCTATGGCCGACTTCTGCGGATAGGAAACTGGGTGGTTGTGGAAAGCGGGACCAGAGGAGCACAACCGGGATCCTAACGGAAGCTAGAGCCAAGATTCCCCAGGGCGCGGAGTCTAAGACCCAGCAGGTCTTCTCCAGAGCCTCTAGTGGTGAGGATGTTATGCTGCAGGCTGGGTCCAGGTCGCGGCCCCTGGAGTCTCCTAGCTCACGCCCCGTAGGATAAGGGGAAAGGAGGGGAAGCAGCAGCACAAGATATGAGAGAAACGAATAACAAGCTGAAGGTCAGGGGCCACAAGCAGACAAGGATAACGAAAGAACGAGCCGAAGGTCAAGGGTCACGAGCAGACAGGGATAGTCGGGGACAAGCCAAATATGTAACAGAGAGACAGACGTAGCACACGGCAGGCAGGAACCCAAACACACAATGCCTAACAAACACATTGATCAGCAAAGCAGGCTTGCAGTGCACAGGTTAATATAGTGTTCTGTGATAGGGCCTGGGGTGGAGTCAGGCTGGGAGGAGATTATAAAGGAAGCCAGGTGAAAGTGCTCAGGCCTCTAAGATGAACACATGGGAAGGAAGGTAAGCTGACAGACAAACACTACTGCATATCCATGACACAGGCAGGCAGTTGATTCAGGTAGCTGCAGTATATTCAGTCAGTGTACTGTATCCTGATTCCTGGGCATGGTGTGCAACTAAACCTCACTGCAGAGTGTTCCTGTTATTCTCTTCCTAATAATACTACAGGCAGGCAGTTGATTCAGGTAGCTGCAGTATATTCTATCAGTGTACTGTATCTTGGGCACAGTGTGCAGCTAAACCTCACTGCAGACCATTCATGTTGTTCTCTTCCTAATAATACTACAGGCAGACAGTTGATTCAGGTAGCTTCAGTATATTCAGTCAGTGTACTGTATCCTGGGCACAGTGTGCAGCTAAACCTCACTGCAGACCATTACTGTTGTTCTCTTCCTAATAATACTACAGGCAGGCAGTTGATTCAGGTAGCTGTAGTATATTCAGTCAGTGGACTGTATCCTGATTCCTGGGCACAGTGTGCAACTAAACCTCACTGCAGAATGTTCCTGTTATTCTGTTCCTAATAATGCTATAGGCAGGCAGTTGTTTCAGGTAGCTGCAGGATATTCAGTCAGTGTATTGTATCCTGGGCACAGTGTGCAGTTAAACCTCACTGCAGACCATTCCTGTTGTTCTCTTCCTAATAATACTACAGGCAGGCAGTTGATTGAGGTATCTGCAGGATATTCACTCAGTGTACTGTATCCTGATTCCTGGGCACAGTGTGCAACTAAACCTCACTGCAGAGTGTTCCTGTTATTCTCTTCCTAATAATACTACAGGCAGGCAGTTGATTCAGGAAGCTGCAGTATATTCAGTCAGTGTACTATATCCTGGGCACAGTGTGCAGCTAAACCTCACTGCAGAGTTTTCCTGTTATTCTCTTCCTAATAATACTACAGTCAGGCAGTTGATTCAGGTAGCTGCAATATATTCAGTCAGTATACTGTATCCTGGGCACAGTGTGCAGCTAAACCTCACTGCAGAGTGTTCCTGTTATTCTCTTCCTAATAATACTACAGCCAGGCAGTTGATTCAGGTAGCTGCAATATATCCAGTTAGTGTACTGTATCCTGATTTCTGTGCACAGTGTGCAACTAAACCTCACTGCAGAGTGTTGCTATTATTCTCTTCCTAATAATACTACAGGCAGGCAGCTGCAGTATATTCCATCAGTGTACTGTATCCTGGGCACAGTGTACAGCTAAACCTCACTGAAGAGTGTTCCTGTTATTCTCTTCCTAATAATACTACAGGCAGGCAGTTGATTCAGGTAGCTGCAGTATATTCAGTCAGTGTACTGTATCCTGGGCACAGTGTGCAGCTAAACCTCACTGCAGACCATTCCTGTTGTTCTCTTCCTAATAATACTACAGGCAGGCAGTTGATTCAGATAGCTGCAGTATATTCAGTCAGTGTACTGTATCCTGGGAACAGTGTGCAGCTAAACCTCACTACAGACCATTCCTGTTATTCTCTTCCTAATAATACTACAGGCAGGCAGTTGATTCAGGAAGCTGCAGTATATTCAGTCAGTGTACTATATCCTGATTCCTGGGCACCATGTGCAACTAAACCTCACTGCAGAGTGTTCCTGTTATTCTCTTCCTAATAATACTACAGGCAGGCAGTTGATTCAGGAAGATGCAGTATATTCAGTCAGTGTACTATATCCTGGGCACAGTGTGCAGCTAAACCTCACTGCAGACCATTACTGTTGTTCTCTTCCTAATAATACTACAGGCAGGCAGTTGATTCAGGAAGCTGCAGTATATTCAGTCAGTGTACTATATCCTGATTCCTGGGCACAATGTGCAACTAAACCTCACTGCAGAGTGTTCCTGTTATTCTCTTCCTAATAATACTACAGGCAGGCAGTTGATTCAGGAAGATGCAGTATATTCAGTCAGTGTACTGTATCCTGGGAACAGTGTGCAGCTAAACCTCACTACAGACCATTCCTGTTATTCTCTTCCTAATAAAACTACAGGCAGGCAGTTGATTCAGGAAGCTGCAGTATATTCAGTCAGTGTACTGTATTCTGGGCACAGTGTGCAGCTAAACCTCACTGCAGAGTGTTCCTGTTATTCTGTACCTAATAATACTACAGGCAGGCAGTTGATTCAGGAAGCTGCAGTATATTCAGTCAGTGTACTGTATCGTGGGCACAGTGTGCAGCTAAACCTCACTGCAGAGTGTTCCTATTATTCTCTTCCTAATAATACTACAGGCAGGCAGCTGCAGTATATTCCATCAGTGTACTGTATCCTGGGCACAGTGTGCAGCTAAACCTCACTTCAGAGTGTTCCTGTTATCATCTTTAAATAATACTACAGGCAGGCAGTTGATTCAGATAGCTGCAGTATATTCAGCCAGTGTACTGTATCCTGGGCACAGTGTGCAGCTAAACCTCACTACAGACCATTCCTGTTATTCTCTTCCTAATAATACTACAGGCAGGCAGTTGATTCAGGAAGCTGCAGTATATTCAGTCAGTGTACTGTATTCTGGGCGCAGTGTGCAGCTAAACCTCACTGCAGAGTGTTCCTGTTATTCTCTTCCTAATAATACTACAGGCAGGCAGTTGATTCAGGTAGCTGCAATATATCCAGTCAGTGTACTGTATCCTGATTTCTTTGCACAGTGTGCAACTAAACCTCACTGCAGAGTGTTCCTATTATTCTCTTCCTAATAATACTACAGGCAGGCAGCTGCAGTATATTCCATCAGTGTACTGTATCCTGAGCACAGTGTACAGATAAACCTCACTGAAGAGTGTTCCTGTTATTCTCTTCCTAATAATACTACAGGCAGGCAGTTGATTCAGGTAGCTGCCGTATATTCAGTCAGTGTACTGTATCCTGGGCACAGTGTGCAGCTAAACCTCACTGCAGACCATTCCTGTTGTTCTCTTCCTAATAATACTACAGGCAGGCAGTTGTTTCAGGTAGCTGCAGTATATTCAGTCAGTGTACTATATCCTGATTCCTGGGCACAATGTGCAACTAAACCTCACTGCAGACCATTACTGTTGTTCTCTTCCTAATAATACTACAGGCAGGCAGTTGATTCAGGTAGCTGCAGTATATTCAGTCAGTGTACTGTATTCTGGGCACAGTGTGCAGCTAAACCTCACTTCAGAGTGTTCCTGTTATTATCTTTAAATAATACTACAGGCAGGCAGTTGATTCAGATAGCTGCAGTATATTCAGTCAGTGTACTGTATCCTGGGCACAGTGTGCAGCTAAACCTCACTACAGACCATTCCTGTTATTCTCTTCCTAATAATACTACAGGCAGGCAGTTGATTCAGGAAGCTGCAGTATATTCAGTCAGTGTACTGTATTCTGGGCACAGTGTGCAGCTAAACCTCACTGCAGAGTGTTCCTGTTATTCTGTACCTAATAATACTACAGGCAGGCAGTTGATTCAGGAAGCTGCAGTATATTCAGTCAGTGTACTGTATCCTGGGCACAGTGTGCAGCTAAACCTCACTGCAGAGTGTTCCTATTATTCTCTTCCTAATAAAACTACAGGCAGGCAGCTGCAGTATATTCCATCAGTGTACTGTATCCTGGGCACAGTGTACAGATAAACCTCACTGAAGAGTGTTCCTGTTATTCTCTTCCTAATAATACTACAGGGAGGCAGTTGATTCAGGTAGCTGCAGTATATTCAGTCAGTGTACTGTATCCTGGGCACAGTGTGCAGCTAAACCTCACTGCAGACCATTCCTGTTGTTCTCTTCCTAATAATACTACAGGCAGGCAGTTGTTTCAGGTAGCTGCAGTATATTCAGTCAGTGTACTATATCCTGATTCCTGGGCACAATGTGCAACTAAACCTCACTGCAGAGTGTTCCTGTTATTCTCTTCCTAATAATACTACAGGCAGGCAGTTGATTCAGGTAGCTGCAGTATATTCAGTCAGTGTACTGTATCCTGGGCACAGTGTGCAGCTAAACCTCACTGCAGACCATTCCTGTTGTTCTCTTCCTAATAATACTACAGGCAGGCAGTTGTTTCAGGTAGCTGCAGTATATTCAGTCAGTGTACTATATCCTGATTCCTGGGCACAATGTGCAACTAAACCTCACTGCAGAGTGTTCCTGTTATTCTCTTCCTAATAATACTATAGGCAGGCAGTTGATTGAGGTAGCTGCAGTATATTCAGTCAGTGTACTGTATTCTGGGCACAGTGTGCAGCTAAACCTCACTTCAGAGTGTTCCTGTTATTATCTTTAAATAATACTACAGGCTGGCAGTTGATTCAGATAGCTGCAGTATATTCAGTCAGTGTACTGTATCCTGGGCACAGTGTGCAGCTAAACCTCACTACAGACCATTCCTGTTATTCTCTTCCTAATAATACTACAGGCAGGCAGTTGATTCAGGAAGCTGCAGTATATTCAGTCAGTGTACTGTATTCTGGGCACAGTGTGCAGCTAAACCTCACTGCAGAGTGTTCCTGTTATTCTGTACCTAATAATACTACAGGCAGGCAGTTGATTCAGGAAGCTGCAGTATATTCAGTCAGTGTACTGTATCCTGGGCACAGTGTGCAGCTAAACCTCACTGCAGAGTGTTCCTGTTATTCTCTTCCTAATAATACTACAGGCAGGCAGTTGATTCAGGTAGCTGCAGTATATTCCGTCAGTGTACTGTATCCTGGGCACAGTGTGCAGCTAAACCTCACTGCAGAGTTTTCCCATTATTCTCTTCCTAATAATTCTACAGGCAGGCAGTTGATTCAGGTAGCTGCACTATATTCAGTCAGTGTACTGTATCCTGGGCACAGTGTGCCGCTAAACCTCACTGCAGAGTGTTCCTGTTATTCTCTTCCTAATAATACTACAGACAGGCAGTTGATTCAGGTAGCTGCAGTATATCCATCAGTTTACTGTATCCTGATTCCTGTGCACAGTGTGCAACTAAACCTCACTGCAGAGTGTTCCTGTTATTCTCTTCCTAATAATACTACAAGAAGACAGTTGATTCAAGTAGCTGCAGTATATTCCATCAGTGTACTGTATCCTGGGCACAGTGTGCAGCTAAACCTCACTGCAGACCATTACTGTTAATCTCTTCCTAAAAATACTACAGGCAATCAGGTCATTCAGGTAGCTGCAGTATATCCTGATTCCTGGGCACATTGTGCAACTAAACCTCACTGCAGAGTGTTCCTGTTATTCTCTTCCTAATAATACTACAGGCAGGCAGTTGATTCGGAAGATGCAGTATATTCAGTCAGTGTACTATATCCTGAGTACAGTGTGCAGCTAAACCTCACTGCAGTCCATTACTGTTGTTCTCTTCCTAATAATACTACAGGTAGGCAGTTGATTCAGGTAGCTGCAGTATATTCAGTTAGTGTACTGTATCCTGGGCACAGTGTGCAGCTAAAACTCACTGCAGACCATTCCTGTTGTTCTCTTCCTAATAATAGTACAGGCAGGCAGTTGATTCAGGTAGCTGCAGTATATTCAGTCAGTGTACTCTATCCTGATTCCTGGGCACAGTGTGCAACTAAACCTCACTGCAGAGTGTTCCTGTTATTCTCTTCCTAATAATACTACAGGCAGGCAGTTGATTCAGGTAGCTGCAGTATATCCAGTCAGTGTACTGTATCCTGATTCCTGTGCACAGTGTGCAACTAAACCTCACTGCAGAGTGTTCCTGTTATTCTGTTCCTAATAATACTACAGGCAGGCAGTTGATTCAGGTAGCTGCAGTATATTCCGTCAGTGTACTGTATCCTGGGCACAGTGTGCAGCTAAACCTCACTGCAGAGTGTTCCTGTTATTCTCTTCCTAATAATACTATAGGCAGGCAGTTGATTCAGGTAGCTGCAGGATATTCAGTCAGTGTACTGTATCCTGGGCACAGTGTGCAGCTAAACCTCACTGCAGACCATTCCTGTTGTTCTCTTCCTAATAATACTACAGGCAGGCAGTTGATTCAGGTAGCTGCAGTATATTCCATCAGTGTACTGTATCCTGGGCACAGTGTGCAGCTAAACCTCACTGCAGACCATTCATGTTGTTCTCTTCCTAATAATACTACAGGCAGGCAGTTGATTCAGGTAACTGCAGTATATTCAGTCAGTGTACTTTATCCTGATTCCTGGGCACAGTGTGCAGCTAAACCTCACTGCAGAGTGTTCCTGTTATTCTCTTACTAATAATACTACAGGCAGGCAGTTGATTCAGGTAGCTGCAGTTTATTCAGTCAGTGTACTGTATCCTGGGCACAGTGTGCAGCTAAACCTCACTGCAGAGTGTTCCTGTTATTCTCTTCCTAATAATACTACAGGTAGGCAGTTGATTCAGGTAGCTGCAGTATATTCAGTTAGTGTACTGTATCCTGGGCACAGTGTGCAGCTAAAACTCACTGCAGACCATTCCTGTTGTTCTCTTCCTAATAATAGTACAGGCAGGCAGTTGATTCAGGTAGCTGCAGTATATTCAGTCAGTGTACTCTATCCTGATTCCTGGGCACAGTGTGCAACTAAACCTCACTGCAGAGTGTTCCTGTTATTCTCTTCCTAATAATACTACAGGCAGGCAGTTGATTCAGGTAGCTGCAGTATATCCAGTCAGTGTACTGTATCCTGATTCCTGTGCACAGTGTGCAACTAAACCTCACTGCAGAGTGTTACTGTTATTCTGTTCCTAATAATACTACAGGCAGGCAGTTGATTCAGGTAGCTGCAGTATATTCCGTCAGTGTACTGTATCCTGGGCACAGTGTGCAGCTAAACCTCACTGCAGAGTGTTCCTGTTATTCACTTCCTAATAATACTATAGGCAGGCAGTTGATTCAGGTAGCTGCAGGATATTCAGTCAGTGTACTGTATCCTGGGCACAGTGTGCAGCTAAACCTCACTGCAGAGTGTTCCTGTTGTTCTCTTCCAATAAATACTAGAGGCAGGCAGTTGATTCAGGTAGCTGCAGTATATTCAGTCAGTGTACTGTATCCTGGGCACAGTGTGCAGCTAAACCTCACTGCAGACCATTACTGTTGTTCTCTTCCTAATAATACTACAGGGAGGCAGTTGATTCAGGTAGCTGTAGTATATTCAGTCAGTGTACTGTATCCTGATTCCTGTGCACAGTGTGCAACTAAACCTCACTGCAGAGTGTTCCTGTTATTCTCTTACTAATAACACTAGAGGCAGGCAGGTGATTCAGGTAGCTGCAGTATATCCAGTCAGTGTACTGTATCCTGATTCCTGTGCACAGTGTACAACTAAACCTCACTGCAGATTGTTCCTGTTATTCTGTTCCTAATAATACTACAGGAAGGCAGTTGATTCAGGTAGCTGCAGTATATTTCGTCAGTGTACTGTATCCTGGGCACAATGTGCAGCTAAACCTCACTGCAGAGTTTTCCTGTTATTCTCTTCCTAATAATTCTACAGGCAGGCAGTTGATTCAGGTAGCTGCAGTATATCCAGATAGTGTACTGTATCCTGATTCATGTGCACAGTGTGCAACTAAACATCACTGCAGAGTGTTCCTGTTATTGTCTTCCTAATAATACTACAGGCAGACAGTTGATTAAGGTAGCTGCAGTATATTCCATCAGTGTACTGTATCCTGGGCACAATGTGCAGCTATAAACCTCACTGCAGAGTGTTCCTGTTATTCTCTTCCTAATAATTCTACAGGCAGGCAGGCAGGCAGTTGATTCAGGTAGCTGCAGGATATTTCGTCAGTGTACTGTATCCTGGGCACAGTGTGCAGCTAAACCTCACTGCAGAGTTTTCCTGTTATTCTCTTCCTAATAATTCTACAGGCAGGCAGTTGATTCAGGTAGCTGCAGTATTTCCAGATAGTGTACTGTATCCTGATTCATGTGCACAGTGTGCAACTAAACCTCACTGCAGAGTGTTCCTGCTATTCTCTTCCTAATAATACTACAGGCACACAGTTGATTCAGGTAGCTGCAGTATATTCCATCAGTGTACTGTATCCTGGGCACAGTGTGCAGCTAAAAACTCACTGCAGAGTGTTCCTGTTATTCTCTTCCTAATAATACTACAGGCAGGCAGTTGATTCAGGTAGATGCAGTATATTCAGTCAGTGTACTGTATCCTGGGCACAGTGTGCAGCTAAACCTCACTGCAGAGTGTTCCTGTTATTCTCTTCCTAATAATACTACAGGCAGGCAGTTGATTCAGGTAGATGCAGTATATCCAGTCAGTATACTGTATCCTGATTCCTGTGCACAGTGTGCAACTAAACCTCACTGCAGAGTGTTCCTGTTATTATGTTCCTAATAATACTACAGGCAGACAGTTGATTCTGGAAACTGCAGTATATTCAGTCAGTGTACTGTATCCTGGGCACAGTGTGCAGCTAAACCTCACTGCAAAGTGTTCCTGTTATTCTCTTCCTAATAATACTACAGGCAGGCAGGCAGTTGATTCAGGTAGCTGCAGTATATTCCATCCGTGTACTGTATCCTGGGCACAGTGTGCATCTAAACCTCACCGCAGAGTGTTCCTGTTATTCTCTTCCTAATAATACTACAGGCAGGCAGTTGATTCAGGTAGCTGCAGTATATTCCATCAGTGTACTGTATCCTGGGCACAGTGTGCAGCTAAACCTCACTGCAGACCATTCATGTTGTTCTCTTCCTAATAATACTACAGGCAGGCAGTTGATTCAGGTAACTGCAGTATATTCAGTCAGTGTACTTTACCCTGATTCCTGGGCACAGTGTGCAGCTAAACCTCACTGCAGAGTATTCCTGTTATTCTCTTCCTAATAATACTACAGGCAGGCAGTTGATTCAGGTAGCTGCAGTTTATTCAGTCAGTGTACTGTATCCTGGGCACAGTGTGCAGCTAAACCTCACCGCAGAGTGTTCCTGTTATTCTCTTCCTAATAATACTACAGGTAGGCAGTTGATTCAGGTAGCTGCAGTATATTCAGTTAGTGTACTGTATCCTGGGCACAGTGTGCAGCTAAAACTCACTGCAGACCATTCCTGTTGTTCTCTTCCTAATAATAGTACAGGCAGGCAGTTGATTCAGGTAGCTGCAGTATATTCAGTCAGTGTACTCTATCCTGATTCCTGGGCACAGTGTGCAACTAAACCTCACTGCAGAGTGTTCCTGTTATTCTCTTCCTAATAATACTACAGGCAGGCAGTTGATTCAGGTAGCTGCAGTATATCCAGTCAGTGTACTGTATCCTGATTCCTGTGCACAGTGTGCAACTAAACCTCACTGCAGAGTGTTCCTGTTATTCTCTTCCTAATAATACTACAGGCAGGCAGTTGATTCAGGTAGCTGCAGTATATTCAGTCAGTGTTCTGTATCCTGGGCACAGTGTGCAGCTAAACCTCACTGCAGACCATTACTGTTGTTCTCTTCCTAATAATACTACAGGCAGGCAGTTGATTCAGGTAGCTGTAGTATATTCAGTCAGTGTACTGTATCCTGATTCCTGTGCACAGTGTGCAACTAAACCTCACTGCAGAGTGTTCCTGTTATTCTCTTACTAATAACACTAGAGGCAGGCAGGTGATTCAGGTAGCTGCAGTATATCCAGTCAGTGTACTGTATCCTGATTCCTGTGCACAGTGTGCAACTAAACCTCACTGCAGATTGTTCCTGTTATTCTGTTCCTAATAATACTACAGGCAGGCAGTTGATTCAGGTAGCTGCAGTATATCCAGATAGTGTACTGTATCCTGATTCATGTGCACAGTGTGCAACTAAACCTCACTGCAGTGTTCCTGTTATTGTCTTCCTAATAATACTACAGGCAGGCAGGCAGGCAGTTGATTCAGGTAGCTGCAGTATATTTCGTCAGTGTACTGTATCCTGGGCACAGTGTGCAGCTAAACCTCACTGCAGAGTTTTCCTGTTATTCTCTTCCTAATAATTCTACAGGCAGGCAGTTGATTCAGGTAGCTGCAGTATATCCAGATAGTGTACTGTATCCTGATTCATGTGCACAGTGTGCAACTAAACCTCAATGTAGAGTGTTCCTGCTATTCTCTTCCTAATAATACTACAGGCAGACAGTTGATTCAGGTAGCTGCAGTATATTCCATCAGTGTACTGTATCCTGGGCACAGTGTGCAGCTAAAAACTCACTGCAGAGTGTTCCTGTTATTCTCTTCCTAATAATACTACAGGCAGGCAGTTGATTCAGGTAGATGCAGTATATTCAGTCAGTGTACTGTATCCTGGGCACAGTGTGCAGCTAAACCTCACTGCAGAGTGTTCCTGTTATTCTCTTCCTAATAATACTACAGGCAGGCAGTTGATTCAGGTAGATGCAGTATATCCAGTCAGTATACTGTATCCTGATTCCTGTGCACAGTGTGCAACTAAACCTCACTGCAGAGTGTTCCTGTTATTCTCTTACTAATAATACTACAGGCAGGCAGGCAGTTGATCCAGGTAGCTGCAGTATATTCCGTCAGTGTACTGTATCCTGGGCACAGTGTGCAGCTAAACCTCACTGCAGAGTTTTCCTGATATTCTCTTCCTAATAATTCTACAGGCAGGCAGTTGATTCAGGTAGCTACAGTATATCCAGATAGTGTACTGTATCCTGATTCATGTGCACAGTGTGCAACTAAACCTCACTGCAGAGTGTTCCTGTTATTCTCTTCCTAATAATACTACAGGCAGACAGTTGATTCAGGTAGCTGCAGTATATTCCATCAGTGTACTGTATCCTGGGCACAGTGTGCAGCTAAACCTCACTGCAGAGTGTTCCTGTTATTCTCTTCCTAATAATACTACAGGCAGGCAGTTGATTCAGGTAGATGCAGTATATTTAGTCAGTGTACTGTATCCTGGGCACAGTGTGTAGCTAAACCTCACTGCAGAGTGTTCCTGTTATTCTCTTCTTATTAATACTACAGGCAGGCAGTTGATTTAGGTAGCTGCAGTATATTCAGTTAGTGTATTGTATACTGGGAACAGTGTGCTGCTAAACCTCACTGCAGACCATTCCTGTTGTTCTCTTCCTAATAATACTACGGGCAGGCAGTTGATTCAGGTAGCTGCAGTTTATTCAGTCAGTGTACTGTATCCTGGGCACAGTGTGCAGCAAACCTCACTGCAGAGTGTTCCTTTTACTCTCTTCCTAATAATACTACAGGTAGGCAGTTGATTCAGGTAGCTGCAGTATATTCAGTTAGTGTACTGTATCCTGGGCACAGTGTGCAGCTAAAACTCACTGCAGACCATTCCTGTTGTTCGCTTCCTAATAATAGTACAGGCAGGCAGTTGATTCAGGTAGCTGCAGTATATTCAGTCAGTGTACTCTATCCTGATTCCTGGGCACAGTGTGCAACTAAACCTCACTGCAGAGTGTTCCTGTTATTCTCTTCCTAATAATACTACAGGCAGGCAGTTGATTCAGGTAGCTGCAGTATATTCCATCAGTGTACTGTATCCTGGGCACAGTGTGCAGCTAAACCTCACTGCAGACCATTCATGTTGTTCTCTTCTTAATAATACTACAGGCAGGCAGTTGATTCAGGTAACTGCAGTATATTCAGTCAGTGTACTTTATCCTGATTCCTGGGCACAGTGTGCAGCTAAACCTCACTGCAGAGTGTTCCTGTTATTCTCTTCCTAATAATACTACAGGCAGGCAGTTGATTCAGGTAGCTGCAGTTTATTCAGTCAGTGTACTGTATCCTGGGCACAGTGTGCAGCTAAACCTCACCGCAGAGTGTTCCTGTTATTCTCTTCCTAATAATACTACAGGTAGGCAGTTGATTCAGGTATAAATATATTGGGGTTTAGGGGAAAGGAATTCGCAAGTTTCCACTAATAAGTAAGTGATCAAGTGGGTCGCTTACTATAGATCATTAACCTTGTAAGGTATTGTTGCTGTAACCATTTAAGCATATAGAGTTAAAGGGAATGGGAAGGGGGTGAGCCTGTTTAGAGACAGGCAAAGGGGTTACTTTAGCAACAAAAATAGATCAAACAACAGAAATATTATGAATTAAATATTTATTCCTGTAAACCTTATTACATATAAAGATCAAATAAAGTGCAAGTGGGTACCCAACCTGTGGATGATTTATAAAACTTGATGCAAGGAACATCACTGGACAGACAAGACTTAACAAAAAACAAAAGACATGTAACAGTACACTAGTCCGGACGTGTGGTTCAGTCCTACGTATTAAGTGACCCAATAAAAGTCTTGATTCAGGTAGCTGCAGTATATTCAGTTAGTGTACTGTATCCTGGGCACAGTGTGCAGCTAAAACTCACTGCAGACCATTCCTGTTGTTCTCTTCCTAATAATAGTACAGGCAGGCAGTTGATTCAGGTAGCTGCAGTATATTCAGTCAGTGTACTCTATCCTGATTCCTGGGCACAGTGTGCAACTAAACCTCACTGCAGAGTGTTCCTGTTATTCTCTTCCTAATAATACTACAGGCAGGCAGTTGATTCAGGTAGCTGCAGTTTATTCAGTCAGTGTACTGTATCCTGGGCACAGTGTGCAGCTAAACCTCACCGCAGAGTTTTCCTGTTATTCTCTTCCTAATAATACTACAGGCAGGCAGTTGATTCAGGTAACTGCAGTGTATTCAGTCAGTGTACTTTATCCTGATTCCTGGGCACAGTGTGCAGCTAAACCTCACTGCAGAGTGTTCCTGTTATTCTCTTCCTAATAATACTACAGGCAGGCAGTTGATTCAGGTAGCTGCAGTTTATTCAGTCAGTGTACTGTATCCTGGGCACAGTGTGCAGCTAAACCTCACCGCAGAGTTTTCCTGTTATTCTCTTCCTAATAATACTACAGGCAGGCAGTTGATTCAGGTAACTGCAGTGTATTCAGTCAGTGTACTTTATCCTGATTCCTGGGCACAGTGTGCAGCTAAACCTCACTGCAGAGTGTTCCTGTTATTCTCTTCCTAATAATACTACAGGCAGGCAGTTGATTCAGGTAGCTGCAGTTTATTCAGTCAGTGTACTGTATCCTGGGCACAGTGTGCAGCTAAACCTTACCGCAGAGTGTTCCTGTTATTCTCTTCCTAATAATACTACAGGTAGGCAGTTGATTCAGGTAGCTGCAGTATATTCAGTTAGTGTACTGTATCCTGGGCACAGTGTGCAGCTAAAACTCACTGCAGACCATTCCTGTTGTTCTCTTCCTAATAATACTACAGGCAGGCAGTTGATTCAGGTAGCTGCAGTATATTCAGTCAGTGTACTCTATCCTGATTCCTGGGCACAGTGTGCAACTAAACCTCACTGCAGAGTGTTCCTGTTATTCTCTTCCTAATAATACTACAGGCAGGCAGTTGATTCAGGTAGCTGCAGTATATCCAGTCAGTGTACTGTATCCTGATTCCTGTGCACAGTGTGCAACTAAACCTCACTGTAGAGTGTTCCTGTTATTCTGTTCCTAATAATACTACAGGCAGGCAGTTGATTCAGGTAGCTGCAGTATATTCAGTCAGTGTACTGTATCCTGGGCACAGTGTGCAGCTAAACCTCACTGCAGAGTGTTCCTGTTATTCTCTTCCTAATAATACTATAGGCAGGCAGTTGATTCAGGTAGCTGCAGGATATTCAGTCAGTGTACTGTATCCTGGGCACAGTGTGCAGCTAAACCTCACTGCAGAGTGTTCCTGTTGTTCTCTTCCAATAAATACTAGAGGCAGGCAGTTGATTCAGGTAGCTGCAGTATATTCAGTCAGTGTACTGTATCCTGATTTCTGGGCAAAGTGTGCAACTAAACCTCACTGCAGAGTGTTCCTGTTATTCTCTTCCTAATAATACTACAGGCAGGCAGTTGATTTAGGAAGCTACAGTATATTCAGTGAGTGTACTGTATCCTGGGCACAGTGTGCAGCTAAACCTCACTGCAGAGTGTTCCTGTTATTCTATTCCTAATAATACTACAGGCAGGCAGTTGATTCAGATAGCTGCGGTATATTCAGCCAGTGTACTGTATCCTGGGCACAGTGTGCAGCTAAACCTCACTACAGACCTTTCCTGTTATTCTCTTCCTAATAAAACTACAGGCAGGCAGTTGATTCAGGAAGCTGCAGTATATTTAGTCAGTGTAATGTATCCTGGGCACAGTGTGCAGCTAAACCTCACTGCAGACCATTACTGTTGTTCTCTTCCTAATAATACTTCAGGCAGGCAGTTGATTCAGGTAGCTGTAGTATATTCAGTCAGTGTACTGTATCCTGATTCCTGTGCACAGTGTGCAACTAAACCTCACTGCAGATTGTTCCTGTTATTCTGTTCCTAATAATACTACAGGAAGGCAGTTGATTCAGGTAGCTGCAGTATATTCCGTCAGTGTACTGTATCCTGGTCACAGTGTGCAGCTAAACCTCACTGCAGAGTGTTCCTGTTATTCTCTTCCTAATAATACTATAGGCAGGCAGTTGATTCAGGTAGCTGCAGGATATTCAGTCAGTGTACTGTATCCTGGGCACAGTGTGCAGCTAAACCTCACTGCAGACCATTCCTGTTGTTCTCTTCCTAATATTACTACAGGCAGGCAGTTGATTCAGGTAGCTGCAGTATATTCCATCAGTGTACTGTATCCTGGGCACAGTGTGCAGCTAAACCTCACTGCAGACCATTCATGTTGTTCTCTTCCTAATAATACTACAGGCAGGCAGTTGATTCAGGTAACTGCAGTATATTCAGTCAGTGTACGTTATCCTGATTCCTGGGCACAGTGTGCAGCTAAACCTCACTGCAGAGTGTTCCTGTTATTCTCTTCCTAATAATACTACAGGCAGGCAGTTGATTCAGGTAGCTGCAGTTTATTCAGTCAGTGTACTGTATCCTGGGCACAGTGTGCAGCTAAACCTCACCGCAGAGTGTTCCTGTTATTCTCTTCCTAATAATACTACAGGTAGGCAGTTGATTCAGGTAGCTGCAGTATATTCAGTTAGTGTACTGTATCCTGGGCACAGTGTGCAGCTAAAACTCACTGCAGACCATTCCTGTTGTTCTCTTCCTAATATTACTACAGGCAGGCAGTTGATTCAGGTAGCTGCAGTATATTCCATCAGTGTACTGTATCCTGGGCACAGTGTGCAGCTAAACCTCACTGCAGACCATTCATGTTGTTCTCTTCCTAATATTACTACAGGCAGGCAGTTGATTCAGGTAGCTGCAGTATATTCAGTCAGTGTACTCTATCCTGATTCCTGGGCACAGTGTGCAACTAAACCTCACTGCAGAGTGTTCCTGTTATTCTCTTCCTAATAATACTACAGGCAGGCAGTTGATTCAGGTAGTTGCAGTATATTCAGTCAGTGTACTCTATCCTGATTCCTGGGCACAGTGTGAAACTAAACCTCACTGCAGAGTGTTCCTGTTATTCTCTTCCTAATAATACTACAGGCAGGCAGTTGATTCAGGTGGCTGCAGTATATTCCATCAGTGTACTGTATCCTGGGCACAGTGTGCAGCTAAACCTCACTGCAGACCATTCATGTTGTTCTCTTTCTAATAATACTACAGGCAGGCAGTTGATTCAGGTAACTGCAGTATATTCAGTCAGTGTACTTTATCCTGATTCCTGGGCACAGTGTGCAGCTAAACCTCACTGCAGAGTGTTCCTGTTATTCTCTTCCTAATAATACTACAGGCAGGCAGTTGATTCAGGTAGCTGCAGTTTATTCAGTCAGTGTACTGTATCCTGGGCACAGTGTGCAGCTAAACCTCACCGCAGAGTGTTCCTGTTATTCTCTTCCTAATAATACTACAGGTAGGCAGTTGATTCAGGTAGCTGCAGTATATTCAGTTAGTGTACTGTATCCTGGGCACAGTGTGCAGCTAAAACTCACTGCAGACCATTCCTGTTGTTCTCTTCCTAATAATAGTACAGGCAGGCAGTTGATTCAGGTAACTGCAGTATATTCAGTCAGTGTACTTTATCCTGATTCCTGGGCACAGTGTGCAGCTAAACCTCACTGCAGAGTGTTCCTGTTATTCTCTTCCTAATAATACTACAGGCAGGCAGTTGATTCAGGTAGCTGCAGTTTATTCAGTCAGTGTACTGTATCCTGGGCACAGTGTGCAGCTAAACCTTACCGCAGAGTGTTCCTGTTATTCTCTTCCTAATAATACTACAGGTAGGCAGTTGATTCAGGTAGCTGCAGTATATTCAGTTAGTGTACTGTATCCTGGGCACAGTGTGCAGCTAAAACTCACTGCAGACCATTCCTGTTGTTCTCTTCCTAATAATAGTACAGGCAGGCAGTTGATTCAGGTAGCTGCAGTATATTCAGTCAGTGTACTCTATCCTGATTCCTGGGCACAGTGTGCAACTAAACCTCACTGCAGAGTGTTCCTGTTATTCTCTTCCTAATAATACTACAGGCAGGCAGTTGATTCAGGTAGCTGCAGTATATCCAGTCAGTGTACTGTATCCTGATTCCTGTGCACAGTGTGCAACTAAACCTCACTGTAGAGTGTTCCTGTTATTCTGTTCCTAATAATACTACAGGCAGGCAGTTGATTCAGGTAGCTGCAGTATATTCAGTCAGTGTACTGTATCCTGGGCACAGTGTGCAGCTAAACCTCACTGCAGAGTGTTCCTGTTATTCTCTTCCTAATAATACTATAGGCAGGCAGTTGATTCAGGTAGCTGCAGGATATTCAGTCAGTGTACTGTATCCTGGGCACAGTGTGCAGCTAAACCTCACTGCAGAGTGTTCCTGTTGTTCTCTTCCAATAAATACTAGAGGCAGGCAGTTGATTCAGGTAGCTGCAGTATATTCAGTCAGTGTACTGTATCCTGATTCCTGGGCAAAGTGTGCAACTAAACCTCACTGCAGAGTGTTCCTGTTATTCTCTTCCTAATAATACTACAGGCAGGCAATTGATTCAGGAAGCTACAGTATATTCAGTGAGTGTACTGTATCATGGGCACAGTGTGCAGCTAAACCTCACTGCAGAGTGTTCCTGTTATTCTATTCCTAATAATACTACAGGCAGGCAGTTGATTCAGATAGCTGCAGTATATTCAGCCAGTGTACTGTATCCTGGGCACAGTGTGCAGCTAATCCTCACTACAGACCTTTCCTGTTATTCTCTTCCTAATAAAACTACAGGCAGGCAGTTGATTCAGGAAGCTGCAGTATATTTAGTCAGTGTAATGTATCCTGGGCACAGTGTGCAGCTAAACCTCACTGCAGACTAGGGATGGGCCCGGTGCTCGATTCGAACCCATGTTCGAATCGAGCATCGGGCGTTCGCTCGCTCGTCGAGCCCAGAACTATTTGGGCCGTTCGCATCACATTCGTGTGATGCGAGCGGCCCCGCAATGCATTGCGGCCGGCGCGGCCGGCGCAGTGCATTGCTGGCTGATGATTGGCCAAGCATGCACTGTGACCCCGCATGCTTGGCCAATCACAGCGCCCGAAACTCGGAGAGCAATAATTGGCTACAGGCAGGACGCCTGTAGCCAATTACAGCTCAGGGGCTTTAGTACACGCCCCACCATTTAAAAGGCCGCCACGCCATCGGCCCCGGTCACATGAGTTCCGGCTTTAGGAGAGATTAGTCTGCTGATTCAGTCTTTGCTTGATACTGAAAGATTTGCTCTTCTTTGCTAAACCATTGGCTATTTCTTTGCTAAACCATTGCTACCTAAGTCATTGATCGTTCATTGCTGCTGATTGCACAGTTAGTGTGTTATTAGCTGCTGCTGGGGATTAGTCTGGTGCGTGCTTACTGTTAGTACAGTATTGCAGTAGTACCAACCGCAGTGCTGTTAGCACAGCATTGCACCCCAACAGCACCCATAGGACTTCTAGTGTGTTAGTGGCAGCAAACAGAGCTCCTATATTTTCTTCTCAGCAGCACCCATAGGACTTCTAGTGTGTTAGTGGCAGCAAACAGAGCTCCTATATTTTCTTCTCAGCAGCACCCATAGGACTTCTAGTGTGTTAGTGGCAGCAAACAGAGCTCCTATATTTTCTTCTCAGCAGCACCCATAGGACTTCTAGTGTGTTAGTGGCAGCAAACAGAGCTCCTATATTTTCTTCTCAGCAGCACCCATAGGACTTCTAGTGTGTTAGTGGCAGCAAACAGAGCTCCTATATTTTCTTCTCAGCAGCACCCATAGGACTTCTAGTGTGTTAGTGGCAGCAAACAGAGCTCCTATATTTTCTTCTCAGCAGCACCCATAGGAATTCTAGTGTGTTAGTGGCATCACACAGAGCTCCTATATTTTCTTCTCAGCAGCACCCATAGGACTTCTAGTGTGTTAGTGGCAGCAAACAGAGCTCCTATATTTTCTTCTCAGCAGCACCCATAGGACTTCTAGTGTGTTAGTGGCAGCAAACAGAGCTCCTATATTTTCTTCTCAGCAGCACCCATAGGACTTCTAGTGTGTTAGTGGCAGCAAACAGAGCTCCTATATTTTCTTCTCAGCAGCACCCATAGGACTTCTAGTGTGTTAGTGGCAGCAAACAGAGCTCCTATATTTTCTTCTCAGCAGCACCCATAGGACTTCTAGTGTGTTAGTGGCAGCAAACAGAGCTCCTATATTTTCTTCTCAGCAGCACCCATTGGAATTCTAGTGTGTTAGTGGCATCACACAGAGCTCCTATATTTTCTTCTCAGCAGCACCCATAGGACTTCTAGTGTGTTAGTGGCAGCAAACAGAGCTCCTATATTTTCTTCTCAGCAGCACCCATAGGACTTCTAGTGTGTTAGTGGCAGCAAACAGAGCTCCTATATTTTCTTCTCAGCAGCACCCATAGGACTTCTAGTGTGTTAGTGGCATCACACAGAGCTCCTATATTTTCTTCTCAGCAGCACCCATAGGACTTCTAGTGTGTTAGTGGCAGCAAACAGAGCTCCTATATTTTCTTCTCAGCAGCACCCATAGGACTTCTAGTGTGTTAGTGGCAGCAAACAGAGCTCCTATATTTTCTTCTCAGCAGCACCCATAGGACTTCTAGTGTGTTAGTGGCAGCAAACAGAGCTCCTATATTTTCTTCTCAGCAGCACCCATAGGACTTCTAGTGTGTTAGTGGCAGCAAACAGAGCTCCTATATTTTCTTCTCAGCAGCACCCATAGGACTTCTAGTGTGTTAGTGGCAGCAAACAGAGCTCCTATATTTTCTTCTCAGCAGCACCCATAGGACTTCTAGTGTGTTAGTGGCAGCAAACAGAGCTCCTATATTTTCTTCTCAGCAGCACCCATAGGACTTCTAGTGTGTTAGTGGCAGCAAACAGAGCTCCTATATTTTCTTCTCAGCAGCACCCATAGGACTTCTAGTGTGTTAGTGGCAGCAAACAGAGCTCCTATATTTTCTTCTCAGCAGCACCCATAGGACTTCTAGTGTGTTAGTGGCAGCAAACAGAGCTCCTATATTTTCTTCTCAGCAGCACCCATAGGACTTCTAGTGTGTTAGTGGCAGCAAACAGAGCTCCTATATTTTCTTCTCAGCAGCACCCATAGGACTTCTAGTGTGTTAGTGGCAGCAAACAGAGCTCCTATATTTTCTTCTCAGCAGCACCCATAGGACTTCTAGTGTGTTAGTGGCAGCAAACAGAGCTCCTATATTTTCTTCTCAGCAGCACCCATAGGACTTCTAGTGTGTTAGTGGCAGCAAACAGAGCTCCTATATTTTCTTCTCAGCAGCACCCATAGGACTTCTAGTGTGTTAGTGGCATCACACAGAGCTCCTATATTTTCTTCTCAGCAGCACCCATAGGACTTCTAGTGTGTTAGTGGCAGCAAACAGAGCTCCTATATTTTCTTCTCAGCAGCACCCATAGGACTTCTAGTGTGTTAGTGGCAGCAAACAGAGCTCCTATATTTTCTTCTCAGCAGCACCCATAGGACTTCTAGTGTGTTAGTGGCAGCAAACAGAGCTCCTATATTTTCTTCTCAGCAGCACCCATAGGACTTCTAGTGTGTTAGTGGCAGCAAACAGAGCTCCTATATTTTCTTCTCAGCAGCACCCATAGGACTTCTAGTGTGTTAGTGGCAGCAAACAGAGCTCCTATATTTTCTTCTCAGCAGCACCCATAGGACTTCTAGTGTGTTAGTGGCAGCAAACAGAGCTCCTATATTTTCTTCTCAGCAGCACCCATAGGACTTCTAGTGTGTTAGTGGCAGCAAACAGAGCTCCTATATTTTCTTGTCAGCAGCACACATAGTACCTATAGTGTGTTAGTGTCAGCACCCATAGGACCTACAGTGTGTTGTGAGCACACATAGGAGTTCTATTTTTTATACTATATACACTACCGACTACAATGGCTGGAAGACCGCCAAGGAGAGGCAGAGCGTGCCGAGGCAAGAACACAGGGCAGGCAGGCTCTGTTTCTAGAGACAACAGTGCTGGCCGTGGACGTGGTCGTGCATCGTCATCAGCACGTGGCCATGGGACACGCTTGTCTTTGTTTTCGGCAGCTGGACATGTGGAGCCGCATCATGCCGAAGGCTTGGTAGAATGGATGACCAAGCCCTCCTCATCCTCCTCATCCTCTCTCACCCAGGCTCAGGGTACTGGCAGAGCAGCTGCCAACGCGTACTCAATGGCATCATCAGCCACCCCTTCCCTAGACCCACCATGTCCTCCTGAGGAGTCCCCCGAACTGTTTGAGCACAGTGTTGGGTACATGCTCCAGGAGGATGCCCAACGATTCGAAGGCTCGGATGATGATACCCAGCTTGAGGAAGTCAGTAGTGTGCGCGCAGAGAAAGGGGATGCTGAAGGACAGCAATCTGGCAGTAGTGTTCCACCAGCTGCAGCTTACTGCCAGGTTTGCTCTAGTGGTGAAGAGGGAGGGGATGATGAGGTCACTGACTCCACGTGGGTGCCTGAAGGGAGAGAGGAGGAGGAGGAGGAGGATGCAGCGTCACATGTCCAACGAGGCAGGATGCCCCCTGGAGGCCAGCTAGAGGCCAGCACAGCAACTGTACCACACCGCAGAGCTCCGCCTGTGCAGGGCGCTGCCTCTGCACGTTATCACAAAAGTTCTTTGGTGTGGGCCTTTTTTGAGACGAGTGCATCAGATCGCACCACTGCTATTTGCAATATTTGTCTCAAGCGTATCTCGCGTGGCCAAAACATCAGCCGCTTGGGCACCACAAGCATGAGCAGACATATGTCGACCTGCCATGCAGCTCGTTGGCAAGCACACATAAAAGACCCACACCAAAGAACAAAGCGGACCTCTCCTTGCTCCTCATCAGCTGGGATCTCCATCCCCACTATATCTTCAGTCCTCTCTGAAAGCTGCTCTGAGAGGACTGAAGGTGTAGAATTAGGTGTGTCACAACCAAGTACTTGCAGTACACCGACGTCCGATTGTAGCAGGCAAATTTCCCTGCCCCAGCTGCTGGACCGTCGAAAGAAGTATACTCCCAGCCATCCACATGCCCAGCGGTTGAATGCTAGCTTGGCTAAATTGCTAGCACTTCAACTGCTGCCTTTTCAGTTGATAGACTCGGCCCCCTTCCGTGAGTTTGTTCAATGTGCGGTTCCTCAGTGGCAGGTTCCCAAACGCCACTTTTTCTCACGGAAGGCAATTCCGTCTCTCTACTGGCATGTGGAAGGCAATGTCCATGCCTCGCTGGACAGGGCGGTCAGCGGTAAGGTGCATATTACCGCTGACTCATGGTCCAGCAGGCATGGACAGGGACGTTATCTTTCTTTCACGGCCCATTGGGTCACTCTATTGGTAGCTGGGAGGGATGCAGGACAAGGTGCAGTAGTGTTGGAGGTTGTTCCGCCACCACGCCTCCAAAATGCTACTGCTGGTTGTGACACACCTCTCTCCTCCACCCCCTCCTCTTCTTCTTCCTCCATGTCCTCTTCGAGTGCTCTGTCCTCGGAACCAGCGGTGCTCCGTAGGCGTACAAGGGGCTACGCGAGTGCGCAGGCAAAAAGATGCCATGCCGTGCTTGCGCTGGTGTGTTTGGGGGACAGGAGCCACACTGGGCCAGAGGTTCTGGCAGCTCTGCAGGGGCAGGCCGAGAGGTGGTTGACGCCACGCCAGCTTAAGCCAGGAATGGTCGTTTCTGATAATGGCACCAACCTCCTCTCCGCCCTGCGACAGGGGCAGCTCACCCATGTGCCCTGTATGGCTCACGTCCTCAACCTGGTGGTGCAGCGGTTCTTGGGCAGGTTCCCAGGCTTACAGGATGTCCTGAGGCAGGCCAGGAAAGTCTGTGTGCATTTCCGCCGATCTTATAATGCCAGTGCTCGGCTGACTGAGCTGCAAAAGGAGCTGAACCTGCCCAAGAACCGCCTAATATGTGACATGCCCACCAGGTGGAACTCAACGTTGGCCATGCTGCAGCGACTGCACACGCAGCAGAGGGCCATCAATGAGTACCTTTGCGACTACGGCACCAGGACAGGGTCAGGGGAGCTTGGCTTTTTTTCCCCACGCCAGTGGAGCATGATCAGGGATGCATGCACTGTCCTCTCACCATTTGAGGAGGCCACGAGGATGGTGAGCAGTGACAGTGCATGCATCAGTGACACTGTACCTCTTGTCCACCTGTTGGAGCATACGCTGCGTGGGATAATGGACAGGGCACTTGAGGCAGAACAGAGGCAGGAAGAGGAGGACTTCCTTGTCTCTCAAGGCCCCCTTTATCCAGACAATGTTCCTTCTGTCCCACCCATCACACAGGAAGAGGAGGAGGAGGAGGAGGAGGAGGAGGATTGTGTGAGCATGGAGGTGGAGCCTGACACTCAGCATCAGCAGCAGCAGTCTTTTAGGGATGATGTACAGTCCCAACAAACCAGTGGACTTGTACGTGGCTGGGAGGAGGTGGCTGGCGATCATGTCATCCTCAGTGACCCAGAAGACTCCGGACCGAATGCCTCAGCTAACCTACGCTGCATGGCCTCCCTGATCCTGCAAAGCCTGCGGAAGGATCCTCGTGTTCTTCGGATCAAGGAGAGTGACCATTACTGGCTGGCCACTCTCCTTGATCCACGGTACAAGGGTAAGGTTGCGGACCTTATCTTGCCGTCGCAGAGGGAGCAGAGGATGAGACATCTCAGGGAGGCCTTGCAGAAAGGTCTGTGCAACGCGTTCCCAGAAACTGGGAGGTTACAAACTCCTGGTCCTGGACGACGAGTTGCTGAGGCTTCGGTCAGTAGCAGAAGGAGCGGTGGGGAAGGTGGACGTCTGACCGATGCGTTCAGACAATTTTTTAGTCCGCAGCCCCAAGGTATGATCGGTTCCAGCAACCATCGCCAGCGTCTGATATACATGGTGCAGGAATACCTAGGGGCAAGGTCAGACTTGGACACCTTTCCCACCGAAAATCCTCTGGCTTACTGGGTCCTGAGGATGGATCACTGGCCAGAGCTTGCACAGTATGCAATTGAGCTACTGGCCTGTCCTGCATCCAGCGTTCTTTCCGAACGCACATTCAGTGCTGCTGGAGGATTTGTCACCGATCATAGGGTGCGCCTGTCCACCGACTCGGTTGATCGACTGACCTTCATAAAAATGAATCAGTCTTGGATCACCACCAGCTACCAGACACCTGAAGCGGATATAACGGAATAATTTATAATGTCACATCCCTTCAAGACTGCCTATGCTGATGCTGAGTGACTGTCCTGTTATGTTCACTGACTATCCTCTTCCTCCTCCTCAATGATCCATGCCACCACACCAGTGCCTAAGGCACAATTTTTCAGCCCCTGTATAACAGGGGCGTGTAATTACAATTTTTTAAAAAGATGCTTCGCAACAGGTGTGACTGCTGTGCTCAGAGTACAGTATCTGTGAGGGGTTGCAGTGTTGTGGCACCAGCACCAGTGCCTAAGGCACAATTTTTCAGCCCCTGTTGGGGCGTGTAATTACAATTTTTAGGCAATGCTTTGCAACAGGTCTCATTGCTGTGCTCAGAGTACAGTATCTGTGAGGGGTTGCAGTGTTGTGGCACCAGCACCAGTGCCTAAGGCACAATTTTTCAGCCCCTGTATAACAGGGGCGTGTAATTACAATTTTTTAAAAAGATGCTTCGCAACAGGTGTGACTGCTGTGCTCAGAGTACAGTATCTGTGAGGGGTTGCAGTGTTGTGGCACCAGCACCAGTGCCTAAGGCACAATTTTTCAGCCCCTGTTGGGGCATGTAATTACAATTTTTAGGCAATGCTTTGCAACAGGTCTCATTGCTGTGCTCAGAGTACAGTATCTGTGAGGGGTTGCAGTGTTGTGGCACCAGCACCAGTGCCTAAGGCACAATTTTTCAGCCCCTGTATAACAGGGGCGTGTAATTACAATTTTTTAAAAAGATGCTTCGCAACAGGTGTGACTGCTGTGCTCCAAGTACAGTATCTGTGAGGGGTTGCAGTGTTGTGGCACCAGCACCAATGCCTAAGGCACAATTTTTCAGCCCCTGTTTAACAGGGGCGTGTAATTACAAATCTTGATCTAATAGTTCACAGCAGGGCCCATTCCTGCGCCCACCAAGAGTAACTATGAGGGCCTACAGTCTTGTGGCAACACCGTCCACCACCACCACCACCACCACCAAAGGCCCAATTTTTCTGCCCTGTTCAACAGGTGCATGCAATTACAAATCTTGATCTAATAACTCACAGCAGGGCCCATTCCTGCACCCACCAAGAGTAACTGTGAGGGCTTACAGTCTTGTGGCAACACCGTCCACCACCACCACCACCACCACCAAAGGCCCAATTTTTCTGCCCGGTTCAACAGGTGCATGCAAGTACAAATCTTGATCTATTAACTCACAGCAGGGCCCATTCCTGTGCCCACCAGTCTTGTGGCTACACCAATATCTAATAGGGCAAATTTCTGCAGAGTATATACGGCAGGCCCCTACTTTCAAACATCCAACTTACAAACGACTCCTACTTGCAAACGGCAAGAGAAAACAGGAAGTGAGAGGAAATCTACCCCTAGGAAGGAAAATTCTATCCTGTTAGATTTAATTTGGGAAAAAGGTATCTCCTCTCTACTGATGCTTTATCACCAATCCTTGTTTCAATTAAAACCCCACTTTTCCAAAAACATTTGTCATTGGGACGGAAAGTGAGGTGACATGTTCTGAACAGATGTGCAAAGACAGCAAATGTTACAGGGGTGATAACCCCTCCCTATGTTCTCCAAAAAGCTTAAAAATTGATTTTTTTGGGATGTAGCTACACTTCATAATGTACCTGTTCAGATTCTACTTAAGAACAAACCTACAGTCCATGTCTTGTTTGCACCACCTATATACTGCTGTTCAGAGTATATAGGGTTGTAGGTATAGGGTTTTATTTTGGGTGCGGGGTCCCCCTTAGTATCCATACAAGACCCAAAGGGGCTGGGGTGGGGGGGGGGGGTGATGGGGTAGCCATGCCATTTTTCTCAAGGATTTTCAGCCATATGGCGGCCAGGACAAGACATGACATTAAAGCCGCAAGTGGTTTTAAATGGCTTCTTTTTTTCCTTTACAAATGTCATTTTGTGCAAGGACAGTTCTAAACACGGGAAACACATGCCACTTCACAGGCATACTTTAGACACCCCCCAGGTACCGTATTTAAAGGAAAATTTCACTTTTTTTTTTTTTCACTTTATGCATCATTAAAATGACTGCTCCCGAAAAAACTTTAGTTTTTAAAATTTCTTTTTGCATTGATATATGTCCCCTGGGGCAGGACCCGGGTCCCCAAACCTGTTTTATAACATTAACATGCATATTGGCCGTTGTAATTAGCAATTTTGATTTCGAACGTTCGCGTCCATTATAACGAATAGGGTTCGAAAATTCGCGCGAACTTTCGGTCCGTTCGAAGGTTCTGGTGCGAACCGAACCCGGGGGTGTTCGGCTCATCCCTACTGCAGACCATTACTGTTGTTCTCTTCCTAATAATACTACAGGCAGGCAGTTGATTCAGGTAGCTGTAGTATATTCAGTCAGTGTACTGTATCCTGATTCCTGTGCACAGTGTGCAACTAAACCTCACTGCAGATTGTTCCTGTTATTCTGTTCCTAATAATACTACAGGAAGGCAGTTGATTCAGGTAGCTGCAGTATATTCCGTCAGTGTACTGTATCCTGGGCACAGTGTGCAGCTAAACCTCACTGCAGAGTTTTCCTGTTATTCTCTTCCTAATAATTCTACAGTCAGGCAGTTGATTCAGGTAGCTGCAGTATATCCAGATAGTGTACTGTATCCTGATTCATGTGCACAGTGTGCAACTAAACCTCACTGCAGAGTGTTCCTGTTATTGTCTTCCTAATAATACTACAGGCAGACAGTTGATTCAGGTAGCTGCAGTATATTCCATCAGTGTACTGTATCCTGGGCACAGTGTGCAGCTAAAAACTAGACATGTGCATTTCGTTTCGTTCCGAATCGAAATTCGGACGAATTTTTCATTATTCGGACATTCGGATACATCCGAATTACCGAATTACAATACTAACGAATTTAACCGAATCCGAATTTTTTCGAATCTAAAAATATTTTTGACCCGACTTTGGGTCCATGTATCTCGGGGTTCCTTGGTGATAGAAACCCCAAATTTGGAGATATTGTAGGGCTATTTCTTCTGTGTTTGCATACCAAATTTGGTGTTTCTATCACTAAGTGACCCCGAGATACGTGGACCCAAAGTCGGGTCGCAAAATGTCAAGCACTTTACTGGAGCAGAGAATGACATTTTGCGACCCGATTTTGGGGCCACATATCTCGGGGCCACTTGTAGCTAGAAACCCCAAATTTGGTATGCAAACACAGTAGAACTAGCACTACAACATCTCCAAATTTTGGGTTTCTATCACCAAGTAACCCCAAAATACATGGACCCAAAGTCGGGTCGCAAAATATTTTCGAATCCGGTTGAAATAGTATCAACATGATTCGAAATTATTTCAACTGCATTTGAAACTATTTCAACCGGATTCGAAAATATTTTGTGACCCGAATTTGGGTCCATGTATCTCGGAGTTACTTGGTGATAGAAACCCCAAATTTGGGGTTATTGTTTTTCTAGTCTATTTTCTATTTTATTATAATCTTTTCTATCCAAAGTTAAAATTAATTAATTAATTAAAAAATTTGAATTCATACTATTCGAAATTCAAATTTATTCTATTCGAAATTCGAATTTCAGAAGATGGTTGTATATTCTTTCTATTTTATTCTTCTAAATTATATTTTTTTTCTATTCTGTTCTAATCTTTTCTATTTGAATTATAAATTTTGGAAGAAGGTTATTTACTTACTTATATACATCTGTCACATAAAAAAAAAGATGTGAAATGGCTGTCACGGATGTCGATCGCAAGGCAAGTACATATGCTGTATGTCATTGTCCACTTACCACAACACCTGCCATGAGTGCCACGTGACCAAGTTGTGGATTGTCCACTTGCCACGTCACCTGCCACAAGTTATGGGGTTCCTAGCACCAAGTGACCCCCAGATAGGGGTGATCTGTCAAGTGCTTTTCTGCAGCAGAGAATTAAATTTTGTGACCCGACTTTGAGGCCACGTATCTCGGGGCCACTTATAGCTAGAAATCCCAAAATATTTGGTATGTAAACACATTACAACTGGCACTACAATAACCCCAAATTTGGGGTTTCTATCACCAAGTAACCCCGTTATAATGCTAGTTCTACTGTGTTTGCATACCAAATTTGGGGTTTCTAGCTATAAGTGGCCCCGAGATACGTGGCCCCAAAGTCGGGTCACAAAATGTCATTCTCTGCTGCAGAAAAGTACTTGAAATATCGCCCATATCTGGGGGTCACTTGGTGCCAGGAGCCCCATAACTTGTGGCAGGTGACGTGGCAAGTAGACAATCCACAACTAGGTCACGTGGCAGGTCACGTGGCACTCGTGGCCGTTCACGTGGCACTCGTGGCAGGTCACGTGGCACTCGTGGCCGGTGTCGTGGCACTCGTGGCCGGTGTCGTGGCACTCGTGGCCGGTGTCGTGGCACTCATGGCAGGTGTTGTGGTAAGTGGACAATGACATACAGCATATGTACTTGCCTTGCGATCGACATCCGTGACAGCCATTTCACATCTTTTTTTTTATGTGACAGATGTATATAAGTAAGTAAATAACCTTCTTCCAAAATTTATAATTCAAATAGAAAAGATTAGAACAGAATAGAAAAAAAATATAATTTAGAAGAATAAAATAGAAAGAATATACAACCATCTTCTGAAATTCGAATTTCGAATAGAATAAATTTGAATTTCGAATAGTATGAATTCAAATTTTTTAATTATTTAATTAATTTTAACTTTGGATAGAAAAGATTATAATAAAATAGAAAATAGACTAGAAAAACAATAACCCCAAATTTGGGGTTTCTATCACCAAGTAACCCCGAGATATATGGACCCAAATTCGGGTCACAAAATATTTTCGAATCCGGTTGAAATAGTTTCAAATGCAGTTGAAATAATTTCGAATCATGTTGATACTATTTCAACCGGATTCGAAAATATTTTGCGACCCGACTTTGGGTCCATGTATTTTGGGGTTACTTGGTGATAGAAACCCAAAATTTGGAGATCTTGTAGTGCTTGTTCTACTGTGTTTGCATCCCAAATTTGGGGTTTCTAGCTACAAGTGGCCCCGAGATATGTGGCCCCAAAATCGGGTCGCAAAATGTAATTCTCTGCTCCAGTAAAGTGCTTGACATTTTGCGACCCGACTTTGGGTCCACGTATCTCGGGGTCACTTAGTGATAGAAACCCCAAATTTGGTATGCAAACACAGAAGAACTAGCACTACAACATCTCCAAATTTTGGGTTTCTATCACCAAGTAACCCCAAAATACATGGACCCAAAGTCGGGTCGCAAAATATTTTCGAATCCGGTTGAAATAGTATCAACATGATTCGAAATTATTTCAACTGCATTTGAAACTATTTCAACCGGATTCGAAAATATTTTGTGACCCGAATTTGGGTCCATGTATCTCGGGGTTACTTGGTGATAGAAACCCCAAATTTGGGGTTATTGTTTTTCTAGTCTATTTTCTATTTTATTATAATCTTTTCTATCCAAAGTTAAAATTAATTAATTAATTAAAAAATTTGAATTCATACTATTCGAAATTCAAATTTATTCTATTCGAAATTCGAATTTCAGAAGATGGTTGTATATTCTTTCTATTTTATTCTTCTAAATTATATTTTTTTTCTATTCTGTTCTAATCTTTTCTATTTGAATTATAAATTTTGGAAGAAGGTTATTTACTTACTTATATACATCTGTCACATAAAAAAAAAAGATGTGAAATGGCTGTCACGGATGTCGATCACAAGGCAAGTACATATGCTGTATGTCATTGTCCACTTACCACAACACCTGCCACGAGTGCCACGACACCGGCCACGAGTGCCACGACACCGGCCACGAGTGCCACGTGACCTGCCATGAGTGCCACGTGAACGGCCACGAGTGCCACGTGACCTGCCACGAGACCAAGTTGTGGATTGTCCACTTGCCACGTCACCTGCCACAAGTTATGGGGTTCCTAGCACCAAGTGACCCCCAGATATGGGCGATATGTCAAGTACTTTTCTGCAGCAGAGAATGACATTTTGTGACCCGACTTTGGGGCCACGTATCTTGGGGCCACTTATAGCTAGAAACCCCAAATTTGGTATGCAAACACAGTAGAACTAGCATTACAACGGGGTTACTTGGTGATAGAAACCCCAAATTTGTGGTTATTGTAGTGCCAGTTGTAATGTGTTTGCATACCAAATATTTTGGGATTTCTAGCTATAAGTGGCCCCGAGATACGTGGCCTCAAAGTCGGGTCGCAAAATTTAATTCTCTGCTGCAGAAAAGCACTTGACATATCGCCCATATCTGGGGGTCACTTGGTGCTAGGAACCCCATAACTTGTGGCAAGTGGACAATCCACAACTTGGTCACGTGGCCGGTCACGTGGCACTCGGACAATGACATACAGCATATGTACTTGCCTTGCGATCGACATCCATGACAGCCATTTCACATCTTTTTTTTTATGTGACAGATGTATATAAGTAAGTAACTAACCATCTTTCAAAATGTATAATTCAAATAGAAAAGATTAGAACAGAATAGAAAAAAAATAATTTAATAGAATAAAATAGAAAGAATATGCAACCATCTTATGAAATTCGAATTTCGAATAGAATACATTTGAATTTCGAATAGTAGGAATTAAAAAAAATGTAATTAATTAATTTTAACTTTGGATAGAATAGATTAGAATAGAAATAGAGAATACACTAGAAAAACAATAGAATAGAATAGAATATAGATACTATCTATTTCATGTTTAATTTTTTTTTGCAGATTACTATTTTTTACATAAGATCTCCTGCAGACTATTAGCATTTATTTTATTTTTTTTTGCAGATCTCCTGCAGACTATTAGTATCTATTTAGTTTTCTCACCAGGTCTCCTGCAGACTATTAGCATCTATTTCTTTTTTAGCAGATCTCCTGTAGACTATTAACAGCCATTTCACTTCTTTTTTTTTTGCAGATCTCCTGCAGACTGTTAGAATCAATTTAATTTTTTTTTTCAAAGTCGGGTCGCAAAATATTTTAGAATCCGCTTTAAATAGTATCAACATGATTCGAAATTATTTCAACCGCATTTAAAACTATTTCAACCGCATTTGAAACTATTTCAACCGGATTCAAAAATATTTTGCGACCCGACTTTGGGTCCACATATCTCGGGGTTAGTTGGCGATAGAAACCCCAAATTTGGGGATGTTTTAGTGCTATTTCTCCTTGGGGTTTCTATCACTAAGTGACCCCAAGATACGTGGACCCAAAATCGGGTCGCAAAATGTCAAACACTTTTCTGCAGCAGAGAATGACATTTTGCGACCCGAATTTGGGGCCACATATCTCGGGGCCACTTGTAGCTAGAAACCCCAAATTTGGTATGCAAACACAGTAGAACTAGCACTATAACATCTCCAAATTTGGGGTTTCTATTACTAAGTGACCCTGAGATACGTGGACCCAAAGTCGGGTCGCAAAATATTTTCGAATCCGGTTGAAATAGTTTCAAATGCGGTTGAAATAATTTCGAATCATGTTGAAATAATTTCGAATCCGGTAGAAATATTTTCGAATTCGGTTGAAATATTTTCGAATGCGACCGATTTTCGAATTCAGTCGAAAACAAAACGAAATCCGAAAACGAATTTAACAAATTTAACGAATCTAACTAAACGAAATTAATTAATTAACGAATTAAAACGAAACGAAACGAAACGAATTTTTTCCTTTTGCACATGTCTACTAAAAACTCACTGCAGAGTGTTCCTGTTATTCTCTTCCTAATAATACTACAGGCAGGCAGTTGATTCAGGTAGATGCAGTATATTCAGTCAGTGTACTGTATCCTGGGCACAGTGTGCAGCTAAACCTCACTGCAGAGTGTTCCTGTTATTCTCTTCCTAATAATACTACAGGCAGGCAGGCAGTTGATTCAGGTAGCTGCAGTATATTCCGTCAGTGTACTGTATCCTGGGCACAGTGTGCAGCTAAACCTCACTGCAGAGTTTTCCTGATATTCTCTTCCTAATAATTCTACAGGCAGGCAGTTGATTCAGGTAGCTGCAGTATATCCAGATAGTGTACTGTATCCTGGGCACAGTGTGCAGCTAAACCTCACTGCAGAGTGTTCCTGTTATTCTCTTCCTAATAATACTACAGGCAGGCAGTTGATTGAGGTAGATGCAGTATATTCAGTCAGTGTACTGTATCCTGGGCACAGTGTGCAGCTAAACCTCACTGCAGAGTGTTCCTGTTATTCTCTTCTTATTAATACTACAGGCAGGCAGTTGATTTAGGTAGCTGCAGTATATTCAGTTAGTGTATTGTATACTGGGAACAGTGTGCTGCTAAACCTCACTGCAGACCATTCCTGTTGTTCTCTTCCTAATAATACTACAGGCAGGCATTTGATTCAGGTAGCTGCAGTTGATTCAGTCAGTGTACTGTATCCTGATTCCTGGGCACAGTGTGCAACTAAACCTCACTGCAGAGTGTTCCTGTTATTCTCTTCCTAATAATACTACAGGCAGGCAGTTGATTCAGGAAGCTGCAGTATATTCAGTCATTGTACTGTATTCTGGGCACAGTGTGCAGCTAAACCTCACTGCAGAGTGTTCCTGTTATTCTCTTCCTAATAATACTACAGGCAGGCAGTTGATTCAGGAAGCTTCAGTATATTCAGTCAGTGTACTGTATTCTGGGCACAGTGTACAGCTAAACCTCACTGCAGAGTGTCCCTGTTATTATCTTCCTAATAATACTACAGGCAGACAGTTGATTCAGGTAGCTGCAGTATATTTAGTCAGTGTAATGTATCTTAGGCACAGTGTGCAGCTAAACCTCTCTGCAGACCATTACTGTTGTTCTCTTCCTAATAATACTACAGGCAGGCAGTTGATTCAGGTAGCTGCAGTATATTCAGTCAGTATACTGTATCCTGATTCCTGTGCACAGTGTGCAACTAAACCTCACTGCAGAGTGTTCCTGTTAATCTCTTCCTAATAATACTACAGGCAGGCAGTTGATTCAGGTAGCTGCAGTATATTCCGTCAGTGTACTGTATCCTGGGCACAGTGTGCAGCTAAACCTCACTGCAGAGTTTTCCTGTTATTCTCTTCCTATTAATTCTACAGGCAGGCAGTTGATTCAGGTAGCTGCACTATATTCAGTCAGTGTACTGTATCCTGGGTACAGTGTGCCGCTAAACCTCACTGCAGAGTGTTCCTGTTATTCTCTTCCTAATAATACTACAGGCAGACAGTTGATTCAGGTAGCTGCAGTATATTCCATCAGTGTACTGTATCCTGGGAACAGTGTGCAACTAAACCTCACTGCAGATTGTTCCTGTTATTCTGTTCCTAATAATTAGGGATGAGCTTCGTGTTCGAGTCGAACATACGTTCGACTCGAACATCGGCTGTTCGATCGTTCGACGAAGATCGAACGATTTGGGCCGTTCGCGCCAAATTCGAGTGACGCGAACGGCCCACAATGCACTACGCCATCGCAGTGTCATCCAGGCGCTGTGATTGGCCAAGCATGCACTGTGACCCCGCATGCTTGGCCAATCACAGCGCCGGCAGCGAGGAGAGCAATGATTGGCCACAGGCAGGATGCCTGTGGCCAATTATTGCTGAGGGTGTTTAGTACACGCCCCACACTATAAAAGGCCGCCAGCACGGCGGCCTAGTGTAGTGTGTTCCGGAGCAGGGATAGAGCAGCATAGGCAGGGACAGTGACTGTTATTTCTTTCTTGCTTAACCTGGATTCCTTTAGTTTAGGGAAAGAGAAGGATAGGTAGGGAGAGTGTCAGTGTGTTTTGTGCTTGTGCTATAGTGTGCTTAAAAAAAACATTTATTCTAGGGACAGAAAACTGTAGGTAGGGACAGTGTCAGTTTCTTTCACTCTGCAAGTCCTTGTTTCCAGGGACCTGGAAGGACAGTGAGTGAATTGTCCTTGTGCTATATTGTGCTTAAAAAAACATTTATTCTAGGGACAGAAAACTGTAGGTAGGGAGAGTGTTTTTTTTCTTTCACTCTGCAAGTCCTTGTTTCCAGGGACCTGTAAGGACAGTGAGTGAATTGTCCTTGTGCTATATTGTGATTAAAAAAAACATTTTTTCTAGGGACAGAAAACTGTAGGTAGGGAGAGTGTTTTTTTTCTTTCACTCTGCAAGTCCTTGTTTCCAGGGACCTGTAAGGACAGTGAGTGAATTGTCCTTGTGCTATATTGTGCTTAAAAAAAACATTTATTCTAGGGACAGAAAACTGTAGGTAGGGAGAGTGTCAGTTTATTTCACTCTGCAAGTCCTTGTTTCCAGGGACCTGGAAGGACAGTGAGTGAATTGTCCTTGTGCTATATTGTGATTAAAAAAAACATTTTTTCTAGGGACAGAAAACTGTAGGTAGGGAGAGTGTTTTTTTTCTTTCACTCTGCAAGTCCTTGTTTCCAGGGACCTGTAAGGACAGTGAGTGAATTGTCCTTGTGCTATATTGTGATTAAAAAAAACATTTTTTCTAGGGACAGAAAACTGTAGGTAGGGAGAGTGTTTTTTTTCTTTCACTCTGCAAGTCCTTGTTTCCAGGGACCTGTAAGGACAGTGAGTGAATTGTCCTTGTGCTATATTGTGCTTAAAAAAAACATTTATTCTAGGGACAGAAAACTGTAGGTAGGGAGAGTGTCAGTTTATTTCACTCTGCAAGTCCTTGTTTCCAGGGACCTGGAAGGACAGTGAGTGAATTGTCCTTGTGCTATATTGTGATTAAAAAAAAAATTTTTTCTAGGGACAGAAAACTGTAGGTAGGGAGAGTGTTTTTTTTCTTTCACTCTGCAAGTCCTTGTTTCCAGGGACCTGTAAGGACAGTGAGTGAATTGTCCTTGTGCTATATTGTGCTTAAAAAAAACATTTATTCTAGGGACAGAAAACTGTAGGTAGGGAGAGTGTCAGTTTATTTCACTCTGCAAGTCCTTGTTTCCAGGGACCTGGAAGGACAGTGAGTGAATTGTCCTTGTGCTATATTGTGATTAAAAAAAACATTTTTTCTAGGGACAGAAAACTGTAGGTAGGGAGAGTGTTTTTTTTCTTTCACTCTGCAAGTCCTTGTTTCCAGGGACCTGTAAGGACAGTGAGTGAATTGTCCTTGTGCTATATTGTGATTAAAAAAAACATTTTTTCTAGGGACAGAAAACTGTAGGTAGGGAGAGTGTTTTTTTTCTTTCACTCTGCAAGTCCTTGTTTCCAGGGACCTGTAAGGACAGTGAGTGAATTGTCCTTGTGCTATATTGTGCTTAAAAAAAACATTTATTCTAGGGACAGAAAACTGTAGGTAGGGAGAGTGTCAGTTTATTTCACTCTGCAAGTCCTTGTTTCCAGGGACCTGGAAGGACAGTGAGTGAATTGTCCTTGTGCTATATTGTGATTAAAAAAAACATTTTTTCTAGGGACAGAAAACTGTAGGTAGGGAGAGTGTTTTTTTTCTTTCACTCTGCAAGTCCTTGTTTCCAGGGACCTGGAAGGACAGTGAGTGAATTCTCCTTGTGCTATATTGTGCTTAAAAAAAACATTTATTCTAGGGACAGAAAACTGTAGGTAGGGAGAGTGTCAGTTTATTTCACTCTGCAAGTCCTTGTTTCCAGGGACCTGGAAGGACAGTGAGTGAATTGTCCTTGTGCTATATTGTGATTAAAAAAAACATTTTTTCTAGGGACAGAAAACTGTAGGTAGGGAGAGTGTTTTTTTTCTTTCACTCTGCAAGTCCTTGTTTCCAGGGACCTGTAAGGACAGTGAGTGAATTGTCCTTGTGCTATATTGTGCTTAAAAAAAACATTTATTCTAGGGACAGAAAACTGTAGGTAGGGAGAGTGTTTTTTTTCTTTCACTCTGCAAGTCCTTGTTTCCAGGGACCTGGAAGGACAGTGAGTGAATTGTCCTTGTGCTATATTGTGCTTAAAAAAAACATTTATTCTAGGGACAGAAAACTGTAGGTAGGGAGAGTGTCAGTTTATTTCACTCTGCAAGTCCTTGTTTCCAGGGACCTGGAAGGACAGTGAGTGAATTGTCCTTGTGCTATATTGTGATTAAAAAAAACATTTATTCTAGGGACAGAAAACTGTAGGTAGGGAGAGTGTCAGTTTATTTCACTCTGCAAGTCCTTGTTTCCAGGGACCTGTAAGGACAGTGAGTGAATTGTCCTTGTGCTATATTGTGATTAAAAAAAACATTTTTTCTAGGGACAGAAAACTGTAGGTAGGGAGAGTGTTTTTTTTCTTTCACTCTGCAAGTCCTTGTTTCCAGGGACCTGTAAGGACAGTGAGTGAATTGTCCTTGTGCTATATTGTGCTTAAAAAAAACATTTATTCTAGGGACAGAAAACTGTAGGTAGGGAGAGTGTCAGTTTATTTCACTCTGCAAGTCCTTGTTTCCAGGGACCTGGAAGGACAGTGAGTGAATTGTCCTTGTGTTATATTGTGATTAAAAAAAACATTTTTTCTAGGGACAGAAAACTGTAGGTAGGGAGAGTGTTTTTTTTCTTTCACTCTGCAAGTCCTTGTTTCCAGGGACCTGTAAGGACAGTGAGTGAATTGTCCTTGTGCTATATTGTGCTTAAAAAAAACATTTATTCTAGGGACAGAAAACTGTAGGTAGGGAGAGTGTCAGTTTATTTCACTCTGCAAGTCCTTGTTTCCAGGGACCTGGAAGGACAGTGAGTGAATTGTCCTTGTGCTATATTGTGATTAAAAAAAACATTTATTCTAGGGACAGAAAACTGTAGGTAGGGAGAGTGTCAGTTTATTTCACTCTGCAAGTCCTTGTTTCCAGGGACCTGTAAGGACAGTGAGTGAATTGTCCTTGTGATATATTGTGATTAAAAAAAACATTTTTTCTAGGGACAGAAAACTGTAGGTAGGGAGAGTGTTTTTTTTCTTTCACTCTGCAAGTCCTTGTTTCCAGGGACCTGTAAGGACAGTGAGTGAATTGTCCTTGTGCTATATTGTGCTTAAAAAAAACATTTATTCTAGGGACAGAAAACTGTAGGTAGGGAGAGTGTCAGTTTATTTCACTCTGCAAGTCCTTGTTTCCAGGGACCTGGAAGGACAGTGAGTGAATTGTCCTTGTGTTATATTGTGATTAAAAAAAACATTTTTTCTAGGGACAGAAAACTGTAGGTAGGGAGAGTGTTTTTTTTCTTTCACTCTGCAAGTCCTTGTTTCCAGGGACCTGTAAGGACAGTGAGTGAATTGTCCTTGTGCTATATTGTGCTTAAAAAAAACATTTATTCTAGGGACAGAAAACTGTAGGTAGGGAGAGTGTCAGTTTATTTCACTCTGCAAGTCCTTGTTTCCAGGGACCTGGAAGGACAGTGAGTGAATTGTCCTTGTGCTATATTGTGCTTAAAAAAAACATTTATTCTAGGGACAGAAAACTGTAGGTAGGGAGAGTGTCAGTTTCTTTCACTGTGAAAGTCCTTGTTTCAAGGGACAGAGAAGGACACCTGAAGGTAGCCCTTATTGCTTTTTCCCATCTCCCTGCAGGCCATCTATTAGAATGTCTGGAAGGCAAACAAGGAGAGGCAGACAGTCAGGAGGCAATAAAAGAGGGCAAGCAGGCTCTGTGTCTGGGGGCAACAGTGCTGGTCGTGGACGCGGTGCATTGTCATCAGCACATGGCCATGGGACACGCTTGTCCTTCTTTTCGGCAGCTGGACATGTTGAGCCACATCATGCCGAAGACTTGGTAGAGTGGATGACCAAGCCCTCCTCCTCCTCCTCATCCTCTCTCACCCAGGCTCAGGGTACTGGAAAAGCAGCTGCCAAAGCGTCGTCTTCCCTGGTATCAATGTCAGACAAATCATCAGTCACTCCTTCCCTAGACCCACCATGTCCTCCTCCTGAGGAGTCCCCCGAACTGTTTCAGCACAGTGTTGGGTACATGCTCCAGGAGGATGCCCAGCGTTTCGAAGGGTCTGATGATGAAACCCAGCTAGAGGAAGGCAGTAGCGTGAGAGCAGACAGAGGGGATGCTCAAGAAGGACACCAATCTGGCAGTCATGTTCCAGCAGCTGCAGCATACTGCCAGATTGGCTCCAGTGATGAGGAGGGAGGGGATGATGAGGTCACTGACTCCACGTGGGTGCCTAATAGGAGAGAGGAGGAGGAGGAGGATGAGGAGGAGGCACATCTCCAACGAGGCAGGATGCCCTTTGGTGGCCAGCGTAAGGGCAGTACACCGACGGAATCACACCGCAGAGCTCCGCCTGTGCAGGGCGCTGCCTCTGCCCGTCATTCAAAAAGTTCTTTGGTGTGGGCCTTTTTTGAGGCTAGTGCATCAGATCGCACAGCTGCTGTTTGCAACATATGTCTCAAGCGTATATCGCGTGGCCAAAACATCAGCCGCTTGGGTACCACATGCCTGACCAGACATATGTTGACCTGCCATGCAGCTCGTTGGCAAGCCTACCTCAAAGACCCACACCAAAGAACAAAGCGGACCTCTCCTTGCACCGCATCAGCTGGGATCTCCAACCCCACTATAACTTCAGTCCTCTCTGAAACATGCACTGAGAGGAATGAAGGTGTAGAATTAGGTGTGTCACAGCCAAGTACTTGCGCCCACTCTGCTAGCAGTACACCGACGTCCGATTCTAGCAGGCAAATTTCCCTGCCCCAGCTGCTGGACCGTCGAAAGAAGTTCACTCCCAGCCATCCACATGCCCAGCGGTTGAATGCTAGCTTGGCTAAATTGCTAGCGCTTCAACTGCTGCCTTTTCAGTTGGTAGACTCGGCCCCCTTCCGTGAGTTTGTGCAATGTGCAGTTCCTCAGTGGCAGGTTCCCAAACGCCACTTTTTCTCACGGAAGGCTATTCCGGCTCTCTACCGGCATGTGGAAGGCAATGTCTTGGCCTCGCTGGACAGGGCGGTCAGCGGTAAGGTGCATATTACCGCTGACTCATGGTCCAGCAGGCATGGACAGGGACGTTACCTTTCTTTCACGGCCCATTGGGTCACTCTTTTGGCAGCTGGGAAGGATTCAGGACAAGGTGCAGTAGTGTTGGAGGTTGTCCCACCGCCACGCCTCCAAAATGCTACTACTGGTTGTGACACACCTCTCTCCTCCACCCCCTCCTCTTCTTCTTCCTCCATGGCCTCTTCCTGTGGTTTGTCCTATGAACCAGCGGTGCTCCGTAGCCGTTCACGGGGCTACGCAAGTACGCAGGCAAAAAGATGCCATGCCGTGCTTGCGCTGGTGTGTTTGGGGGACAGAAGCCACACTGGGGCAGAGGTCCTGTCTGCTCTGCAGGGCCAGGCCGAGAGGTGGTTGACGCCACGCCAGCTTAAGCCAGGAATGGTGGTTTGCGACAATGGCACCAACCTCCTCTCCGCCCTCCGACAGGGACAACTGACCCATGTGCCCTGTGTGGCTCACGTCCTTAACCTGGTGGTGCAGCGCTTCTTGGGCAGGTACCCGGGCTTACAGGATGTCCTGAGGCAGGCCAGGAAAGTCTGTGTGCATTTCCGCAGATCTTATAATGCCAGTGCTCGCCTGGCTGAGCTGCAAAAGGAGTTGAACCTGCCCAAGAACCGCCTTATATGTGACATGCCCACCAGGTGGAACTCAACGTTGGCCATGCTGCAGCGGCTGCACACGCAGCAGAGGGCCATCAATGAGTACCTGTGCGACTACGGCACCAGGACAGGGTCAGGGGAGCTTGGTTTTTTTTCTCCACGCCAGTGGGGCATGATCAGGGATGCATGCACTGTCCTGGCACCATTTGAGGAGGCCACGAGGATGGTGAGCAGTGACAGTGCATGCATCAGTGACACTGTACCTCTTGTCCACCTGTTGGAGCACACGCTGCGTGGAATAATGGACAGGGCACTTGAGGCAGAACAGAGGCAGGAAGAGGAGGACTTCCTTGCCTCTCAAGGCCCCCTTTACCCAGACAGTGTTCCTTCTGTCCCACCCATCGCACAGGAAGAGGAGGAGGAGGAGGAGGAGGAGGAGGAGGAGGAGGATTGTGTCAGCATGGAGGTGGAGGCTGGCACTCAGCATCATCAGCAGCAGTCTTTTAGGGATGATTTACAGTCCCAAGAAACCAGTGGACTTGTACGTGGCTGGGAGGAGGTGGCTGCGGATCATGTCGTCCTTAGTGACCCAGAGGACTCCGGAGCGAATGCCTCAGCAAAACTACGCTGCATGGCCTCCCTGATCCTGCAAAGTCTGCGGAAGGATCCTCGTATTCTTCGGATCAAGGAGAGGGACCATTACTGGCTGGCCACTCTCCTTGATCCACGGTACAAGGGTAAGGTTGCGGACCTTATGTTACCGTCGCAGAGGGAGCAGAGGATGAGACAACTCCGGGAGGCCTTGCAGAAAGGTCTGTGCAACGCGTTCCCAGAGACTGGGAGGTTGCAAACTCCTGGTCCTGGACAACGAGTTGCTGAGGCTTCGGCCAGTCAAAGAAGGAGCGGTGGGGAAGGTGGCCGTCTGACCGATGCGTTCAGACAATTCTTTAGTCCGCAGCCCCAAAGTATGATCGGTTCCAGCAACCATCGCCAGCGTCTGATAAACATGGTGCAGGAATATCTAGGGGCAAGGTCAGACTTGGACACCTTCCCCACCGAAAATCCTCTGGCTTACTGGGTCTTGAGGATGGATCACTGGCCAGAGCTTGCACAGTATGCAATTGAGCTACTGGCCTGTCCTGCATCCAGCGTTCTTTCGGAACGCACATTCAGTGCTGCTGGAGGATTTGTCACGGATCACAGGGTGCGCCTGTCCACCGACTCGGTTGATCGACTGACTTTCATCAAGATGAACCAGTCTTGGATCACCACCAGCTACCACACACCTGATGCTGATATAACAGACTAATTGATTTTAACATGTCACATCCCTTCAAGACTGATGCTGATGCTGAGTGCCTGTGCTGTTATGTTGACTGGCTATCCTCCTCCTCCGAGTCCTCAATGATACGATTGATGATGATAGCTTGTAAGATCATTTTTGTTTATGGGTGCCGCCACCAGTGCCTAACGCCCAATTTTTCAGCCCCTGTTTAACAGGGGCGTGTAATTACAATTTTTGAAGCAATACTTTGCAACAGGGCTCATTGCTGTGCTCCAAGTACAGTATCTGTGAGGAGTTGCAGTGTTGTGCCACCAGTGCCTAAGGCCCAATTTTTCAGCCCCTGTTTAACAGGGGCGTGTCATTACAATTTTTGAAGCAATACTTTGCAACAGGGCTCATTGGTGTGCTCCAAGTACAGTATCTGTGAGGAGTTGCAGTGTTGTGCCACCAGTGCCTAAGGCCCAATTTTTCAGCCCCTGTTTAACAGGGGCGTGTCATTACAATTTTTGAAGCAATACTTTGCAACAGGGCTCATTGCTGTGCTCCAAGTACAGTATCTGTGAGGAGTTGCAGTGTTGTGCCACCAGTGCCTAAGGCCCAATTTTTCAGCCCCTGTTTAACAGGGGCGTGTCATTACAATTTTTGAAGCAATACTTTGCAACAGGGCTCATTGGTGTGCTCCAAGTACAGTATCTGTGAGGAGTTGCAGTGTTGTGCCACCAGTGCCTAAGGCCCAATTTTTCAGCCCCTGTTTAACAGGGGCGTGTCATTACAATTTTTGAAGCAATACTTTGCAACAGGGCTCATTGCTGTGCTCCAAGTACAGTATCTGTGAGGGGTTGCAGTGTTGTGCCACCAGTGCCTAAGGCCCAATTTTTCAGCCCCTGTTCAACAGGGGCATGTAATTACAATTCTTGATCTAATAATTCACAGCAGGGCCCATTGCTGCACCCACCAAGAGTAACTGTCAGGGCTTACAGTGTTGTGGCACCAGCACCACCATCAAAGGCCCAATTTTTACTACCACTGTTCAACAATTATATGTAATTAAAATTCCTGATATAATAGTTGACAGCAGGGCGTTCCAGCACCAACCAAGAGTAACTGTGAGTGCTTACAGTGTTGTGCCAACACCAACAACTAAGGGGCCTATTTCTGCAGAGTATATACGGCAGGTCCCTACTTTCAAACATCCAACTTACAAACGACTCCTACTTGCAAACGCAAGAAGACAACAGGAAGTGAGAGGAAATCTACCACTAGGAAGGAAAATTCTCTCCTGTAAGAATAAATATGGGAGAAAGGTGTCTCCTCTGTACTGATGCTTTATCAGCAATCCTTGTTTCAAGAAAAACACCACATTTCAAAAACAGTTGTCATTGGGACGGAAAGTGAGGTGAAATGTTCTGAACAGGGGCACAGACAGCAAAACAAATGTTACAGGGGTGATAACCCTTACCTATGTTTTCCAAAAAGTTTAAAAATAGATTTTTGGTCTGGAGCTACACTTCAACAATGTACCTGTTCAAAATTACAAACAGACTCTACATAAGAACAAACCTACAGTCCCTGTCTTGTATGCACCGCCTGTATAGGGCTGTTCAGAGTATATAGGGCCTTTTTTATTTTATGTGCGGGGTTCCCCTTAATATCCATACAAGACCCAAAGGGGCTGGTAATGGGCTGGGGTAGGGGGGGGGGGGTCATGGGGTAGCTATGCCATTTTTCTTAAAGAATTTCATCCATATTACCGGGACCAGACATTACATTAAAGCCGCAAGCAGTTTTAAATGGCTTTTTTTTCCTTTAGAAGTGTCATTTTGTGCAGGGACAGTTCTAAACACGGGAAACACGTGGCACTTCACAGGCATACTTTAGACACCCCCCAGGTACGATATTTAAAGGAATATTTGACTTTTTTTTTTTCACTTTATGCATCATTAAAATGACTGCTCCCGAAAAACGACAGTTTTTAAAACTTCTTTTTGCATTGATACATGTCCCCTGGTGCAGAACCCGGGTTCCCAAACCCTTTTTAGGACAATAACATGCATAATAGTTGTTATAATTAGCACTTTAGAATTCGAACGTTCGCATCCATTGTATTTAATAGGGTTCTAATGTTCGTTCGAACTTTCGGTCCGTTCGCGGGTTCTGGTGCGAACCGAACCCGGGGGTGTTCGGCTCATCACTACTAATAATACTGCAGGAAGGCAGTTGATTCAGGTAGCTGCAGTATATTCTGTCAGTGTACTGTATCCTGGGCACAGTGTGCAGCTAAACCTCACTGCAGAGTTTTCCTGTTATTCTCTTCCTAATAATTCTACAGGCAGGCAGTTGATTCAGGTAGCTGCAGTATATCCAGATAGTGTACTGTATCCTGATTCATGTGCACAGTGTGCAACTAAACCTCACTGCAGAGTGTTCCTGCTATTCTCTTCCTAATAATACTACAGGCAGACAGTTGATTCAGGTAGCTGCAGTATATTCCATCAGTGTACTGTATCCTGGGCACAGTGTGCAGCTAAAAACTCACTGCAGAGTGTTCCTGTTATTCTCTTCCTAATAATACTACAGACAGGCAGTTGATTCAGGTAGATGCAGTATATTCAGTCAGCGTACTGTATCCTGGGCACAGTGTGCAGCTAAACCTCACTGCAGAGTGTTCCTGTTATTCTCTTCCTAATAATACTACAGGCAGGCAGTTGATTCAGGTAGATGCAGTATATCCAGTCAGTATACTGTATCCTGATTCCTGTGCACAGTGTGCAACTAAACCTCACTGCAGCGTGTTCCTGTTATTCTCTTCCTAATAATACTACAGGCAGGCAGTTGATTCTGGAAACTGCAGTATATTCAGTCAGTGTACTGTATCCTGGGCACAGTGTGCAGCTAAACCTCACTGCAGAGTGTTCCTGTTATTCTCTTCCTAATAATACTACAGGCAGGCAGGCAGTTGATTCAGGTAGCTGCAGTATATTCAGTCAGTGTACTGTATCCTGGGCACAGTGTGCAGCTAAACCTCACTGCAGAGTTTTCCTGATATTCTCTTCCTAATAATTCTACAGGCAGGCAGTTGATTCAGGTAGCTGCAGTATATCCAGATAGTGTACTGTATCCTGATTCATGTGCACAGTGTGCAACTAAACCTCACTGCAGAGTGTTCCTGTTATTGTCTTCCTAATAATACTACAGGCAGACAGTTGATTCAGGTAGCTGCAGTATTTTCCATCAGTGTACTGTATCCTGGGCACAGTGTGCAGCTAAAAACTCACTGCAGAGTGTTCCTGTTATTCTCTTCCTAATAATACTACAGGCAGGCAGTTGATTCAGGTAGATGCAGTATTTTCAGTCAGTGTACTGTATCCTGGGCACAGTGTGCAGCTAAACCTCACTGCAGAGTGTTCCTGTTATTCTCTTCCTAATAATACTACAGGCAGGCAAGCAGTTGATTCAGGTAGCTGCAGTATATTCCGTCAGTGTACTGTATCCTGGGCACAGTGTGCAGCTAAACCTCACTGCAGAGTTTTCCTGATAATCTCTTCCTAATAATTCTACAGGCAGGCAGTTGATTCAGGTAGCTGCAGTATATCCAGATAGTGTACTGTATCCTGGGCACAGTGTGCAGCTAAACCTCACTGCAGAGTGTTCCTGTTATTCTCTTCTTATTAATACTACAGGCAGGCAGTTGATTTAGGTAGCTGCAGTATATTCAGTTAGTGTATTGTATACTGGGAACAGTGTGCTGCTAAACCTCACTGCAGACCATTCCTGTTGTTCTCTTCCTAATAATACTACAGGCAGGCATTTGATTCAGGTAGCTGCAGTTGATTCAGTCAGTGTACTGTATCCTGATTCCTGGGCACAGTGTGCAACTAAACCTCACTGCAGAGTGTTCCTGTTATTCTCTTCCTAATAATACTACAGGCAGGCAGTTGATTCAGGAAGCTGCAGTATATTCAGTCATTGTACTGTATTCTGGGCACAGTGTGCAGCTAAACCTCACTGCAGAGTGTTCCTGTTATTCTCTTCCTAATAATACTACAGGCAGGCAGTTGATTCAGGAAGCTTCAGTATATTCAGTCAGTGTACTGTATTCTGGGCACAGTGTACAGCTAAACCTCACTGCAGAGTGCCCCTGTTATTATCTTCCTAATAATACTACAGGCAGACAGTTGATTCAGGTAGCTGCAGTATATTTAGTCAGTGTAATGTATCTTGGGCACAGTGTGCAGCTAAACCTCTCTGCAGACCATTACTGTTGTTCTCTTCCTAATAATACTACAGGCAGGCAGTTGATTCAGGTAGCTGCAGTATATTCAGTCAGTATACTGTATCCTGATTCCTGTGCACAGTGTGCAACTAAACCTCACTGCAGAGTGTTCCTGTTATTCTCTTCCTAATAATACTACAGGCAGGCAGTTGATTCAGGTAGCTGCAGTATATTCCGTCAGTGTACTGTATCCTGGGCACAGTGTGCCGCTAAACCTCACTGCAGAGTGTTCCTGTTATTCTCTTCCTAATAATACTACAGGCAGACAGTTGATTCAGGTAGCTGCAGTATATTCCATCAGTGTACTGTATCCTGGGAACAGTGTGCAACTAAACCTCACTGCAGATTGTTCCTGTTATTCTGTTCCTAATAATACTACAGGAAGGCAGTTGATTCAGGTAGCTGCAGTATATTCCGTCAGTGTACTGTATCCTGGTCACAGTGTACAGCTAAACCTCACTGCAGAGTGTTCCTGTTATTCTCTTCCTAATAATACTATAGGCAGGCAGTTGATTCAGGTAGCTGCAGGATATTCAGTCAGTGTACTGTATCCTGGGCACAGTGTGCAGCTAAACCTCACTGCAGACCATTCCTGTTGTTCTCTTCCTAATAATACTACAGGCAGGCAGTTGATTCAGGTAACTGCAGTATATTCAGTCAGTGTACTTTATCCTGATTCCTGGGCACAGTGTGCAGCTAAACCTCACTGCAGAGTGTTCCTGTTATTCTCTTCCTAATAATACTACAGGCAGGCAGTTGATTCAGGTAGCTGCAGTTTATTCAGTCAGTGTACTGTATCCTGGGCACAGTGTGCAGCTAAACCTCACCGCAGAGTGTTCCTGTTATTCTCTTCCTAATAATACTACAGGTAGGCAGTTGATTCAGGTAGCTGCAGTATATTCAGTTAGTGTACTGTATCCTGGGCACAGTGTGCAGCTAAAACTCACTGCAGACCATTCCTGTTGTTCTCTTCCTAATAATAGCACAGGCAGGCAGTTGATTCAGGTAGCTGCAGTATATTCAGTCAGTGTACTCTATCCTGATTCCTGGGCACAGTTTGCAACTAAACTTCACTGCAGAGTGTTCCTGTTATTCTCTTCCTAATAATACTACAGGCAGGCAGTTGATTCAGGTAGTTGCAGTATATTCAGTCAGTGTACTCTATCCTGATTCCTGGGCACAGTGTGAAACTAAACCTCACTGCAGAGTGTTCCTGTTATTCTCTTCCTATTAATACTACAGGCAGGCAGTTGATTCAGGTGGCTGCAGTATATTCCATCAGTGTACTGTATCCTGGGCACAGTGTGCAGCTAAACCTCACTGCAGACCATTCATGTTGTTCTCTTTCTAATAATACTACAGGCAGGCAGTTGATTCAGGTAACTGCAGTATATTCAGTCAGTGTACTTTATCCTGATTCCTGGGCACAGTGTGCAGCTAAACCTCACTGCAGAGTGTTCCTGTTATTCTCTTCCTAATAATACTACAGGCAGGCAGTTGATTCAGGTAGCTGCAGTTTATTCAGTCAGTGTACTGTATCCTGGGCACAGTGTGCAGCTAAACCTCACCGCAGAGTGTTCCTGTTATTCTCTTCCTAATAATACTACAGGTAGGCAGTTGATTCAGGTAGCTGCAGTATATTCAGTTAGTGTACTGTATCCTGGGCACAGTGTGCAGCTAAAACTCACTGCAGACCATTCCTGTTGTTCTCTTCCTAATAATAGTACAGGCAGGCAGTTGATTCAGGTAGCTGCAGTATATTCAGTCAGTGTACTCTATCCTGATTCCTGGGCACAGTGTGCAACTAAACCTCACTGCAGAGTGTTCCTGTTATTTTCTTCCTAATAATACTACAGGCAGGCAGTTGATTCAGGTAGCTGCAGTTTATTCAGTCAGTGTACTGTATCCTGGGCACAGTGTGCATCTAAACCTCACCGCAGAGTGTTCCTGTTATTCTCTTCCTAATAATACTACAGGCAGGCAGTTGATTCAGGTAACTGCAGTATATTCAGTGTACTTTATCCTGATTCCTGGGCACAGTGTGCAGCTAAACCTCACTGCAGAGTGTTCCTGTTATTCTCTTCCTAATAATACTACAGGCAGGCAGTTGATTCAGGTAGCTGCAGTTTATTCAGTCAGTGTACTGTATCCTGGGCACAGTGTGCAGCTAAACCTTACCGCAGAGTGTTCCTGTTATTCTCTTCCTAATAATACTACAGGTAGGCAGTTGATTCAGGTAGCTGCAGTATATTCAGTTAGTGTACTGTATCCTGGGCACAGTGTGCAGCTAAAACTCACGGCAGACCATTCCTGTTGTTCTCTTCCTAATAATAGTACAGGCAGGCAGTTGATTCAGGTAGCTGCAGTATATTCAGTCAGTGTACTCTATCCTGATTCCTGGGCACAGTGTGCAACTAAACCTCACTGCAGAGTGTTCCTGTTATTCTCTTCCTAATAATACTACAGGCAGGCAGTTGATTCAGGTAGCTGCAGTATATCCAGTCAGTGTACTGTATCCTGATTCCTGTGCACAGTGTGCAACTAAACCTCACTGTAGAGTGTTCCTGTTATTCTGTTCCTAATAATACTACAGGCAGGCAGTTGATTCAGGTAGCTGCAGTATATTCAGTCAGTGTACTGTATCCTTGGCACAGTGTGCAGCTAAACCTCACTGCAGAGTGTTCCTGTTATTCTCTTCCTAATAATACTATAGGCAGGCAGTTGATTCAGGTAGCTGCAGGATATTCAGTCAGTGTACTGTATCCTGGGCACAGTGTGCAGCTAAACCTCACTGCAGAGTGTTCCTGTTGTTCTCTTCCAATAAATACTAGAGGCAGGCAGTTGATTCAGGTAGCTGCAGTATATTCAGTCAGTGTACTGTATCCTGATTCCTGGGCAAAGTGTGCAACTAAACCTCACTGCAGAGTGTTCCTGTTATTCTCTTCCTAATAATACTACAGGCAGGCAGTTGATTCAGGAAGCTACAGTATATTCAGTGAGTGTACTGTATCCTGGGCACAGTGTGCAGCTAAACCTCACTGCAGAGTGTTCCTGTTATTCAATTCCTAATAATACTACAGGCAGGCAGTTGATTCAGATAGCTGCAGTACATTCAGCCAGTGTACTGTATCCTGGGCACAGTGTGCAGCTAAACCTCACTACAGACCTTTCCTGTTATTCTCTTCCTAATAAAACTACAGGCAGGCAGTTGATTCAGGAAGCTGCAGTATATTTAGTCAGTGGAATGTATCCTGGGCACAGTGTGCAGCTAAACCTCACTGCAGACCATTACTGTTGTTCTCTTCCTAATAATACTTCAGGCAGGCAGTTGATTCAGGTAGCTGTAGTATATTCAGTCAGTGTACTGTATCCTGATTCCTGTGCACAGTGTGCAACTAAACCTCACTGCAGATTGTTCCTGTTATTCTGTTCCTAATAATACTACAGGAAGGCAGTTGATTCAGGTAGCTGCAGTATATTCCGTCAGTGTACTGTATCCTGGGCACAGTGTGCAGCTAAACCTCACTGCAGAGTTTTCCTGTTATTCTCTTCCTAATAATACTACAGGCAGACAGTTGATTCAGGTAGCTGCAGTATATTCCATCAGTGTACTGTATCCTGGGCACAGTGTGCAGCTAAAAACTCACTGCAGAGTGTTCCTGTTATTCTCTTCCTAATAATACTACAGGCAGGCAGTTGATTCAGGTAACTGCAGTATATTCAGTGTACTTTATCCTGATTCCTGGGCACAGTGTGCAGCTAAACCTCACTGCAGAGTGTTCCTGTTATTCTCTTCCTAATAATACTACAGGCAGGCAGTTGATTCAGGTAGCTGCAGTTTATTCAGTCAGTGTACTGTATCCTGGGCACAGTGTGCAGCTAAACCTTACCGCAGAGTGTTCCTGTTATTCTCTTCCTAATAATACTACAGGTAGGCAGTTGATTCAGGTAGCTGCAGTATATTCAGTTAGTGTACTGTATCCTGGGCACAGTGTGCAGCTAAAACTCACTGCAGACCATTCCTGTTGTTCTCTTCCTAATAATAGTACAGGCAGGCAGTTGATTCAGGTAGCTGCAGTATATTCAGTCAGTGTACTCTATCCTGATTCCTGGGCACAGTGTGCAACTAAACCTCACTGCAGAGTGTTCCTGTTATTCTCTTCCTAATAATACTACAGGCAGGCAGTTGATTCAGGTAGCTGCAGTATATCCAGTCAGTGTACTGTATCCTGATTCCTGTGCACAGTGTGCAACTAAACCTCACTGTAGAGTGTTCCTGTTATTCTGTTCCTAATATTACTACAGGCAGGCAGTTGATTCAGGTAGCTGCAGTATATTCAGTCAGTGTACTGTATCCTGGGCACAGTGTGCAGCTAAACCTCACTGCAGAGTGTTCCTGTTATTCTCTTCCTAATAATACTATAGGCAGGCAGTTGATTCAGGTAGCTGCAGGATATTCAGTCAGTGTACTGTATCCTGGGCACAGTGTGCAGCTAAACCTCACTGCAGAGTGTTCCTGTTGTTCTCTTCCAATAAATACTAGAGGCAGGCAGTTGATTCAGGTAGCTGCAGTATATTCAGTCAGTGTACTGTATCCTGATTCCTGGGCAAAGTGTGCAACTAAACCTCACTGCAGAGTGTTCCTGTTATTCTCTTCCTAATAATACTACAGGCAGGCAGTTGATTCAGGAAGCTACAGTATATTCAGTGAGTGTACTGTATCCTGGGCACAGTGTGCAGCTAAACCTCACTGCAGAGTGTTCCTGTTATTCTATTCCTAATAATACTACAGGCAGGCAGTTGATTCAGATAGCTGCAGTATATTCAGCCAGTGTACTGTATCCTGGGCACACTGTGCAGCTAAACCTCACTACAGACCTTTCCTGTTATTCTCTTCCTAATAAAACTACAGGCAGGCAGTTGATTCAGGAAGCTGCAGTATATTTAGTCAGTGTAATGTATCCTGGGCACAGTGTGCAGCTAAACCTCACTGCAGACCATTACTGTTGTTCTCTTCCTAATAATACTTCAGGCAGGCAGTTGATTCAGGTAGCTGTAGTATATTCAGTCAGTGTACTGTATCCTGATTCCTGTGCACAGTGTGCAACTAAACCTCACTGCAGATTGTTCCTGTTATTCTGTTCCTAATAATACTACAGGAAGGCAGTTGATTCAGGTAGCTGCAGTATATTCCGTCAGTGTACTGTATCCTGGGCACAGTGTGCAGCTAAACCTCACTGCAGAGTTTTCCTGTTATTCTCTTCCTAATAATTCTACAGGCAGGCAGTTGATTCAGGTAGCTGCAGTATATCCAGATAGTGTACTGTATCCTGATTCATGTGCACAGTGTGCAACTAAACCTCACTGCAGAGTGTTCCTGTTATTGTCTTCCTAATAATACTACAGGCAGACAGTTGATTCAGGTAGCTGCAGTATATCCAGATAGTGTACTGTATCCTGATTCATGTGCACAGTGTGCAGCTAAACCTCACTGCAGAGTTTTCCTGTTATTCTCTTCCTAATAATTCTACAGGCAGGCAGTTGATTCAGGTAGCTGCAGTATATCCAGATAGTGTACTGTATCCTGATTCATGTGCACAGTGTGCAACTAAACCTCACTGCAGAGTGTTCCTGTTATTGTCTTCCTAATAATACTACAGGCAGGCAGTTGATTCAGGTAGATGCAGTATATTCAGTCAGTGTACTGTATCCTGGGCACAGTGTGCAGCTAAACCTCACTGCAGAGTGTTCCTGTTATTCTGTTCCTAATAATACTACAGGCAGGCAGGCAGTTGATTCAGGTAGCTGCAGTATATTCCGTCAGTGTACTGTATCCTGGGCACAGTGTGCAGCTAAACCTCACTGCAGAGTTTTCCTGATATTCTCTTCCTAATAATTCTACAGGCAGGCAGTTGATTCAGGTAGCTGCAGTATATCCAGATAGTGTACTGTATCCTGGGCACAGTGTGCAGCTAAACCTCACTGCAGAGTGTTCCTGTTATTCTCTTCCTAATAATACTACAGGCAGGCAGTTGATTGAGGTAGATGCAGTATATTCAGTCAGTGTACTGTATCCTGGGCACAGTGTGCAGATAAACCTCACCGCAGAGTGTTCCTGTTATTCTCTTCTTATTAATACTGCAGGCAGGCAGTTGATTTAGGTAGCTGCAGTATATTCAGTTAGTGTATTGTATACTGGGAACAGTGTGCTGCTAAACCTCACTGCAGACCATTCCTGTTGTTCTCTTCCTAAAAATACTACAGGCAGGCATTTGATTCAGGTAGCTGCAGTTGATTCAGTCAGTGTACTGTATCCTGATTCCTGGGCACAGTGTGCAACTAAACCTCACTGCAGAGTGTTCCTGTTATTCTCTTCCTAATAATACTACAGGCAGGCAGTTGATTCAGGAAGCTTCAGTATATTCAGTCAGTGTACTGTATTCTGGGCACAGTGTACAGCTAAACCTCACTGCAGAGTGCCCCTGTTATTATCTTCCTAATAATACTACAGGCAGACAGTTGATTCAGGTAGCTGCAGTATATTTAGTCAGTGTAATGGATCTTGGGCACAGTGTGCAGCTAAACCTCTCTGCAGACCATTACTGTTGGTCTCTTCCTAATAATACTACAGGCAGGCAGTTGATTCAGGTAGCTGCAGTATATTCAGTCAGTATACTGTATCCTGATTCCTGTGCACAGTGTGCAACTAAACCTCACTGCAGAGTGTTCCTGGTAATCTCTTCCTAATAATACTACAGGCAGGCAGTTGATTCAGGTAGCTGCAGTATATTCCGTCAGTGTACTGTATCCTGGGCACAGTGTGCAGCTAAACCTCACTGCAGAGTTTTCCTGTTATTCTCTTCCTATTAATTCTACAGGCAGGCAGTTGATTCAGGTAGCTGCACTATATTCAGTCAGTGTACTGTATCCTGGGCACAGTGTGCCACTAAACCTCACTGCAGAGTGTTCCTGTTATTCTCTTCCTAATAATACTACAGGCAGACAGTTGATTCAGGTAGCTGCAGTATATTCCATCAGTGTACTGTATCCTGGGAACAGTGTGCAACTAAACCTCACTGCAGATTGTTCCTGTTATTCTGTTCCTAATAATACTACAGGAAGGCAGTTGATTCAGGTAGCTGCAGTATATTCCGTCAGTGTACTGTATCCTGGGCACAGTGTGCAGCTAAACCTCACTGCAGAGTTTTCCTGTTATTCTCTTCCTAATAATTCTACAGGCAGGCAGTTGATTCAGGTAGCTGCAGTATATCCAGATAGTGTACTGTATCCTGATTCATGTGCACAGTGTGCAACTAAACCTCACTGCAGAGTGTTCCTGCTATTCTCTTCCTAATAATACTACAGGCAGACAGTTGATTCAGGTAGATGCAGTATATTCAGTCAGTGTACTGTATCCTGGGCACAGTGTGCAGCTAAACCTCACTGCAGAGTGTTCCTGTTATTCTCTTCCTAATAATACTACAGGCAGGCAGTTGATTCAGGTAGATGCAGTATATCCAGTCAGTATACTGTATCCTGATTCCTGTGCACAGTGTGCAACTAAACCTCACTGCAGAGTGTTCCTGTTATTCTCTTCCTAATAATACTACAGGCAGGCAGTTGATTCTGGAAACTGCAGTATATTCAGTCAGTGTACTGTATCCTGGGCACAGTGTGCAGCTAAACCTCACTGCAGAGTGTTCCTGTTATTCTCTTCCTAATAATACTACAGGCAGGCAGGCAGTTGATTCAGGTAGCTGCAGTATATTCAGTCAGTGTACTGTATCCTGGGCACAGTGTGCAGCTAAACCTCACTGCAGAGTTTTCCTGATATTCTCTTCCTAATAATTCTACAGGCAGGCAGTTGATTCAGGTAGCTGCAGTATATCCAGATAGTGTACTGTATCCTGATTCATGTGCACAGTGTGCAACTAAACCTCACTGCAGAGTGTTCCTGTTATTCTCTTCCTAATAATACTACAGGCAGACAGTTGATTCAGGTAGCTGCAGTATATTTCATCAGTGTACTGTATCCTGGGCACAGTGTGCAGCTAAACCTCACTGCAGAGTGTTCCTGTTATTCTCTTCCTAATAATACTACAGGCAGGCAGTTGATTCAGGTAGATGCAGTATATTCAGTCAGTGTACTGTATCCTGGGCACAGTGTGCAGCTAAACCTCACTGCAGAGTGTTCCTGTTATTCTCTTCTTATTAATACTACAGGCAGGCAGTTGATTTAGGTAGCTGCAGTATATTCAGTTAGTGTATTGCATACTGGGAACAGTGTGCTGCTAAACCTCACTGCAGACCATTCCTGTTGTTCTCTTCCTAATAATACTACAGGCAGGCAGTTGATTCAGGTAGCTGCAGTTTATTCAGTCAGTGTACTGTATCCTGGGCACAGTGTGCAGCTAAACCTCACCGCAGAGTGTTCCTTTTATTCTCTTCCTAATAATACTACAGGTAGGCAGTTGATTCAGGTAGCTGCAGTATATTCAGTTAGTGTACTGTATCCTGGGCACAGTGTGCAGCTAAAACTCACTGCAGACCATTCCTGTTGTTCTCTTCCTAATAATAGTACAGGCAGGCAGTTGATTCAGGTAGCTGCAGTATATTCAGTCAGTGTACTCTATCCTGATTCCTGGGCACAGTGTGCAATTAAACCTCACTGCAGAGTGTTCCTGTTATTCTCTTCCTAATAATACTACAGGCAGGCAGTTGATTCAGGTAGCTGCAGTATATTCCATCAGTGTACTGTATCCTGGGCACAGTGTGCAGCTAAACCTCACTGCAGACCATTCATGTTGTTCTCTTCCTAATAATACTACAGGCAGGCAGTTGATTCAGGTAACTGCAGTATATTCAGTCAGTGTACTTTATCCTGATTCCTGGGCACAGTGTGCAGCTAAACCTCACTGCAGAGTGTTCCTGTTATTCTCTTCCTAATAATACTACAGGCAGGCAGTTGATTCAGGTAGCTGCAGTATATTCAGTTAGTGTACTGTATCCTGGGCACAGTGTGCAGCTAAAACTCACTGCAGACCATTCCTGTTGTTCTCTTCCTAATAATAGTACAGGCAGGCAGTTGATTCAGGTAGCTGCAGTATATTCAGTCAGTGTACTCTATCCTGATTCCTGGGCACAGTGTGCAACTAAATCTCACTGCAGAGTGTTCCTGTTATTCTCTTCCTAATAATACTACAGGCAGGCAGTTGATTCAGGTAGCTGCAGTATATCCAGTCAGTGTACTGTATCCTGATTCCTGTGCACAGTGTGCAACTAAACCTCACTGCAGAGTGTTCCTGTTATTCTCTTCCTAATAATACTACAGGCAGGCAGTTGATTCAGGTAGCTGCAGTATATTCCGTCAGTGTACTGTATCCTGGTCACAGTGTGCAGCTAAACCTCACTGCAGAGTGTTCCTGTTATTCTCTTCCTAATAATACTATAGGCAGGCAGTTGATTCAGGTAGCTGCAGGATATTCAGTCAGTGTACTGTATCCTGGGCACAGTGTGCAGCTAAACCTCACTGCAGACCATTCCTGTTGTTCTCTTCCTAATAATACTACAGGCAGGCAGTTGATTCAGGTAGCTGCTGTATATTCCATCAGTGTACTGTATCCTGGGCACAGTGTGCAGCTAAACCTCACTGCAGACCATTCATGTTGTTCTCTTCCTAATAATACTATAGGCAGGCAGTTGATTCAGGTAACTGCAGTATATTCAGTCAGTGTACTTTATCCTGATTTCTGGGCACAGTGTGAAGCTAAACCTCACTGCAGAGTGGCTAAACCTCACTGCAGAGTGTTCCTGTTATTCTCTTCCTAATAATACTACAGGCAGGCAGTTGATTCAGGTAGCTGCAGGATATTCCGTCAGTGTACTGTATCCTGGTCACAGTGTGCAGCTAAACCTCACTGCAGAGTGTTCCTGTTATTCTCTTCCTAATAATACTATAGGCAGGCAGTTGATTCAGGTAGCTGCAGGATATTCAGTCAGTGTACTGTATCCTGGGCACAGTGTGCAGCTAAACCTCACTGCAGAGTGTTCCTGTTGTTCTCTTCCAATAAATACTAGAGGCAGGCAGTTGATTCAGGTAGCTGCAGTATATTCAGTCAGTGTACTGTATCCTGATTCCTGGGCAAAGTGTGCAACTAAACCTCACTGCAGAGTGTTCCTGTTATTCTCTTCCTAATAATACTACAGGCAGGCAGTTGATTCAGGAAGCTACAGTATATTCAGTGAGTGTACTGTATCCTGGGCACAGTGTGCAGCTAAGCCTCACTGCAGAGTGTTCCTGTTATTCTATTCCTAATGATACTACAGGCAGGCAGTTGATTCAGATAGCTGCAGTATATTCAGCCAGTGTACTGTATCCTGGGCACAGTGTGCAGCTAAACCTCACTACAGACCATTCCTGTTATTCTCTTCCTAATAATACTACAGGCAGGCAGTTGATTCAGGAAGCTGCAGTATATTTAGTCAGTGTAATGTATCCTGGGCACAGTGTGCAGCTAAACCTCACTGCAGACCATTACTGTTGTTCTCTTCCTAATAATACTACAGGAAGGCAGTTGATTCAGGTAGCTGTAGTATATTCAGTCAGTGTACTGTATCCTGATTCCTGTGCACAGTGTGCAACTAAACCTCACTGCAGATTGTTCCTGTTATTCTGTTCCTAATAATACTACAGGAAGGCAGTTGATTCAGGTAGCTGCAGTATATCCAGATAGTGTACTGTATCCTGATTCATGTGCACAGTGTGCAACTAAACCTCACTGCAGAGTGTTCCTGTTATTGTCTTCCTAATAATACTACAGGCAGACAGTTGATTAAGGTAGCTGCAGTATATGCCATCAGTGTACTGTATCCTGGGCACAATGTGCAGCTATAAACCTCACTGCAGAGTGTTCCTGTTATTCTCTTCCTAATAATTCTACAGGCAGGCAGGCAGGCAGGCAGGCAGTTGATTCAGGTAGCTGCAGTATATTTCGTCAGTGTACTGTATCCTGGGCACAGTGTGCAGCTAAACCTCACTGCAGAGTTTTCCTGTTATTCTCTTCCTAATAATTCTACAGGCAGGCAGTTGATTCAGGTAGCTGCAGTATATCCAGATAGTGTACTGTATCCTGATTCATGTGCACAGTGTGCAACTAATCCTCACTGCAGAGTGTTCCTGCTATTCTCTTCCTAATAATACTACAGGCAGACAGTTGATTCAGGTAGCTGCAGTATATTCCACCAGTGTACTGTATCCTGGGCACAGTGTGCAGCTAAAAACTCACTGCAGAGTGTTCCTGTTATTCTCTTCCTAATAATACTACAGGCAGGCAGTTGATTCAGGTAGATGCAGTATATTCAGTCAGTGTACTGTATCCTGGGCACAGTGTGCAGCTAAACCTCACTGCAGAGTGTTCCTGTTATTCTCTTCCTAATAATACTACAGGCAGGCAGTTGATTCAGGTAGATGCAGTATATCCAGTCAGTATACTGTATCCTGATTCCTGTGCACAGTGTGCAACTAAACCTCACTGCAGAGTGTTCCTGTTATTCTGTTCCTAATAATACTACAGGCAGGCAGTTGATTCTGGAAACTGCAGTATATTCAGTCAGTGTACTGTATCCTGGGCACAGTGTGCAGCTAAACCTCACTGCAGAGTGTTCCTGTTATTCTCTTCCTAATAATACTACAGGCAGGCAGGCAGTTGATTCAGGTAGCTGCAGTATATTCCGTCAGTGTACTGTATCCTGGGCACAGTGTGCAGCTAAACCTCACTGCAGAGTTTTCCTGATATTCTCTTCCTAATAATTCTACAGGCAGGCAGTTGATTCAGGTAGCTGCAGTATATCCAGATAGTGTACTGTATCCTGATTCATGTGCACAGTGTGCAACTAAACCTCACTGCAGAGTGTTCCTGTTATTCTCTTCCTAATAATACTACAGGCAGACAGTTGATTCAGGTAGCTGCAGTATATTCTATCAGTGTACTGTATCCTGGGCACAGTGTGCAGCTAAACCTCACTGCAGAGTGTTCCTGTTATTCTCTTCCTAATAATACTACAGGCAGGCAGTTGATTCAGGAAGCTTCAGTATATTCAGTCAGTGTACTGTATCCTGGGCACAGTGTGCAGCTAAACCTCACTGCAGAGTGTTCCTGTTATTCTCTTCTTATTAATACTACAGGCAGGCAGTTGATTTAGGTAGCTGCAGTATATTCAGTTAGTGTATTGTATACTGGGAACAGTGTGCTGCTAAACGTCACTGCAGACCATTCCTGTTGTTCTCTTCCTAATAATACTACAGGCAGGCAGTTGATTCAGGAAGCTGCAGTATATTCAGTCATTGTACTGTATTCTGGGCACAGTGTGCAGCTAAACCTCACTGCAGAGTGTTCCTGTTATTCTCTTCCTAATAATACTACAGGCAGGCAGTTGATTCAGGAAGCTTCAGTATATTCAGTCAGTGTACTGTATTCTGGGCACAGTGTACAGCTAAACCTCACTGCAGAGTGTCCCTGTTATTATCTTCCTAATAATACTACAGGCAGACAGTTGATTCAGGTAGCTGCAGTATATTTAGTCAGTGCAATGTATCTTGGGCACAGTGTGCAGCTAAACCTCTCTGCAGACCATTACTGTTGTTCTCTTCCTAATAATACTACAGGCAGGCAGTTGATTCAGGTAGCTGCAGTATATTCAGTCAGTATACTGTATCCTGATTCCTGTGCACAGTGTGCAACTAAACCTCACTGCAGAGTGTTCCTGTTATTCTCTTCCTAATAATACTACAGGCAGGCAGTTGATTCAGGTATCTGCAGTATATTCCGTCAGTGTACTGTATCCTGGGCACAGTGTGCAGCTAAACCTCACTGCAGAGTTTTCCTGTTATTCTCTTCCGAATAATTCTACAGGCAGGCAGTTGATTCAGGTAGCTGCACTATATTCAGTCAGTGTACTGTATCCTGGGCACAGTGTGCCGCTAAACCTCACTGCAGAGTGTTCCTGTTATTCTCTTCCTAATAATACTACAGGCAGACAGTTGATTCAGGTAGCTGCAGTATATTCCATCAGTGTACTGTATCCTGGGAACAGTGTGCTGCTAAACCTCACTGCAGACCATTCCTGTTGTTCTCTTCCTAATAATACTACAGGCAGGCATTTGATTCAGGTAGCTGCAGTTGATTCAGTCAGTGTACTGTATCCTGATTCCTGGGCACAGTGTGCAACTAAACCTCACTGCAGAGTGTTCCTGTTATTCTCTTCCTAATAATACTACAGGCAGGCAGTTGATTCAGGAAGCTGCACTATATTCAGTCATTGTACTGTATTCTGGGCACCGTGTGCAGCTAAACCTCACTGCAGAGTGTTCCTGTTATTCTCTTCCTAATAATACTACAGGCAGGCAGTTGATTCAGGAAGCTTCAGTATATTCAGTCAATGTACTGCATTCTGGGCACAGTGTACAGCTAAACCTCACTGCAGAGTGTCCCTGTTATTATCTTCCCAATAATACTACAGGCAGGCAGTTGATTCAGGTAGCTGCAGTATATTTATTCAGTGTAATGTATCTTGGGCACAGTGTGCAGCTAAACCTCTCTGCAGACCATTACTGTTGTTCTCTTCCTAATAATACTACAGGCAGGCAGTTGATTCAGGTAGCTGCAGTATATTCAGTCAGTATACTGTATCCTGATTCCTGTGCACAGTGTGCAACTAAACCTCACTGCAGATTGTTCCTGTTATTCTCTTCCTAATAATACTACAGGCAGGCAGTTGATTCAGGTAGCTGCAGTATATTCCGTCAGTGTACTGTATCCTGGGCACAGTGTGCCGCTAAACCTCCCTGCAGAGTGTTCCTGTTATTCTCTTCCTAATAATACTACAGGCAGACAGTTGATTCAGGTAGCTGCAGTATATTCCATCAGTGTACTGTATCCTGGGAACAGTGTGCAGCTAAACCTCACTGCAGAGTGTTCCTGTTATTCTCTTCCTAATAATACTACAGGCAGGCAGTTGATTCAGGTAGCTGCAGTATATTCAGTCAGTGTACTGTATCCTGGGCACAGTGTGCAGCTAAACCTCACCGCAGAGTGTTCCTGTTATTCTCTTCCTAATTATACTACAGGTAGGCAGTTGATTCAGGTAGCTGCAGTATATTCAGTTAGTGTACTGTATCATGGGCACAGTGTGCAGCTAAAACTCACTGCAGACCATTCCTGTTGTTCTCTTCCTAATAATACTACAGGCAGGCAGTTGTTTCAGGTAGCTGCAGTATATTCAGTCAGTGTACTGTATCCTGATTCCTGGGCATGGTGTGCAACTAAACCTCACTGCAGAGTGTTCCTGTTATTCTCTTCCTAATAATACTACAGGCAGGCAGTTGATTCAGGTAGCTGTAGTATATTCAGTCAGTGGACTGTATCCTGATTCCTGTACACAGTGTGCAACTAAACCTCACTGCAGAGTGTTCCTGTTATTCTGTTCCTAATAATGCTATAGGCAGGCAGTTGATTCAGGTAGCTGCAGTATATTCAGTCAGTGTATTGTATCCTGGGCACAGTGTGCAGTTAAACCTCACTGCAGACCATTCCTGTTGTTCTCTTCCTAATAATACTACAGGCAGGCAGTTGATTGAGGTATCTGCAGGATATTCACTCAGTGTACTGTATCCTGATTCCTGGGCACAGTGTGCAACTAAACCTCACTGCAGAGTGTTCCTGTTATTCTCTTCCTAATAATACTACAGGCAGGCAGTTGATTCAGGAAGCTGCAGTATATTCAGTCAGTGTACTATATCCTGGGCACAGTGTGCAGCTAAACCTCACTGCAGAGCGTTCCTGTTATTCTCTTCCTAATAATACTACAGGCAGGCAGTTGATTCAGGTAGCTGCAGTATATTCCGTCAGTGTACAGTATCCTGGGCACAGTGTGCAGCTAAACCTCACTGCAGAGTTTTCCTGTTATTCTCTTCCTAATAATACTGCAGGCAGGCAGTTGATTCAGGTAGCTGCAATATATCCAGTTAGTGTACTTTATCCTGATTTCTGTGCACAGTGTGCAACTAAACCTCACTGCAGAGTGTTCCTATTATTCTCTTCCTAATAATACTACAGGCAGGCAGCTGCAGTATATTCCATCACTGTACTGTATCCTGGGCACAGTGTACAGCTAAACCTCACTGCAAAGTGTTCCTGTTATTCTGTTCCTAATAATACTACAGGCAGGCAGTTGATTCAGGTAGCTGCAGGATATTCAGTCAGTGTACTGTATCCTGGGCACAGTGTGCAGCTAAACCTCACTGCAGAGTGTTCCTGTTATTCTCTTCCTAATAATACTACAGGCAGGCAGTTGATTAAGGCAGCTGCAGTATATCCAGTCAGTGTACTGTATCCTGATTCCTGTGCACAGTGTGCAACTAAACCTCACTGCAAAGTGTTCCTGTTATTCTGTTCCTAATAATACTACAGGCAGGCAGTTGATTCCGGTAGCTGCAGTATATTCCGTCAGTGTACTGTATCCTGGGCACAGTGTGCAGCTAAACCTCACTACAGACCATTCCTGTTGTTCTCTTCCTAATAATACTACAGGCAGGCAGTTGATTCAGGTAGCTGCAGTATATTCAGTCAGTGTACTGTATCCTGGGCACAGTGTGCAGCTAAACCTCACTGCAGACCATTACTGTTGTTCTCTTCCTAATAATACTACAGGCAGGCAGTTGATTCAGGTAGCTGTAGTATATTCAGTCAGTGTACTGTATCCTGATTCCTGTGCACAGTGTGCAACTAAACCTCACTGCAGAGTGTTCCTGTTATTCTCTTACTAATAACACTAGAGGCAGGAAGGTGATTCAGGTAGCTGCAGTATATCCAGTCAGTGTACTGTATCCTGATTCCTGTGCACAGTGTGCAACTAAACCTCACTGCAGAGTGTTCCTGTTATTCTCTTCCTAATAATACTACAGGCAGGCAGTTGATTCTGGAAGCTGCAGTATATTCCATCAGTGTACTGTATCCTGGGCACAGTGTGCAGCTAAACCTCACTGCAGAGTGTTCCTGTTATTCTCTTCCTAATAATACTACAGTCAGGCAGTTGATTCAGGTAGATGCAGTATATTCAGTCAGTGTACTGTATCCTGGGCACAGTGTGCAGCTAAACCTCACTGCAGAGTGTTCCTGTTATTTTCTTCTTAATAATACTACAGGCAGGCAGTTGATTTAGGTAGCTGCAGTATATTCAGTTAGTGTAGTGTATACTGGGAACAGTGTGCTGCTAAACCTCACTGCAGACCATTCCTGTTGTTCTCTTCCTAATAATACTACAGGCAGGCAGTTGATTCAGGTAGCTGCAGTTGATTCAGTCAGTGTACTGTATCCTGATTCCTGGGCACAGTGTGCAACTAAACCTCACTGCAGAGTGTTCCTGTTATTCTCTTCCTAATAATACTACAGGCAGGCAGTTGATTCAGGAAGCTGCAGTATATTCAGTCATTGTACTGTATTCTGGGCACAGTGTGTAGCTAAACCTCACTGCAGAGTGTTCCTGTTATTCTCTTCCTAATAATACTACAGGCAGGCAGTTGATTCAGGAAGCTTCAGTATATTCAGTCAGTGTACTGTATTCTGGGCACAGTGTACAGCTAAACCTCACTGCAGACCATTACTGTTGTTCTCTTCCTAATAATACTACAGGCAGGCAGTTGATTCAGGTAGCTGCAGTATATTCAGTCAGTGTACTGTATTCTGGGCACAGTGTGCAGCTAAACCTCACTTCAGAGTGTTCCTGTTATTATCTTTAAATAATACTACAGGCAGGCAGTTGATTCAGGTAGCTGCAGTATATTCAGTCAGTGTACTGTATCCTGGGCACAGTGTGCAGCTAAACCTCACCGCAGAGTGTTCCTGTTATTCTCTTCCTAATAATACTACAGGTAGGCAGTTGATTCAGGTAGCTGCAGTATATTCAGTTAGTGTACTGTATCCTGGGCACAGTGTGCAGCTAAAACTCACTGCAGACCATTCCTGTTGTTCTCTTCCTAATAATAGTACAGGCAGGCAGTTGATTCAGGTAGCTGAAGTATATTCAGTCAGTGTACTCTATCCTGATTCCTGGGCACAGTGTGCAGCTAAACCTCACTGCAGAGTGTTCCTGTTATTCTCTTCCTAATAATACTACAGGCAGGCAGTTGATTCAGGTAGCTGCAGTATATTCCATCAGTGTACTGTATCCTGGGCACAGTGTGCAGCTAAATCTCACTGCAGACCGTTCATGTTGTGCTCTTCCTAATAATACTACAGGCAGACAGTTGATTCAGGTAGCTTCAGTATATTCAGTCAGTGTACTGTATCCTTGGCACAGTGTGCAGCTAAACCTCAATGCAGAGTTGTCCTGTTATTCTCTTCCTAATACTACTACAGGCAGGCAGTTGATTCAGGTAGCTGCAGTATATTCAGTCAGTGTACTGTATCCTGGGCACATTGTGCAGCTAAACCTCACTGCAGAGTGTTCCTGTTATTCTCTTCCTAATAATACTACAGGCAGGCAGTTGATTCAGGCAGCTGCAGTATATCCAGTCAGTGTACTGTATCCTGATTCCTGTGCACAGTGTGCAACTAAACCTCACTGCAAAGTGTTCCTGTTATTCTGTTCCTAATAATACTACAGGCAGGCAGTTGATTCAGGTAGCTGCAGGATATTCAGTCAGTGTACTGTATCCTGGGCACAGTGTGCAGCTAAACCTCACTGCAGAGTGTTCCTGTTATTCTCTTCCTAATAATACTACAGGCAGGCAGTTGATTCAGGCAGCTGCAGTATATCCAGTCAGTGTACTGTATCCTGATTCCTGTGCACAGTGTGCAACTAAACCTCACTGCAAAGTGTTCCTGTTATTCTGTTCCTAATAATACTACAGGCAGGCAGTTGATTCAGGTAGCTGCAGTATATTCCGTCAGTGTACTGTATCCTGGGCACAGTGTGCAGCTAAACCTCACTGCAGAGTGTTCCTGTTATTCTCTTCCTAATAATACTATAGGCAGGCAGTTGATTCAGGTAGCTGCAGGATATTCAGTCAGTGTACTGTATCCTGGGCACAGTGTGCAGCTAAACCTCACTGCAGAGTGTTCCTGTTGTTCTCTTCCAATAAATACTAGAGGCAGGCAGTTGATTCAGGTAGCTGCAGTATATTCAGTCAGTGTACTCTATCCTGATTCCTGGGCAAAGTGTGCAACTAAACCTCACTGCAGAGTGTTCCTGTTATTCTCTTCCTAATAATACTACAGGCAGGCAGTTGATTCAGGAAGCTACAGTATATTCAGTCAGTGTACTGTATCCTGGGCACAGTGTGCAGCTAAACCTCACTGCAGAGTGTTCCTGTTATTCTATTCCTAATAATACTACAGGCAGGCAGTTGATTCAGATAGCTGCAGTATATTCAGCCAGTGTACTGTATCCTGGGCACAGTGTGCAGCTAAACCTCACTACAGACCATTCCTGTTGTTCTCTTCCTAATAATACTACAGGCAGGCAGTTGATTCAGGTAGCTGCAGTATATTCAGTCAGTGTACTGTATCCTGGGCACAGTGTGCAGCTAAACCTCACTGCAGACCATTACTGTTGTTCTCTTCCTAATAATACTACAGGCAGGCAGTTGATTCAGGTAGCTGTAGTATATTCAGTCAGTGTACTGTATCCTGATTCCTGTGCACAGTGTGCAACTAAACCTCACTGCAGAGTGTTCCTGTTATTCTCTTACTAATAACACTAGAGGCAGGAAGGTGATTCAGGTAGCTGCAGTATATCCAGTCAGTGTACTGTATCCTGATTCCTGTGCACAGTGTGCAACTAAACCTCACTGCAGAGTGTTCCTGTTATTCTCTTCCTAATAATACTACAGGCAGGCAGTTGATTCTGGAAGCTGCAGTATATTCCGTCAGTGTACAGTATCCTGGGCACAGTGTGCAGCTAAACCTCACTGCAGAGTGTTCCTGTTATTCTCTTTCTAATAATACTACAGGCAGGCAGTTGATTCAGGTAGCTGCAGTATATTCCGTCAGTGTACTGTATCCTGGGCACAGTGTGCAGCTAAACCTCACTGCAGAGTTTTCCAGTTATTCTCTTCCTAATAATTCTACAGGCAGGCAGTTGATTCAGGTAGCTGCAGTATATCCAGATAGTGTACTGTATCCTGATTCATGTGCACAGTGTGCAACTAAACCTCACTGCAGAGTGTTCCTGTTATTGTCTTCCTAATAATACTACAGGCAGACAGTTGATTAAGGTAGCTGCAGTATATTCCATCAGTGTACTGTATCCCGGGCACCATGTGCAGCTATAAACCTCACTGCAGAGTGTTCCTGTTATTCTCTTCCTAATAATTCTACAGGCAGACAGGCAGGCAGGCAGTTGATTCAGGTAGCTGCAGTATATTTCGTCAGTGTACTGTATCCTGGGCACAGTGTGCAGCTAAACCTCACTGCAGAGTTTTCCTGTTATTCTCTTCCTAATAATTCTACAGGCAGGCAGTTGATTCAGGTAGCTGCAGTATAGCCAGATAGTGTACTGTATCCTGATTCATGTGCACAGTGTGCAACTAAACCTCACTGCAGAGTGTTCCTGCTTTTCTCTTCCTAATAATACTACAGGCAGACAGTTGATTCAGGTAGCTGCAGTATATTCCATCAGTGTACTGTATCCTGGGCACAGTGTGCAGCTAAACCTCACTGCAGAGTGTTCCTGTTATTCTCTTCCTAATAATACTACAGGCAGGCAGTTGATTCAGGTAGATGCAGTATATCCAGTCAGTGTACTGTATCCTGATTCCTGTGCACAGTGTGCAACTAAACCTCACTGCAGAGTGTTCCTGTTATTCTGTTCCTAATAATACTACAGGCAGGCAGTTGATTCTGGAAACTGCAGTATATTCAGTCAGTGTACTGTATCCTGGGCACAGTGTGCAGCTAAACCTCACTGCAGAGTGTTCCTGTTATTCTCTTCCTAATAATACTACAGGCAGGCAGGCAGTTGATTCAGGTAGCTGCAGTATATTCCGTCAGTGTTCTGTATCCTGGGCACAGTGTGCAGCTAAACCTCACTGCAGAGTTTTCCTGATATTCTCTTCCTAATAATTCTACAGGCAGGCAGTTGATTCAGGTAGCTGCAGTATATCCAGATAGTGTACTGTATCCTGATTCATGTGCACAGTGTGCAACTAAACCTCACTGCAGAGTGTTCCTGTTATTCTCTTCCTAATAATACTACAGGCAGACAGTTGATTCAGGTAGCTGCAGTATATTCCGTCAGTGTACTGTATCCTGGGCACAGTGTGCAGCTAAACCTCACTGCAGAGTGTTCCTGTTATTTTCTTCTTAATAATACTACAGGCAGGCAGTTGATTTAGGTAGCTGCAGTATATTCAGTTAGTGTAGTGTATACTGGGAACAGTGTGCTGCTAAACCTCACTGCAGACCATTCCTGTTGTTCTCTTCCTAATAATACTACAGGCAGGCAGTTGATTCAGGTAGCTGCAGTTGATTCAGTCAGTGTACTGTATCCTGATTCCTGGGCACAGTGTGCAACTAAACCTCACTGCAGAGTGTTCCTGTTATTCTCTTCCTAATAATACTACAGGCAGGCAGTTGATTCAGGAAGCTGCAGTATATTCAGTCATTGTACTGTATTCTGGGCACAGTGTGTAGCTAAACCTCACTGCAGAATGTTCCTGTTATTCTCTTCCTAATAATACTACAGGCAGGCAGTTGATTCAGGAAGCTTCAGTATATTCAGTCAGTGTACTGTATTCTGGGCACAGTGTACAGCTAAACCTCACTGCAGAGTGTCCCTGTTATTATCTTCCTAATAATACTACAGGCAGGCAGTTGATTCAGGTAGCTGCAGTATATTTAGTCAGTGTAATGTATCTTGGGCACAGTGTGCAGCTAAACCTCTCTGCAGACCATTACTGTTGTTCTCTTCCTAATAATACTACAGGCAGGCAGTTGATTCAGGTAGCTGCAGTATATTCAGTCAGTATACTGTATCCTGATTCCTGTGCACAGGGTGCAACTAAACCTCACTGCAGAGTGTTCCTGTTATTCTCTTCCTAAAAAGTACTACAGGCAATCAGGTCATTCAGGTAGCTGCATTATTTCCAGTCTGTGTACTGTATCCTGATTCCTGTGCACAGTGTGCAACTAAACCTCACTGCAGAGTGTTCCTGTTATTCTCTTCCTAATAATACTACAGGCAGGCAGTTGATTCAGGTAGCTGCAGTATATTCCGTCAGTGTACTGTATCCTGGGCACAGTGTGCAGCTAAACCTCACTGCAGAGTTTTCCTGTTATTCTCTTCCTAATAATTCTACAGGCAGGCAGTTGATTCAGGTAGCTGCACTATATTCAGTCAGTGTACTGTATCCTGGGCACAGTGTGCCGCTAAACCTCACTGCAGAGTGTTCCTGTTATTCTCTTCCTAATAATACTACAGGCAGACAGTTGATTCAGGTAGCTGCAGTATATTCCATCAGTGTACTGTATACTGGGAACAGTGTGCAGCTAAACCTCACTGCAGAGTGTTCCTGTTATTCTCTTCCTAATAATACTACAGGCAGACAGTTGATTCAGGTAGCTGCAGTATATTCAGTCAGTGTACTGTATCCTGGGCACAGTGTGCAGCTAAACCTCACCGCAGAGTGTTCCTGTTATTCTCTTCCTAATTATACTACAGGTAGGCAGTTGATTCAGGTAGCTTCAGTATATTCAGTCAGTGTACTGTATCCTGGGCACAGTGTGCAGCTAAACCTCACTGCAGACCATTACTGTTGTTCTCTTCCTAATAATACTACAGGCAGGCAGTTGATTCAGGTAGCTGTAGTATATTCAGTCAGTGGACTGTATCCTGATTCCTGTACACAGTGTGCAACTAAACCTCACTGCAGAGTGTTCCTGTTATTCTGTTCCTAATAATGCTATAGGCAGGCAGTTGATTCAGGTAGCTGCAGTATATTCAGTCAGTGTATTGTATCCTGGGCACAGTGTGCAGTTAAACCTCACTGCAGACCATTCCTGTTGTTCTCTTCCTAATAATACTACAGGCAGGCAGTTGATTGAGGTATCTGCAGGATATTCACTCAGTGTACTGCATCCTGATTCCTGTGCACAGTGTGCAACTAAACCTCACTGCAGAGTGTTCCTGTTATTCTCTTCCTAATAATACTACAGGCAGGCAGTTGATTCAGGAAGCTGCAGTATATTCACTCAGTGTACCATATCCTGGGCACAGTGTGCAGCTAAACCTCACTGCAGAGTGTTCCTGTTATTCTCTTCCTAATAATACTACAGGCAGGCAGTTGATTCAGGTAGCTGCAGTATATTCCGTCAGTGTACTGTATCCTGGGCACAGTGTGCAGCTAAATCTCACTGCAGAGTTTTCCTGTTATTCTCTTCCTAATAAAGGGATTTTTATAACAGCTTACCTGTAAAATCCTTTTCTTGGAGTACATCACGGGACAAAGAGCGACTTAGTCATTACTAATGGGTTATATAGTTTACCTTCAGGTGCTGGCACTGGCAACTTCCAAACCGGAAGTACCCTCCCCTATATAAGCCCCTCCCATCCGGGAGCACCTCAGTTTTGTAGCAAAGCAATAAGTGTCCCAAAAAGAGGGGTGGGAGCTCTGTGTCCCGTGATGTACTCCAAGAAAAGGATTTTACAGGTAAGCTGTTATAAAAATCCCTTTTTCTTTTTCGTACATCACGGGACACAGAGCGACTTAGTCATTACTAATGGGACGTCCCAAAGCAATGCCAAATGAGGGGAGGGATACATAAGCTGGGCGCCATCAGGCATGAGGATCTTTTGCGGCCTGCAACACACTGCGCCCAAAGGCGACATCCTCCTGACTTCTAACGTCTACCTGGTAGAATCTAGTAAACGTGTGTACTGAAGACCATGTTGCGGCCTTACAGACTTGAGCCAGGGAGGCCTGGTGATGCACTGCCCATGAAGTTCCAACTGCTCTTGTGGCGTGCGCCCTAACTTTGAACGGAGGCGGTCTCTTTCTCAAGCCATAGGCTTGTATTATGACCTGTCGAATCCACTTGGCTAAAGTAGATTTTGATGCTGCCTGACCCTTTCTAGGGCCTTCCGGCAGAATAAACAAAGTATCCGTTCTGCGAATCTGAGCAGTGGCTTTTAGATAAGCTTTAACTGCTCTTACTACATCCAAAGAATGTAATAACTTTTCCTCTACCGAGCTAGGTTTGGGGAAAAAAGAAGGAAGAACCACATCTTGGTTCAAATGAAACCTCGATACCACCTTAGGAAGAAAGACTGGATGAGGACGTAATACTACTCTGTCCTTATGGACAACCAGATATGGCTCCTTACAGGTCAAGGCGGCTAATTCCGATACTCTTTTAGCCGAACAAATGGCTACTAAGAAAATCAATTTCCTGGTGAGAAGAACCAAGGAAATGTGTTGCAATGGTTCAAACGGTTGTTTCTGTAGAACCGACAGAACCAGGTTTAAGTCCCATGGACATATGGGAATACTAACCGGAGGGCTAATACGCATCACTCCTTGTATGAAAGCTTTGACTAGTGAATGCGAAGCCAAGGGCCTTTGAAAAAATATTGACAAGGCCGAAATCTGACCCTTGATAGTACTCAAGGCCAGCTTCCTATCTACAGCCCACTGTAGGAAGTCCAAAATCCTACCTATCACGTACTTACGTGGATGCCATTTCTTGGCCTCACACCACGTAATGTACACCTTCCAGATCCTATAATAGATCTGCCTGGATACCGGCTTCCTGGCATTGATCATGGTAGATACCACAGAATTAGAGAGCCCTCTCTTTTTCAGAATGTGGGCTTCAATAGCCAGGCCGTCAAACCTAGGGCTGGTAAGGAAGGGTGGTATATCGGTCCTTGCGACAGCAGGTCCGGACGATGTGGGAGGGTCCAAGGACTCCTCACTGACATTTTTACAATCTCCGCGTACCATGCCCTTCGGGGCCACGCTGGAGCCACCAGAATCACTGGTTTCTTTTCTACCCTGATTCTGCGGATTAATCGCGGTAACAATTGTGGCGGTGGGAATGCATATATCAGCTTGAACTGATCCCAAGGGAACACTAGGGCATCCGAGCCGCAAGCTAGGGGATCCCTTGTGCGAGACACAAATCTGTCCACCTTTGCGTTGAATCTGGATGCTAGCAGATCTACATCCGGTGTTCCCCACCGCTGGCATATTGCCTGGAAAAGGTGAAGAGACCATTCCCCCGGGCATAATTGTTGGCGACTTAAAAAGTCCGCTCTCCAATTTTCCACTCCTGGGATGAAAACCGCGGATATGGCTGGGACATATCTTTCTGCCCACTCCAGGATGCAATTTGCTTCCCTCTGGGCTGCACGACTCCTGGTGCCACCCTGGTGATTGATATATGCCACTGCTGTGGCATTGTCTGATTGAATTCTGACAGGGGACCCTTGGAGTTTGGATGTCCATGCTACTAGGGCATACCGGGCTGCTCGTATCTCTAAGAGATTGATGGGCAGGGCCTTTTCTGCTTCTGACCACTTGCCCTGGAGAGACCATTGCTCCAGTACTGCCCCCCAGCCTATGAGGCTGGCATCTGTAGTGACCACCTTCCAAGAAACCGGACTGAAGGGTTTCCCTTTTTCCAGATTCTGGGGCACCAACCACCAATGGAGGCTCTTGCGAACGGAAGGGGACAGGGACATTGGTAAGTCTAAAGCCTGAACTTTTTTGTTCCAGGCTGACAGTATGGCCCTTTGCAAATTCCTTGAATGGAATTGACCGTAGGGTACTGCTTCGAATGAAGCCACCATTTTTCCCAGCAGCCTCATGCACAGGCGTATGGATGGTTTTCTTTTTGTACCCACTAAGTGGGTCAAATCTTTTAAAGACGACACCTTCTCTGGAGGTAAGAAAATCTTTCTCTGATTTGAATCCAGCCTTAGCCCTAAGTATTCCAGACTTTTGACTGGTCTTAGAGCTGACTTGTCCCGGTTGATAATCCAACCGTGATATTCCAGATACTTGATTGTCTTGTGAATAGCTACTTCCAGCTTTTCCACTGAGTGGTCTATTAGTAGCAGGTCGTCAAGATATGCCATTATCGTTACACCTTGTGTTCTTAGATTGGCCAATAGTGGGGCCAGAACCTTTGTGAACACTCGTGGTGCTGTGGCCAGACCGAAAGGTAAGGCTCTGAACTGAAAATGGCGCCCTTCTACTGCAAAGCGTAGAAATTTCTGGTGGGCCGGAAAGATGGGAATATGCAGATAAGCATCCCTTATGTCGATCGAGGCTAACCATTCCTGCCCTTGTAGGGCGGTGGCCACCGATCGGATCGACTCCATCCGAAAAGTCCTGATATTTAGGAACTTGTTTAGCCCTTTTAGATTTAATATGGGCCTCACGTCCCCATTTGGTTTGGGGACTGTGAAAAGGTTCGAGTAAAACCCGAATCCGCTTTCTTCCAGGGGAACCTTCATGATTACACCTTGGAGCAATAGTTGTTCTAGTGCCAGAAGGAGGGATCCTCTCTTCTGGGGATCTCTTGGCACGTTTGACCTCATAAATTGGGCAGGAGGAGTGCCTTTTAACTCCAGCTTGTATCCCAGACTTACTGCGGAGAGCACCCATCTGTCTCTGATGGTGTCCCGCCAGGTCTCTGTGAACAACTGAAGCCTTCCCCCCACCCGATTGAGTGGGGGCAACGCTTCATGACTTGGGGGGAGGTTTTGTACCTCTCTTGATCCAGGGCTTCTTGTTACCCTGTGATTGTCCCTGATTTCTGCCCCCTGAATTTGACCGCGGAGGCCATCGGAACTGTTTCACAGCCGATGTGCCCGGGACTGGAGAAGTAGGCCTCTTAAAAGAAGGACTTCTACTCTTGTTCTTAACCGGTAAGAGTGAACTTTTACCGGCAGAAATTTTCTGGATATATTTGTCCAGATCTTCTCCAAATAAGCGTTCTCCATGAAATGGGAAGCTAACCAGCTGTTTCTTACAGGGAGCTTCAGCAGACCAGTTTTTGAGCCACAGGAGCCTACGCATATGTACTACAGACAGCGTAAAGCGGGAGGCCTGTTGGATTGTATCCTTTATGGCATCCACCGCAAAACACAAGGCTCTAGGCAGGTCAGCTAGGGCAAGAGCCTGCTGATCTGGTAAGTCCCTTAAGACTTGTTTCAACTGATCTTTCACTGCTTGGCAGACTCCAATCGCTGCTACCGCAGGTTGTGTCACCATGCTTGCTGTAGAGAAAGCAGATTTTAGTAAAGACTCCAATTTTTTATCTATTGGGTCTTTGAACATTGGAACATTATCTACTGGACATGTCAGTGATTTGTTCACAGAAGAGATGGCTGCGTCCACTGTAGGGACCCTCCATTTTTTTATGAACTTATCCTCCATGGGATAGATCACCGGAAATCTCTTGGGGGGAGCAAATATTTTATCAGGATGCTCCCAATCCTGGTAAATAAGCCCTTCTAATAAAGGGTGGATTGGGAAGGAACAGACAGCCTGGGGAGCTTTTAGCGACCCCAGCGAGGAAACCGTAGTGGTTGATGGTTCCGCCAGAGGCATTTTAAATGCTGATCGGACCATGTTAGTCAGAGACTGAACCCATAATCTTTCAGCCTGAGATGCTGAGAAAGGTTCTTCCACTGTTGATTCCTCCATAACTGAATCAACCTCATCCTGATCCCCTTCAGGTAGGTCGATCTCTGTGTGGGGCTGTTCCTCCACTAACAGGCACTCTGAAGGAGGAGACGGAGATCGGACGCGCTTTCCCTGTGACAGGGAAGCAGCGATCAATGCTGTTAATCTCTCTTCCAATCCTCCCAGAGTTGAGGATAAAACCTCCTCTGTTATATATACAGGAGCAGGTGGACTGGGGACAGCCGCAGCACCAGGCACTCCTGCGGGGTTTCTACGGCTACTGACCTCTGAATTCTCAGGGGAGATTGGTGCAGTACAAGCATGCCCAATATCCTCAGAGCCCGATGGAGACCCCTTTGGCTTCCTGGAAGACTTATTTCCGGAGCGTCTGGACGACATATCCTTTAAGCACAAAGCTGAGGTATTCCCGTCGTCATACACCAATTTTGCTGGTAATAGTCTAACACAGATGCTGCTATATACCAGCTGGTGTCCACTAAAGTGCCTTTCTATGGGGATGCCTGCATCAACCGCCTCTGTGTGCCACTGTTTGTTGCTAGCTCTGTTTGCATCCAGCTGACACTTGTACTGTGTCTTTATACAAGCTGGGACGCCTGCACATGCGCAGAAGCACCGTGGCGCGCATCGAGCGTCATCCACCCGCCCCGCCCCTTTTTTTTCATAGGAGGCGCGTGCACGTGCCCATGCGCGCGCCCGTGCGCCATTGGCGCCCTTTTCGAAAATCAAACAGGGACTAGGAGCCAGGGCCCTTTTTGCCGGAGGGCCTGTGCGGTGGATGAACGCAGCAACAGGGCAGAGGAAGTGGATTCCCACAGAGAAACTTACCAACTGCCTGGATCTTTTGATTTGAGAAAACCAAAGATCCACATGACAAGAAAAATGGACCACAGCGGCCTCTAGTGGTTTAACACAGGTACCGCGGTCCTCTTTTTTTTTTTTTTTTTTCTTGACTACTATTAAAATTTTACATTTTCAGTAGTTACAGGCATACACAGATATTAGCGGGAATACCGTTAGGTAACAGACAGAAAGACAAATTAGGCTTGGGGGTCCCCCAATAGAACCAAGTTCCTGGGGGCCCCCACTTACCTGTTCCCCGCCGCAGGACTCTGTTTGGTCCACAGAAGCCCAAACTTCACCTATCACGGCAGGCATTGTAATTAAACCTTCAGGGACCGGGTTCCCAAGGATTCCACTCCCCTGGACCTGTATAGCACCCTGCACAGACAACATCTTGGTCGTGGGTATGACCAGAGCTCTGGATCCCAGGGTCCAGCCCTCCTAAGAGAGGCATTACAGGCAAAACCTTGCTATTCTGCTGCAAGGCCCGGGTACCGACCGTTTAGCTATGAAGCTTTTTTGGTGGGATCCGGAACAGCTTACTAAGGCCCGTAAAAGAACCTGTACGCAAGCCCAGTGAAAACACATGTTACTCTTTGGCCAACACCTTAGACACTGGCAAAAAACTGAGGTGCTCCCGGATGGGAGGGGCTTATATAGGGGAGGGTACTTCCGGTTTGGAAGTTGCCAGTGCCAGCACCTGAAGGTAAACTATATAACCCATTAGTAATGACTAAGTCGCTCTGTGTCCCGTGATGTATGAAAAAGAAAATACTACAGTCCGGCAGTTGATTCAGGTAGCTGCAATATATTCAGTCAGTATACTGTATCCTGAGCACAGTGTGCAGCTAAACCTCACTGCAGAGTGTTCCTGTTATTCTCTTCCTAATAATACTAGAGGCAGGCAGTTGATTCAGGTAGCTGTAGTATATCCAGTTAGTGTACTGTATCCTGATTTCTGTGCACAGTGTGCAACTAAACCTCACTGCAGAGTGTTCCTATTATTATCTTCCTAATAATACTACAGGCAGGCAGCCGCAGTATATTCCATCAGTGTACTGTATCCTGGGCACAGTGTACAGCTAAACCTCACTGAAGAGTGTTCCTGTTATTCTCTTCCTAATAATACTACAGGCAGGCAGTTGATTCAGGTAGCTGCAGTATATTCAGTCAGTGTACTGTATCCTGGGCACAGTGTGCAGCTAAACCTCACTGCAGACCATTCCTGCTGTTCTCTTCCTAATAATACTACAGGCAGGCAGTTGTTTCAGGTAGCTGCAGTATATTCAGTCAGTGTACTGTGTCCTGATTCCTGGGCACAGTGTGCAACTAAACCTCACTGCAGAGTGTTCCTGTTATTCTCTTCCTAATAATAATACAGGCAGGCAGTTGATTCAGGAAGATGCAGTATATTCAGTCAGTGTACTATATCCTGGGCACAGTGTGCAGCTAAACCTCACTGCAGACCATTACTGTTGTTCTCTTCCTAATAATACTACAGGCAGGCAGTTGATTCAGGTAGCTGCAGTATATTCAGTCAGTGTACTGTATTCTGGGCACAGTGTGCAGCTAAACCTCACTTCAGAGTGTTCCTGTTATTATCTTTAAATAATACTACAGGCAGGCAGTTGATTCAGATAGCTGCAGTATATTCAGTCAGTGCACTGTATTCTGGGCACAGTGTGCAGCTAAACCTCACTGCAGAGTGTTCCTGTTATTCTGTACCTAATAATACTACAGGCAGGCAGTTGATTCAGGAAGCTGCAGTATATCCAGTCAGTGTACTGTATCCTGATTTCTGTGCACAGTGTGCAACTAAACCTCACTGAAGAGTGTTCCTGTTATTCTCTTACTAATAATACTACAGGCAGGCAGTTGATTCAGGTAGCTGCAGTATATTCAGTCAGTGTACTGTATCCTGGGCACAGTGTGCAGCTAAACCTCACTGCAGACCATTCCTGTTGTTCTCTTCCTAATAATACTACAGGCAGGCAGCTGTTTCAGGTAGCTGCAGTATATTCAGTCAGTGTACTATATCCTGATTCCTGGGCACAATGTGCAACTAAACCTCACTGCAGAGTGTTCCTGTTATTCTCTTCCTAATAATACTACAGGCAGGCAGTTGATTCAGATAGCTGCAGTATATTCAGTCAGTGTACTGTATCCTGGGCACAGTGTGCAGCTAAACCTCACTGCAGACCATTCCTGTTATTCTCTTCCTAATAATACTACAGGCAGGCAGTTGATTCAGGGAGCTGCAGTATATTCAGTCAGTATACAGTATTCTGGGCACAGTGTGCAGCTAAACCTCACTGCAGAGTGTTCCTGTTATTCTGTACCTAATAATACTACAGGCAGGCAGTTGATTCAGGAAGCTGCAGTATATTCAGTCAGTGTACTGTATCCTGGGCACAGTGTGCAGCTAAACCTCACTGCAGAGTGTTCCTGTTATTCTCTTCCTAATAATACTACAGGCAGGCAGCTGCAGTATATTCCATCAGTGTACTGTACCTTGGGCACAGTGTACACCTAAACCTCACTGAAGAGTGTTCCTGTTATTCTCTTCCTAATAATACTACAGGCAGGCAGTTGATTCAGGTAGCTGCAGTATATTCAGTCAGTGTACTGTATTCTGGGCACAGTGTGCAGCTAAACCTCACTTCAGAGCGTTCCTGTTATTATCTTTAAATAATACTACAGGCGGGCAGTTGATTCAGATAGCTGCAGTATATACAGTCAGTGTACTGTATCGTGGACACAGTGTGCAGCTAAACCTCACTACAGACCATTCCTGTTATTCTCTTCCTAATAATACTACAGGCAGGCAGTTGATTCAGGAAGCTGCAGTATATTCAGTCAGTGTACTGTATTCTGGGCACAGTGTGCAGCTAAACCTCACTGCAGAGTGTTCCTGTTATTCTCTTCCTAATAATACTACAGGCAGGCAGTTGATTCAGGTAGATGCAATATATCCAGTCAGTGTACTATATCCTGATTTCTGTGCACAGTGTGCAACTAAACCTCACTGAAGAGTGTTCCTGTTATTCTCTTCCTAATAATACTACAGGCAGGCAGTTGATTCAGGTAGCTGCAGTATATTCAGTCAGTGTACTGTATCCTGGGCACAGTGTGCAGGTAAACCTCACTGCAGACCATTCCCGTTGTTCTCTTCCTAATAATACTACAGGCAGGCAGTTGTTTCAGGTAGCTGCAGTATATTCAGTCAGTGTACTGTATCCTGATTCCTGGGCACAATGTGCAACTAAACCTCACTGCAGAGTGTTCCTGTTATTCTCTTCCTAATAATACTACAGGCAGGCAGTTGATTCAGGAAGATGCAGTATATTCAGTCAGTATACTATATCCTGGGCACAGTGTGCAGCTAAACCTCACTGCAGACCATTACTGTTGTTCTCTTCCTACTAATACTATAGGCAGGCAGTTGATTCAGGTAGCTGCAGTATATTCAGTCAGTGTACTGAATTCTGGGCACAGTGTGCAGCTAAACCTCACTTCAGAGTGTTCCTGTTATTATCTTTAAATAATACTACAGGCAGGCAGTTGATTCAGATAGCTGCAGTATATTCAGTCAGTGTACTGTATCCTGGGAACAGTGTGCAGCTAAACCTCACTACAGACCATTCCTGTTATTCTCTTCCTAATAATACTACAGGCAGGCAGTTGATTCAGGAAGCTGCAGTATATTCAGTCAGTGTACTGTATTCTGGACACAGTGTGCAGCTAAACCTCAATGCAGAGTGTTCCTGTTATTCTGTACCTAATAATACTACAGACAGGCAGTTGATTCAGGAAGCTGCAGTATATTCAGTCAATGTACTGTATCCTGGGCACAGTGTGCAGCTAAACCTCACTGCAGAGTGTTCCTGTTATTCTCTTCCTAATAATACTACAGTCAGGCAGTTGATTCAGGTAGCTGCAGTATATTCCGTCAGTGTACTGTATCCTGGGCACAGTGTGCAGCTAAACCTCACTGCAGAGTTTTCCCATTATTCTCTTCCTAATAATTCTACAGGCAGGCAGTTGATTCAGGTAGCTGCACTATATTCAGTCAGTGTACTGTATCCTGGGCACAGTGTGCCGCTAAACCTCACTGCAGAGTGTTCCTGTTATTCTCTTCCTAATAATACTACAGACAGGCAGTTGATTCAGGTAGCTGCAGTATATCCATCAGTGTACTGTATCCTGATTCCTGTGCACAGTGTGCAACTAAACCTCACTGCAGAGTGTTCCTGTTATTCTCTTCCTAATAATACTACAAGCAGACAGTTGATTCAAGTAGCTGCAGTATATTCCATCAGTGTACTGTATCCTGGGCACAGTGTACAGCTAAACCTCACTGCAGACCATTACTGTTAATCTCTTCCTAAAAATACTACAGGCAATCAGGTCATTCAGGTAGCTGCAGAATATCCAGTCAGTGTACTATATCCTGATTCCTGGGCACAATGTGCAACTAAACCTCACTGCAGAGTGTTCCTGTTATTCTCTTCCTAATAATACTACAGGCAGGCAGTTGATTCGGAAGATGCAGTATATTCAGTCAGTGTACTATATCCTGAGTACAGTGTGCATCTAAACCTCACTGCAGACCATTACTGTTGTTCTCTTCCTAATAATACTACAGGCAGGCAGTTGATTCAGGTAGCTGCAGTATATTCACTCAGTGTACTGTATCCTGATTCCTGGGCACAGTGTGCAACTAAACCTCACTGCAGAATGTTCCTGTTATTCTCTTCCTAATAATACTACAGGCAGGCAGTTGATTCAGGAAGCTGCAGTATATTTAGACAGTGTACTGTATCCTGGGCACAGTGTGCAGCTAAACCTCACTGCAGAGTGTTCCTGTTATTCTCTTCTTAATAATACTACAGGCAGGCAGTTGATTCAGGTAGCTGCAGTATATTCTGCCAGTGTTCTGTATCCTGGGCACAGTGTGCAGCTAAACCTCACTGCAGAGTTTTCCTGTTATTCTCTTCCTAATAATACTACAGGCAGGCAGTTGATTCAGGTAGCTGCAGTATATTCAGTCAGTATACTGTATCCTGGGCACAGTGTGCAGCTAAACCTCACTGCAGAGTGTTCCTGTTATTCTCTTCCTAATAATACTACAGGCAGGCAGTTGATTCAGGTAGCTGCATTATATCCAGTCAGTGTACTGTATCCTGATTTCTGTGCACAGTGTGCAACTAAACCTCACTGCAGAGTGTTCCTATTATTCTCTTCCTAATAATACTACAGGCAGGCAGCTGCAGTATATTCCATCAGTGTACTGTATCCTGGGCACAGTGTGCAGCTAAACCTCACTGCAGACCATTCCTGTTGTTCTCTTCCTAGTAATACTACAGGCAGGCAGTTGTTTCAGGTAGCTGCAGTATATTCAGTCAGTGTACTATATCCTGATTCCTGGGCACAATGTGCAACTAAACCTCCCTGCAGAGAATTCCTGTTATTCTCTTCTTAATAATACTACAGGCAGGCAGTTGATTCAGGAAGATGCAGTATATTCAGTCAGTGTACTATATCCTGGGCACAGTGTGCAGCTAAACCTCACTGCAGACCATTACTGTTGTTCTCTTCCTAATAATACTACAGGCAGGCAGTTGATTCAGGTAGCTGCAGTATATTCAGTCAGTGTACTGTATTCTGGGCACAGTGTGCAGCTAAACCTCACTTCAGAGTGTTCCTGTTATTATCTTCCTAATAATACTACAGGCAGGCTGTTGATTCAGATAGCTGCAGTATATTCAGTCAGTGTACTGTATCCTGGGCACAGTGTGCAGCTAAATCTCAGTACAGACCATTCCTGTTGTTCTCTTCCTAATAATACTACAGGCAGGCAGTTGATTCAGGTAGCTGCGGTATATTTAGTTAGTGTACTGTATCCTGGGCACAGTGTGCAGCTAAACCTCTCTGCAGATCATTCCTGTTGTTCTCTTCTTAATAATACTACAGGCAGGCAGTTGATTCAGGTAGCTGCAGTATATTCAGTCAGTGTACTGTATCCTGGGCACAGTGTGCAGCTAAACCTCACTGCAGACCATTACTGTTGTTCTCTTCCTAATAATACTACAGGCAGGCAGTTGATTCAGGTAGCTGCAGTATATTCGCTCAGTAAAAAAGAAGAGAGATTCGCCCTTGGGACTTTGAGTGAGGTGAGCACTGTTAGGCCAATAAAAAAATCGCAAGAATAATTGCAGTGTATATTTATTCAGGTAAAAAGCAGTACATACATTGATGTCATGAACATGGGCCAATTCATACACAATACAAGACCAATATAAATTAGGTAAAATGATATTACGAGTATCTGACAGTAATTATGTAAACACATAGGCATCAAAAGTAACCCGACGCGTTTCGCGTCGTATTCTTGCGATTTTTTTATTGGCCTAACAGTGCTCACCTCACTCAAAGTCCCAAGGGCGAATCTCTCTTCTTTTTTTCATGAAATTCAGGGATGGAGGTGTGTCACTGGTGACACCAGACCCTTCTTTTTTATTTTTTCTCATATATTCGCTCAGTGTACTGTATCCTGATTCCTGGGCACAGTGTGCAACTAAACCTCACTGCAGAATGTTCCTGTAATTCTCTTCCTAATAGTACTACAGGCAGGCAGTTGATTCAGAAAGCTGCAGTATATTCAGTCAGTGTACTGTATTCTGGGCACAGTGTGCAGCTAAACCTCACTGCAGAGTGTTCCTGTTATTCTGTTCCTAATAATACTACAGGCAGGCAGTTGATTGAGGAAGCTGCAGTATATTCAGTCAGTGTACGGTATCCTGGGCACAGTGTGCAGCTAAACCTCACTGCAGAGTGTTCCTGTTATTCTCTTCCTAATAATACTACAGGCAGGCAGTTGATTCAGGTAGCTGCAGTATATTCCGTCAGTGTACTGTATCCTGGGCACAGTGTGCAGCTAAACCTCACTGCAGAGTTTTCCTGTTATTCTCTTCCTAATAATTCTACAGGCAGGCAGTTAATTCAGGTAGCTGCACTATATTCAGTCAGTGTACTGTATCCTGGGCACAGTGTGCCGCTAAACCTCACTGCAGAGTGTTCCTGTTATTCTCTTCCTAATAATACTACAGGCAGGCAGTTGATTCAGGTAGCTGCAGTATATCCATCAGTGTACTGTATCCTGATTCCTGTGCACAGTGTGCAACTAAACCTCATTGCAGAGTGTTCCTGTTATTCTCTTCCTAATAATACTACAGGCAGACAGTTGATTCAAGTAGCTGCAGTATATTCCATCAGTGTACTGTATCCTGGGCACAGTGTGCAGCTAAACCTCACTGCAGACCATTACTGTTATTCTCTTCCTAAAAATACTACAGGCAATCAGGTCATTCAGGTAGCTGCAGTATATCCAGTCAGTGTACCATATCCTGATTCATGGGCACAATGTGCAACTAAACCTCACTGCAGAGTGTTCCTGTTATTCTCTTCCTAATAATACTACAGGCAGTTGATTCAGGAAGATGCAGTGTATTCAGTCAGTGTACTATATCCTGGGTACAGTGTGCAGCTAAACCTCACTGCAGAGTGTTCCTGTTAGTCTCTTCTTAATAATACTACAGGCAGGCAGTTGATTCAGGTAGCTGCAGGATATTCAGTCAGTGTACTGTATCCTGGGCACATTGTGCAGCTAAACCTCACTGCAGACCATTCCTGTTGTTTTCTTCCTAATAATACTACAGGCAGGCAGTTGATTCAGGTAGCTGCAGTATATTCCATCAGTGTACTGTATCCTGGGCACAGTGTGCAGCTAAACCTCACTGCAGAGTTTTCCTGTTATTCTCTTCCTAATAATACTATAGGCAGGCAGTTGATTCAGGTAACTGCAGTATATTCAGTCAGTGTACTGTATCCTGTGCACCGTATGCAACTAAACCTCACTGCAGAGTGTTCCTGTTATTCTCTTCCTAATAATACTACAGGCAAACAGTTGATTCAGGTAGCTGCAGTATATTCCATCAGTGTACTGTATCCTGGGCACAGTGTGCAGCTAAACCTCACTGCAGAGTGTTCCTGTAATTATCTTCCTAATAATACTACAGGGAGGCAGTTCATTCAGATAGCTGCAGTATATTCAGTCAGGGTACTGTATCCTGGGCACAGTGTGCAGCTAAACCTCACTACAGACCATTCCTGTTGTTCTCTTCCTAATAATACTACAGGCAGGCAGTTGATTCAGATAGCTGCAGTATATTCAGTCAGTGTACTGTATCCTGGGCACAGAGTGCAGCTAAACCTCACTGCAGACCATTACTGTTGTTCTCTTCCTAATAATACTACAGGCAGGCAGTTGATTCAGGTAGCTGCAGTATATTCAGTCAGTGTACTGTATCCTGATTCCTGTGCACAGTGTGCAACTAAACCTCACTGCAGAGTGTTCCTGTTATTCTCTTCCTAATAATACTACAGGCAGGCAGTTGATTCAGGTAGCTGCAGTATATTCACTCAGTGTACTGTATCCTGATTCCTGGGCATAGTGTGCAACTAAATCTCACTGCAGAGTGTTCCTGTTATTCTCTTCCTACTAATACTACAGGCAGGCAGTTGATTCAGGAAGCTGCAGTGTATTCAGTCAGTGTACTGTATCCTGGGCACAGTGTGCAGCTAAACCTCACTGCAGAGTTTTCCTGTTATTCTCTTCTTAATAATACTACAGGCAGGCAGTTGATTCAGGTAGCTGCAGTATATTCTGTCAGTGTTCTGTATCCTGGGCACAGTGTGCAGCTAAACCTCACTGCAGAGTTTTCCTGTTATTCTCTTCCTAATAATACTACAGGCAGGCAGTTGATTCAGGTAGCTGCAGTATATTCAGTCAGTATACTGTATCCTGGGCACAGTGTGCAGCTAAACCTCACTGCAGAGTGTTCCTGTTATTCTCTTCCTAATAATACTACAGGCAGGCAGTTGATTCAGGTAGCTGCATTATATCCAGTCAGTGTACTGTATCCTGATTTCTGTGCACAGTGTGCAACTAAACCTCACTGCAGAGTGTTCCTATTATTCTCTTCCTAATAATACTACAGGCAGGCAGCTGCAGTATATTCCATCAGTGTACTGTATCCTGGGCACAGTGTGCAGCTAAACCTCACTGCAGACCATTCCTGTTGTTCTCTTCCTAGTAATACTACAGGCAGGCAGTTGTTTCAGGTAGCTGCAGTATATTCAGTCAGTGTACTATATCCTGATTCCTGGGCACAATGTGCAACTAAACCTCACTGCAGAGTGTTCCTGTTATTCTCTTCCTAATAATACTACAGGCAGGCAGTTGATTCAGGAAGATGCAGTATATTCAGTCAGTGTACTATATCCTGGGCACAGTGTGCAGCTAAACCTCACTGCAGACCATTACTGTTGTTCTCTTCCTAATAATACTACAGGCAGGCAGTTGATTCAGGTAGCTGCAGTATATTCAGTCAGTGTACTGTATTCTGGGCACAGTGTGCAGCTAAACCTCACTTCAGAGAGTTCCTGTTTTCTTTTTCGTACATCACGGGACACAGAGCGACTTAGTCATTACTAATGGGTTATATAGATTACCTTCAGGTGCTGGCACTGGCCACTTCCAAACCGGAAGTACCCTCCCCTATATAAGCCCCTCCCATCCGGGAGCACCTCAGTTTTTTGCCAGTGTCTAAGGTGTTGGCCAAAGAGTAACATGTGTTTTCACTGGGCTTGCATACAGGTTCTTTTGGGCCTTAGTAAGCTGTTCCGGATCCCACCAAAAAAGCTTCATAGCTAAACGGTCGCTACCCGGGCCTTGCAGCAGAAGAGCAAGGTTTTGCCTGTAATGCCTCTCTTAGGAGGGCTGGACCCTGGGATCCAGAGCTCTGGTCATACCCACGACCAAGATGTTGTCTGTGCAGGGTGCTATACAGGTCCAGGGGAGTGGAATCCTTGGGAACCCGGTCCCTGAAGGTTTAATTACAATGCCTGCCGTGATAGGTGAAGTTTGGGCTTCTGTGGACCAAACAAAGTCCTGCGGCGGGGATCAGGTAAGTGGGGGCCCCCAGGAACTTGGTTCTATTGGGGGACCCCCAAGCCTAATTTGTCTTTCTGTCTGTTACCTAACGGTATTCCCGCTAATATCTGTGTATGCCTGTAACTACTGAAAATGTAAAATTTTAATAGTAGTCAATAAAAAAAAAAAAAAAGGACCGCGGTACCTGTGTTAAACCACTAGAGGCCGCTGTGGTCCATTTTTCTTGTCATGTGGATCTTTGGTTTTCTCAAGTCAAAAGATCCAGGCAGTTGGTAAGTTTCTCTGGGGGAATCCACTTCCTCTGCCCTGTTGCTGCGCTCATCCACCGCACAGGCCCTCCGGCAAAAAGGGCCCTGGCTCCTAGTCCCTGTTTGATTTTCGAAAAGGGCGCCAATGGCGCACGGGCGCATGCGCGGGCGCGTGCACGCGCCTCCTATGAAAAAAAAGGGGCGGGGCGGGTGGATGACACTCGATGCGCGCCACGGCGCTTCTGCGCATGTGCAGGCGTCCCAGCTTGTATAAAGACACAGTACAAGTGTCAGCTGGATGCAAACAGAGCTAGCAACAAACAGTGGCACACAGAGGCGGTTGATGCAGGCATCCCCATAGAAAGGCACTTTAGTGGACACCAGCTGGTATATAGCAGCAACTGTGTTAGACTATTACCAGCAAAATTGGTGTATGACGACGGGAATACCTCAGCTTTGTGCTTATAGGATATGTCGTCCAGACGCTCTGGAAATAGATCTTCCAAGAAGCGAAAGGGGTCTCTGTCGGGCTCTGAGGATTTTGGGCATGCTGTACTGCGCCAATCTTCCCTGAAATTTCAGAGGTCAGTAGCCGTAGGAACCCCGCAGGAGTACCTGGTACTGCGGCTGTCCCCAGTCCACCTGCTCCTATATATATAACAGAGGAGGTTTTATCCTCAACTCTGGGAGGATTGGAAGAGAGATTAACAGCATTGATCGCTGCTTCCCTGTCACAGGAAAAGCGCGTCCGATCTCCGTCTCCTCCTGCAGAGTGCCTGTTAGTGGAGGAACAGTCCCAGAGATCGACCTACCTGAAGGGGATCAGGTGAGGTTGATAAAGTTATAGAGGAATCAACAGTGGAAGAACCTTTCTCAGCATCTCAGGCTGAAAGATTATGGGTTCAGTCTCTGACTAACATGGTCCGAGCAGCATTTTAAATGCCTCTGGCGGAACCATCAACCACTACTGTCTCCTCGCTGGGGTCGCTGAAAGCTCCCCAGACTGTCTGTTCCTTCCCAATCCACCCTTTATTGGAAGGGTTTATTTACCAGGATTGGGAGCATCCTGTAAAATATTTACTCCCCCCAAGAGATTTCCAGTGATCTATCCCATGGAGGATAAGTTCATAAAAAAAAAAAAAATGGAGGGTCCCTACAGTGGACACAACCATCTCTTGTGTAAATAAATCACTGACATGTCCAGTAGATAATGTTCCAATGTTCAAGGACCCAATAGATAAAAAATTGGAGTCTTTACTAAAATCTGCTTTCTCTACAGCAAGCATGGTGACACAACCTGCAGTAGCAGCGATTGGAGTCTGCCAAGCAATGAAAGATCAGTTGAAACAAGTCTTAATGGACTTACCAGATCAGCAGGCTCTTGCCCTAGCTGACCTACCTAGAGCCTTGTGTTACGGTGGACGCCATAAAGGATACAATCCAACAGGCATCCCGCTTTACGCTGTCTGTAGACATATGCGTAGGCTTCTATGGCTCAAAAACTGGTCTGCTGAAGCTCCCTGTAAGAAATTGCTGATTAGCTTCCCATTTCATGGAGAACGCTTATCTGGAGATGATCTGGACAAATATATCCAGAAAACTTCTGCCGGTAAAAGTACACTCTTGCCGGTTAAGAACAAGGGTGGAAGTCCTTCTTTTAAGAGGCCTACTTCTCCAGTCCCTGGCACATCGGCTGTGAAACAGTTCCGACGGCCTCCGCGGTCAAATCCAGGGGGCAGAAATCAGGGACAATCACAGGGTAACAAGAAACTCTGGGTCAAGAGAGGTACAAAACCTCCCCCTAAGTCATGAAGGGTTGCCCCCACTCAGTCGGGTGAGGGGAAGACTTCAGTTGTTCACAGAGACCTGGCGGGACACCATCAGAGATGGGTGATCTCCGCAGTAAGTCTGGGATACAGGCTGGAGTTAAAAGACATTCCTCCTGCCCATTTTATAAGGTCAAACGTGCCAAGCGATCCCCAGAAGAGTGGATCCCTCCTTCTGGCACTAGAGCAACTATTGCCCCAAGGGTAATCATGAAGGTTCCCTTGGAAGAAAACGGGTTCGGGTTTTACTCGAACCTTGTCACAGTCCCCAAACCAAATGGGGACATGAGGCCCATATTAAATATAAAAGGGCTAAACAAGTTCCTACATATCAGGACTTTTTCGGATGGAGTCGATCCGATCGGTGGCCACCGCCCTACAAGGGCAGGAATGGTTAGCCTCGATCGACATAAGGGATGCTTATTTGCATATTCCCATCTGTCCGGCCCACCAGAAATTTCTACGCCTTGCAGTAGAAGGGCGCCATTTTTCAGTTCAGAGCCTTACCTTTCGGTCTGGCCACGGCACCACGAGTGTTCACAAAAATTCTGGCCCTACGATTGGCCAAACTAGGAACACAAGGTGTAACGATAATGGCATATCTAGACGACTTGTTGCTGATAGACCACTCAGTGAAAAAAACTAGAAGTGGTCGTTCACAAGATAATCAAGTATCTGGAATCTCACGGTTGCATTATCAACCGAGACAAGTCAGCCCTAAAACCAGTCAAAAGCCTGGAATACTTGGGGGCTAAGACTGGATTCAAATCAGAGAAAGATTTTCTTACCTCCAGAGAAGGTGTCGTCTTTGAAAGATTTGACCCACTTAGTGGGTACAAAAAAGAAAAACCATCCATACGCCTGTGTATAAGGCTGCTGGGAAAAATGGTGGCTTCATTCGAAGCGGTACCCTACGGTCAATTCCATTCAAGGAACTTGCAGAGGGCCATACTGTCAGCCTGGAACAAAAAAGTTCAGGCTTTAGACTTACCAATGTCCCTGTCCCCTTCCGTTCGCAAGAGCCTCCATTGGTGGTTGGTACCAGAATCTGGAAAAAGGGAAACCCTTCAGTCCGGTTTCTTGGAAGGTGGTCACTACAGTTGCCAGCCTCATAGGCTGGGGGGCAGTACTGGAGCAATGGTCTCTCCAGGGCAAGTGGTCAGAAGCAGAGAAGGCCCTGCCCACCAATCTCTTAGAGATACGAGCAGCCCGGTATGCTCTAGTAGCATGGACATCCAAACTCCAAGGGTCACCTGTCAGAATTCAATCAGACAATGCCACAGCAGTGGCATATATCAATCACCAGGGTGGCACCAGGAGTCGTGCAGCCCAGAGGGAAGCGAATTGCATCCTGGAATGGGCAGAAAGGTATGTCACAGCCATATCCGCGGTTTTCATCCCAGGAGTGGAAAATTGGAGAGCGGACTTTTTAAGTCGCCAGCAATTATGCCCGGGGAATGGTCTCTTCACCCCGAGGTTTTCCAGGCAATATGCCAGCGGTGGGGAACACCGGATGTAGATCTGCTAGCATCCAGATTCAACGCAAAGGTGGACAGATTTGTGTCTCGCACAAAGGATCCCCTAGCTTGCGGTTCGGATGCCCTAGTGTTCCCTTGGGATCAGTTCAAGCTGATATATGCATTCCCACCGCGATTAATCCGCAGAATCAGGGTAGAAAAGAAACCAGTGATTCTGGTGGCTCCAGCGTGGCCCCGAAGGGCATGGTACGCGGAGATTGTAAAAATGTCAGTGGGAAGTCCTTGGACCCTCCCACATCGTCCGGACCTGCTTTCGCAAGGACCGATATACTACCCTTCCTTACCAGCCCTAGGTTTGACGGCCTGGCTATTGAAGCCCACATTCTAAAAAAGAGAGGGCTCTCTAATCCTGTGGTATCTACCATGATCAATGCCAGGAAGCCGGTATCCAGGCAGATCTATTATAGGATCTAGAAGGCGTACATCACGTGGTGTGAGGCCAGGAAATGGCATCCACGTAAGTACGTAATAGGTAGGATTCTGGACTTCCTACAGTGGGCTGTACATAGGAAGCTTGCCTTGAGTACTATCAAGGGTCAGACGGCCTTGTCAATATTTTTTTCAAAGGCCCTTGGCTTTGCATTCATTAGTCAAAGCTTTCATACAAGGAGTAATGCGTATTAGCCCTCCGGTTAGTATTCCCATATGTCCATGGGACTTAAACCTGGTTCTGTCGGTTCTACAGAAACAACCATTTGAACCATTGCGGCACATTTCCTTGGTTCTTTTCACCAGGAAATTGATTTTCTTAGTAGCCATTTGTTCGGCTAAAAGAGTATCGGAATTAGCCGCCTTGTCCTGTAAGGAGCCATATCTGGTTATCCATAAGGACAGAGTAGTATTACGTCCTCATCCAGCCTTCTTCCTAAGGTGGTATCGAGGTGCCATTTGAACCAAGAAGTGGTTCTTCCTTCCTTTTTCCCCAAACCTAGTTCGGTAGAGGAAAAGTTATTGCATTCTTTGGATGTAGTAAAAGCAGTTAAAGCTTATCTTAAAGCCACTGCTCAGATTCGTAGAACGGATACTTTGTTTGTTCTGCCGGAAGGCTCCAGAAAGGGTCAGGCAGCATCAAAAATCTACTTTAGCCAAGTGGATTCGACAGGTCATAATACAAGCCTATGGCTTGAAAAGGAGACCGCCTCCGTTCAAAGTTAGGGCGCACTCCACAAGAGCAGTTGGAACTTCATGGGCAGTGCATCACCAAGCCTCCCTGGCTCAAGTCTGTAAGGCCACAACATGGTCCTTAGTACACACGTTTACTAGATTCTACCAGGTAGACGTCAGAAGTCAGGAGGATGTCGCCTTTGGGCGCAGTGTGTTGCAGGCCGCAAAAGAGCCTCATGCCTGATGGCGCCCAGCTTATGTATAGTGTATCCCTCCCCTCATTTGGCATTGCTTTGGGACGTCCCATTAGTAATGACTAAGTCGCTCTGTGTCCCGTGATGTACGAAAAAGAAAAAGGGATTTTTATAACAGCTTACCTGTAAAATCCTTTTCTTGGAGTACATCACGGGACACAGAGCTCCCACCCCTCTTTTTGGGACACTTATTGCTTTGCTACAAAACTGAGGTGCTCCCGGATGGGAGGGGCTTATATAGGGGAGGGTACTTCCGGTTTGGAAGTGGCCAGTGCCAGCACCTGAAGGTAATCTATATAACCCATTAGTAATGACTAAGTCGCTCTGTGTCCCGTGATGTACTCCAAGAAAAGGATTTTACAGGTAAGCTGTTATAAAAATCCCTTTATTATCTTCCTAATAATACTACAGGCAGGCAGTTGATTCAGGTAGCTGCGGTATATTTAGTTAGTGTATTGTATCCTGGGCACAGTGTGCAGCTAAACCTCTCTGCAGACCATTCCTGTTGTTCTCTTCTTAATAATACTACAGGCAGGCAGTTGATTCAGATAGCTGCAGTATATTCAGTCAGTGTACAGTATCCTGGGCATAGTGTGCAGCTAAACCTCACTGCAGACCATTACTGTTGTTCTCTTCCTAATAATACTACAGGCAGGCAGTTGATTCAGGTAGCTGCAGTATATTCACTCAGTGTACTGTATCCTGATTCATGGGCACAGTGTGCAACTAAACCTCACTGCAGAATGTTCCTGTTATTCTCTTCCTAATAATACTACAGGCAGGCAGTTGATTCAGGAAGCTGCAGTATATTCAGTCAGTGTACTGTATTCTGGGCACAGTGTGCAGCTAAACCTCACTGCAGAGTGTTCCTGTTATTCTGTTCCTAATAATACTACAGGCAGGCAGTTGTTTGAGGAAGCTGCAGTATATTCAGTCAGTGTACTGTATCCTGGGCACAGTGTGCAGCTAAACCTCACTGCAGAGTGTTCCTGTTATTCTCTTCCTAATAATACTACAGGCAGGCAGTTGATTCAGGTAGCTGCAGTATATTCCATCAGTGTACTGTATCCTGGGCACAGTGTGTAGCTAAACCTCACTGCAGAGTTTTCCTGTTATTTTCTTCCTAATAATTCCACAGGCAGGCAGTTGATTCAGGTAGCTGCACTATATTCAGTCAGTGTACTGTATCCTGTGCACCGTATGCAACTAAACCTCACTGCAGAGTGTTCCTGTTATTCTCTTCCTAATAATACTACAGGCAAACAGTTGATTCAGGTAGCTGCAGGATATTCCATCAGTGTACTGTATCCTGGGCACAGTGTGCAGCTAAACCTCACTGCAGACCATTACTGTTATTCTCTTCCTAAAAATACTACAGGCAATCAGGTCATTCAGGTAGCTGCAGTATATCCAGTCAGTGTACTGTATCCTGATTCCTGTGCACAGTGTGCATCTAAACCTCACTGCAGAGTTTTCCTGTTATTCTGTTCCTAATAATACTACAGGCAGGCAGTTGATTCAGGTAGCTGCAGTATATTCAGTCAGTGTACTGTATCCTGGGCACAGTGTGCAGCTAAAGCTGCGTGCTGCTTCAGTAGGACACATCCACTTCCATCTCTTCTGCATGATAAATCCCCTCCCTATCCGGGAAGGTTCATCTACATAAGACCCTGGATCCTTTGTACCCAAGCACATGCTATGACTATCATCATATACTGCAGAGATTTTTTCAAAATATCCTATCGAATTATTAATTGGTGTCTATCCCCCTAGGAATTTCAAGAGACCTTCTTTATATATAAGGGGTCCAACATCGACCTGAATTTCTTTTATATAAATCCTTCTTTATGCCGTCTATTTGTGAGATGTTACTGGATGTGTCCTCCTAGGAGATTACCTATACCTCCTGATTTTTGTGTCTTTAGTGGGATTATTAACCCCACATGACACAACTGGAATTTTGATCCACGTTTTGGCCTCCTTTGGTCCAGCACCCATGTTACGTGAGAATCCAATTTTTCATTATTTGTCCAGTGAAAACCTATACATATATAGATATAGCTCCTGAAGAAGTGGATTCTGTTTTTGAATCATAACGTGAAACATGTAGAGCACAGCATATTATGTATGTTCAGTTGTATTCTTTTCTATTTGATTGTAATGGTACGATTAGTGATGAGCCGAACACCCCCGGGTTCGGTTCGCACCAGAACCCGCGAACGGAACCGATAGTTCGCACGAACTTTAGAACCCTATTAAATACAATGGATGCGAACGTTCAAAATCTAAAGTGCTAATTATAACGACTATTATGCATGTTATTGTCCTAAAAAGGGTTTGGGAACCCGGGTTCTGCACCAGGGGACATGTATCAATGCAAAAATAAGTTTTAAAAACGGCCGTTTTTTGGGAGCAGTCATTTTAATGATGCATGAAGTGAACAAAAAAAGTCAAATATTCCTTTAAATATCGTACCTGGGGGGTGTCTAAAGTATGCCTGTGAAGTGCCACGTGTTTCCCGTGTTTAGAACTGTCCCTGCACAAAATTACATTTCTAAAGGAAAAAAAGTAATTTAAAACTGCTTGCGGCTTTAATGTAATGTCTGGTCCCGGTAATATGGATGAAAATCTTTGAGAAAAATGGCATGGCTACTCCATCAGCCCCAACACCCCCTACCCCAGCCCATTACCAGCCCCTTTGGGTCTTGTATGGATATTAAGGGGAACCCCGCACACAAAATAAAAAAGGCCCTATATACTCTGAACAGCCGTATACAGGCGGTGCATACAAGACAGGGACTGTAGGTTTGTTCTTATGTAGAATCTGTTTGTAATTTTGAACAGGTACATTGTTTAAGTGTAGCTCCAGCCAAAAAATCTATTTTTAAGCTTTTTGGAAAATATAGGGAAGGGTTATCACTAGGCATGAGCTTCGAGTTCGAGTCGAACTCATGTTCGACTCGAACATTGCCTGTTCGCCCGTTCGCCGAACAGCGAACAAATTGGGGTGTTCGCGGCAAATTCGAAAAATCTATGGGAGAAATCTAAAGTGTTAATTATAAAGGCTTATATGCAAGTTATTGTCCTAAAAAGTGTTTGGGGACCGGGGTCCTGCCCCAGGGGACATGTATCAATGCAAAAAGAAGTTTTAAAAACGGCCGTTTTTTCGGGAGCAGTGATTTTAATAATGCTTAAAATGAAAAAATAAAAGTGAAATATTCCTTTAAATTTCGTACCTGGGGGGTGTGTAAGATATGCATGTAAAGTGGCGCATGTTTCCCGTGCTTAGAACTGTCCCTGCAAAAAATGTCATTTTTGAAAGAAAAAAAGTCTTTTAAAACTGACTTGCGGCTATTAATGAATTGTCGGCTCCCGGCAATACATACAAAAGTCATTGATAAAAAAAAAAAAAAAAAGCGTGGGGGTTCCCCAGAATTCAATTACCAGGCCCTTCAGGTCTGGAATGGATATTAAGGGGAACCCCGCCGCAAATTAAAAAAAAATTTGACGTGGGGTTCCCCCAAATATCCATTCCAGGCCCTTCAGATCTGGCATGGATTTTAAGGGGAACTCCACCCCAAATTTAAAAAAAATGGCGTGGAGTCCCCCTAAAAATCCATACCAGACCCCTTATCCGAGCACGCAACCTGGCCGGCCGCAGGGGAAAAGGGGGGACGAGAGAGCGGCCCCCCTCCCTCCTGAACCGTACCAAGCCACATGCCCTCAACATGGGGAGGATGTCCCCATGTTGATGGGGACAAGGGCCTCATCCCCACAACCCTTGCCCGGTGGTTGTGGGGGTCTGCGGGCGGGGGGCTTATCGGAATCTGGAAGACCCCTTTAACAAAGGGGACCCCCAGATCCCGCCCCCCCTATGTGAATTGGTAAGGGGTACATTGTACCCCTACCATTTCACGAAGAAAGCGTAAAAAAATGTTTAAAAAAACACACAAACACCTTGAAAAAGTCCTTTATTTAAAATAATAAAAAAAAACAAAAAACATTCCAGCGCTGAAATCCAGTGTCCCGCGGCGATCCCGATGTCCAGCGCTGTCCTTCATTGGTTGTGCCTGAGCGGACCTGATGGGGAACTCCCTCTCAGTATTTTAAATGTATAGACCCGCCCCTTCTAAAGTTCCCCATCAGGTCCGCTCCCTCGGTATGTCGGACCCGCCTACGTCATTGGCTTGAGCGGGGAACTTCCTTCACTGTGTAATTTAAATTTACATAGTGAAGGAAGTTCCCCGCTCAAGCCAATGACGTAGGCGGGTCCGACATACCGAGGGGGCGGACCTGATGGGGAACTGCTCTCACTTTGGCAATACATGTATAGACCCGCCCCTTCTCATGTTCCGCATCTGGTCCGCTGAGCGGACCTGATGGGGAACTTTAGAAGGGGCGGGTCTATACATTTAAAATACTGAGAGGGAGTTCCCCATCACGTCCGCTCAGGCACAACCAATAAAGGACAGCGCTGGACATCGGGATCGCCGCGGGACACTGGATTTCACCGCTGGAATGTTTTTTTTTTTTTTTTTTAAATAAAGGACTTTTTCAAGGTGTTTGTGTGTTTTTTTAAACATTTTTTTACGCTTTCTTTGTGAAATGGTAGGGGTACAATGTACCCCTTACCAATTCACATAGGGGGGGGCCGGGATCTGGGGGTCCCCTTTGTTAAAGGGGTCTTCCAGATTCCGATAAGCCCCCCGCCCGCAGACCCCCACAACCACCGGGCAAGGGTTGTGGGGATGAGGCCCTTGTCCCCATCAACATGGGGACATCCTCCCCATGTTGAGGGCATGTGGCCTGGTACGGTTCAGGAGGGAGGGGGGGCCGCTCTCTCGTCCCCCCCTTTTCCCCTGCGGCCGGCCAGGTTGCGTGCTCGGATAAGGTGTCTGGTATGGATTTTTAGGGGGACTCCACGCCATTTTTTTAAAATTTGGGGTGGAGTTCCCCTTAAAATCCATGCCAGATCTGAAGGGCCTGGAATGGATATTTGGGGGAACCCCACGTCAATTTTTTTTTAAATTTGCGGCGGGGTTCCCCTTAATATCCATTCCAGACCTGAAGGGCCTGGTAATTGAATTCTGGGGAACCCCCACGCTTTTTTTTTTTTTTTTTTTATCAATGACTTTTGTATGTATTGCCGGGAGCCGACAATTCATTAATAGCCGCGAGTCAGTTTTAAAAGACTTTTTTTCTTTCAAAAATTAAATTTTTTGCAGGGACAGTTCTAAGCACGGGAAACATGCGCCACTTTACATGCATATCATACACACCCCCCAGGTACGAAATTTAAAGGAATATTTCACTTTTATTTTTTCATTTTAAGCATTATTAAAATCACTGCTCCCGAAAAAACGGCCGTTTTTAAAACTTTTTTTTGCATTGATACATGTCCCCTGGGGCAGGACCCGGGTCCCCAAACACTTTTTAGGACAATAACTTGCATATCAGCCTTTATAATTAACACTTTAGATTTCGAACGTTCGAGTCCATTGTATTTAATAGGGTTCTAAGGTTTACACGAACATTTTGTCTGTTCGCAGGTTCTGGTGCGAACCGAACAGGGGGGTGTTCGGCTCATCCCTGGTTATCACCCCTGTAAGATTTGTTTTGCTGTCTGTGCAGTGTGCACCTGTTCAGAAAAGTTCACCTCACTTTCCGTCCTAATGACAAATGTTTTTAGAAAATTTGGGGTTTTTATTGAAACAAGAATTGGTGATAAAGCATCAGTGGAGAGGAGACACTTTTTTTCCCATATTAACTCTTACAGGAGAGAATTTGCGTTCCTAGGGGTAGATTTCCTCTCACTTCCTGTTGTATCCTTCCGTTTGCAAGGAGGAGTCGTTTGTAAGTTGGATGTTTGAAAGTGAGGGCCTGCCGTATATACTCAGCTGAAATTTGCCCCTTACATGTTGGTGTTGCCACAACACTGTGAGCCCTCACAGTTACCCTTGGTGGGCGCATGAATGGGCCCTGCTGTGAATTATTAGATCAAGAATTGTAATTGCATGCCCCTGTTGAACAGGGGCTGAAAAATTGGGCGTTTGGTGGTGGTGGTGGTGGTGGTGTTGACACAACACTATAAGGCCTCACAGTTACTCTTGGTGGGCGCAGGAATGGGCCCTGCTGTGAATTATTAAATCAAGAATTGTAATTGCATGCCCCTGTTGAACAGGGGCTGAAAAATTGGGCCTTTGGTGGTGCTGGTGGTGGTGTTGACACAACACTGTAAGGCCTCACACTTACTCTTGGTGGGCGCAGGAATGGGCCCTGCTGTGAATTATTAGATCAAGAATTGTAATTACATGCCCCTGTTAAACAGGGGCAGACAAATTGGGCCTTAGGCACTGGTGCCACAACACTGCAATCCCTCACAGATACTGTACTTGGAGCACAGCAATGAGCCCTGTTGCAAAGTATTGCATCAAAAATTGTAATTACACGCCCCTGTTAAACAGGGGCTGAAAAATTGGGCCTTAGCCACTGGTGCTGGTGCCACGACACTGCAACCTCTCCCAGATACTCTAGTTGGAGTGCAGGAATGAGCCCTGCTGCAAAGCATTGCATAAAAAATTGTAATTACATGCCCCTGTTAAACAGGGGCTGAAAAATTGGGCCTTAGCCATTGGTGGCGGCACCCAGAAACAAAAATGTTCTTCCAAGCTATCATCATCAATCGGATCATTGAGGAGGAGGAGGATAGTCAGTCAACATAACAGGACAGTCTCTCAGCATCAGCATCAGTCTTGAAGGGATGTGACATTTGAAAATAAATTAGTCTGTTATATCAGCTTCAGGTGTTTGGTAGCTGGTGGTGATCCAAGACTGGTTCATCTTTATGAAGGTCAGTCAATCAACAGAGTCGGTGGACAGGCGCACCCTGTGATCCGTGACAAATCCTCCAGCAGCACTGAATGTGCGTTCTGAAAGAACGCTGGATGCAGGACAGGCCAGTAGCTCAATTGCATACTGTGCAAGCTCTGGCCAGTGATCCATCCTCAAGACCCAGTAAGCCAGAGGATTTTCGGTGGGAAAGGTGTCCAAGTCTGACCTTGCCCCTAGGTATTCCTGCACCATGTATATCAGACGCTGGCGATGGTTGCTGGAACCGATCATACCTTGGGGCTGCGGACTAAAGAATTGTCTGAACGCATCGGTCAGACGGCCACCTTCCCCACCGCTCCTTCTTTGACTGACCGAAGCCTCAGCAACTCGTTGTCCAGGACCAGGAGTTTGTAACCTCCCAGTCTTTGGGAACGCGTTGCACAGACCTTTCTGCAAGGCCTCCCGGAGTTGTCTCATCCTCTGCTCCCTCTGCGACGGTAAGATAAGGTCCGCAACCTTACCCTTGTACCGTGGATCAAGGAGAGTGGCCAGCCAGTAATGGTCCCTCTCCTTGATCCGAAGAATACGAGGATCCTTCCGCAGACTTTGCAGGATCAGGGAGGCCATGCAGCGTAGGTTAGCTGAGGCATTCGGTCCGGAGTCCTCTGGGTCACTAAGGATGACATGATCCGCAGCCACCTCCTCCCAGCCATGTACAAGTCCACTGGTTTCTTGGGTCTGTAAATCATCCCTAAAAGACTGCTGCTGATGATGCTGATTGCCAGGCTCCACCTCCATGCTGACACAATCCTCCTCCTCCTCCTCCTCCTCTTCCTGTGCGATGGGTGGGACAGAAGGAACACTGTCTGGGTAAAGGGGGCCTTGAGAGGCAAGGAAGCCCTCCTCTTCCTGCCTCTGTTCTGCCTCAAGTGCCCTGTCCATTATTCCACGCAGCGTATGTTCCAACAGGTGGACAAGAGGTACAGTGTCACTGATGCATGCACTGTCACTGCTCACCATCCTCGTGTCCTCCTCAAATGGTGCCAGGACAGTGCATGCATCCCTTGATCATGCCCCACTGGCGTGGTGAAAAAAACCTGAGCTCCCCTGACCCTGTCCTGGTGCCGTAGTCGCACAGGTACTCATTGATGTCCCTCTGCTGCATGTACAGCCGCTGCAGCATGGCCAACGTTGAGTTCCACCTGGTGGGCATGTCACATATAAGGCAGTTCTTGGGCAGGTTCAACTCCTTTTGCAGCTCAGCCAGACGAGCACTGGCAATATAAGATCTGCGGAAATGCACACAGACTTTCCTGGCCTGCCTCAGGACATCCTGTAAGCCCGGGTACCTGCCCAAGAACCGCTGCACCACCAGGTTAAGGACGTGAGTCACACAGGGCACATGGGTCAGTTGTCCCTGTCGGAGAGCGGAGAGGTTGGTGCCATTGTCACAAACTACCATTCCTTTAACAAAAAAAGGGGGGGGATGGGTTTGGGGGAAAGGGATGAGGATAGAAGTATGTTCCTGTATATGTATTTGGATATAAGGAGATTTAGTTAGTTAATACTACCTTGGTAATCCAAATAGTAAAACCCTGCACCTGTGATTAATTAGTTCAATTGTCGGTGTGTTTCTCTGAATCAAATTTAGGCATATCAAAAAAGGAAAAGGAAGGCAGAGATCCCTCCTGAAAAAGGATTCTTCAATGAGAAACTATGGGTTGTAGAAAAATAGTTTATTATTTATATATTAAATAATCCACCTAGTACATTTATATAAAATAGTATGATACCTTCACCATATTAGTTTAAGGATTGATAACGTTATCAATATCACAGACAGTGTATCAATTGGATCCACATTCGCATCATTCATCCAGTCTTAACTACACAATTTATAACAAGAAATCACTTGAATCGTTAATTATTTAAGTATTTTCTGCAGAGCTAAGAAGATTATAAATTAATCACATGTGTTGCTGCAGGAAGAATTGATTGGATTCCTGTAAGAGCCCATTCACACAGGGGCAACACGACTTCCAGCGCGATTTTATGAGGCAACTCAGACACGACCTGAGTATGAATCACAGCACGACCTGGAGCTATTTACAAGGCAACTCCAAGTTGCCTGCAGGACAAGAGACATTCCAGTGGCCAATCAAACAAGAATCAGCTCTGTGGGAGGGAGGGGGGAGAGTGAGTTTTGCAGGAGAAATGTATGTTATCTTCCTGGAGAGTCGCTCCTATTAAGACAGGGAGAGGCGACTCCCATTGAAATGAATGGTTACAGGTCGCCTAGGAGTCGGATTGAAGTAGTACAGGGACCTTTTTTGAAGTCGGAGCGACTGCAGTAGTGTGCATAAGGACGGCTCCATTAACTTACATTGATTTCTTCAGCCAGCGCGACCTGAGGCGACTAGGGGCGACCTGGGGCGATTTGGAGTCGGATCCAAAGACGCCCCTGTGTGAATGGGCTCTAATTATGGAGACTGGAATTATAGGCACTATTCAGTATAAATTGACCTAGTTAATTATCCTTTTGGATCTGAGTAGGTGTCAGTCTTTTAGTTCCATATGAACTGGTCAGTTATAGTATCTCCTTTGTGTGTAAAGATCTGCATATGAATTAGATTGTCATTATTGACCGAATCTTTTAACAGATCAGATAGAAAATAAAGAGGACGGAATGGTGAATTCCTTTGCTTACCCAGACCTGTGATATGGAGGTGCAGGGAGCCGGGAGATGTTCAGTTCATTCCGCTCCGTGGGAAGATTTTTCCAATGTCTGTTTAGTGGTCGGCCAGTGTATGCTGGTACGGAGACTTACTTTTACCAGAGAGTTTTCCACTCATGCACCTCTGAGGGATTATTAGTCCTTGTCTCAAACGGCTTGTATGGCGTTCCCTCAGGTGCAATAAATCTGTTTTGACACTGCTAAATAAATTTCATATATAGGCTGAAGAGATAAGGGGAACAGAGATATATATCGCCACTGTTCACATCCCAGTTGATCTAAATGTGTTCCGCTGTAAGAGTGCAGTCTAGCGGATCCTTCAGGCGTTCACTCTCCAGCTGTGTAGAAACAGTGTTAGCTCCGTGTCTCCAAAAGCAATACAGTATACAATGCTCTATGAAATTCCAATGCAGTGCATGATGTTATAAGGAGAAAGTTGTGCCAGAATTGTGGAGGTTGTTAGGGGGATGAATCCCCAGATAAGATACAGTGTCCGTGATATGAAATAAGTTAGATGTGACTATTGTAGAGGCATCAAGCTGGCTGACGCGTTTCCTTCGTCCAGTGGGACGAGTTCTTCAGAGCTCAAACTACCATTCCTGGCTTAAGCTGGCGTGGCGTCAACCACCTCTCGGCCTGCCCCTGCAGAGCAGACAGAACCTCTGCCCCAGTGTGGCTCCTGTCCCCCAAACATACCAGCGCAAGCATGGCATGGCATCTTTTTGCCTGCGTACTTGCGTAGCCCCTTGAACGCCTACGGAGCACCGCTGGTTCCGAGGACAAAGCACAGGAAGAGGCCATGGAGGAAGAAGAAGAGGAGGGGGTGGAGGAGAGAGGTGTGTCACAACCAGTAGTAGCATTTTGGAGGCCTGGCGGTGGAACAACCTCCAACACTACTGCACCTTGTCCTGCATCCTTCCCAGCTGCCAAAAGAGTGACCCAATGGGCCGTGAAAGAAAGGTAACGTCCCTGTCCATGCCTGCTGGACCATGAGTCAGCGGTAATATGCACCTTACCGCTGACCGCCCTGTCCAGCGAGGCCAAGACATTGCCTTCCACATGCCGGTAGAGAGCAGGAATCGCATTCCGTGAGAAAAAGTGGCGTTTGGGAACCTGCCACTGAGGAACCGCACATTGCACAAACTCACGGAAGGGGGCCGAGTCTACCAACTGAAAAGGCAGCAGTTGAAGCGCTAGCAATTTAGCCAAGCTACCATTCAACCGCTGCGCATGTGGATGGCTGGGAGTGAACTTCTTTCGACGGTCCAGCAGCTGGGGCAGGGAAATTTGCCTACTAGAATCAGACGTCGGTGTACTGCTAGCAGAGTGCCCGCAAGTACTTGGCTGTGACATACCTAATTCTACACCTTCATTCCTCTCAGTGCAGGTTTCAGAGAGGACTGAAGGTATAGTGGGGTTGGAGATCCCAGCTGATGCGGTGCAAGGAGAGGTCCGCATTGTTCTTTGGTGTGGGTCTTTAAGGTAGGCTTGCCAGCGAGCTGCATGGCAGGTCAACATATGTCTGGTCAAGCATGTGGTGCCCAAGCGGGTGATGTTTTGGCCACGCGATATACGCTTGAGACATATGTTGCAAACAGCAGCTGTGCGATCTGATGCACTCGACTCAAAAAAGGCCCACACCAAAGAACTTTTTGAATAACGGGCAGAGGCAGCGCCCTGCACAGGCGGAGCTCTGCGGTGTGATTCCGTCGGTGTGCTGCCTTTACGCTGCCCCCCCGAGGGCATCCTGCCTCATTGGAGATGTGCCTCCTCCTCATCCTCCTCCTCCTCCTCCTCTCTCCTATTAGGCACCCACGTGGAGTCAGTGACCTCGCCATCCCCTCCCTCCTCATCACTGGAGCCAATCTGGCAGTATGCTGCAGCTGCTGGAACATGACTGCCAGATTGGTGTCCTTCTTGAGCATCCCCTCTCTCTGCTCTCACGCTACTGCCTTCCTTTAGCTGGGTATCATCATCAGACCCTTCGAAACGCTGGGCATCCTCCTGGAGCATGTACCCAACACTGTGCTCAAACAGTTCGGGGGACTCCTCAGGAGGACATGGTTGGTCTAGGGAAGGAGTGACTGATGATGACATTGATACCAGGGAAGAGGATGCTTTGGCAGCTGCTTTGCCAGTACCCTGAGCCTGGGTGAGAGAGGATGAGGAGGATGAGGAGGGCTTGGTCATCCACTCTACCAAGTCTTCGGCATGATGCGGCTCAACACGTCCAGCTGCCGAAAAAAAGGACAAGCGTGTCCCATGGCCACGTGCTGATGGCGATGCACCGCGTCCACGACCAGCACTGTTGTCTCTAGACACAGAGCCTGCTTGCCCTCTTTTATTGGCTCCTGACTGTCTGCCTCTCCTTGTTTGCCTTCCAGACATTCTAATGGCCTGCAGGGAAATGGGAAAACCAGCAATAAGGCCTAGCTTCAGGAGTATATTTTGCAGGAATCACACTACGCCTGCTGTAGGTGCTGCAAATGCCTGTTGGTGTAACACACCAGGAAAATGCAGCAATACAGGCTAACTTCAGGTGTAATATGATCAGGAGGCACACTCCGCCCGCTGTAAGTGCTGCAAATACCTGTTGGTGTAACACACCAGGAAAAAGCAGCAATACAGGCTAACTTCAGGTGTAATATGATCAGGAGGCACACTCCGTCCGCTGTAACTGCTGCTAATACCTGTTGGTGTAACACACCAGGAAAAAGCAGCAATACAGGCTAACTTCAGGTGTAATATGATCAGGAGGCACACTCCGCCCGCTGTAAGTGCTGCAAATGCCTGTTGGTGTAACACACCAGGAAAAAGCAGCAATACAGGCTAACTTCAGGTGTAATATGATCAGGAGGCACACTCCGCCCGCTGTAAGTGCTGCAAATGCCTGTTGGTGTAACACACCAAGAAAAAGCAGCAATACAGGCTAACTTCAGGTGTAATATGATCAGGAGGCACACTCCGCCCGCTGTAAGTGCTGCAAATGCCTGTTGGTGTAACACACCAGGAAAACGCAGCAATACAGGCTAACTTCAGGTGTATAAGGTGCAGGAGGCTTAGCAACAATGACACTGACACTGTCCCCTGCCTATCATTCTCTCTCCCTGCACACAAGGTTTAGCAAAGAATATGACACTGACACTGTCCCCTGCCTATCCTTCTCTCTCCCTGCACACAAGGTTTATCAAAGTATATGACACTGACACTCTCCCTGCCTATCCTTCTCTCTCGCTGCACACAAGGTTTAGCAAAGAATATGACACTGACACTGTTCCCTGCCTATCCTTCTCTCTCCCTGCACACAAGGTTTATCAAAGAATATGACACTGACACTCTCCCTGCCTATCCTTCTCTCTCCCTGCACACAAGGTTTAGCAAAGAATGTGACACTGACACTGTCCCCTGCCTATCCTTCTCTCTCCCTGCACACAAGGTTTAGCAAAGAATATGACACTGACACTCTCCCTGCCTATCCTTCTCTCTCCCTACACACAAGTTTGAGGTACAAATAGCACTGACACTGTCCCTGCCTATGTAACTCTTTCCCTGCGCCGGAACACACTACACAAGGCCGCCGCGCTGGCGGCCTTTTATAGTGTGGGGCGTGTGCTAAACCCCCTGAGCTATAATTGGCCACAGGCAACCTGCCTGTGGCCAATTATGGCTCTCCTAGCTGCCGGCGCTGTGATTGGCCAAGCATGCGGGGTCACAGTGCATGCTTGGCCAATCACAGCGCCGGGATTACACTGCGATGGCTCAGTGTATTGTGGGCCGTTCGCGTCACTCGAATTTGGCGCGAACGGCCCAAATCGTTCAATGTTCGCTGAACGGTCGAACAGCCGATGCTCGAGTCAAACTTATGTTCGACTCGAACACCGAGCTCATCCCTAGGTACGATACATTGAAATGTCACAAAATCATCATTGTTTCTATGAAATGTAAAAATATTTGTTCCTATATATATGTTTTTTGTAATGAAAATTATTTTAACTATTTACTCTTAACTGGTCATCAGTTAGCATAAGGTGCCAACATAGTCCACACCAGGATCATCCTTTTCCCCATACAACATTTAATGGGACAAAGGCACCAATTTTTATATATATTCCTTATCTTCAGCACTTTCAATATATACTATAGGCAGGCAGTTAATTCAGGTAGCTGCAGTATATTTAGTCAGTGTACTGTATCCTGGGCACAGTGTGCAGCTAAACCTCACTGCAGAGTGTTCCTGTTATTCTCTTCCTAATAATACTACAGCCAGGCAGTTGATTCAGGTAGCTGCAGTATATTCAGTCAGTGTACTGTATCCTGGGCACAGTGTGCAGCTAAACCTCACTGCAGACCATTCCTGTTGTTCTCTTCTTAATAATACTACAGGCAAGCAGTTGATTCAGGTAGCTGCAGTATATTCAGTCAGTGTACTGTATCCTGGGCACAGTGTGCAGCTAAACCTCTCTGCAGACCATTCCTGTTGTTCTCTTCTTAATAATACTACAGGCAGGCAGTTGATTCAGGTAGCTGCAGTATATTCAGTCAGTGTACTGTATCCTGGGCACAGAGTGCAGCTAAACCTCACTGCAGACCATTACTGTTGTTCTCATCCTAATAAAACTAACGGCAGGCAGTTGATTCAGGTAGCTGCAGTATATTCAGTCAGTGTACTGTATCCTGATTCCTGTGCACAGTGTGCAACTAAACCTCACTGCAGAGTGTTCCTGTTATTCTCTTCCTAAAAATGCTACAGGCAATCAGGTCATTCAGGTAGCTGCAGTATATCCAGTCAGTGTACTGTATCCTGATTCCTGTGCACAGTGTGCAACTAAACCTCACTGCAGAGTGTTCCTGTTATTCTGTTCCTAATAATACTACAGGCAGGCAGTTGATTCAGGAAGCTGCAGTATATTCAGTCAGTGTACTGTATCCTGGGCACAGTGTGCAGCTAAACTTCACGGCAGAGTTTTCCCGTTATTCTCTTCCTAATAATACTACAGGCAGGCAGTTGATTCAGGTAGCTGCAGTATATTCCGTCAGTGTACTGTATCCTGGGCACAGTGTACAGCTAAACCTCACTGCAGAGTGTTCCTGTTATTCTCTTCCTAATAATACTAAAGGCAAACAGTTCATTCAGGTAGCTGCAGTATATTCCATCAGTGTACTGTATCCTGGGCACAGTGTGCAGCTAAACCTCACTGCAGACCATTACTGTTATTCTCTTCCTAAAAATACTACAGGCAATCAGGTCATTCAGGTAGCTGCAGTATATCCAGTCAGTGTACTGTATCCTGAATCCTGTGCACAGTGTGCAACTAAACCTCACTGCAGAGTTTTCCTGTTATTCTGTTCCTTATAATATTACAGGCAGGCAGTTGATTCAGGAAGCTGCAGTATATTCAGTCAGTGTACTGTATCCTGGGAACAGTGTGCAGCTAAAGCTGCGTGCTGCTTCAGGAGGACACATCCACTTCCATCTCTTCGGCATGATAAACCCCCTCCCTATCCGGGAAGGTTCATCTACATAAGACCCTGGATCCTTTGTACCCAAGCACATGCTATGACTATCACCATATACTGCAGAGATTTTTTCAAAATATCCTATCGAATTATTAATTGGTGTCTATCCCCTTAGGAATTTCAAGAGACCTTCTTTATATATAAGGGGTCCAACATCGACCTGAATTTCTTTTATATAAATCCTTCTTTATGCCGTCTATTTGTGAGATGTTACTGGATGTGTCCTCCTAGGAGATTACCTATACCTCCCGATTTTTGTGTCTTTAGTGGGATTATTAACCCCACATGACACAACTGGAATTTTGATCAACGTTTTGGCCTCCTTTGGTCCAGCACAAATGTTACGTGACAATCCAATTTTTCATTATTTGTCCAGTGAAAACCTATACATATATAGATATAGCTCCTGAAGAAGTGGATTCTGTTTTTGAATCATAACGTGAAACATGTAGAGCACAGCATATTATGTATGTTCAGTTGTATTCTTTTCCATTTGATTGTAATGGTACGATACATTGAAATGTCACAAAATCATCATTGTTTCTATGAAATGTAAAAATATTTGTTCCTATATATATATTTTTGTAATAAAAATTCTTTTAACTATTTACTCTTAACTGGTCATCAGTTAGCATAAGGTGCCAACATAGTCCACACCAGGATCATCCTTTTCCCCATACAATGTTTAATGGGACAAAGGCACCAATTTTTATATATATTCCTTATCTTCAGCACTTTCAATATATACTATAGGCAGGCAGTTGATTCAGGTAGCTGCAGTATATTTAGTCAGTGTACTGTATCCTGGGCACAGTGTGCAGCTAAACCTCACTGCAGACCATTCCTGTTGTTCTCTTCTTAATAATACTACAGGCAAGCAGTTGATTCAGGTAGCTGCAGTATATTCAGTCAGTGTACTGTATCCTGATTCCTGGGCACAGTGTGCAACTAAACCTCACTGCAGAGTGTTCCTGTTATTCTCTTCCTAATAATACTACAGGCAGGCAGTTGATTCAGGAAGCTGCAGTATATTCAGTCAGTGTACTGTATCCTGGGCAGTGTGCAGCTAAACCTCACTGCAGAGTGTTCCTGTTATTCTCTTCCTAATAATACTACAGGCAGGTAGTTGATTCGGGAAGCTGCAGTATATTCAGTCAGTGTACTGTATCCTGGGCAGTGTGCAGCTAAACCTCACTGCAGAGTGTTCCTGTTATTCTCTTCCTAATAATACTACAGGCAGGCAGTTGATTCAGGTAACTGCAGTATATTCAGTCAGTGTACTGTATCCTGATTCCTGTGCACAGTGTGCAACTAAACCTCACTGCAGAGTGTTCCTGTTATTCTGTTCCTAATAATACTATAGGCAGGCAGTTGATTCAGGTAGCTGCAGTATATTCAGTCAGTGTACTGTATCCTGGGCACAGTGTGCAGCTAAACCTCACTGCAGAGTGTTCCTGTTATTCTCTTCCTAATAATACTACAGGCAAGCAGTTGATTCACATAGCTGCAGTATATTCAGTCAGTGTACTGTATCCTGGGCACAGTGTGCAACTAAACCGCATTACAGACCATTCCTGTTGTTCTCTTCCTAATAATACTACAGGCAGGCAGTTGATTCAGGTAGCTGCAGTATATTCAGTCAGTGTACTGTATCCTGGGCACAGTGTGCAGCTAAACCTCACTGCAGACCATTCCTGTAGTTGTCTTCCTAATAATACTACAAGCAGGCAGTTGTTTCAGGTAGCTGCAGTATATTCAGTCAGTGTACTATATCCTGATTCCAGGGCACAATGTGCAACTAAACCTCACTGCAGAGTGTTCCTGTTATTCTCTTCCTAATAATACTACAGGCAGTCAGTTGATTCAGGAAGCTGCAGTATATTCAGTCAGTGTACTGTATCCTTGGCACAGTGTGCAGCTAAACCTCACTGCAGACCATTACTGTTGTTCTCTTCCTAATAATACTACAGGCAGGCAGTTGATTCAGGTAGCTGCAGTATATTCAGTGAGTGTACTGTATCCTGATTCCTGTGCACAGTGTGCAACTAAACCTCACTGCAGAGTGTTCTTGTTATTCTCTTCCTAATAATACTACAGGCAGGCAGTTGATTCAGGCAGCTGCAGTACATACAAGTCAGTGTAATGTATCCTGATTCCTGTGCGCAGTGTGCAACTAAACCTCACTGCAGAGTGTTCTTGTTATTCTCTTCCTAATAATACTACTGGCAGGCAGTTGATTCAGGTAGCTGCGGTATATTCCGTCAGTGTACTGTATCCTGGGCACAGTGTGCAGCTAAACCTCACTGCAGAGTTTTCCTGTTATTCTCTTCCTAATAATACTACAGGCAGGCAGTTGATTCAGGTAGCTGCAGTATATTCAGTCAGTGTACTGTATCCTGGGCACAGTGTGCAGCTAAACCTCACTGCAGAGTGTTCCTGTTATTCTGTTCCTAATACTACTACAGGCAGGCAGTTGATTAAGGTAGCTGCAGTATATTCCGTCAGTGTACTGTATCCTGGGCACAGTGTGCAGCTAAACCTCACTGCAGAGTGTTCCTGTTATTCTCTTCCTAATAATACTACAGGCAGGCAGGTGATTCAGGTAGCTGCAGTATATCCAGTCAGTGTACTGTATCCTGATTCCTGTGCACAGTGTGCAACTAAACCTCACTGCAGAGTGTTCCTGTTATTCTGTTCCTAATAATACTATAGGCAGGCAGTTGATTCAGGTAGCTGCAGTATATTCAGTCAGTGTACTGTATCCTGGGCACAGTGTGCAGCTAAGCCTCACTGCAGACCATTCCTGTTGTTCTCTTCCTAATAATACTACAGGCAGGCAGTTGATTCAGGTAGCTGCAGTATATTCAGTCAGTGTACTGTATCCTGGGCACAGTGTGCAGCTAAACCTCACTGCAGAGTGTTCCTGTTATTCTCTTCCTAATAATACTACATGCAGGCAGTTGATTCAGGTAGCTGCAGTATATTCAGTCAGTGTACTGTATCCTAAGCACAGTGTGCAGCTAAGCCTCCTGAAGACGTGAATTAACGAAACGTACGTCGGTGGCGGTACCTGGTCACGTATGTCTACTATGCTGACGCCATCCCGGAGCTCTGTTTGAATCGTCTGTGCACTTTCATGCACGCTGCTATGGAGAAAACAGCGGAGCCGTGTTTACAGACAAGCTTACAGTCCCAGTGCCGGTTGGGCACTTTTTAAAGTAAGAGGCCATTTGGCACCCTTTTTTTTTTTTTGATTTTTAAATAAACAGTATTATGCGATGGGATTCTCTGTTTCTGTTTGCATATCTCATCTTTAACCCCTGGAGGAGGCATTTGGAATTTTCCTGTCTGACTGCTGTATGTGTGCAGGCACAGTCCTGCAAAAGCTCAAGTGACCATCTTTTTAATTAAAGTGGTCCCAAAAATCTGGTAAGCGCATCCTATTTCTGAGCACTTCGGGTGACTTATGACTTATGGTGGAGGAATTTTTCACAGTTAAGGAGAATTGTGTGATTTTCTACTAGCAACTTGTGTTATTGTATGCAATTGCTTGGATACATTGGAGAAGTTGTGTACTCCGAGTATACACATATTGGGACTTCTTTTGGATTCTATTTTGGACCATTTCTTTGATTATAATTTGTCACCAATCATATGTTGGTAATGTGTATCAAATAAGTTTTGTTATTCAGTTAAGGTTCACTATTGTGTTAATACACCATATTTGACACTTAATTTATTCTACACCATATATATCCACTTAGGTGACCATTATGGTAGTGCCCTCTATTATTTATCCAATAATTATTTAACACAAGCCTCACTGCAGACCATTCCTGTTGTTCTCTTCCTAATAATACTACAGGCAGGCAGTTGATTCAGGTAGATGCAGTATATTCCGTCAGTGTACTGTATTCTGGGCACAGTGTGGAGCTAAACCCCACTGCAGAGTTTTCCGGTTATTCTCTTCCTAATAATACTACAGGCAGGCAGTTGATTCAGGTAGCTACAGTATATTCAGTCAGTGTACTGTATCCTGGGCACAGTGTGCAGCTAAACCTCACTGTAGAGTGTTCCTGTTTTTCTTTTGCTAATAATACTACAAGCAGGCAGTTGATTCAGGTAGCTGCAGTATATTCAGTTAGTGTACTGTATCCTGGGCACAGTGTGCAGCTAAACCTCACTGCAGACCATTCCTGTTGTTCTCTTCCTACTAATACTACAGGCAGGCAGTTGATTCAGGTAGCTGCAGTATATTCAGTCAGTGTACTTTATCCTGATTCCTGGGCACAGTGTGCAACTAAACCTCACTGCAAAGTGTTAGCAGAGTGTTCCTGTTATTATCTTCCTAATAATACTACAGGCAGGCAGTTGATTCAGGTAGCTGCAGTATATTCAGTCAGTGTACTGTATCCTGGGCACAGTGTGCAGCTAAACCTCACTGCAGAGTGTTCCTGTTATTCTCTTCCTAATAATACTACAGGCAGGCAGTTGATTCAGGTAGCTGCAGTATATTCAGTCAGTGTACTGTATCCTGGGCACAGTGTGCAGCTAAACCTCACTGCAGACCATTCCTGTTGTTCTCTTCTTAATAATACTACAGGCAAGCAGTTGATTCAGGTAGCTGCAGTATATTCAGTCAGTGTACTGTATCCTGATTCCTGGGCACAGTGTGCAACTAAACCTCACTGCAGAGTGTTCCTGTTATTCTCTTCCTAATAATATTACATGCAGGCAGTTGATTCAGGAAGCTGCAGTATATTCAGTCAGTGTACTGTATCCTGGGCAGTGTGCAGCTAAACCTCACTGCAGAGTGTTCCTGTTATTCTCTTCCTAATAATACTACAGGCAGGTAGTTGATTCGAGAAGCTGCAGTATATTCAGTCAGTGTACTGTATCCTGATTCCTGGGCACAGTGTGCAACTAAACCTCACTGCAGAGTGTTCCTGTTATTCTCTTCCTAATAATACTACAGGCAGACAGTTGATTCAGGTAACTGCAGTATATTCAGTCAGTGTACTGTATCCTGATTCCTGTGCACAGTGTGCAACTAAACCTCACTGCAGAGTGTTCCTGTTATTCTCTTCCTAATAATACTACAGGCAGGCAGTTGATTCAGGTAGCTGCAGTATATTCAGTCAGTGTACTGTATCCTGGGCACAGTGTGCAGCTAAGCCTCACTGCAGACCATTCCTGGTGTTCTCTTCCTAATAATACTACAGGCAGGCAGTTGATTCAGGTAGCTGCAGTATATTCAGTCAGTGTACTGTATCCTGGGCACAGTGTGCAGCTAAACCTCACTGCAGAGTGTTCCTGTTATTCTCTTCCTAATAATACTACAGGTAGGCAGTTGATTCACGTAGCTGCAGTATATTCAGTCAGTGTACTGTATCCTGGGCACAGTGTGCAACTAAACCGCACTACAGACCATTCCTGTTGTTCTCTTCCTAATAATACTACAGGCAGGCAGTTGATTCAGGTAGCTGCAGTATATTCAGTCAGTGTACTGTATCCTGGGCACAGTGTGCAGCTAAACCTCACTGCAGACCATTCCTGTAGTTGTCTTCCTATTAATTCTACAAGCAGGCAGTTGTTTCAGGTAACTGCAGTATATTCAGTCAGTGTACTATATCCTGATTCCAGGGCACAATGTGCAACTAAACCTCACTGCAGAGTGTTCCTGTTATTCTCTTCCTAATAATACTACAGGCAGGCAGTTGATTCAGGTAGCTGCAGTATATTCAGTCAGTGTACTGTATTCTGGGCACAGTGTGCAGCTAAACCTCACTGCAGACCATTACTGTTGTTCTCTTCCTAATAATACTACAGGCAGGCAGTTGATTCAGGTAGCTGCAGTATATTCAGTGAGTGTACTGTATCCTGATTCCTGTGCACAGTGTGCAACTAAACCTCACTGCAGAGTGTTCTTGTTATTCTCTTCCTAATAATACTACAGGCAGGCAGTTAATTCAGGCAGCTGCAGTATATCCAGTCAGTGTAATGTATCCTGATTCCTGTACACAGTGTGCAACTAAACCTCACTGCAGAGTGTTCCTGTTATTCTCTTCCTAATAATACTACAGGCAGGCAGTTGATTCAGGTAGCTGCAGTATATTGTCAGTGTACTGTATCCTGGGCACAGTGTGCAGCTAAACCTCACTGCAGAGTGTTCCTGTTATTCTCTTCCTAATAATACTATAGGCAGGCAGTTGATTCAGGCAGCTGCAGTATATCCAGTCAGTGTAATGTATCCTGATTCCTGTGCACAGTGTGCAACTAAACCTCACTGCAGAGTGTTCTTGTTATTCTCTTCCTAATAATACTACAGGCAGGCAGTTGATTCAGGTAGCTGCGGTATATTCCGTCAGTGTACTGTATCCTGGGCACAGTGTGCAGCTAAACCTCACTGCAGAGTTTTCCTGTTATTCTCTTCCTAATAATACTACAGGCAGGTAGTTGATTCAGGTAGCTGCAGTATATTCAGTCAGTGTACTGTATCCTGGGCACAGTGTGCAGCTAAACCTCACTGCAGAGTGTTCCTGTTATTCTCTTCCTAATATTACTACAGGCAGGCAGTTGATTAAGGTAGCTGCAGTATATTCCGTCAGTGTACTGTATCCTGGGCACAGTGTGTAGCTAAACCTCACTGCAGAGTGTTCCTGTTATTCTCTTCCTAATAATACTACAGGCAGGCAGTTAATTCAGGCAGCTGCAGTATATCCAGTCAGTGTAATGTATCCTGATTCCTGTACACAGTGTGCAACTAAACCTCACTGCAGAGTGTTCCTGTTATTCTCTTCCTAATAATACTACAGGCAGGCAGTTGATTCAGGTAGCTGCAGTATATTCAGTCAGTGTACTGTATCCTGGGCACAGTGTGCAGCTAAACCTCACTGCAGAGTGTTCCTGTTATTCTCTTCCTAATAATACTATAGGCAGGCAGTTGATTCAGGCAGCTGCAGTATATCCAGTCAGTGTAATGTATCCTGATTCCTGTGCACAGTGTGCAATTAAACCTCACTGCAGAGTGTTCCTGTTATTCTCTTCCTAATATTACTACAGGCAGGCAGTTGATTAAGGTAGCTGCAGTATATTCCGTCAGTGTACTGTATCCTGGGCACAGTGTGTAGCTAAACCTCACTGCAGAGTGTTCCTGTTATTCTCTTCCTAATAATACTACAGGCAGGAAGGTGATTCAGGTAGCTGCAGTATATCCAGTCAGTGTACTGTATCCTGATTCCTGTGCACAGTGTGCAACTAAACCTCACTGCAGAGTGTTCCTGTTATTCTGTTCCTAATAATACTATACGCAGGCAGTTGATTCAGGTAGCTTCAGTATATTAAGTCAGTGTACTGTATCCTGGGCACAGTGTGCAGCTAAGCCTCACTGCAGACCATTCCTGTTGTTCTCTTCCTAATAATACTACAGGCAGGCAGGTGATTCAGGTAGCTGCAGTATATTCAGTCAGTGTACTGTATCCAGGGCACAGTGTGCAGCTAAACCCCTCTGCAGAGTGTTCCTGTTATTTTCTTCCTAATAATACTACAGGCAGGCAGTTGATTCAGGTAGCTGCAGTATATTCAGTCAGTGTACTGTATCCTGTGCACAGTGTGCAGCTAAACCTCACTGCAGACCATTCCTGTTGTTGTCTTCTTAATAATACTACAGGCAAGCAGTTGATTCAGGTAGCTGCAGTATATTCAGTCAGTGTACTGTATCCTGATTCCTGGGCACAGTGTGCAACTAAACCTCACTGCAGAGTGTTCCTGTTATTCTCTTCCTAATAATATTACAGGCAGGCAGTTGATTCAGGAAGCTGCAGTATATTCAGTCAGTGTACTGTATCCTGGGCAGTGTGCAGCTAAACCTCACTACAGACCATTCCTGTTGTTCTCTTCCTAATAATACTACAGGCAGGCAGTTGATTCAGGTAGCTGCAGTATATTCAGTCAGTGTACTGTATCCTGGGCACAGTGTGCAGCTAAACCTCACTGCAGACCATTCCTGTAGTTGTCTTCCTAATAATACTACAAGCAGGCAGTTGTTTCAGGTAGCTGCAGTATATTCAGTCAGTGTACTATATCCTGATTCCAGGGCACAATGTGCAACTAAACCTCACTGCAGAGTGTTCCTGTTATTCTCTTCCTAATAATACTACAGGCAGGCAGTTGATTCAGGAAGCTGCAGTATATTCAGTCAGTGTACTGTATCCTGGGCACAGTGTGCAGCTAAACCTCACTGCAGACCATTACTGTTGTTCTCTTCCTAATAATACTACAGGCAGGCAGTTGATTCAGGTAGCTGCAGTATATTAAGTGAGTGTACTGTATCCTGATTCCTGTGCACACTGTGCAACTAAACCTCACTACAGAGTGTTCTTGTTATTCTCTTCCTAATAATACTACAGTCAGGCAGTTAATTCAGGCAGCTGCAGTATATCCAGTCAGTGTACTGTAACCTGATTTCTGTGCACAGTGTGCAACTAAACCTCACTGCAGAGTGTTCCTGTTATTCTGTTCCTAATAATACTATAGGCAGGCAGTTGATTCAGGTAGCTGCAGTATATTCAGTCAGTGTACTGTATCCTGGGCACAGTGTGCAGCTAAGCCTCACTGCAGACCATTCCTGTTGTTCTCTTCCTAATAATACTACAGGCAGGCAGTTGATTCAGGTAGCTGCAGTATATTCAGTCAGTGTACTGTATCCTGGGCACAGTGTGCATCTAAACCTCACTGCAGAGTGTTCCTGTTATTCTCTTCCTAATAATACTACATGCAGGCTGTTGATTCAGGTAGCTGTAGTATATTCAGTCAGTGTACTGTATCCTGGTTCCTGTGCACAGTGTGCAACTAAATCTCACTGCAGAGTGTTCTTGTTATTCTCTTCCTAATAATACTACAGGCATGCAGTTGATTCAGGTAGCTGCAGTATATTCAGTCAGTGTACTGTATCCTGGGCACAGTGTGCATCTAAACCTCACTGCAGAGTTTTCCTGTTATTCTCTTCCTAATAATACTACAGGCAGGCAGTTGATTCAGGTAGCTGCAGTATATTCAGTCAGTGTACTGTATCCTGGGCACAGTGTGCAGCTAAACCTCACTGCAGAGTGTTCCTGTTATTCTGTTCCTAATACTACTACAGGCAGGCAGTTGATTAAGGTAGCTGCAGTATATTCCGTCAGTGTACTGTATCCTGGGCACAGTGTGCAGCTAAACCTCACTGCAGAGTATTCCTGTTATTCTCTTCCTAATAATACTACAGACAGGCAGGTGATTCAGGTAGCTGCAGTATATCTAGTCCGTGTACTGTATCCTGATTCCTGTGCACAGTGTGCAACTAAACCTCACTGCAGGGTGTTCCTGTTATTCTGTTCGTAATAATACTATAGGCAGGCAGTTGATTCAGGTAGCTGCAGTATATTCAGTCAGTGTACTGTATCCTGGGCACAGTGTGCAGCTAAGCCTCACTGCAGACCATTCCTGTTGTTCTCTTCCTAATAATACTACAGGCAGGCAGTTGATTCAGGTAGCTGCAGTATATTCAGTCAGTGTACTTTATCCTGATTCGTGGGCACAGTGTGCAACTAAACCTCACTGCAAAATGTTAGCAGAGTGTTCCTGTTATTCTCTTCCTAATAATACTACAGGCAGGCAGTTGATTCAGGTAGCTGCAGTATATTCAGTCAGTGTACCGTATCCTGGGCACAGTGTGCAGCTAATCCTCACTGCAGAGTGTTCCTGTTATTCTCTTCCTAATAATACTACAGGCAGGCAGTTAATTCAGGTAGCTGCAGTATATTCAGTCAGTATACTGTATCCTGGGCACAGTGTGCAGCTAAACCTCACTGCAGACCATTCCTGTTGTTCTCTTCTTAATAATACTACAGGCAAGCAGTTGATTCAGGTAGCTGCAGTATATTCAGTCAGTGTACTGTATCCTGATTCCTGGGCACAGTGTGCAACTAAACCTCACTGCAGAGTGTTCCTGTTATTCTCTTCCTAATAATATTACAGGCAGGCAGTTGATTCAGGAAGCTGCAGTATATTCAGTCAGTGTACTGTATCCTGGGCAGTGTGCAGCTAAACCTCACTGCAGAGTGTTCCTGTTATTCTCTTCCTAATAATACTACAGGCAGGTAGTTGATTCGGGAAGCTGCAGTATATTCAGTCAGTGTACTGTATCCTGGGCAGTGTGCAGCTAAACCTCACTGCAGAGTGTTCCTGTTATTCTCTTCCTAATAACCCTACAGGCAGGCAGTTGATTCAGGTAACTGCAGTATATTCAGTCAGTGTACTGTATCCTGATTCCTGTGCACAGTGTGCAACTAAACCTCACTGCAGAGTGTTCCTGTTTTTCTGTTCCTAATAATACTATAGGCAGGCAGTTGATTCAGGTAGCTGCAGTATATTCAGTCAGTGTACTGTATCCTGGGCACAGTGTGCATCTAAGCCTCACTGCAGACCATTCCTGGTGTTCTCTTCCTAATAATACTACAGGCAAACAGTTGATTTAGGTAGCTGCAGTATATTCAGTCAGTGTACTGTATCCTGGGCACAGTGTGCAGCTAAACCTCACTGCAGAGTGTTCCTGTTATTCTCTTCCTAATAATACTACAGGCAGGCAGTTGATTCACGTAGCTGCAGTATATTCAGTCAGTGTACTGTATCCTGGGCACAGTGTGCAACTAAACCGCACTACAGACCATTCCTGTTGTTCTCTTCCTAATAATACTACAGGCAGGCAGTTGATTCAGGTAGCTGCAGTATATTCAGTCAGTGTACTGTATCCTGGGCACAGTGTGCAGCTAAACCTGACTGCAGATCATTCCTGTAGTTGTCTTCCTAATAATACTACAAGCAGGCAGTTGTTTCAGGTAGCTGCAGTATATTCAGTCAGTGTACTATATCCTGATTCCAGGGCACAATGTGCAACTAAACCTCACTGCAGAGTGTTCCTGTTATTCTCTTCCTAATAATACTACAGGCAGGCAGTTGATTCAGGAAGCTGCAGTATATTCAGTCAGTGTACTGTATCCTGGGCACAGTGTGCAGCTAAACCTCACTGCAGACCATTACTGTTGTTCTCTTCCTAATAATACTACAGGCAGGCAGTTGATTCAGGTAGCTGCATTATATTCAGTGAGTTTACTGTATCCTGATTTCTGTGCACAGTGTGCAACTAAACCTCACTGCAGAGTGTTCTTGTTATTCTCTTCCTAATAATACTACAGTCAGGCAGTTAATTCAGGCAGCTGCAGTATATCCAGTCAGTGTAATGTATCCTGATTCCTGTGCACAGTGTGCAACTAAACCTCACTGCAGAGTGTTCCTGTTATTCTCTTCCTAATAATACTACAGGCAGGCAGTTGATTCAGGTAGCTGCAGTATATTCAGTCAGTGTACTGTATCCTGGGCATAGTGTGCAGCTAAACCTCACTGCAGAGTGTTCCTGTTATTCTCTTCCTAATAATACTACAGGCAGGCAGTTGATTCAGGCAGCTGCAGTATATCCAGTCAGTGTAATGTATCCTGATTCCTGTGCACAGTGTGCAACTAAACCTCACTGCAGAGTGTTCTTGTTATTCTCTTCCTAATAATACTACAGGCAGGCAGTTGATTCAGGTAGCTGCGGTATATTCTGTCAGTGTACTGTATCCTGGGCACAGTGTGCAGCTAAACCTCACTGCAGAGTTTTCCTGTTATTCTCTTCCTAATAATACTACAGGCAGGCCGTTGATTCAGGTAGCTGCAGTATATTCAGTCAGTGTACTGTATCCTGGGCACAGTGTGCAGCTAAACCTGACTGCAGAGTGTTCCTGTTATTCTGTTCCTAATACTACTACAGGCAGGCAGTTGATTAAGGTAGCTGCAGTATATTCCGTCAGTGTACTGTATCCTGGGCACAGTGTGCAGCTAAACCTCACTGCAGAGTGTTCCTGTTATTCTCTTCCTAATAATACTACAGGCAGGCAGGTGATTCAGGTAGCTGCAGTATATCCAGTCAGTGTACTGTATCCTGATTCCTGTGCACAGTGTGCAACTAAACCTCACTGCAGAGTGTTCCTGTTATTCTGTTCCTAATAATACTATAGGCAGGCAGTTGATTCAGGTAGCTGCAGTATATTCAGTCAGTGTACTGTATCCTGGGCACAGTGTGCAGCTAAGCCTCACTGCAGACCATTCCTGTTGTTCTCTTCCTAATAATACTACAGGCAGGCAGTTGATTCAGGTAGCTGCAGTATATTCAGTCAGTGTACTGTATCCTGGGCACAGTGTGCAGCTAAACCTCACTGCAGAGTGTTCCTGTTATTCTCTTCCTAATAATACTACATGCAGGCTGTTGATTCAGGTAGCTGTAGTATATTCAGTCAGTGTACTGTATCCTGGTTCCTGTGCACAGTGTGCAACTAAATCTCACTGCAGAGTGTTCTTGTTATTCTCTTCCTAATAATACTACAGGCATGCAGTTGATTCAGGTAGCTGCGGTATATTCCGTCAGTGTACTGTATCCTGGGCACAGTGTGCAGCTAAACCTCACTGCAGAGTTTTCCTGTTATTCTCTTCCTAATTATACTACAGGCAGGCAGTTGATTCAGGTAGCTGCAGTATATTCAGTCAGTGTACTGTATCCTAAGCACAGTGTGCAGCTAAGCCTCCTGAAGACGTGAATTAACGAAACGTACGTCGGTGGCGGTACCTGGTCACGTATGTCTACTATGCTGACGCCATCCTGGAGCTCTGTTTGAATCGTCTGTGCACTTTCATGCATGCTGCTATGGAGAAAAGAGCGGAGCCGTGTTTACAGACAAGCGTACAGTCCCAGTGCCGGGTGGGCACTTTTTAAAGTAAGAGGCCATTTGGCACCCTTTTTTTTTTGATTTTTAAATAAACAGTATTATGCGATGGGATTCTCTGTTTCTGTTTGCATATCTCATCTTTAACCCCTGGAGGAGGCATTTGGAATTTTCCTGTCTGACTACTGTATGTGTGCAGGCACAATCCTGCAAAAGCTCAAGTGACCATCTTTTTAATTAAAGTGGTCCCAAAAATCTGGTAAGCGCATCCTATTTCTGAGCACTTCGGGTGACTTATGACTTATGGTGGAGGAATTTTTCACAGTTAAGGAGAATTGTGTGATTTTCTACTAGCAACTTGTGTTATTGTATGCAATTGCTTGGATACATTGGAGAAGTTGTGTCCTCCGAGTATACACATATTGGGACTTCTTTTGGATTCTATTTTGGACCATTTCTTTGATTATAATTTGTCACCAACCATATGTTGGTAATGTGTATCAAATAAGTTTTGTTATTCAGTTAAGGTTCACTATTGTGTTAATACACCATATTTGACACTTAATTTATTCGACACCATATATATCCACTTAGGTGACCATTATGGTAGTGCCCTCTATTATTTATCCAATAATTATTTAACACAAGCCTCACTGCAGACCATTCCTGTTGTTCTCTTCCTAATAATACTACAGGCAGGCAGTTGATTCAGGTAGATGCAGTATATTCCGTCAGTGTACTGTATTCTGGGCACAGTGTGGAGCTAAACCCCACTGCAGACCATTCCTGTTGTTCTCTTCTTAATAATACTACAGGCAAGCAGTTGATTCAGGTAGCTGCAGTATATTCAGTCAGTGTACTGTATCCTGATTCCTGGGCACAGTGTGCAACTAAACCTCACTGCAGAGTGTTCCTGTTATTCTCTTCCTAATAATATTACAGGCAGGCAGTTGATTCAGGAAGCTGCAGTATATTCAGTCAGTGTACTGTATCCTGGGCAGTGTGCAGCTAAACCTCACTGCAGAGTGTTCCTGTTATTCTCTTCCTAATAATACTACAGGCAGGTAGTTGATTCGGGAAGCTGCAGTATATTCAGTCAGTGTACTGTATCCTGGGCAGTGTGCAGCTAAACCTCACTGCAGAGTGTTCCTGTTATTCTCTTCCTAATAACCCTACAGGCAGGCAGTTGATTTAGGTAACTGCAGTATATTCAGTCAGTGTACTGTATCCTGATTCCTGTGCACAGTGTGCAACTAAACCTCACTGCAGAGTGTTCCTGTTTTTCTGTTCCTAATAATACTATAGGCAGGCAGTTGATTCAGGTAGCTGCAGTATATTCAGTCAGTGTACTGTATCCTGGGCACAGTGTGCAGCTAAGCCTCACTGCAGACCATTCCTGGTGTTCTCTTCCTAATAATACTACAGGCAAACAGTTGATTTAGGTAGCTGCAGTATATTCAGTCAGTGTACTGTATCCTGGGCACAGTGTGCAGCTAAACCTCACTGCAGAGTGTTCCTGTTATTCTCTTCCTAATAATACTACAGGCAGGCAGTTGATTCACGTAGCTGCAGTATATTCAGTCAGTGTACTGTATCCTGGGCACAGTGTGCAACTAAACCGCACTACAGACCATTCCTGTTGTTCTCTTCCTAATAATACTACAGGCAGGCAGTTGATTCAGGTAGCTGCAGTATATTCAGTCAGTGTACTGTATCCTGGGCACAGTGTGCAGCTAAACCTGACTGCAGACCATTCCTGTAGTTGTCTTCCTAATAATACTACAAGCAGGCAGTTGTTTCAGGTAGCTGCAGTATATTCAGTCAGTGTACTATATCCTGATTCCAGGGCACAATGTGCAACTAAACCTCACTGCAGAGTGTTCCTGTTATTCTCTTCCTAATAATACTACAGGCAGGCAGTTGATTCAGGAAGCTGCAGTATATTCAGTCAGTGTACTGTATCCTGGGCACAGTGTGCAGCTAAACCTCACTGCAGACCATTACTGTTGTTCTCTTCCTAATAATACTACAGGCAGGCAGTTGATTCAGGTAGCTGCATTATATTCAGTGAGTTTACTGTATCCTGATTTCTGTGCACAGTGTGCAACTAAACCTCACTGCAGAGTGTTCTTGTTATTCTCTTCCTAATAATACTACAGTCAGGCAGTTAATTCAGGCAGCTGCAGTATATCCAGTCAGTGTAATGTATCCTGATTCCTGTGCACAGTGTGCAACTAAACCTCACTGCAGAGTGTTCCTGTTATTCTCTTCCTAATAATACTACAGGCAGGCAGTTGATTCAGGTAGCTGCAGTATATTCAGTCAGTGTACTGTATCCTGGGCACAGTGTGCAGCTAAACCTCACTGCAGAGTGTTCCTGTTATTCTCTTCCTAATAATACTACAGGCAGGCAGTTGATTCAGGCAGCTGCAGTATATCCAGTCAGTGTAATGTATCCTGATTCCTGTGCACAGTGTGCAACTAAACCTCACTGCAGAGTGTTCTTGTTATTCTCTTCCTAATAATACTACAGGCAGGCAGTTGATTCAGGTAGCTGCGGTATATTCCGTCAGTGTACTGTATCCTGGGCACAGTGTGCAGCTAAACCTCACTGCAGAGTTTTCCTGTTATTCTCTTCCTAATAATACTACAGGCAGGCAGTTGATTCAGGTAGCTGCAGTATATTCAGTCAGTGTACTGTATCCTGGGCACAGTGTGCAGCTAAACCTGACTGCAGAGTGTTCCTGTTATTCTGTTCCTAATACTACTACAGGCAGGCAGTTGATTAAGGTAGCTGCAGTATATTCCGTCAGTGTACTGTATCCTGGGCACAGTGTGCAGCTAAACCTCACTGCAGAGTGTTCCTGTTATTCTCTTCCTAATAATACTACAGGCAGGCAGGTGATTCAGGTAGCTGCAGTATATCCAGTCAGTGTACTGTATCCTGATTCCTGTGCACAGTGTGCAACTAAACCTCACTGCAGAGTGTTCCTGTTATTCTGTTCCTAATAATACTATAGGCAGGCAGTTGATTCAGGTAGCTGCAGTATATTCAGTCAGTGTACTGTATCCTGGGCACAGTGTGCAGCTAAGCCTCACTGCAGACCATTCCTGTTGTTCTCTTCCTAATAATACTACAGGAAGGCAGTTGATTCAGGTAGCTGCAGTATATTCAGTCAGTGTACTGTATCCTGGGCACAGTGTGCAGCTAAACCTCACTGCAGAGTGTTCCTGTTATTCTCTTCCTAATAATACTACATGCAGGCTGTTGATTCAGGTAGCTGTAGTATATTCAGTCAGTGTACTGTATCCTGGTTCCTGTGCACAGTGTGCAACTAAATCTCACTGCAGAGTGTTCTTGTTATTCTCTTCCTAATAATACTACAGGCATGCAGTTGATTCAGGTAGCTGCGGTATATTCCGTCAGTGTACTGTATCCTGGGCACAGTGTGCAGCTAAACCTCACTGCAGAGTTTTCCTGTTATTCTCTTCCTAATTATACTACAGGCAGGCAGTTGATTCAGGTAGCTGCAGTATATTCAGTCAGTGTACTGTATCCTAAGCACAGTGTGCAGCTAAGCCTCCTGAAGACGTGAATTAACGAAACGTACGTCGGTGGCGGTACCTGGTCACGTATGTCTACTATGCTGACGCCATCCTGGAGCTCTGTTTGAATCGTCTGTGCACTTTCATGCATGCTGCTATGGAGAAAAGAGCGGAGCCGTGTTTACAGACAAGCGTACAGTCCCAGTGCCGGGTGGGCACTTTTTAAAGTAAGAGGCCATTTGGCACCCTTTTTTTTTGATTTTTAAATAAACAGTATTATGCGATGGGATTCTCTGTTTCTGTTTGCATATCTCATCTTTAACCCCTGGAGGAGGCATTTGGAATTTTCCTGTCTGACTACTGTATGTGTGCAGGCACAATCCTGCAAAAGCTCAAGTGACCATCTTTTTAATTAAAGTGGTCCCAAAAATCTGGTAAGCGCATCCTATTTCTGAGCACTTCGGGTGACTTATGACTTATGGTGGAGGAATTTTTCACAGTTAAGGAGAATTGTGTGATTTTCTACTAGCAACTTGTGTTATTGTATGCAATTGCTTGGATACATTGGAGAAGTTGTGTCCTCCGAGTATACACATATTGGGACTTCTTTTGGATTCTATTTTGGACCATTTCTTTGATTATAATTTGTCACCAACCATATGTTGGTAATGTGTATCAAATAAGTTTTGTTATTCAGTTAAGGTTCACTATTGTGTTAATACACCATATTTGACACTTAATTTATTCGACACCATATATATCCACTTAGGTGACCATTATGGTAGCGCCCTCTATTATTTATCCAATAATTATTTAACACAAGCCTCACTGCAGACCATTCCTGTTGTTCTCTTCCTAATAATACTACAGGCAGGCAGTTGATTCAGGTAGATGCAGTATATTCCGTCAGTGTACTGTATTCTGGGCACAGTGTGGAGCTAAACCCCACTGCAGAGTTTTCCTGTTATTCTCTTCCTAATAATACTACAGGCAGGCAGTTGATTCAGGTAGCTACAGTATATTCAGTCAGTGTACTGTATCCTGGGCACAGTGTGCAGCTAAACCTCACTGTAGAGTGTTCCTGTTATTCTCTTCCTAATAATACTACAGGCAGGCAGTTGATTCAGGTAGCTGCAGTATATTCAGTTAGTGTACTGTATCCTGGGCACAGTGTGCAGCTAAACCTCACTGCAGACCACTCCTGTTGTTCTCTTCCTACTAATACTACAGACAGGCAGTTGATTCAGGTAGCTACAGTATATTCAGTCCGTGTGCTTTATCCTGATTCCTGGGCACAGTGTGCAACTAAACCTCACTGCAAAGTGTTAGCAGAGTGTTCCTGTTATTCTCTTCCTAATAATACTACAGACAGGCAGTTGATTCAGGTAGCTGCAGTATATTCAGTCAGTGTACTGTATCCTGGGCACAGTGTGCAGCTAAACCTCACTGCAGACCATTCCTGTTGTTCTCTTCTTAATAATACTACAGGCAAGCAGTTGATTCAGGTAGCTGCAGTATATTCAGTCAGTGTACTGTATCCTGATTCCTGGGCACAGTGTGCAGCTAAACCTCACTGCAGAGTGTTTCTGTTATTCTCTTCTTAATAATACTACAGGCAGGCAGTTGATTCAGGAAGCTGCAGTATATTCAGTCAGTGTACTGTATCCTGGGCAGTGTGCAGCTAAACCTCACTGCAGACTGTTCCTGTTATTCTCTTCCTAATAATACTACAGGCAGGCAGTTGATTCAGGAAGCTGCAGTATATTCAGTCAGTGTACTGTATCTTGGGCAGTGTGCAGCTAAACCTCACGGGAGAGTGTTCCTGTTATTCTCTTCCTAATAATACTACAGGCAGGCAGTTGATTCAGGTAACTGCAGTATATTCAGTCAGTGTACTGTATCCTGATTCCTGTGCACAGTGTGCAACTAAACCTAACTGCAGAGTGTTCCTGTTATTCTGTTCCTAATAATACTATAGGCAGGCAGTTGATTCAGGTAGCTGCAGTATATTCAGTCAGTGTACTGTATCCTGGGCACAGTGTGCAGCTAAGCCTCACTGCAGACCATTCCTGGTGTTCTCTTCCTAATAATACTACAGGCAGGCAGTTGAATCAGGTAGCTGCAGTATATTCAGTCAGTGTACTGTATCCTGGGCACAGTGTGCAACTAAACCTCACTGCAGAGTGTTCCTGTTATTCTCTTCCTAATAATACTGCAGGCAGGCAGTTGATTCACGTAGCTGCAGTATATTCAGTCAGTGTACTGTATCCTGGGCACAGTGTGCAACTAAACCGCACTACAGACCATTCCTGTAGTTGTCTGCCTAATAATACTACAAGCAGGCAGTTGTTTCAGGTAGCTGCAGTATATTCAGTCAGTGTACTATATCCTAATTCCAGGGCACAATGTGCAACTAAACCTCACTGCAGAGTGTTCCTGTTATTCTCTTCCTAATAATACTACAGGCAGGCAGTTGATTCAGGAAGCTGCAGTATATTCAGTCAGTGTACTGTATCCTGGGCACAGTGTGCAGCTAAACCTCACTGCAGACCATTACTGTTGTTCTCTTCCTAATAATACTACAGGCAGGCAGTTGATTCAGGTAGCTGCAGTATATTCAGTGAGTGTACTGTATCCTGATTCCTGTGCACAGTGTGCAACTAAACCTCACTGCAGAGTGTTCTTGTTATTCTCTTCCTAATAATACTACAGGCAGGCAGTTGATTCAGGCAGCTGCAGTATATCCAGTCAGTGTAATGTATTCTGATTCCTGTGCACAGTGTGCAACTAAACCTCACTGCAGAGTGTTCCTGTTATTCTCTTCCTAATAATACTACAGGCAGGCAGTTGATTCAGGTAGCTGCAGTATATTCAGTCAGTGTACTGTATCCTGGGCACAGTGTGCAGCTAAACCTCACTGCAGAGTGTTCCTGTTATTCTCTTCCTAATAATACTACAGACAGGCAGTTGATTCAGGCAGCTGCAGTATATCCAGTCAGTGTAATGTATCCTGATTCCTGTGCACAGTGTGCAACTAAACCTCACTGCATAGTGTTCTTGTTATTCTCTTCCTAATAATACTACAGGCAGGCAGTTGATTCAGGTAGCTGCGGTATATTCCGTCAGTGTACTGTATCCTGGGCACAGTGTGCAGCTAAACCTCACTGCAGAGTTTTCCTGTTATTCTCTTCCTAATAATACTACAGGCAGGCAGTTGATTCAGGTAGCTGCAGTATATTCAGTCAGTGTACTGTATCCTGGGCACAGTGTGCAGCTAAACCTCACTGTAGAGTGTTCCTGTTATTCTGTTCCTAATACTACTACAGGCACGCAGTTGATTAAGGTAGCTGCAGTATATTCCATCAGTGTACTGTATCCTGGGCACAGTGTGCAGCTAAACCTCACTGCAGAGTGTTCCTGTTATTCTCTTCCTAATAATACTACAGGCAGGCAGGTGATTCAGGTAGCTGCAGTATATCCAGTCAGTGTACTGTATCCTGATTCCTGTGCACAGTGTGCAACTAAACCTCACTGCAGAGTGTTCCTGTTATTCTGTTCCTAATAATACTATAGGCAGGCAGTTGATTCAGGTAGCTGCAGTATATTCAGTCAGTGTACTGTATCCTGGGCACAGTGTGCAGCTAAGCCTCACTGCAGACCATTCCTGTTGTTCTCTTCCTAATAATACTACAGGCAGGCAGTTGATTCAGGTAGCTGCAGTATATTCAGTCAGTGTACTTTATCCTGATTCGTGGGCACAGTGTGCAACTAAACCTCACTGCAAAGTGTTAGCAGAGTGTTCCTGTTATTCTCTTCCTAATAATACTACAGGCAGGCAGTTGATTCAGGTAGCTGCAGTATATTCAGTCAGTGTACCGTATCCTGGGCACAGTGTTCAGCTAAACCTCACTGCAGAGTGTTCCTGTTATTCTCTTCCTAATAATACTACAGGCAGGCAGTTAATTCAGGTAGCTGCAGTATATTCAGTCAGTGTACTGTATCCTGGGCACAGTGTGCAGCTAAACCTCACTGCAGACCATTCCTGTTGTTGTCTTCTTAATAATACTACAGGCAAGCAGTTGATTCAGGTAGCTGCAGTATATTCAGCCAGTGTACTGTATCCTGATTCCTGGGCACAGTGTGCAACTAAACCTCACTGCAGAGTGTTTCTGTTATTCTCTTCCTAATAATATTACAGGCAGGCAGTTGATTCAGGAAGCTGCAGTATATTCAGTCAGTGTACTGTATCCTGGGCAGTGTGCAGCTAAACCTCACTGCAGAGTGTTCCTGTTATTCTCTTCCTAATAATACTACAGGCAGGTAGTTGATTCGGGAAGCTGCAGTATATTCAGTCAGTGTACTGTATCCTGGGCAGTGTGCAGCTAAACCTCACTGCAGAGTGTTCCTGTTATTCTCTTCCTAATAATACTACAGGCAGGCAGTTGATTCAGGTAACTGCAGTATATTCAGTCAGTGTACTGTATCCTGATTCCTGTGCACAGTGTGCAACTAAACCTCACTGCAGAGTGTTCTTGTTATTCTCTTCCTAATAATACTACAGGCAGGCAGTTAATTCAGGCAGCTGCAGTATATCCAGTCAGTGTAATGTATCCTGATTCCTGTGCACAGTGTGCAACTAAACCTCACTGCAGAGTGTTCCTGTTATTCTCTTCCTAATAATACTACAGGCAGGCAGTTGATTCAGGTAGCTGCAGTATATTCAGTCAGTGTACTGTATCCTGGGCACAGTGTGCAGCTAAACCTCACTGCAGAGTGTTCCTGTTATTCTGTTCCTAATACTACTACAGGCAGGCAGTTGATTCAGGTAGCTGCAGTATATTCAGTCAGTGAACTGTATCCTGGGCACAGTGTGCAGCTAAACCTCACTGCAGAGTGTTCCTGTTATTCTCTTCCTAATAATACTACAGGCAGGCAGTTGATTCAGGAAGCTGCAGTATATTCAGTCAGTGTACTGTATCCTGGGCACAGTGTGCAGCTAAACCTCACTGCAGACCATTACTGTTGTTCTCTTCCTAATAATACTACAGGCAGGCAGTTGATTCAGGTAGCTGCAGTATATTCAGTGAGTGTAATGTATCCTGATTCCTGTGCACAGTGTGCAACAAAACCTCACTGCAGAGTGTTCCTGTTATTCTCTTCCTAATAATACTACAGGCAGGCAGTTGATTCAGGTAGCTGCAGTATATTCAGTCAGTGTACTGTATCCTGGGCACAGTGTGCAGCTAAACCTCACTGCAGAGTTTTCCTGTTATTCTCTTCCTAATAATACTACAGGCAGGCAGTTGATTCAGGTAGCTGCAGTATATTCAGTCAGTGTACTGTATCCTGGGCACAGTGTGCAGCTAAACCTCACTGCAGAGTGTTCCTGTTATTCTGTTCCTAATACTACTACAGGCAGGCAGTTGATTAAGGTAGCTGCAGTATATTCCGTCAGTGTACTGTATCCTGGGCACAGTGTGCAGCTAAACCTCACTGCAGAGTGTTCCTGTTATTCTCTTCCTAATAATACTACAGACAGGCAGGTGATTCAGGTAGCTGCAGTATATCCAGTCAGTGTACTGTATCCTGATTCCTGTGCACAGTGTTCAACTAAACCTCACTGCAGAGTGTTCCTGTTATTCTGTTACTAATAATACTATAGGCAGGCAGTTGATTCAGGTAGCTGCAGTATATTCAGTCAGTGTACTGTATCCTGGGCACAGTATGCAGCTAAGCCTCACTGCAGACCATTCCTGTTGTTCTCATCCTAATAATACTACAGGCAGGCAGTTGATTCAGGTAGCTGCAGTATATTCAGTCAGTGTACTGTATCCTGGGCACAGTGTGCAGCTAAACCTCACTGCAGAGTGTTCCTGTTATTCTGTTCCTAATACTACTACAGGCAGGCAGTTGATTAAGGTAGCTGCAGTATATTCCGTCAGTGTACTGTATCCTGGGCACAGTGTGCAGCTAAACCTCACTGCAGAGTGTTCCTGTTATTCTCTTCCTAATAATACTACAGACAGGCAGGTGATTCAGGTAGCTGCAGTATATCCAGTCAGTGTACTGTATCCTGATTCCTGTGCACAGTGTGCAACAAAACCTCACTGCAGAGTGTTCCTGTTATTCTGTTCCTAATAATACTATAGGCAGGCAGTTGATTCAGGTAGCTGCAGTATATTCAGTCAGTGTACTGTATCCTGGGCACAGTGTGCAGCTAAGCCTCACTGCAGACCATTCCTGTTGTTCTCTTCCTAATAATACTATAGGCAGGCAGTTGATTCAGGTAGCTGCAGTATATTCAGTCAGTGTACTGTATCCTGGGCACAGTGTGCAGCTAAGCCTCACTGCAGACCATTCCTGTTGTTCTCATCCTAATAATACTACAGGCAGGCAGTTGATTCAGGTAGCTGCAGTATATTCAGTCAGTGTACTGTATCCTGGGCACAGTGTGCAGCTAAACCTCACTGCAGAGTGTTCCTGTTATTCTGTTCCTAATACTACTACAGGCAGGCAGTTGATTAAGGTAGCTGCAGTATATTCCGTCAGTGTACTGTATCCTGGGCACAGTGTGCAGCTAAACCTCACTGCAGAGTGTTCCTGTTATTCTCTTCCTAATAATACTACAGACAGGCAGGTGATTCAGGTAGCTGCAGTATATCCAGTCAGTGTACTGTATCCTGATTCCTGTGCACAGTGTGCAACAAAACCTCACTGCAGAGTGTTCCTGTTATTCTGTTCCTAATAATACTATAGGCAGGCAGTTGATTCAGGTAGCTGCAGTATATTCAGTCAGTGTACTGTATCCTGGGCACAGTGTGCAGCTAAGCCTCACTGCAGACCATTCCTGTTGTTCTCTTCCTAATAATACTACAGGCAGGCAGTTGATTCAGGTAGCTGCAGTATATTCAGTCAGTGTACTTTATCCTGATTCGTGGGCACAGTGTGCAACTAAACCTCACTGCAAAGTGTTAGCAGAGTGTTCCTGTTATTCTCTTCCTAATAATACTACAGGCAGGCAGTTGATTCACGTAGCTGCAGTATATTCAGTCAGTGTACCGTATCCTGGGCACAGTGTGCAGCTAAACCTCACTGCAGAGTGTTCCTGTTAGTCTCTTCCTAATAATACTACAGGCAGGCAGTTAATTCAGGTAGCTGCAGTATATTCAGTCAGTGTACTGTATCCTGGGCACAGTGTGCAGCTAAACCTCACTGCAGACCATTCCTGTTGTTCTCTTCTTAATAATACTACAGGCAAGCAGTTGATTCAGGTAGCTGCAGTATATTCAGTCAGTGTACTGTATCCTGATTCCTGGGCACAGTGTGCAACTAAACCTCACTGCAGAGTGTTCCTGTTATTCTCTTCCTAATAATATTACAGGCAGGCAGTTGATTCAGGAAGCTGCAGTATATTCAGTCAGTGTACTGTATCCTGGGCAGTGTGCAGCTAAACCTCACTGCAGAGTGTTCCTGTTATTCTCTTCCTAATAATACTACAGGCAGGCAGTTGATTCAGGTAACTGCAGTATATTCAGTCAGTGTACTGTATCCTGATTCCTGTGCACAGTGTGCAAATAAACCTCACTGCAGAGTGTTCCTGTTATTCTCTTCCTAATAATACTACAGGCAGGCAGTTGAATCAGGTAGCTGCAGTATATTCAGTCAGTGTACTGTATCCTGGGTACAGTGTGCAGCTAAACCTCACTGCAGAGTTTTCCTGTTATTCTCTTCCTAATACAACAGGCAGGCAGTTGATTCAGGTAGCTGCAGTATATTCAGTCAATGTACTGTATCCTGGGCACAGTGTGCAGCTAAACCTCACTGCAGAGTGTTCCTGTTATTCTGTTCCTAATACTACTACAGGCAGGCAGTTAATTCAGGCAGCTGCAGTATATCCAGTCAGTGTAATGTATCCTGATTCCTGTGCACAGTGTGCAACTAAACCTCACTGCAGAGTGTTCCTGTTATTCTCTTCCTAATAATACTACAGGCAGGCAGTTGAATCAGGTAGCTGCAGTATATTCAGTCAGTGTACTGTATCCTGGGCACAGTGTGCAGCTAAACCTCACTGCAGAGTGTTCCTGTTATTCTCTTCCTAATAATACCACAGGCAGGCAGTTAATTCAGGTAGCTGCAGTATATTCAGTCAGTGTACTGTATCCTGGGCACAGTGTGCAGCTAAACCTCACTGCAGACCATTCCTGTTGTTCTCTTCTTAATAATACTACAGGCAAGCAGTTGATTCAGGTAGCTGCAGTATATTCAGTCAGTGTACTGTATCCTGATTCCTGGGCACAGTGTGCAACTAAACCTCACTGCAGAGTGTTCCTGTTATTCTCTTCCTAATAATATTACAGGCAGGCAGTTGATTCAGGAAGCTGCAGTATATTCAGTCAGTGTACTGTATCCTGGGCAGTGTGCAGCTAAACCTCACTGCAGAGTGTTCCTGTTATTCTCTTCCTAATAATACTACAGGCAGGTAGTTGATTCGGGAAGCTGCAGTATATTCAGTGAGTGTACTGTATCCTGGGCAGTGTGCAGCTAAACCTCACTGCAGAGTGTTCCTGTTATTCTCTTCCTAATAATACTACAGGCAGGCAGTTGATTCAGGTAACTGCAGTATATTCAGTCAGTGTACTGTATCCTGATTCCTGTGCACAGTGTGCAACTAAACCTCACTGCAGAGTGTTCCTGTTATTCTGTTCCTAATAATACTATAGGCAGGCAGTTGATTCAGGTAGCTGCAGTATATTCAGTCAGTGTACTGTATCCTGGGCACAGTGTGCAGCTAAGCCTCACTGCAGACCATTCCTGGTGTTCTCTTCCTAATAATACTACAGGCAGGCAGTTGATTTAGGTAGCTGCAGTATATTCAGTCAGTGTACTGTATCCTGGGCACAGTGTGCAGCTAAACCTCACTGCAGAGTGTTCCTGTTATTCTCTTCCTAATAATACTACAGGCAGGCAGTTGATTCACGTAGCTGCAGTATATTCAGTCAGTGTACTGTATCCTGGGCACAGTGTGCAACTAAACCGCACTACAGACCATTCCTGTTGTTCTCTTCCTAATAATACTACAGGCAGGCAGTTGATTCAGGTAGCTGCAGTATATTCAGTCAGTGTACAGTATCCTGGGCACAGTGTGCAGCTAAACCTCACTGCAGACCATTCCTGTAGTTGTCTTCCTAATAATACTACAAGCAGGCAGTTGTTTCAGGTAGCTGCAGTATATTCAGTCAGTGTACTATATCCTGATTCCAGGGCACAATGTGCAAATAAACCTCATTGCAGAGTGTTCCTGTTATTCTCTTCCTAATAATACTACAGGCAGGCAGTTGATTCAGGAAGCTGCAGTATATTCAGTCAGTGTACTGTATCCTGGGCACAGTGTGCAGCTAAACCTCACTGCAGACCATTACTGTTGTTCTCTTCCTAATAATACTACAGGCAGGCAGTTGATTCAGGTAGCTGCAGTATATTCAGTCAGTGTACTGTATCCTGGGCACAGTGTGCAGCTAAACCTCACTGCAGACCATTCCTGTTGTTCTCTTCTTAATAATACTACAGGCAAGCAGTTGATTCAGGTAGCTGCAGTATATTCAGTGAGTGTACTGTATCCTGATTCCTGTGCACAGTGTGCAACTAAACCTCACTGCAGAGTGTTCTTGTTATTCTCTTCCTAATAATACTACAGTCAGGCAGTTAATTCAGGCAGCTGCAGTATATCCAGTCAGTGTAATGTATCCTGATTCCTGTGCACAGTGTGCAACTAAACCTCACTGCAGAGTGTTCCTGTTATTCTCTTCCTAATAATACTACAGGCAGGCAGTTGATTCAGGTAGCTGCAGTATATTCAGTCAGTGTACTGTATCCTGGGCACAGTGTGCAGCTAAATCTCACTGCAGAGTGTTCCTGTTATTCTGTTCCTAATACTACTACAGGCAGGCAGTTGATTAAGGTAGCTGCAGTATATTCCGTCAGTGTACTGTATCCTGGGCACAGTGTGCAGCTAAACCTCACTGCAGAGTGTTCCTGTTATTCTCTTCCTAATAATACTACATGCAGGCTGTTGATTCAGGTAGCTGTAGTATATTCAGTCAGTGTACTGTATCCTGGTTCCTATGCACAGTGTGCAACTAAATCTCACTGCAGAGTGTTCTTGTTATTCTCTTCCTAATAATACTACAGGCATGCAGTTGATTCAGGTAGCTGCGGTATATTCCGTCAGTGTACTGTATCCTGGGCACAGTGTGCAGCTAAACCTCACTGCAGAGTTTTCCTGTTATTCTCTTCCTAATAATACTACAGGCAGGCAGTTGATTCAGGTAGCTGCAGTATATTCAGTCAGTGTACTGTATCCTAAGCACAGTGTGCAGCTAAGCCTCCTGAAGACGTGAATTAACGAAACGTACGTCGGTGGCGGTACCTGGTCACGTATGTCTACTATGCTGACGCCATCCTGGAGCTCTGTTTGAATCGTCTGTGCACTTTCATGCATGCTGCTATGGAGAAAACAGCAGAGCCGTGTTTACAGACAAGCTTACAGTCCCAGTGCCGGGTGGGCACTTTTTAAAGTAAGAGGCCATTTGGCACCCTTTTTTTTTTGATTTTTAAATAAACAGTATTATGCGATGGGATTCTCTGTTTCTGTTTGCATATCTCATCTTTAACCCCTGGAGGAGGCATTTGGAATTTTCCTGTCTGACTGCTGTATGTGTGCAGGCACAATCCTGCAAAAGCTCAAGTGACCATCTTTTTAATTAAAGTGGTTCCAAAAATCTGGTAAGCGCATCCTATTTCTGAGCACTTCGGGTGACTTATGACTTATGGTGGAGGAATTTTTCACAGTTAAGGAGAATTGTGTGATTTTCTACTAGCAACTTGTGTTATTGTATGCAATTGCTTGGATACATTGGAGAAGTTGTGTCCTCCGAGTATACACATATTGGGACTTCTTTTGGATTCTATTTTGGACCATTTCTTTGATTATAATTTGTCACCAATCATATGTTGGTAATGTGTATCAAATAAGTTTTGTTATTCAGTTAAGGTTCATTATTGTGTTAATACACCATATTTGACACTTAATTTATTCTACACCATATATATCCACTTAGGTGACCATTATGGTAGCGCCCTCTATTATTTATCCAATAATTATTTAACACAAGCCTCACTGCAGACCATTCCTGTTGTTCTCTTCCTAATAATACTACAGGCAGGCAGTTGATTCAGGTAGATGCAGTATATTCCGTCAGTGTACTGTATCCTGCGCACAGTGTGGAGCTAAACCTCACTGCAGAGTTTTTCTGTTATTCTCTTCCTAATAATACTACAGGCAGGCAGTTGATTCAGGTAGCTACAGTATATTCAGACAGTGTACTGTATCCTGGGCACAGTGTGCAGCTAAACCTCACTGTAGAGTGTTCCTGTTATTCTCTTCCTAATAATACTACAGACAGGCAGTTGATTCAGGTAGCTGCAGTATATTCAGTTAGTGTACTGTATCCTGGGCACAGTGTGCAGCTAAACCTCACTGCAGACCATTCCTGTTGTTCTCTTCCTACTAATAATACAGGCAGGCAGTTGATTCAGGTAGCTGCAGTATATTCAGTCAGTGTACTTTATTCTGATTCCTGGGCACAGTGTGCAACTAAACCTCACTGCAAAGTGTTAGCAGAGTGTTCCTGTTATTCTCTTCCTAATAATACTACAGGCAGGCAGTTGATTCAGGTAGCTGCAGTATATTCAGTCAGTGTACTGTATCCTGGGCACAGTGTGCAGCTAAACCTCACTGCAGACCATTCCTGTTGTTCTCTTCTTAATAATACTACAGGCAAGCAGTTGATTCAGGTAGCTGCAGTATATTCAGTCAGTGTACTGTATCCTGATTCCTGGGCACAGTGTGCAACTAAACCTCACTGCAGAGTGTTTCTGTTATTCTGTTCGTAATAATACTATAGGCAGGCAGTTGATTCAGGTAGCTGCAGTATATTCAGTCAGTGTACTGTATCCTGGGCACAGTGTGCAGCTAAGCCTCACTGCAGACCATTCCTGTTGTTCTCTTCCTAATAATACTACAGGCAGGCAGTTGATTCAGGTAGCTGCAGTATATTCAGTCAGTGTACTTTATCCTGATTCGTGGGCACAGTGTGCAACTAAACCTCACTGCAAAATGTTAGCAGAGTGTTCCTGTTATTCTCTTCCTAATAATACTACAGGCAGGCAGTTGATTCAGGTAGCTGCAGTATATTCAGTCAGTGTACCGTATCCTGGGCACAGTGTGCAGCTAATCCTCACTGCAGAGTGTTCCTGTTATTCTCTTCCTAATAATACTACAGGCAGGCAGTTAATTCAGGTAGCTGCAGTATATTCAGTCAGTGTACTGTATCCTGGGCACAGTGTGCAGCTAAACCTCACTGCAGACCATTCCTGTTGTTCTCTTCTTAATAATACTACAGGCAAGCAGTTGATTCAGGTAGCTGCAGTATATTCAGTCAGTGTACTGTATCCTGATTCCTGGGCACAGTGTGCAACTAAACCTCACTGCAGAGTGTTCCTGTTATTCTCTTCCTAATAATATTACAGGCAGGCAGTTGATTCAGGAAGCTGCAGTATATTCAGTCAGTGTACTGTATCCTGGGCAGTGTGCAGCTAAACCTCACTGCAGAGTGTTCCTGTTATTCTCTTCCTAATAATACTACAGGCAGGTAGTTGATTCGGGAAGCTGCAGTATATTCAGTCAGTGTACTGTATCCTGGGCAGTGTGCAGCTAAACCTCACTGCAGAGTGTTCCTGTTATTCTCTTCCTAATAACCCTACAGGCAGGCAGTTGATTCAGGTAACTGCAGTATATTCAGTCAGTGTACTGTATCCTGATTCCTGTGCACAGTGTGCAACTAAACCTCACTGCAGAGTGTTCCTGTTTTTCTGTTCCTAATAATACTATAGGCAGGCAGTTGATTCAGGTAGCTGCAGTATATTCAGTCAGTGTACTGTATCCTGGGCACAGTGTGCAGCTAAGCCTCACTGCAGACCATTCCTGGTGTTCTCTTCCTAATAATACTACAGGCAAACAGTTGATTTAGGTAGCTGCAGTATATTCAGTCAGTGTACTGTATCCTGGGCACAGTGTGCAGCTAAACCTCACTGCAGAGTGTTCCTGTTATTCTCTTCCTAATAATACTACAGGCAGGCAGTTGATTCACGTAGCTGCAGTATATTCAGTCAGTGTACTATATCCTGATTCCAGGGCACAGTGTGCAGCTAAACCGCACTACAGACCATTCCTGTTGTTCTCTTCCTAATAATACTACAGGCAGGCAGTTGATTCAGGTAGCTGCAGTATATTCAGTCAGTGTACTGTATCCTGGGCACAGTGTGCAGCTAAACCTGACTGCAGACCATTCCTGTAGTTGTCTTCCTAATAATACTACAAGCAGGCAGTTGTTTCAGGTAGCTGCAGTATATTCAGTCAGTGTACTATATCCTGATTCCAGGGCACAATGTGCAACTAAACCTCACTGCAGAGTGTTCCTGTTATTCTCTTCCTAATAATACTACAGGCAGGCAGTTGATTCAGGAAGCTGCAGTATATTCAGTCAGTGTACTGTATCCTGGGCACAGTGTGCAGCTAAACCTCACTGCAGACCATTACTGTTGTTCTCTTCCTAATAATACTACAGGCAGGCAGTTGATTCAGGTAGCTGCATTATATTCAGTGAGTTTACTGTATCCTGATTTCTGTGCACAGTGTGCAACTAAACCTCACTGCAGAGTGTTCTTGTTATTCTCTTCCTAATAATACTACAGTCAGGCAGTTAATTCAGGCAGCTGCAGTATATCCAGTCAGTGTAATGTATCCTGATTCCTGTGCACAGTGTGCAACTAAACCTCACTGCAGAGTGTTCCTGTTATTCTCTTCCTAATAATACTACAGGCAGGCAGTTGATTCAGGTAGCTGCAGTATATTCAGTCAGTGTACTGTATCCTGGGCACAGTGTGCAGCTAAACCTCACTGCAGAGTGTTCCTGTTATTCTCTTCCTAATAATACTACAGGCAGGCAGTTGATTCAGGCAGCTGCAGTATATCCAGTCAGTGTAATGTATCCTGATTCCTGTGCACAGTGTGCAACTAAACCTCACTGCAGAGTGTTCTTGTTATTCTCTTCCTAATAATACTACAGGCAGGCAGTTGATTCAGGTAGCTGCGGTATATTCCGTCAGTGTACTGTATCCTGGGCACAGTGTGCAGCTAAACCTCACTGCAGAGTTTTCCTGTTATTCTCTTCCTAATAATACTACAGGCAGGCAGTTGATTCAGGTAGCTGCAGTATATTCAGTCAGTGTACTGTATCCTGGGCACAGTGTGCAGCTAAACCTGACTGCAGAGTGTTCCTGTTATTCTGTTCCTAATACTACTACAGGCAGGCAGTTGATTAAGGTAGCTGCAGTATATTCCGTCAGTGTACTGTATCCTGGGCACAGTGTGCAGCTAAACCTCACTGCAGAGTGTTCCTGTTATTCTCTTCCTAATAATACTACAGGCAGGCAGGTGATTCAGGTAGCTGCAGTATATCCAGTCAGTGTACTGTATCCTGATTCCTGTGCACAGTGTGCAACTAAACCTCACTGCAGAGTGTTCCTGTTATTCTGTTCCTAATAATACTATAGGCAGGCAGTTGATTCAGGTAGCTGCAGTATATTCAGTCAGTGTACTGTATCCTGGGCACAGTGTGCATCTAAGCCTCACTGCAGACCATTCCTGTTGTTCTCTTCCTAATAATACTACAGGCAGGCAGTTGATTCAGGTAGCTGCAGTATATTCAGTCAGTGTACTGTATCCTGGGCACAGTGTGCAGCTAAACCTCACTGCAGAGTGTTCCTGTTATTCTCTTCCTAATAATACTACATGCAGGCTGTTGATTCAGGTAGCTGTAGTATATTCAGTCAGTGTACTGTATCCTGGTTCCTGTGCACAGTGTGCAACTAAATCTCACTGCAGAGTGTTCTTGTTATTCTCTTCCTAATAATACTACAGGCATGCAGTTGATTCAGGTAGCTGCGGTATATTCCGTCAGTGTACTGTATCCTGGGCACAGTGTGCAGCTAAACCTCACTGCAGAGTTTTCCTGTTATTCTCTTCCTAATTATACTACAGGCAGGCAGTTGATTCAGGTAGCTGCAGTATATTCAGTCAGTGTACTGTATCCTAAGCACAGTGTGCAGCTAAGCCTCCTGAAGACGTGAATTAACGAAACGTACGTCGGTGGCGGTACCTGGTCACGTATGTCTACTATGCTGACGCCATCCTGGAGCTCTGTTTGAATCGTCTGTGCACTTTCATGCATGCTGCTATGGAGAAAAGAGCGGAGCCGTGTTTACAGACAAGCTTACAGTCCCAGTGCCGGGTGGGCACTTTTTAAAGTAAGAGGCCATTTGGCACCCTTTTTTTTTTTGATTTTTAAATAAACAGTATTATGCGATGGGATTCTCTGTTTCTGTTTGCATATCTCATCTTTAACCCCTGGAGGAGGCATTTGGAATTTTCCTGTCTGACTACTGTATGTGTGCAGGCACAATCCTGCAAAAGCTCAAGTGACCATCTTTTTAATTAAAGTGGTCCCAAAAATCTGGTAAGCGCATCCTATTTCTGAGCACTTCGGGTGACTTATGACTTATGGTGGAGGAATTTTTCACAGTTAAGGAGAATTGTGTGATTTTCTACTAGCAACTTGTGTTATTGTATGCAATTGCTTGGATACATTGGAGAAGTTGTGTCCTCCGAGTATACACATATTGGGACTTCTTTTGGATTCTATTTTGGACCATTTCTTTGATTATAATTTGTCACCAACCATATGTTGGTAATGTGTATCAAATAAGTTTTGTTATTCAGTTAAGGTTCACTATTGTGTTAATACACCATATTTGACACTTAATTTATTCGACACCATATATATCCACTTAGGTGACCATTATGGTAGCGCCCTCTATTATTTATCCAATAATTATTTAACACAAGCCTCACTGCAGACCATTCCTGTTGTTCTCTTCCTAATAATACTACAGGCAGGCAGTTGATTCAGGTAGATGCAGTATATTCCGTCAGTGTACTGTATTCTGGGCACAGTGTGGAGCTAAACCCCACTGCAGAGTTTTCCTGTTATTCTCTTCCTAATAATACTACAGGCAGGCTGTTGATTCAGGTAGCTACAGTATATTCAGTCAGTGTACTGTATCCTGGGCACAGTGTGCAGCTAAACCTCACTGTAGAGTGTTCCTGTTATTCTCTTCCTAATAATACTACAGGCAGGCAGTTGATTCAGGTAGCTGCAGTATATTCAGTTAGTGTACTGTATCCTGGGCACAGTGTGCAGCTAAACCTCACTGCAGACCACTCCTGTTGTTCTCTTCCTACTAATACTACAGGCAGGCAGTTGATTCAGGTAGCTACAGTATATTCAGTCAGTGTGCTTTATCCTGATTCCTGGGCACAGTGTGCAACTAAACCTCACTGCAAAGTGTTAGCAGAGTGTTCCTGTTATTCTCTTCCTAATAATACTACAGACAGGCAGTTGATTCAGGTAGCTGCAGTATATTCAGTCAGTGTACTGTATCCTGGGCACAGTGTGCAGCTAAACCTCACTGCAGACCATTCCTGTTGTTCTCTTCTTAATAATACTACAGGCAAGCAGTTGATTCAGGTAGCTGCAGTATATTCAGTCAGTGTACTGTATCCTGATTCCTGGGCACAGTGTGCAGCTAAACCTCACTGCAGAGTGTTTCTGTTATTCTCTTCTTAATAATACTACAGGCAGGCAGTTGATTCAGGAAGCTGCAGTATATTCAGTCAGTGTACTGTATCCTGGGCAGTGTGCAGCTAAACCTCACTGCAGACTGTTCCTGTTATTCTCTTCCTAATAATACTACAGGCAGGCAGTTGATTCAGGAAGCTGCAGTATATTCAGTCAGTGTACTGTATCTTGGGCAGTGTGCAGCTAAACCTCACGGGAGAGTGTTCCTGTTATTCTCTTCCTAATAATACTACAGGCAGGCAGTTGATTCAGGTAACTGCAGTATATTCAGTCAGTGTACTGTATCCTGATTCCTGTGCACAGTGTGCAACTAAACCTAACTGCAGAGTGTTCCTGTTATTCTGTTCCTAATAATACTATAGGCAGGCAGTTGATTCAGGTAGCTGCAGTATATTCAGTCAGTGTACTGTATCCTGGGCACAGTGTGCAGCTAAGCCTCACTGCAGACCATTCCTGGTGTTCTCTTCCTAATAATACTACAGGCAGGCAGTTGAATCAGGTAGCTGCAGTATATTCAGTCAGTGTACTGTATCCTGGGCACAGTGTGCAGCTAAACCTCACTGCAGAGTGTTCCTGTTATTCTCTTCCTAATAATACTGCAGGCAGGCAGTTGATTCACGTAGCTGCAGTATATTCAGTCAGTGTACTGTATCCTGGGCACAGTGTGCAACTAAACCGCACTACAGACCATTCCTGTAGTTGTCTGCCTAATAATACTACAAGCAGGCAGTTGTTTCAGGTAGCTGCAGTATATTCAGTCAGTGTACTATATCCTAATTCCAGGGCACAATGTGCAACTAAACCTCACTGCAGAGTGTTCCTGTTATTCTCTTCCTAATAATACTACAGGCAGGCAGTTGATTCAGGAAGCTGCAGTATATTCAGTCAGTGTACTGTATCCTGATTCCTGTGCACAGTGTGCAACTAAACCTCACTGCAGAGTGTTCTTGTTATTCTCTTCCTAATAATACTACAGGCAGGCAGTTGATTCAGGCAGCTGCAGTATATCCAGTCAGTGTAATGTATTCTGATTCCTGTGCACAGTGTGCAACTAAACCTCACTGCAGAGTGTTCCTGATATTCTCTTCCTAATAATACTACAGGCAGGCAGTTGATTCAGGTAGCTGCAGTATATTCAGTCAGTGTACTGTATCCTGGGCACAGTGTGCAGCTAAACCTCACTGCAGAGTGTTCCTGTTATTCTCTTCCTAATAATACTACAGGCAGGCAGTTGATTCAGGTAGCTGCAGTATATTCAGTCAGTGTACTGTATCCTGGGCACAGTGTGTAGCTAAACCTCACTGCAGAGTGTTCCTGTTATTCTGTTCCTAATACTACTACAGGCACGCAGTTGATTAAGGTAGCTGCAGTATATTCCATCAGTGTACTGTATCCTGGGCACAGTGTGCAGCTAAACCTCACTGCAGAGTGTTCCTGTTATTCTCTTCCTAATAATACTACAGGCAGGCAGGTGATTCAGGTAGCTGCAGTATATCCAGTCAGTGTACTGTATCCTGATTCCTGTGCACAGTGTGCAACTAAACCTCACTGCAGAGTGTTCCTGTTATTCTGTTCCTAATAATACTATAGGCAGGCAGTTGATTCAGGTAGCTGCAGTATATTCAGTCAGTGTACTGTATCCTGGGCACAGTGTGCAGCTAAGCCTCACTGCAGACCATTCCTGTTGTTCTCTTCCTAATAATACTACAGGCAGGCAGTTGATTCAGGTAGCTGCAGTATATTCAGTCAGTGTACTTTATCCTGATTCGTGGGCACAGTGTGCAACTAAACCTCACTGCAAAGTGTTAGCAGAGTGTTCCTGTTATTCTCTTCCTAATAATACTACAGGCAGGCAGTTGATTCAGGTAGCTGCAGTATATTCAGTCAGTGTACCGTATCCTGGGCACAGTGTTCAGCTAAACCTCACTGCAGAGTGTTCCTGTTATTCTCTTCCTAATAATACTGCAGGCAGGCAGTTAATTCAGGTAGCTGCAGTATATTCAGTCAGTGTACTGTATCCTGGGCACAGTGTGCAGCTAAACCTCACTGCAGACCATTCCTGTTGTTGTCTTCTTAATAATACTACAGGCAAGCAGTTGATTCAGGTAGCTGCAGTATATTCAGTCAGTGTACTGTATCCTGATTCCTGGGCACAGTGTGCAACTAAACCTCACTGCAGAGTGTTTCTGTTATTCTCTTCCTAATAATATTACAGGCAGGCAGTTGATTCAGGAAGCTGCAGTATATTCAGTCAGTGTACTGTATCCTGGGCAGTGTGCAGCTAAACCTCACTGCAGAGTGTTCCTGTTATTCTCTTCCTAATAATACTACAGGCAGGTAGTTGATTCGGGAAGCTGCAGTATATTCAGTCAGTGTACTGTATCCTGGGCAGTGTGCAGCTAAACCTCACTGCAGAGTGTTCCTGTTATTCTCTTCCTAATAATACTACAGGCAGGCAGTTGATTCAGGTAACTGCAGTATATTCAGTCAGTGTACTGTATCCTGATTCCTGTGCACAGTGTGCAACTAAACCTCACTGCAGAGTGTTCTTGTTATTCTCTTCCTAATAATACTACAGGCAGGCAGTTAATTCAGGCAGCTGCAGTATATCCAGTCAGTGTAATGTATCCTGATTCCTGTACACAGTGTTCAACTAAACCTCACTGCAGAGTGTTCCTGTTATTCTCTTCCTAATAATACTACAGGCAGGCAGTTGATTCAGGTAGCTGCAGTATATTCAGTCAGTGTACTGTATCCTGGGCACAGTGTGCAGCTAAACCTCACTGCAGAGTGTTCCTGTTATTCTGTTCCTAATACTACTACAGGCAGGCAGTTGATTCAGGTAGCTGCAGTATATTCAGTCAGTGAACTGTATCCTGGGCACAGTGTGCAGCTAAACCTCACTGCAGAGTGTTCCTGTTATTCTCTTCCTAATAATACTACAGGCAGGCAGTTGATTCAGGAAGCTGCAGTATATTCAGTCAGTGTACTGTATCCTGGGCACAGTGTGCAGCTAAACCTCACTGCAGACCATTACTGTTGTTCTCTTCCTAATAATACTACAGGCAGGCAGTTGATTCAGGTAGCTGCAGTATATTCAGTGAGTGTAATGTATCCTGATTCCTGTGCACAGTGTGCAACAAAACCTCACTGCAGAGTGTTCCTGTTATTCTCTTCCTAATAATACTACAGGCAGGCAGTTGATTCAGGTAGCTGCAGTATATTCAGTCAGTGTACTGTATCCTGGGCACAGTGTGCAGCTAAACCTCACTGCAGAGTTTTCCTGTTATTCTCTTCCTAATAATACTACAGGCAGGCAGTTGATTCAGGTAGCCGCAGTATATTCAGTCAGTGTACTGTATCCTGGGCACAGTGTGCAGCTAAACCTCACTGCAGAGTGTTCCTGTTATTCTGTTCCTAATACTACTACAGGCAGGCAGTTGATTAAGGTAGCTGCAGTATATTCCGTCAGTGTACTGTATCCTGGGCACAGTGTGCAGCTAAACCTCACTGCAGAGTGTTCCTGTTATTCTCTTCCTAATAATACTACAGACAGGCAGGTGATTCAGGTAGCTGCAGTATATCCAGTCAGTGTACTGTATCCTGATTCCTGTGCACAGTGTTCAACTAAACCTCACTGCAGAGTGTTCCTGTTATTCTGTTACTAATAATACTATAGGCAGGCAGTTGATTCAGGTAGCTGCAGTATATTCAGTCAGTGTACTGTATCTTGGGCACAGTGTGCAGCTAAGCCTCACTGCAGACCATTCCTGTTGTTCTCATCCTAATAATACTACAGGCAGGCAGTTGATTCAGGTAGCTGCAGTATATTCAGTCAGTGTACTGTATCCTGGGCACAGTGTGCAGCTAAACCTCACTGCAGAGTGTTCCTGTTATTCTGTTCCTAATACTACTACAGGCAGGCAGTTGATTAAGGTAGCTGCAGTATATTCCGTCAGTGTACTGTATCCTGGGCACAGTGTGCAGCTAAACCTCACTGCAGAGTGTTCCTGTTATTCTCTTCCTAATAATACTACAGACAGGCAGGTGATTCAGGTAGCTGCAGTATATCCAGTCAGTGTACTGTATCCTGATTCCTGTGCACAGTGTGCAACAAAACCTCACTGCAGAGTGTTCCTGTTATTCTGTTCCTAATAATACTATAGGCAGGCAGTTGATTCAGGTAGCTGCAGTATATTCAGTCAGTGTACTGTATCCTGGGCACAGTGTGCAGCTAAGCCTCACTGCAGACCATTCCTGTTGTTCTCTTCCTAATAATACTACAGGCAGGCAGTTTATTCAGGTAGCTGCAGTATATTCAGTCAGTGTACTTTATCCTGATTCGTGGGCACAGTGTGCAACTAAACCTCACTGCAAAGTGTTAGCAGAGTGTTCCTGTTATTCTCTTCCTAATAATACTACAGGCAGGCAGTTGATTCAGGTAGCTGCAGTATATTCAGTCAGTGTACCGTATCCTGGGCACAGTGTGCAGCTAAACCTCACTGCAGAGTGTTCCTGATAGTCTCTTCCTAATAATACTACAGGCAGGCAGTTAATTCAGGTAGCTGCAGTATATTCAGTCAGTGTACTGTATCCTGGGCACAGTGTGCAGCTAAACCTCACTGCAGACCATTCCTGTTGTTCTCTTCTTAATAATACTACAGGCAAGCAGTTGATTCAGGTAGCTGCAGTATATTCAGTCAGTGTACTGTATCCTGATTCCTGGGCACAGTGTGCAACTAAACCTCACTGCAGAGTGTTCCTGTTATTCTCTTCCTAATAATATTACAGGCAGGCAGTTGATTCAGGAAGCTGCAGTATATTCAGTCAGTGTACTGTATCCTGGGCAGTGTGCAGCTAAACCTCACTGCAGAGTGTTCCTGTTATTCTCTTCCTAATAATACTACAGGCAGGCAGTTGATTCAGGTAACTGCAGTATATTCAGTCAGTGTACTGTATCCTGATTCCTGTGCACAGTGTGCAAATAAACCTCACTGCAGAGTGTTCCTGTTATTCTCTTCCTAATAATACTACAGGCAGGCAGTTGAATCAGGTAGCTGCAGTATATTCAGTCAGTGTACTGTATCCTGGGTACAGTGTGCAGCTAAACCTCACTGCAGAGTTTTCCTGTTATTCTCTTCCTAATACTACAGGCAGGCAGTTGATTCAGGTAGCTGCAGTATATTCAGTCAATGTACTGTATCCTGGGCACAGTGTGCAGCTAAACCTCACTGCAGAGTGTTCCTGTTATTCTGTTCCTAATACTACTACAGGCAGGCAGTTAATTCAGGCAGCTGCAGTATATCCAGTCAGTGTAATGTATCCTGATTCCTGTGCACAGTGTGCAACTAAACCTCACTGCAGAGTGTTCCTGTTATTCTCTTCCTAATAATACTACAGGCAGGCAGTTGAATCAGGTAGCTGCAGTATATTCAGTCAGTGTACTGTATCCTGGGCACAGTGTGCAGCTAAACCTCACTGCAGAGTGTTCCTGTTATTCTCTTCCTAATAATACCACAGGCAGGCAGTTAATTCAGGTAGCTGCAGTATATTCAGTCAGTGTACTGTATCCTGGGCACAGTGTGCAGCTAAACCTCACTGCAGACCATTCCTGTTGTTCTCTTCTTAATAATACTACAGGCAAGCAGTTGATTCAGGTAGCTGCAGTATATTCAGTCAGTGTACTGTATCCTGATTAGGGATGAGCCGAACACCCCCGGGTTCGGTTCGCACCAGAACCTTCGAACGGACCGAAAGTTCGCGCGAATTTTCGAACCCTATTCGTTATAATGGACGCGAACGTTCGAAATCAAAATTGCTAATTACAACGGCCAATATGCATGTTAATGTTATAAAACAGGTTTGGGGACCCGGGTCCTGCCCCAGGGGACATATATCAATGCAAAAAGAAATTTTAAAAAGTAAAGTTTTTTCGGGAGCAGTCATTTTAATGATGCATAAAGTGAAAAAAAAAAAAGTGAAATTTTCCTTTAAATACGGTACCTGGGGGGTGTCTAAAGTATGCCTGTGAAGTGGCATGTGTTTCCCGTGTTTAGAACTGTCCTTGCACAAAATGACATTTGTAAAGGAAAAAAAGAAGCCATTTAAAACCACTTGCGGCTTCAATGTCATGTCTTGTCCTGGCCGCCATATGGCTGAAAATCCTTGAGAAAAATGGCATGGCTACCCCATCACCCCCCCCCCACCCCAGCCCCTTTGGGTCTTGTATGGATACTAAGGGGGACCCCGCACCCAAAATAAAACCCTATACCTACAACCCTATATACTCTGAACAGCAGTATATAGGTGGTGCAAACAAGACATGGACTGTAGGTTTGTTCTTAAGTAGAATCTGAACAGGTACATTATGAAGTGTAGCTACATCCCAAAAAAATCAATTTTTAAGCTTTTTGGAGAACATAGGGAGGGGTTATCACCCCTGTAACATTTGCTGTCTTTGCACATCTGTTCAGAACATGTCACCTCACTTTCCGTCCCAATGACAAATGTTTTTGGAAAAGTGGGGTTTTAATTGAAACAAGGATTGGTGATAAAGCATCAGTAGAGAGGAGATACCTTTTTCCCAAATTAAATCTAACAGGATAGAATTTTCCTTCCTAGGGGTAGATTTCCTCTCACTTCCTGTTTTCTCTTGCCGTTTGCAAGTAGGAGTCGTTTGTAAGTTGGATGTTTGAAAGTAGGGGCCTGCCGTATATACTCTGCAGAAATTTGCCCTATTAGATGTTGGTGTAGCCACAAGACTGGTGGGCACAGGAATGGGCCCTGCTGTGAGTTAATAGATCAAGATTTGTACTTGCATGCACCTGTTGAACCGGGCAGAAAAATTGGGCCTTTGGTGGTGGTGGTGGTGGTGGTGGACGGTGTTGCCACAAGACTGTAAGCCCTCACATTTACTCTTGGTGGGTGCAGGAATGGGCCCTGCTGTGAGTTATTAGATCAAGATTTGTAATTGCATGCACCTGTTGAACAGGGCAGAAAAATTGGGCCTTTGGTGGTGGTGGTGGTGGTGGACGGTGTTGCCACAAGACTGTAGGCCCTCATAGTTACTCTTGGTGGGCGCAGGAATGGGCCCTGCTGTGAACTATTAGATCAAGATTTGTAATTACACGCCCCTGTTAAACAGGGGCTGAAAAATTGTGCCTTAGGCATTGGTGCTGGTGCCACAACACTGCAACCCCTCACAGATACTGTACTTGGAGCACAGCAGTCACACCTGTTGCGAAGCATCTTTTTAAAAAATTGTAATTACACGCCCCTGTTATACAGGGGCTGAAAAATTGTGCCTTAGGCACTGGTGCTGGTGCCACAACACTGCAACCCCTCACAGATACTGTACTCTGAGCACAGCAATGAGACCTGTTGCAAAGCATTGCCTAAAAATTGTAATTACACGCCCCAACAGGGGCTGAAAAATTGTGCCTTAGGCACTGGTGCTGGTGCCACAACACTGCAACCCCTCACAGATACTGTACTCTGAGCACAGCAGTCACACCTGTTGCGAAGCATCTTTTTAAAAAATTGTAATTACACGCCCCTGTTATACAGGGGCTGAAAAATTGTGCCTTAGGCACTGGTGTGGTGGCATGGATCATTGAGGAGGAGGAAGAGGATAGTCAGTGAACATAACAGGACAGTCACTCAGCATCAGCATAGGCAGTCTTGAAGGGATGTGACATTATAAATTATTCCGTTATATCCGCTTCAGGTGTCTGGTAGCTGGTGGTGATCCAAGACTGATTCATTTTTATGAAGGTCAGTCGATCAACCGAGTCGGTGGACAGGCGCACCCTATGATCGGTGACAAATCCTCCAGCAGCACTGAATGTGCGTTCGGAAAGAACGCTGGATGCAGGACAGGCCAGTAGCTCAATTGCATACTGTGCAAGCTCTGGCCAGTGATCCATCCTCAGGACCCAGTAAGCCAGAGGATTTTCGGTGGGAAAGGTGTCCAAGTCTGACCTTGCCCCTAGGTATTCCTGCACCATGTATATCAGACGCTGGCGATGGTTGCTGGAACCGATCATACCTTGGGGCTGCGGACTAAAAAATTGTCTGAACGCATCGGTCAGACGTCCACCTTCCCCACCGCTCCTTCTGCTACTGACCGAAGCCTCAGCAACTCGTCGTCCAGGACCAGGAGTTTGTAACCTCCCAGTTTCTGGGAACGCGTTGCACAGACCTTTCTGCAAGGCCTCCCTGAGATGTCTCATCCTCTGCTCCCTCTGCGACGGCAAGATAAGGTCCGCAACCTTACCCTTGTACCGTGGATCAAGGAGAGTGGCCAGCCAGTAATGGTCACTCTCCTTGATCCGAAGAACACGAGGATCCTTCCGCAGGCTTTGCAGGATCAGGGAGGCCATGCAGCGTAGGTTAGCTGAGGCATTCGGTCCGGAGTCTTCTGGGTCACTGAGGATGACATGATCGCCAGCCACCTCCTCCCAGCCACGTACAAGTCCACTGGTTTGTTGGGACTGTACATCATCCCTAAAAGACTGCTGCTGCTGATGCTGAGTGCCAGGCTCCACCTCCATGCTCACACAATCCTCCTCCTCCTCCTCCTCCTCCTCCTCTTCCTGTGTGATGGGTGGGACAGAAGGAACATTGTCTGGATAAAGGGGGCCTTGAGAGACAAGGAAGTCCTCCTCTTCCTGCCTCTGTTCTGCCTCAAGTGCCCTGTCCATTATCCCACGCAGCGTATGCTCCAACAGGTGGACAAGAGGTACAGTGTCACTGATGCATGCACTGTCACTGCTCACCATCCTCGTGGCCTCCTCAAATGGTGAGAGGACAGTGCATGCATCCCTGATCATGCTCCACTGGCGTGGGGAAAAAAAGCCAAGCTCCCCTGACCCTGTCCTGGTGCCGTAGTCGCAAAGGTACTCATTGATGGCCCTCTGCTGCGTGTGCAGTCGCTGCAGCATGGCCAACGTTGAGTTCCACCTGGTGGGCATGTCACATATTAGGCGGTTCTTGGGCAGGTTCAGCTCCTTTTGCAGCTCAGTCAGCCGAGCACTGGCATTATAAGATCGGCGGAAATGCACACAGACTTTCCTGGCCTGCCTCAGGACATCCTGTAAGCCTGGGAACCTGCCCAAGAACCGCTGCACCACCAGGTTGAGGACGTGAGCCATACAGGGCACATGGGTGAGCTGCCCCTGTCGCAGGGCGGAGAGGAGGTTGGTGCCATTATCAGAAACGACCATTCCTGGCTTAAGCTGGCGTGGCGTCAACCACCTCTCGGCCTGCCCCTGCAGAGCTGCCAGAACCTCTGGCCCAGTGTGGCTCCTGTCCCCCAAACACACCAGCGCAAGCACGGCATGGCATCTTTTTGCCTGCGTACTCGCGTAGCCCCTTGTACGCCTACGGAGCACCGCTGGTTCCGAGGACAGAGCACTCGAAGAGGACATGGAGGAAGAAGAAGAGGAGGGGGTGGAGGAGAGAGGTGTGTCACAACCAGTAGTAGCATTTTGGAGGCGTGGTGGCGGAACAACCTCCAACACTACTGCACCTTGTCCTGCATCCCTCCCAGCTACCAATAGAGTGATCCAATGGGCCGTGAAAGAAAGATAACGTCCCTGTCCATGCCTGCTGGACCATGAGTCAGCGGTAATATGCACCTTACCGCTGACCGCCCTGTCCAGCGAGGCATGGACATTGCCTTCCACATGCCAGTAGAGAGACGGAATTGCCTTCCGTGAGAAAAAGTGGCGTTTGGGAACCTGCCACTGAGGAACCGCACATTGAACAAACTCACGGAAGGGGGCCGAGTCTATCAACTGAAAAGGCAGCAGTTGAAGTGCTAGCAATTTAGCCAAGCTAGCATTCAACCGCTGGGCATGTGGATGGCTGGGAGTATACTTCTTTCGACGGTCCAGCAGCTGGGGCAGGGAAATTTGCCTGCTACAATCGGACGTCGGTGTACTGCAAGTACTTGGTTGTGACACACCTAATTCTACACCTTCAGTCCTCTCAGAGCAGCTTTCAGAGAGGACTGAAGATATAGTGGGGATGGAGATCCCAGCTGATGAGGAGCAAGGAGAGGTCCGCTTTGTTCTTTGGTGTGGGTCTTTTATGTGTGCTTGCCAACGAGCTGCATGGCAGGTCGACATATGTCTGCTCATGCTTGTGGTGCCCAAGCGGCTGATGTTTTGGCCACGCGAGATACGCTTGAGACAAATATTGCAAATAGCAGTGGTGCGATCTGATGCACTCGTCTCAAAAAAGGCCCACACCAAAGAACTTTTGTGATAACGTGCAGAGGCAGCGCCCTGCACAGGCGGAGCTCTGCGGTGTGGTACAGTTGCTGTGCTGGCCTCTAGCTGGCCTCCAGGGGGCATCCTGCCTCGTTGGACATGTGACGCTGCATCCTCCTCCTCCTCCTCCTCTCTCCCTTCAGGCACCCACGTGGAGTCAGTGACCTCATCATCCCCTCCCTCTTCACCACTAGAGCAAACCTGGCAGTAAGCTGCAGCTGATGGAACACTACTGCCAGATTGCTGTCCTTCAGCATCCCCTTTCTCTGCGCGCACACTACTGACTTCCTCAAGCTGGGTATCATCATCCGAGCCTTCGAATCGTTGGGCATCCTCCTGGAGCATGTACCCAACACTGTGCTCAAACAGTTCGGGGGACTCCTCAGGAGGACATGGTGGGTCTAGGGAAGGGGTGGCTGATGATGCCATTGAGTACGCGTTGGCAGCTGCTCTGCCAGTACCCTGAGCCTGGGTGAGAGAGGATGAGGAGGATGAGGAGGGCTTGGTCATCCATTCTACCAAGCCTTCGGCATGATGCGGCTCCACATGTCCAGCTGCCGAAAACAAAGACAAGCGTGTCCCATGGCCACGCGCTGATGACGATGCACGACCACGTCCACGGCCAGCACTGTTGTCTCTAGAAACAGAGCCTGCCTGCCCTGTGTTCTTGCCTCGGCACGCTCTGCCTCTCCTTGGCGGTCTTCCAGCCATTGTAGTCGGTAGTGTATATAGTATAAAAAATAGAACTCCTATGTGTGCTCACAACACACTGTAGGTCCTATGGGTGCTGACACTAACACACTATAGGTACTATGTGTGCTGCTGACAAGAAAATATAGGAGCTCTGTTTGCTGCCACTAACACACTAGAAGTCCTATGGGTGCTGCTGAGAAGAAAATATAGGAGCTCTGTGTGATGCCACTAACACACTAGAAGTCCTATGGGTGCTGCTGAGAAGAAAATATAGGAGCTCTGTGTGATGCCACTAACACACTAGAAGTCCTATGGGTGCTGCTGAGAAGAAAATATAGGAGCTCTGTTTGCTGCCACTAACACACTAGAAGTCCTATGGGTGCTGCTGAGAAGAAAATATAGGAGCTCTGTTTGCTGCCACTAACACACTAGAAGTCCTATGGGTGCTGCTGAGAAGAAAATATAGGAGCTCTGTTTGCTGCCACTAACACACTAGAAGTCCTATGGGTGCTGCTGAGAAGAAAATATAGGAGCTCTGTGTGATGCCACTAACACACTAGAAGTCCTATGGGTGCTGCTGAGAAGAAAATATAGGAGCTCTGTTTGCTGCCACTAACACACTAGAAGTCCTATGGGTGCTGCTGAGAAGAAAATATAGGAGCTCTGTTTGCTGCCACTAACACACTAGAAGTCCTATGGGTGCTGCTGAGAAGAAAATATAGGAGCTCTGTGTGATGCCACTAACACACTAGAAGTCCTATGGGTGCTGCTGAGAAGAAAATATAGGAGCTCTGTTTGCTGCCACTAACACACTAGAAGTCCTATGGGTGCTGCTGAGAAGAAAATATAGGAGCTCTGTTTGCTGCCACTAACACACTAGAAGTCCTATGGGTGCTGCTGAGAAGAAAATATAGGAGCTCTGTGTGATGCCACTAACACACTAGAAGTCCTATGGGTGCTGCTGAGAAGAAAATATAGGAGCTCTGTTTGCTGCCACTAACACACTAGAAGTCCTATGGGTGCAGCTGAGAAGAAAATATAGGAGCTCTGTTTGCTGCCACTAACACACTAGAAGTCCTATGGGTGCTGCTGAGAAGAAAATATAGGAGCTCTGTTTGCTGCCACTAACACACTAGAAGTCCTATGGGTGCTGCTGAGAAGAAAATATAGGAGCTCTGTGTGATGCCACTAACACACTAGAAGTCCTATGGGTGCTGCTGAGAAGAAAATATAGGAGCTCTGTTTGCTGCCACTAACACACTAGAAGTCCTATGGGTGCTGCTGAGAAGAAAATATAGGAGCTCTGTGTGATGCCACTAACACACTAGAAGTCCTATGGGTGCTGCTGAGAAGAAAATATAGGAGCTCTGTTTGCTGCCACTAACACACTAGAAGTCCTATGGGTGCTGCTGAGAAGAAAATATAGGAGCTCTGTTTGCTGCCACTAACACACTAGAAGTCCTATGGGTGCTGCTGAGAAGAAAATATAGGAGCTCTGTGTGATGCCACTAACACACTAGAAGTCCTATGGGTGCTGCTGAGAAGAAAATATAGGAGCTCTGTTTGCTGCCACTAACACACTAGAAGTCCTATGGGTGCTGCTGAGAAGAAAATATAGGAGCTCTGTTTGCTGCCACTAACACACTAGAAGTCCTATGGGTGCTGCTGAGAAGAAAATATAGGAGCTCTGTTTGCTGCCACTAACACACTAGAAGTCCTATGGGTGCTGCTGAGAAGAAAATATAGGAGCTCTGTGTGATGCCACTAACACACTAGAAGTCCTATGGGTGCTGCTGAGAAGAAAATATAGGAGCTCTGTTTGCTGCCACTAACACACTAGAAGTCCTATGGGTGCTGCTGAGAAGAAAATATAGGAGCTCTGTGTGATGCCACTAACACACTAGAAGTCCTATGGGTGCTGCTGAGAAGAAAATATAGGAGCTCTGTTTGCTGCCACTAACACACTAGAAGTCCTATGGGTGCTGCTGAGAAGAAAATATAGGAGCTCTGTTTGCTGCCACTAACACACTAGAAGTCCTATGGGTGCTGCTGAGAAGAAAATATAGGAGCTCTGTGTGATGCCACTAACACACTAGAAGTCCTATGGGTGCTGCTGAGAAGAAAATATAGGAGCTCTTTTTGCTGCCACTAACACACTAGAAGTCCTATGGGTGCTGCTGAGAAGAAAATATAGGAGCTCTGTGTGATGCCACTAACACACTAGAAGTCCTATGGGTGCTGCTGAGAAGAAAATATAGGAGCTCTGTTTGCTGCCACTAACACACTAGAAGTCCTATGGGTGCTGCTGAGAAGAAAATATAGGAGCTCTGTTTGCTGCCACTAACACACTAGAAGTCCTATGGGTGCTGCTGAGAAGAAAATATAGGAGCTCTGTTTGCTGCCACTAATACACTAGAAGTCCTATGGGTGCTGCTGAGAAGAAAATATAGGAGCTCTGTTTGCTGCCACTAACACACTAGAAGTCCTATGGGTGCTGCTGAGAAGAAAATATAGGAGCTCTGTTTGCTGCCACTAACACACTAGAAGTCCTATGGGTGCTGCTGAGAAGAAAATATAGGAGCTCTGTGTGATGCCACTAACACACTAGAAGTCCTATGGGTGCTGCTGAGAAGAAAATATAGGAGCTCTGTTTGCTGCCACTAACACACTAGAAGTCCTATGGGTGCTGCTGAGAAGAAAATATAGGAGCTCTGTGTGATGCCACTAACACACTAGAAGTCCTATGGGTGCTGCTGAGCAGAAAATATAGGAGCTCTGTTTGCTGCCACTAACACACTAGAAGTCCTATGGGTGCTGCTGAGAAGAAAATATAGGAGCTCTGTGTGATGCCACTAACACACTAGAAGTCCTATGGGTGCTGCTGAGCAGAAAATATAGGAGCTCTGTTTGCTGCCACTAACACACTAGAAGTCCTATGGGTGCTGCTGAGAAGAAAATATAGGAGCTCTGTGTGATGCCACTAACACACTAGAAGTCCTATGGGTGCTGCTGAGCAGAAAATATAGGAGCTCTGTTTGCTGCCACTAACACACTAGAAGTCCTATGGGTGCTGCTGAGAAGAAAATATAGGAGCTCTGTTTGCTGCCACTAACACACTAGAAGTCCTATGGGTGCTGCTGAGAAGAAAATATAGGAGCTCTGTTTGCTGCCACTAACACACTAGAAGTCCTATGGGTGCTGCTGAGAAGAAAATATAGGAGCTCTGTTTGCTGCCACTAACACACTAGAAGTCCTATGGGTGCTGCTGAGAAGAAAATATAGGAGCTCTGTTTGCTGCCACTAACACACTAGAAGTCCTATGGGTGCTGCTGAGAAGAAAATATAGGAGCTCTGTGTGATGCCACTAACACACTAGAAGTCCTATGGGTGCTGCTGAGAAGAAAATATAGGAGCTCTGTTTGCTGCCACTAACACACTAGAAGTCCTATGGGTGCTGCTGAGAAGAAAATATAGGAGCTCTGTTTGCTGCCACTAACACACTAGAAGTCCTATGGGTGCTGCTGAGAAGAAAATATAGGAGCTCTGTGTGATGCCACTAACACACTAGAAGTCCTATGGGTGCTGCTGAGAAGAAAATATAGGAGCTCTGTTTGCTGCCACTAACACACTAGAAGTCCTATGGGTGCTGCTGAGAAGAAAATATAGGAGCTCTGTTTGCTGCCACTAACACACTAGAAGTCCTATGGGTGCTGCTGAGAAGAAAATATAGGAGCTCTGTTTGCTGCCACTAACACACTAGAAGTCCTATGGGTGCTGCTGAGAAGAAAATATAGGAGCTCTGTGTGATGCCACTAACACACTAGAAGTCCTATGGGTGCTGCTGAGAAGAAAATATAGGAGCTCTGTTTGCTGCCACTAACACACTAGAAGTCCTATGGGTGCTGCTGAGAAGAAAATATAGGAGCTCTGTGTGATGCCACTAACACACTAGAAGTCCTATGGGTGCTGCTGAGAAGAAAATATAGGAGCTCTGTTTGCTGCCACTAACACACTAGAAGTCCTATGGGTGCTGCTGAGAAGAAAATATAGGAGCTCTGTTTGCTGCCACTAACACACTAGAAGTCCTATGGGTGCTGCTGAGAAGAAAATATAGGAGCTCTGTGTGATGCCACTAACACACTAGAAGTCCTATGGGTGCTGCTGAGAAGAAAATATAGGAGCTCTGTTTGCTGCCACTAACACACTAGAAGTCCTATGGGTGCTGCTGAGAAGAAAATATAGGAGCTCTGTGTGATGCCACTAACACACTAGAAGTCCTATGGGTGCTGCTGAGCAGAAAATATAGGAGCTCTGTTTGCTGCCACTAACACACTAGAAGTCCTATGGGTGCTGCTGAGAAGAAAATATAGGAGCTCTGTGTGATGCCACTAACACACTAGAAGTCCTATGGGTGCTGCTGAGAAGAAAATATAGGAGCTCTGTTTGCTGCCACTAACACACTAGAAGTCCTATGGGTGCTGCTGAGAAGAAAATATAGGAGCTCTGTTTGCTGCCACTAACACACTAGAAGTCCTATGGGTGCTGCTGAGAAGAAAATATAGGAGCTCTGTTTGCTGCCACTAACACACTAGAAGTCCTATGGGTGCTGCTGAGAAGAAAATATAGGAGCTCTGTTTGCTGCCACTAACACACTAGAAGTCCTATGGGTGCTGCTGAGAAGAAAATATAGGAGCTCTGTTTGCTGCCACTAACACACTAGAAGTCCTATGGGTGCTGCTGAGAAGAAAATATAGGAGCTCTGTGTGATGCCACTAACACACTAGAAGTCCTATGGGTGCTGCTGAGAAGAAAATATAGGAGCTCTGTTTGCTGCCACTAACACACTAGAAGTCCTATGGGTGCTGCTGAGAAGAAAATATAGGAGCTCTGTTTGCTGCCACTAACACACTAGAAGTCCTATGGGTGCTGCTGAGAAGAAAATATAGGAGCTCTGTGTGATGCCACTAACACACTAGAAGTCCTATGGGTGCTGCTGAGAAGAAAATATAGGAGCTCTGTGTGATGCCACTAACACACTAGAAGTCCTATGGGTGCTGCTGAGAAGAAAATATAGGAGCTCTGTTTGCTGCCACTAACACACTAGAAGTCCTATGGGTGCTGCTGAGAAGAAAATATAGGAGCTCTGTTTGCTGCCACTAACACACTAGAAGTCCTATGGGTGCTGCTGAGAAGAAAATATAGGAGCTCTGTTTGCTGCCACTAACACACTAGAAGTCCTATGGGTGCTGCTGAGAAGAAAATATAGGAGCTCTGTTTGCTGCCACTAACACACTAGAAGTCCTATGGGTGCTGCTGAGAAGAAAATATAGGAGCTCTGTTTGCTGCCACTAACACACTAGAAGTCCTATGGGTGCTGCTGAGAAGAAAATATAGGAGCTCTGTTTGCTGCCACTAACACACTAGAAGTCCTATGGGTGCTGCTGAGAAGAAAATATAGGAGCTCTGTTTGCTGCCACTAACACACTAGAAGTCCTATGGGTGCTGCTGAGAAGAAAATATAGGAGCTCTGTTTGCTGCCACTAACACACTAGAAGTCCTATGGGTGCTGCTGAGAAGAAAATATAGGAGCTCTGTGTGATGCCACTAACACACTAGAAGTCCTATGGGTGCTGCTGAGAAGAAAATATAGGAGCTCTGTTTGCTGCCACTAACACACTAGAAGTCCTATGGGTGCTGTTGGGGTGCAATGCTGTGCTAACAGCACTGCGGTTGGTACTACTGCAATACTGTACTAACAGTAAGCACGCACCAGACTAATCCCCAGCAGCAGCTAATAACACACTAACTGTGCAATCAGCAGCAATGAACGATCAATGACTTAGGTAGCAATGGTTTAGCAAAGAAATAGCCAATGGTTTAGCAAAGAAGAGCAAATCTTTCAGTATCAAGCAAAGACAGAATCAGCAGACTAATCTCTCCTAAAGCCGGAACTCATGTGACCGGGGCCGATGGCGTGGCGGCCTTTTAAATGGTGGGGCGTGTACTAAAGCCCCTGAGCTGTAATTGGCTACAGTCGTCCTGCCTGTAGCCAATTATTGCTCTCCGAGTTTCGGGCGCTGTGATTGGCCAAGCATGCGGGGTCACAGTGCATGCTTGGCCAATCATCAGCCAGCAATGCACTGCGCCGGCCGCGCCGGCCGCAATGCATTGCGGGGCCGCTCGCATCACACGAATGTGATGCGAACGGCCCAAATAGTTCTGGGCTCGACGAGCGAGCGAACGCCCGATGCTCGATTCGAACATGGGTTCGAATCGAGCACCGGGCCCATCCCTAATCCTGATTCCTGGGCACAGTGTGCAACTAAACCTCACTGCAGAGTGTTCCTGTTATTCTCTTCCTAATAATATTACAGGCAGGCAGTTGATTCAGGAAGCTGCAGTATATTCAGTCAGTGTACTGTATCCTGGGCAGTGTGCAGCTAAACCTCACTGCAGAGTGTTCCTGTTATTCTCTTCCTAATAATACTACAGGCAGGTAGTTGATTCGGGAAGCTGCAGTATATTCAGTGAGTGTACTGTATCCTGGGCAGTGTGCAGCTAAACCTCACTGCAGAGTGTTCCTGTTATTCTCTTCCTAATAATACTACAGGCAGGCAGTTGATTCAGGTAACTGCAGTATATTCAGTCAGTGTACTGTATCCTGATTCCTGTGCACAGTGTGCAACTAAACCTCACTGCAGAGTGTTCCTGTTATTCTGTTCCTAATAATACTATAGGCAGGCAGTTGATTCAGGTAGCTGCAGTATATTCAGTCAGTGTACTGTATCCTGGGCACAGTGTGCAGCTAAGCCTCACTGCAGACCATTCCTGGTGTTCTCTTCCTAATAATACTACAGGCAGGCAGTTGATTTAGGTAGCTGCAGTATATTCAGTCAGTGTACTGTATCCTGGGCACAGTGTGCAGCTAAACCTCACTGCAGAGTGTTCCTGTTATTCTCTTCCTAATAATACTACAGGCAGGCAGTTGATTCACGTAGCTGCAGTATATTCAGTCAGTGTACTGTATCCTGGGCACAGTGTGCAACTAAACCGCACTACAGACCATTCCTGTTGTTCTCTTCCTAATAATACTACAGGCAGGCAGTTGATTCAGGTAGCTGCAGTATATTCAGTCAGTGTACAGTATCCTGGGCACAGTGTGCAGCTAAACCTCACTGCAGACCATTCCTGTAGTTGTCTTCCTAATAATACTACAAGCAGGCAGTTGTTTCAGGTAGCTGCAGTATATTCAGTCAGTGTACTATATCCTGATTCCAGGGCACAATGTGCAAATAAACCTCACTGCAGAGTGTTCCTGTTATTCTCTTCCTAATAATACTACAGGCAGGCAGTTGATTCAGGAAGCTGCAGTATATTCAGTCAGTGTACTGTATCCTGGGCACAGTGTGCAGCTAAACCTCACTGCAGACCATTACTGTTGTTCTCTTCCTAATAATACTACAGGCAGGCAGTTGATTCAGGTAGCTGCAGTATATTCAGTGAGTGTACTGTATCCTGATTCCTGTGCACAGTGTGCAACTAAACCTCACTGCAGAGTGTTCTTGTTATTCTCTTCCTAATAATACTACAGTCAGGCAGTTAATTCAGGCAGCTGCAGTATATCCAGTCAGTGTAATGTATCCTGATTCCTGTGCACAGTGTGCAACTAAACCTCACTGCAGAGTGTTCCTGTTATTCTCTTCCTAATAATACTACAGGCAGGCAGTTGATTCAGGTAGCTGCAGTATATTCAGTCAGTGTACTGTATCCTGGGCACAGTGTGCAGCTAAATCTCACTGCAGAGTGTTCCTGTTATTCTGTTCCTAATACTACTACAGGCAGGCAGTTGATTAAGGTAGCTGCAGTATATTCCGTCAGTGTACTGTATCCTGGGCACAGTGTGCAGCTAAACCTCACTGCAGAGTGTTCCTGTTATTCTCTTCCTAATAATACTACATGCAGGCTGTTGATTCAGGTAGCTGTAGTATATTCAGTCAGTGTACTGTATCCTGGTTCCTATGCACAGTGTGCAACTAAATCTCACTGCAGAGTGTTCTTGTTATTCTCTTCCTAATAATACTACAGGCATGCAGTTGATTCAGGTAGCTGCGGTATATTCCGTCAGTGTACTGTATCCTGGGCACAGTGTGCAGCTAAACCTCACTGCAGAGTTTTCCTGTTATTCTCTTCCTAATAATACTACAGGCAGGTAATTGATTCAGGTAGCTGCAGTATATTCAGTCAGTGTACTGTATCCTAAGCACAGTGTGCAGCTAAGCCTCCTGAAGACGTGAATTAACGAAACGTACGTCGGTGGCGGTACCTGGTCACGTATGTCTACTATGCTGACGCCATCCTGGAGCTCTATTTGAATCGTCTGTGCACTTTCATGCATGCTGCTATGGAGAAAACAGCAGAGCCGTGTTTACAGACAAGCTTACAGTCCCAGTGCCGGGTGGGCACTTTTTAAAGTAAGAGGCCATTTGGCACCCTTTTTTTTTTGATTTTTAAATAAACAGTATTATGCGATGGGATTCTCTGTTTCTGTTTGCATATCTCATCTTTAACCCCTGGAGGAGGCATTTGGAATTTTCCTGTCTGACTGCTGTATGTGTGCAGGCACAATCCTGCAAAAGCTCAAGTGACCATCTTTTTAATTAAAGTGGTTCCAAAAATCTGGTAAGCGCATCCTATTTCTGAGCACTTCGGGTGACTTATGACTTATGGTGGAGGAATTTTTCACAGTTAAGGAGAATTGTGTGATTTTCTACTAGCAACTTGTGTTATTGTATGCAATTGCTTGGATACATTGGAGAAGTTGTGTCCTCCGAGTATACACATATTGGGACTTCTTTTGGATTCTATTTTGGACCATTTCTTTGATTATAATTTGTCACCAATCATATGTTGGTAATGTGTATCAAATAAGTTTTGTTATTCAGTTAAGGTTCATTATTGTGTTAATACACCATATTTGACACTTAATTTATTCTACACCATATATATCCACTTAGGTGACCATTATGGTAGCGCCCTCTATTATTTATCCAATAATTATTTAACACAAGCCTCACTGCAGACCATTCCTGTTGTTCTCTTCCTAATAATACTACAGGCAGGCAGTTGATTCAGGTAGATGCAGTATATTCCGTCAGTGTACTGTATCCTGCGCACAGTGTGGAGCTAAACCTCACTGCAGAGTTTTTCTGTTATTCTCTTCCTAATAATACTACAGGCAGGCAGTTGATTCAGGTAGCTACAGTATATTCAGTCAGTGTACTGTATCCTGGGCACAGTGTGCAGCTAAACCTCACTGTAGAGTGTTCCTGTTATTCTCTTCCTAATAATACTACAGACAGGCAGTTGATTCAGGTAGCTGCAGTATATTCAGTTAGTGTACTGTATCCTGGGCACAGTGTGCAGCTAAACCTCACTGCAGACCATTCCTGTTGTTCTCTTCCTACTAATAATACAGGCAGGCAGTTGATTCAGGTAGCTGCAGTATATTCAGTCAGTGTACTTTATCCTGATTCCTGGGCACAGTGTGCAACTAAACCTCACTGCAAAGTGTTAGCAGAGTGTTCCTGTTATTCTCTTCCTAATAATACTACAGGCAGGCAGTTGATTCAGGTAGCTGCAGTATATTCAGTCAGTGTACTGTATCCTGGGCACAGTGTGCAGCTAAACCTCACTGCAGAGTGTTCCTGTTATTCTCTTCCTAATAATACTACAGGCAGGCAGTTGATTCAGGTAGCTGCAGTATATTCAGTCAGTGTACTGTATCCTGGGCACAGTGTGCAGCTAAACCTCACTGCAGACCATTCCTGTTGTTCTCTTCTTAATAATACTACAGGCAAGCAGTTGATTCAGGTAGCTGCAGTATATTCAGTCAGTGTACTGTATCCTGATTCCTGGGCACAGTGTGCAACTAAACCTCACTGCAGAGTGTTTCTGTTATTCTCTTCTTAATAATACTACAGGCAGGCAGTTGATTCAGGAAGCTGCAGTATATTCAGCCAGTGTACTGTATCCTGGGCAGTGTGCAGCTAAACCTCACTGCAGAGTGTTCCTGTTATTCTCTTCCTAATAATACTACAGGCAGGCAGTTGATTCAGGAAGCTGCAGTATATTCAGTCAGTGTACTGTATCTTGGGCAGTGTGCAGCTAAACCTCACGGCAGAGTGTTCCTGTTATTCTCTTCCTAATAATACTACAGGCAGGCAGTTGATTCAGGTAACTGCAGTATATTCAGTCAGTGTACTGTATCCTGATTCCTGTGCACAGTGTGCAACTAAACCTAACTGCAGAGTGTTCCTGTTATTCTGTTCCTAATAATACTATAGGCAGGCAGTTGATTCAGGTAGCTGCAGTATATTCAGTCAGTGTACTGTATCCTGGGCACAGTGTGCAGCTAAGCCTCACTGCAGACCATTCCTGGTGTTCTCTTCCTAATAATACTACAGGCAGGCAGTTGATTCAGGTAGCTGCAGTATATTCAGTCAGTGTACTGTATCTTGGGCAGTGTGCAGCTAAACCTCACTGCAGAGTGTTCCTGTTATTCTCTTCCTAATAATACTACAGGCAGGCAGTTGATTCACGTAGCTGCAGTATATTCAGTTAGTGTACTGTATCCTGGGCACAGTGTGCAACTAAACCGCACTACAGACCATTCCTGTAGTTGTCTTCCTAATAATACTACAAGCAGGCAGTTGTTTCAGGTAGCTGCAGTATATTCAGTCAGTGTACTATATCCTAATTCCAGGGCACAATGTGCAACTAAACCTCACTGCAGAGTGTTCCTGTTATTCTCTTCCTAATAATACTACAGGCAGGCAGTTGATTCAGGAAGCTGCAGTATATTCAGTCAGTGTACTGTATCCTGGGCACAGTGTGCAGCTAAACCTCACTGCAGACCATTACTGTTGTTCTCTTCCTAATAATACTACAGGCAGGCAGTTGATTCAGGTAGCTGCAGTATATTCAGTGAGTGTACTGTATCCTGATTCCTGTGCACAGTGTGCAACTAAACCTCACTGCAGAGTGTTCTTGTTATTCTCTTCCTAATAATACTACAGGCAGGCAGTTGATTCAGGCAGCTGCAGTATATCCAGTCTGTGTAATGTATCCTGATTCCTGTGCACAGTGTGCAACTAAACCTCACTGCAGAGTGTTCCTGTTATTCTCTTCCTAATAATACTACAGGCAGGCAGTTGATTCAGGTAGCTGCAGTATATTCAGTCAGTGTACTGTATCCTGGGCACAGTGTGCAGCTAAACCTCACTGCAGAGTGTTCCTGTTATTCCCTTCCTAATAATACTACAGGCAGGCAGTTGATTCAGGCAGCTGCAGTATATCCAGTCAGTGTAATGTATCCTGATTCCTCTGCACAGTGTGCAACTAAACCTCACTGCAGAGTGTTCTTGTTATTCTCTTCCTAATAATACTACAGTCAGGCAGTTAATTCAGGCAGCTGCAGTATATCCAGTCAGTGTAATGTATCCTGATTCCTGTGCACAGTGTGCAACTAAACCTCACTGCAGAGTGTTCCTGTTATTCTCTTCCTAATAATACTACAGGCAGGCAGTTGATTCAGGTAGCTGCAGTATATTCAGTCAGTGTACTGTATCCTGGGCACAGTGTGCAGCTAAACCTCACTGCAGAGTGTTCCTGTTATCCTGTTCCTAATACTACTACAGGCAGGCAGTTGATTAAGGTAGCTGCAGTATATTCCGTCAGTGTACTGTACCCTGGGCACAGTGTGCAGCTAAACCTCACTGCAGAGTTTTCCTGTTATTCTCTTCCTAATAATACTACAGGCAGGCAGGTGATTCAGGTAGCTGCAGTATATCCAGTCAGTGTACTGTATCCTGATTCCTGTGCACAGTGTGCAACTAAACCTCACTGCAGAGTGTTCCTGTTATTCTGTTCCTAATAATACTATAGGCAGGCAGTTGATTCAGGTAGCTGCAGTATATTCAGTCAGTGTACTGTATCCTGGGCACAGTGTGCAGCTAAACCTCACTGCAGAGTGTTCCTGTTATTCTCTTCCTAATAATACTACATGCAGGCTGTTGATTCAGGTAGCTGTAGTATATTCAGTCAGTGTACTGTATCCTGGTTCCTATGCACAGTGTGCAACTAAATCTCACTGCAGAGTGTTCTTGTTATTCTCTTCATAATAATACTACAGGCATGCAGTTGATTCAGGTAGCTGGGGTATATTCCGTCAGTGTACTGTATCCTGGGCACAGTGTGCAGCTAAACCTCACTGCAGAGTTTTCCTGTTATTCTCTTCCTAATAATACTACAGGCAGGCAGTTGATTCAGGTAGCTGCAGTATATTCAGTCAGTGTACTGTATCCTAAGCACAGTGTGCAGCTAAGCCTCCTGAAGACGTGAATTAACGAAACGTACGTCGGTGGCAGTACCTGGTCACGTATGTCTACTATGCTGACGCCATCCTGGAGCTCTGTTTGAATCGTCTGTGCACTTTCATGCATGCTGCTATGGAGAAAACAGCAGAGCCGTGTTTACAGACAAGCTTACAGTCCCAGTGCCGGGTGGGCACTTTTTATGTTTTGTGACAGCAGGAAGGTAAAGTCACCTGGTTGCATCCAGGGGGGTAGATATATTTCGCCCAGATTCAGGCTTTACGCCGACTTATACAACTAGGTGGAGAGTTGTATAAGCCCAGCTAAGGCTAGTGGGCTCATGGATGACTCATACCTCTAGGGAGAGGGCTGGGCGTCGTACAGACAGGGAGTTGATGAGGCCAGCTGAAGCTTGTCAGCTCATTTAGGCCTCTATAAGAACTCCCAGCTTCATTAGATGTTAGCTCATGCCTGGAAGCAGACCTGTGTGGACTTCCTGGAGAGAGTGAACCCTTGTCCGGTGAGACAAAGCCTGTGTGGCTATTTGCTTGGACATTTAAAACCAGGGACTTAGGGACTAGGACAGCACTAGGCTGATCCCAGTTGTTAGTTAGGAAACCTGTATGTTTAGTCAGAGGTCAAGTTGACCAGGATTTATTTTGTTTATATGTTTCTTTTGGCTTTGCTGTGTTTTGTCACTGTAAATAGAAAATAAACCGCACCTTTTTTTTGATTTTGAAAACCACAACCTCCGTTTTCTGGGCCTGTTTTTGTGTGGGGAGCCCATCCCGGGGGTCACACACACCCGCTGCCAAGCTAACCCCCTCACAGTTGGTGGAGAACCAGTGGCAGTTTTTTTTTAAGCCAGCATGGAGGAGATACTGAAGCAGCTGGCTCTAGCAAATGCCAATCAACAGCAGACAAATGCAGGTTTGCAAAAGAGCCTTGCAGCTCAACAACAGAACTTCGCAGCCCAGCAGCAAGCTCATCAACAGAGCCTTGCAGCCCAGCAGCAAGCTCACCAACAGAGTCTGGAAGCTCAGCAACAAGCCCAGCAGCAATCTGAGGCCCGCTTCATAGACCTGTTACAGAAGCAAGAGCAGAGACTACAACAAATGGAAGCAGTAATGCAGCAACGTCCGCAGACCAGTGAGGAAAGCCGTCCCACTAATACCGCGTCCTTTGGGGTGAGTCGTTTATTGACAAAAATGACTGGAGAGGATGATCCAGAGGTATTTTTGACCACATTTGAAAGGACTGCTGAAAGAGAAAAGTGGCCTGAGGAGCAGTGGGCTGGACTGGTGGCTCCTCTGTTAACTGGTGAATCGCAGAAGGCTTACTATGACCTAGAGCCTGACCAAGCAAAAGACTATGTGATGCTAAAAGCTGAAATATTGGCAAGGCTGGGTGTCACCCAGGCTGTCCGGGCTCAGCGTGTGCATAACTGGACTTTCCAGCTTGGAAAACCCCCCAGGTCTCAAATGTATGATCTCATTCACCTGAGCAGAAAGTGGCTACAGCCAGAGACTTTGTCCGCACCAAAGATTGTGGAACGTGTTGTAATGGATCGGTTTTTGAGAGCTCTTCCTACTGCCATCCAAAAGTGGGTAAGCCATGGAGACCCAGAGACGGCCGATGGTCTTGTGGATCGTGTGGAGAAATACTTGGCTACAGAGAACCTGACGGCCTCTTCCAGAGACACTCAGACTTTCCACCCTAAGACCAGACCATCCCCAGGGGCGGATAAGAGGATTCCAAGGGGTGAGGGTGGAGAGAGTGAGAGGGTGGGAGCTCTACCCCAAGTTTGGCGAGAACAGCCTGGGAAATCAGCGGCTCAAGAGGCGGCAAGAAGGATCGTTTGCTACCGCTGCCGGCAAGCGGGACATATTGCAGCCAATTGCCCGGTTGTGGAGGAACCCATGCAGTGTGACTTTCTGATGGGCAGACGTCAGTCGCTGTGTGCGACAGTCGCATGCACTGCCATTCGAGGAACTGAGAAACATTTATGCAAAATGTGTGTTAATGGTAGAAATGTTGTGGTATTGCTGGATTCAGGTAGCCTTGTGACCCTGATAAAGGCTGAGTTAGTTAAAACAGAGGTCTCTGGGAATAGCAAGGTAGCTGTTATTTGTGTGCATGGGGACACCCGAGAGTATCCAGTGACTACAGTGTGTTTCGAGACCCCCAAAGGTACCCTCTCTCATCCAGTGGGCTTAGTATCTCAGTTACCGCATGACGCCATTGTGGGAAGGGATTTTCCGAAGTTCTGGGAACTGTGGGATGATCCTGAGCCCCCCACTGGTGCCCCTATGTACCAGGAATGGGATAGCCAGAACTCCCCTGAGAGTGGTGAGGACTCTCCGGAATTTCCCTTATCAGTATTGGCAGGGGAGACTCAAGAAACTGGAGAGGAGCCCACCTCCTCAGACGAAAACCTACCGTCTGTGGAGTTTTCTGATCTTGAGGTTCACAGGGAAAACTTTGCCACAGAACAGTTGAAAGACCCCGCCCTAATAAAGGCACGGGAAAACGTAGTGAAAATAGATGGCGAGTTAGTGAACCCAGATAATACCTGCACTTACCCATACTTCAGCGTAGAGAAGGACCTACTGTATCGGGTGGCAAAAAGGGCAGAAGAAACCGTTGAGCAGCTTGTGGTGCCCAAACCTTACAGGAAGTTGGTGTTGGAGTTGGCCCATGGGCACATTCTTGGAGGTCATCTGGGGACAGAGAAAACCCGAGAGAGGGTATTACAGAGATTCTATTGGCCGGGGGTGATAAAGGACATAGAAAATTATTGTTCCTCCTGCCCTGTGTGTCAGAGGTCGGCCCCGATGCCACATTTCCGTAGCCCGCTGGTCCCTCTACCCATCATTGAGGTCCCGTTTGAGAGGATCGCCATGGATTTGGTAGGTCCTATAATCAAGTCCGCTAGGGGGCACCAGTACATATTAGTTATAATGGACTATGCCACCCGTTATCCAGAAGCGATCCCTCTCCGAAATACCTCGGCCAAAACCATAGCCAAAGAGCTATCTCTTGTGTTTAGCCGGGTGGGTATTTGTAGAGAACTGCTTACGGACCAAGGTACACCCTTTATGTCCCGGGTTATGAAGGAGCTGTGTAAATTGTTCAAAGTGACGCAATTACGTACATCTGTGTATCACCCCCAAACCGATGGGCTGGTTGAAAGATTCAACAAAACCCTAAAGCAAATGTTGAAGAAAGTGGTGGATAGAGATGGAAAGGATTGGGACTGTCTACTTCCTTATCTGATGTTTGCTATTAGGGAGGTGCCCCAATCCTCTACGGGATTCTCCCCCTTTGAGTTACTGTATGGGAGACACCCAAGAGGGCTGTTGGATATTGCCAAGGAAACTTGGGAAAGTGAGAGTTCTCCCCACAGGAGTGTGATTGAGCATGTCGCCCTGATGCAAGACCGAATTGCACAGGTAATGCCCATCGTGAAGGAACATTTGGCCCAAGCGCAGTTAGCACAGCAGAGAGTGTACAACCGTGGAGCCAAGACCCGTACCTTTTCCCCGGGGGATAGGATACTGGTACTTGTCCCTACGGTTGAAAGTAAATTCCTTGCCAAATGGCAAGGCCCCTACGAGATAATGGAAAAAGTGAGCGAAGTGAATTACAAGGTCAGACAACCAGGAAGGCGAAAGCCCGAACAGATCTATCACGTTAATCTGTTGAAAGCCTGGAGGGATAGAGAGTCCCTAGTCGCAGACACTTGGTCACCAGCTCAAACTGGTTGCGTGATTCCTGAGGTTGGAATAGCAGCCACCTTGTCACAACCCCAACAACAGGAGGTTAAGGAGTTTGTGCTTCGCAACAAGGAGGTATTCTCTGAGCTGCCGGGACAAACATCTGGGGTAGAGCATGACATCATTACCCCGCCCGGTGAAAGGGTGAAGTTAAAACCCTATCGGATCCCAGAGGCCCGACGGGAGGCAATACGGGAGGAAGTACAGAAAATGCTGAACTTAGGGGTGATAGAGGAGTCCCAAAGTGATTGGTCTAGTCCCATTGTGTTGGTGCCTAAACCGGATGGGAGCTGGCGATTTTGTAACGATTTTCGTCAGTTGAACAAAGTTACAAAATTTGACACCTACCCCATGCCACGTATAGATGAGTTGATCGACCGGCTGGGAACAGCCCGATACATGACGACTCTTGACCTCACAAAAGGGTATTGGCAAATCCCCCTGGCCAAATTGGCCAAAGAGAAAACCGCATTTGTAACCCCAGACGGGGCGTTCCAATATAAAAGAATGCCGTTCGGGTTACAGAATGCGCCGGCCACATTCCAGCGGAAAATGGACCAGATGCTGAGGCCCCATCGGAAGTATGCTGCGGCTTACCTGGATGACGTAATTGTCCATAGCACAGATTGGGCCTCACATCTGCCAAAAGTGCAAGCAGTCCTGGACTCTGTTCGGGAAGCGGGGTTTACGGCTAACCCCAAGAAGTGTACCATTGGGCAGGAGGAGGCCAAATATCTTGGGTACACCATTGGGAGGGGAGTAATAAAACCCCAACTCAACAAAGTCGAGGCCATCCAGAGTTGGCCACGTCCCAACAGCAAGAAGCAGGTACGAGCCTTTCTGGGAATCGCTGGGTATTATCGGCGATTCATTCCCCACTTTGCCTCTAAGGCTGTGCCCCTAACCAACCTAACGAAGGGGAAAGGGTCGGTCATGATTAAATGGACCCCCGAGGCTGAGGCAGCATTCCAATTCTTGAAACAAGCCTTATGTAGCCAGCCAGTGTTGTACTCACCCGACTTCTCTAAAGACTTTGTCGTACAAAGTGATGCGTCAGATGTGGGGTTAGGAGCAGTATTGTCCCAGGTCTGGAACGGGGAAGAGCACCCAGTCATTTACCTCAGCAGGAAGTTGAAGTCCCATGAGGTAAATTACGCCACCGTTGAAAAGGAGTGTTTAGCGGTGAAGTGGGCTCTAGATTCCCTTCGGTACTACCTGCTAGGTAGGCACTTTGACATGGTTACGGATCACGCTCCGTTAAAGTGGATGGCTCAAAACAAGGAAACAAATAGAAGAGTGAATAGGTGGTTCCTGGCCCTCCAGGAATTCAACTTCACAGTAAAGCATCGCCCTGGCGTTCAAATGGGGAATGTGGATGCTTTGTCTCGAGTACATGAATGCCTGATTGCTGGTGTTCCAACCCCGAGGTTAAAACAAGAGGGGGGGGTATGTGACAGCAGGAAGGTAAAGTCACCTGGTTGCATCCAGGGGGGTAGATATATTTCGCCCAGATTCAGGCTTTACGCCGACTTATACAACTAGGTGGAGAGTTGTATAAGCCCAGCTAAGGCTAGTGGGCTCATGGATGACTCATACCTCTAGGGAGAGGGCTGGGCGTCGTACAGACAGGGAGTTGATGAGGCCAGCTGAAGCTTGTCAGCTCATTTAGGCCTCTATAAGAACTCCCAGCTTCATTAGATGTTAGCTCATGCCTGGAAGCAGACCTGTGTGGACTTCCTGGAGAGAGTGAACCCTTGTCCGGTGAGACAAAGCCTGTGTGGCTATTTGCTTGGACATTTAAAACCAGGGACTTAGGGACTAGGACAGCACTAGGCTGATCCCAGTTGTTAGTTAGGAAACCTGTATGTTTAGTCAGAGGTCAAGTTGACCAGGATTTAATTTGTTTATGTTTCTTTTGGCTTTGCTGTGTTTTGTCACTGTAAATAGAAAATAAACCGCACCTTTTTTTTGATTTTGAAAACCACAACCTCCGTTTGCTGGGCCTGTTTTTGTGTGGGGAGCCCATCCCGGGGGTCACACACACCCGCTGCCAAGCTAACCCCCTCACAGTTTACAAACGATTTTTATTATAGAAAAGGTCAAGGTATAAACACAAATCACAATGATGGTACAGGTATATATATGAACATTGTACATATTGAGCATTGTACAGAGGAAGGAGAAAAGGTTCTTCTTTTTTTTTTTTTTTTTTTTCTTTTCTTAATTTATTTATTTTTCTTATTTCTTAAGACTGGTATAGGAATGTATATTGTTCAAATAGAATCAATCAAGAGCATTGTATTGGAGAGAGGGTTAAATGACAATTGTATATATTTTAAGAGTGGGAGGAAAAAAAGAAACAAAAAACGGGAAGGTACTAGACCAGAGAGGTGGTATCCCAGAGAGTCCATTTTTTCTGGTAAAGGGGCATAGAATCATATAATGTGTGATGAATTCTTTCTGAAAGCTTAATGTTTGACATGCGGTTAAGAATTTGTGGCCAAGGTACTGTAGTGGAGCGCCAATTAAATGCTATGGCCCAGTGGATGGAACTAAAGAGTGTATGTATTAACCTTGTACTAGTCATTGGAATGTCCTGTATAGGGGTGAATAAAAGGCCTATTTGGGGTGTAAGAGAGATCTTTCTACAGGATATTTTATCTATTATAATATTTGCCTTATGCCAAGTGTCTTTAATGTGGGGGCAATCCCAAAATATATGTAAAAGTGTCCCCTGGGTGGGGCAACCCCTAAAGCAGAGTGGGGACACTGAGGGATAAAATGAATTGAGTTTAGCGGGTGTAAGATACCATCTATAAAGTAGTTTGATGGCCGATTCTCTAATCGAGGTTGTTCTGGTACATTTGTGGAGATTTGTAAAAATCGTATCCCATTGATCAAGAGTAAATGAGGTATTTAAATCTGATTCCCATTGTAGCATGGGATGTGATTTATCAGGCATGTTTGTCTCATTTAAATTTTTATATATTCTGGAGATTAAACCCCGGTCACGAGGGGAAGAGATACAAATTTGCTCAAATTGTGTATAAGGGGGGTGGAGTGTAAGTGAGTAATATTTCTCATAGAATTTTTTTATTTTCGCATAGATCTCTAGTTCAGTAGGAGAGATATTGTATTTTGTTTGTAGTCTGGTGAAAGTAAGAAATGCATTGTCTTGGGAGAGCGATTTTAAATGTATTAGATTATGTGACTTCCAATATGTTAGCAAATTTTCATCCTGAGCTCTATCTGGGGGGGAAAAACGTGGGTCGCCCATAAAGGAAGCTAAGGGGGGAACATCTGAGGATAACTTAAAATTAGAGATTTGTCTGTTCCATAGTTGAAGAGTGTGAGTGACGATGAGATTTAATGGCCTTATTTTTTGTGGTGGGATGATATTGGACCAGAGAAGTCCTTGTAAATTGTAGGGAAGGATAGATTCTTCCTCGAACAGGAGCCAAGGGATTTGGGATGAAGGGGCATACCATTGGGCTAATTGGGTGAATCTGGCCGACAAGTAATATAGCCAAAGGTTTGGAATGCCGAGGCCTCCTTTTAAATGGGGTCTAAACATAAGGGAATAACTAAATCTGGGTTTCTTGTTTTGCCATATAAATTTATTAATTTCTCTCTGTAAAGATTCTAGTGTTTTTTTAGGTAGAATAAGTGGAAGGGTTCTGAAAAAGAATAGAAGTTTGGGTAATATCATCATTTTTGTGGCTACTATCCTGCCCGAGAAAGAAATCTGATATGATGACCATAGTTTAAGTAGGTTTTTAATATTGTTAAATAAAGGAGGGTAGTTTGCTTGATATAACGTTTTATATGAAGATGTAATCTGAATACCTAGGTATCTAAACGAATCTACGTGCCAATTGAATGAGAATTTGTCTTTAAGTGAGGATATTAATGCTGGGGGAATGTTGATTGGTAAAGCCGAGCACTTAGATAGGTTTACTCCCAGACCTGTCAAATCATGAAAGACGTCCAGGGTTTTAGTTAGATTAGGTAGGGAAATAAGAGGGTCAGTTATGAATAGAAGGACGTCATCCGCATAAAGACTCAGTTTGTATTCCTTGGATCCCTTAAGATATCCTTTAATATTTGTATTGTTTCTAATTGCACAGGCGAGGGGTTCTATTGCGAGGGCAAAGAGTAGGGGGGAGAGTGGACAACCTTGTCTGGTACCTTTAGTCAGGGGAAAAAAGTCAGAATTGTTACCTGGGAGTTTAATACGTGTCTGTGGGTTGTGATAGAGAGCCTTAAAGCCATGTAGAAATTCATTGTTGATGCCATATTTTGGGAGAAGGGTGTCAAGATATGACCAGCAAACGCTGTCGAAAGCTTTGTGTATATCAAGACCAAGAAGCAGCGTGGATCTGGAATGAATGTTGGAGTCTTGAATGATATTTGTGGTAAGTCGTATGTTGTCTGTTATTTGTCTGTTGGGAATGAAGCCCGTTTGATCAGGATCAACTAATGGGGAGATAACGGCTGATAATCTGTCTGCTAATACACGGCCGAATATTTTTAGGTCGTTGTTAATAACTGATATCGGGCGGTAGTTTTGAGGGGTGGAGTGATCTTTATTTGGTTTGGGAAGTAGGGACATATTAGCCAAAATCATCTCGGGTGGGAATTGGCCACCCTGTAAGATATTATTATACAGTTTAGTAAGGTGTGGTGTAATGGTAGAGGAAATTTTTTTATAGTAAGATGTGGAATAGCCGTCAGGGCCTGGGGCTGTGGATATTTTTAGTGTTCCAATGATTTTGTTAACTTCCATCTCCGAGCAAGGGGCATTAAGAGATTCAATTTGATCTCTAGTAAGAGTGGGTAACGTAATGTTATTAAGCCAGTCTAAGGAGGACTGTTTCGGAGGTGTTTTTGGTGAGGTCAGGAGATTTTTATAGAAGTCCGAGAATAATTTCATGACTTCTTTGGGATGGGATACCAAATTACCAGAAGGGTTCCTTAATTTATAGGTGTGTGGGGGTTTCATAGATTGATTTAGTTTTTTAGCAAACATGGTGGAATAAGAATTACTGTTGAGTAAGAATCTAGCTTTAGACCATCTGAGAGCTTTTTCAGTATCTGATGTTAATAATGTGTCTAAGGTAGTGCGTTTCTCTTGTATCTGTTTAAGTAGGTCACTAGATGGGTTCTGATTGTTTCTATGATACAAGTGATCTAGATCTTTTGTTAGGGATCTAATGTCTGCAAGTTTGGATTTGTTGTTGATTGAGGCGATATTTATCAGATGACCTCTCATTACTGCTTTATGTGCCATCCATATAGTTGTAGGGGACATGTCTGGTGCTACATTTTGTGCAAAATATTGTTCAAGGTAAGATAGAATTTGTTGGTTGCTTGAGGGATCTGTGAGCAAAGAATCGTTTATTCGCCATGAGTGTGCTGTGTTGGCTAGACCTATATGTGAAGTATCAAAGGAGACTATGTGGTGATCAGACCAAGGACACGGATGGATATCTGCTCTAGAGGAATTGGCAAGTAGAATTGGGGTGCAAAAGATGTAGTCAAGACGAGCGAAGCAGTTGTGCGGATGGGAGTAGAATGTGTAAGATTTGGATCCTATGTTATGGGCTCTCCAAGTGTCTATTAATTGATGGTTATATAGTGATCTATTCAAGGATTTGGGGAAAGCTTTTGAGGATGGGACAACATTGCTTCTATCTAGAGCTGAATGGGCAGCTAAATTAAAATCCCCACCCACTATTAAATGTGTGGAGTGATAATTGTTGTGAGGGGGTTAGCTCGGCAGCGGGTGTGGGTGACCCCCGGGATGGGCTCCCCACACAAAAACAGGCCCAGCAAACGGAGGTTGTGGTTTTCAAAATCAAAAAGGTGCGGTTTATTTTCTATTTACAGTGACAAAACACAGCAAAGCAAAAGAAACAAACAAAATAAATCCTGGTCAACTTGACCTCTAACTAAACATACAGGTTTCCTAACTAACAACTAGTGATGAGCCGAACACCCCCGGGTTCGGTTCGCACCAGAACCCGCGAACGGACCGAAAGTTCGTACGAACATTAGAACCCTATTAAATACAATGGATGCGAACGTTCGAATTCTAAAGTGCTAATTATAACAACTATTATGCATGTTATTGTCCTAAAAAGGGTTTGGGAACCCGGGTTCTGCACCAGGGGACATGTATCAATGCAAAAATAAGTTTTAAAAACGGTCGTTTTTCGGGAGCAGTCATTTTAATGATGCATAAAGTGAAAAAAAAAAGTCAAATATTCCTTTAAATATCGTACCTGGGGGGTGTCTAAAGTATGCCTGTGAAGTGCCACGTGTTTCCCGTGTTTAGAACTGTCCCTGCACAAAATGACACTTCTAAAGGAAAAAAAAGCCATTTAAAACTGCTTGCGGCTTTAATGTAATGTCTGGTCCCGGTAATATGGATGAAAATCTTTAAGAAAAATGGCATAGCTACCCCATGACCCCCCCCCCCCCCTACCCCAGCCCATTACCAGCCCCTTTGGGTCTTGTATGGATATTAAGGGGAACCCCGCACATAAAATAAAAAAGGCCCTATATACTCTGAACAGCCGTATACAGGCGGTGCATACAAGACAGGGACTGTAGGTTTGTTCTTATGTAGAATCTGTTTGTAATTTTGAACAGGTACATTGTTGAAGTGTAGCTCCAGCCCAAAAATCTATTTTTAAACTTTTTGGAAAACATAGGTAAGGGTTATCACCCCTGTAACATTTGTTTTGCTGTATGTGCCCCTGTTCAGAACATTTCACCTCACTTTCCGTCCCAATGACAACTGTTTTTGAAATGTGGTGTTTTTCTTGAAACAAGGATTGCTGATAAAGCATCAGTACAGAGGAGACACCTTTCTCCCATATTTATTCTTACAGGAGAGAATTTTCCTTCCTAGTGGTAGATTTCCACTCACTTCCTGTTGTCTTCTTGCGTTTGCAAGTAGGAGTCGTTTGTAAGTTGGATGTTTGAAAGTAGGGACCTGCCGTATATACTCTGCAGAAATAGGCCCCTTAGTTGTTGGTGTTGGCACAACACTGTAAGCACTCACAGTTACTCTTGGTTGGTGCTGGAACGCCCTGCTGTCAACTATTATATCAGGAATTTTAATTACATATAATTGTTGAACAGTGGTAGTAAAAATTGGGCCTTTGATGGTGGTGCTGGTGCCACAACACTGTAAGCCCTGACAGTTACTCTTGGTGGGTGCAGCAATGGGCCCTGCTGTGAATTATTAGATCAAGAATTGTAATTGCATGCCCCTGTTGAACAGGGGCTGAAAAATTGGGCCTTTCTTGGTGGTGGTGGTGGTGGTGGTGTTGCCACAACACTGTAAGCCCTCAGAGTTACTCTTGGTGGGTGCAGGAATGGGCCCTGCTGTGAATTATTAGATCAAGAATTGTAATTACATGCCCCTTTTGAACAGGGGCTGAAAAATTGGGCCTTTCGTGGTGGTGGTGGTGGTGGTGGTGTTGCCACAACACTGTAAGCCCTCAGAGTTACTCTTGGTGGGTGCAGCAATGGGCCCTGCTGTGAATTATTAGATCAAGAATTGTAATTGCATGCCCCTGTTGAACAGGGGCTGAAAAATTGGGCCTTTCTTGGTGGTGGTGGTGGTGGTGGTGTTGCCACAACACTGTAAGCCCTCAGAGTTACTCTTGGTGGGTGCAGGAATGGGCCCTGCTGTGAATTATTAGATCAAGAATTGTAATTACATGCCCCTTTTGAACAGGGGCTGAAAAATTGGGCCTTTCGTGGTGGTGGTGGTGGTGGCGTTGCCACAACACTGTAAGCCCTCAGAGTTACTCTTGGTGGGTGCAGGAATGGGCCCTGCTGTGAATTATTAGATCAAGAATTGTAATTACATGCCCCTTTTGAACAGGGGCTGAAAAATTGGGCCTTTCATGGTGGTGGTGTTGGTGGCGTTGCCACAACACTGTAAGCCCTCAGAGTTACTCTTGGTGGGTGCAGCAATGGGCCCAGCTGTGAATTATTAGATCAAGAATTGTAATTACATGCCCCTTTTGAACAGGGGCTGAAAAATTGGGCCTTTCGTGGTGGTGGTGGCGTTGCCACAACACTGTAAGCCCTCAGAGTTACTCTTGGTGGGTGCAGGAATGGGCCCTGCTGTGAATTATTAGATCAAGAATTGTAATTACATGCCCCTTTTGAACAGGGGCTGAAAAATTGGGCCTTTCGTGGTGGTGGTGGTGGTGGCGTTGCCACAACACTGTAAGCCCTCAGAGTTACTCTTGGTGGGTGCAGCAATGGGCCCTGCTGTGAATTATTAGATCAAGAATTGTAATTACATGCCCCTTTTGAACAGGGGCTGAAAAATTGGGCCTTTCGTGGTGGTGGTGGTGGTGGCGTTGCCACAACACTGTAAGCCCTCAGAGTTACTCTTGGTGGGTGCAGGAATGGGCCCTGCTGTGAATTATTAGATCAAGAAGTGTAATTACATGCCCCTTTTGAACAGGGGCTGAAAAATTGGGCCTTTCGTGGTGGTGGTGGTGGTGGCGTTGCCACAACACTGTAAGCCCTCAGAGTTACTCTTGGTGGGTGCAGCAATGGGCCCTGCTGTGAATTATTAGATCAAGAATTGTAATTGCATGCCCCTGTTGAACAGGGGCTGAAAAATTGGGCCTTAGGCACTGGTGGCACAACACTACAACCCCTCACAGATACTGTACTTGGAGCACAGCAATGAGCCCTGTTGCAAAGTATTGCTTCAAAAATTGTAATGACACGCCCCTGTTAAACAGGGGCTGAAAAATTGGGCCTTAGGCACTGGTGGCACAACACTACAACCCCTCACAGATACTGTACTTGGAGCACAGCAATGAGCCCTGTTGCAAAGTATTGCTTCAAAAATTGTAATGACACGCCCCTGTTAAACAGGGGCTGAAAAATTGGGCCTTAGGCACTGGTGCCACAACACTCCAACCCCTCACAGATAATGTACTTGGAGCACAGCAATGAGCCCTATGGCAAATTATTGCTAAAAAAATTGTAATTACACGCCCTTGTAAAACAGGGGCTGAAAAATTGGGCCTTAGCCACTGGTGGCGGCACCCATAAACAAAAATGATCTTCCAAGCTATCATCATCAATCGTATCATTGAGGACTCGGAGGAGGAGGATAGCCAGTCAACATAACAGCACAGGCACTCAGCATCAGCATCAGTCTTGAAGGGATGTGACATGTTAAAATCAATTAGTCTGTTATATCAGCATCAGGTGTGTGGTAGCTGGTGGTGATCCAAGACTGGTTCATCTTGATGAAAGTCAGTCGATCAACCGAGTCGGTGGACAGGCGCACCCTGTGATCCGTGACAAATCCTCCAGCAGCACTGAATGTGCGTTCCGAAAGAACGCTGGATGCAGGACAGGCCAGTAGCTCAATTGCATACTGTGCAAGCTCTGGCCAGTGATCCATCCTCAAGACCCAGTAAGCCAGAGGATTTTCGGTGGGGAAGGTGTCCAAGTCTGACCTTGCCCCTAGATATTCCTGCACCATGTTTATCAGACGCTGGCGATGGTTGCTGGAACCGATCATACTTTGGGGCTGCGGACTAAAGAATTGTCTGAACGCATCGGTCAGACGGCCACCTTCCCCACCGCTCCTTCTTTGACTGGCCGAAGCCTCAGCAACTCGTTGTCCAGGACCAGGAGTTTGTAACCTCCCAGTCTCTGGGAACGCGTTGCACAGACCTTTCTGCAAGGCCTCCCGGAGTTGTCTCATCCTCTGCTCCCTCTGCGACGGTAACATAAGGTCCGCAACCTTACCCTTGTACCGTGGATCAAGGAGAGTGGCCAGCCAGTAATGGTCCCTCTCCTTGATCCGAAGAATACGAGGATCCTTCCGCAGACTTTGCAGGATCAGGGAGTCCATGCAGCGTAGGTTTGCTGAGGCATTCGCTCCGGAGTCCTCTGGGTCACTAAGGACGACATGATCCGCAGCCACCTCCTCCCAGCCACGTACAAGTCCACTGGTTTCTTGGGACTGTAAATCATCCCTAAAAGACTGCTGCTGATGATGCTGAGTGCCAGCCTCCACCTCCATGCTGACACAATCCTCCTCCTCCTCCTCCTCCTCTTCCTGTGCGATGGGTGGGACAGAAGGAACACTGTCTGGGTAAAGGGGGCCTTGAGAGGCAAGGAAGTCCTCCTCTTCCTGCCTCTGTTCTGCCTCAAGTGCCCTGTCCATTATTCCACGCAGCGTGTGCTCCAACAGGTGGACAAGAGGTACAATGTCACTGATGCATGCACTGTCACTGCTCACCATCCTCGTGGCCTCCTCAAATGGTGCCAGGACAGTGCATGCATCCCTGATCATGCCCCACTGGCGTGGAGAAAAAAAACCAAGCTCCCCTGACCCTGTCCTGGTGCCGTAGTCGCACAGGTACTCATTGATGGCCCTCTGCTACGTGTGCAGCCGCTGCAGCATGGCCAATGTTGAGTTCCACCTGGTGGGCATGTCACATATAAGGCGGTTCTTGGGCAGGTTCAACTCCTTTTGCAGCTCAGCCAGGCGAGCACTGGCATTATAAGATCTGCGGAAATGCACACAGACTTTCCTGGCCTGCCTCAGGACATCCTGTAAGCCCGGGTACCTGCCCAAGAACCGCTGCACCACCAGGTTAAGGACGTGAGCCACACAGGGCACATGGGTCAGTTGTCCCTGTCGGAGGGCGGAGAGGAGGTTGGTGCCATTGTCGCAAACCACCATTCCTGGCTTAACCTGGCGTGGCGTCAACCACCTCTCGGCCTGGCCCTGCAGAGCAGACAGGACCTCTGCCCCAGTGTGGCTTCTGTCCCCCAAACACACCAGCGCAAGCACGGCATGGCATCTTTTTGCCTGCGTACTTGCGTAGCCCCGTGTACGGCTACGGAGCACCGCTGGTTCATAGGACAAACCACAGGAAGAGGCCATGGAGGAAGAAGCAGAGGAGGGGGTGGAGGAGAGAGGTGTGTCACAACCAGTAGTAGCATTTTGGAGGCGTGGCGGTGGAACAACCTCCAACACTACTGCACCTTGTCCTGCATCCTTCCCAGCTGCCAAAAGAGTGACCCAATGGGCCGTGAAAGAAAGGTAACGTCCCTGTCCATGCCTGCTGGACCATGAGTCAGCGGTAATATGCACCTTACCGCTGACCGCCCTGTCCAGCGAGGCCAAGACATTGCCTTCCACATGTCGGTAGAGAGCCGGAATAGCCTTCCGTGAGAAAAAGTGGCGTTTGGGAACCTGCCACTGAGGAACCGCACATTGCACAAACTCACGGAAGGGGGCCGAGTCTACCAACTGAAAAGGCAGCAGTTGAAGCGCTAGCAATTTAGCCAAGCTAGCATTCAACCGCTGGGCATGTGGATGGCTGGGAGTGAACTTCTTTCGACGGTCCAGCAGCTGGGGCAGGGAAATTTGCCTGCTAGAATCGGACGTCGGTGTACTGCTAGCAGAGTGGCCGCAAGTACTTGGCTGTGACACACCTAATTCTACACCTTCATTCCTCTCAGTGCATGTTTCAGAGAGGACTGAAGTTATAGTGGGGTTGGAGATCCCAGCTGATGCGGTGCAAGGAGAGGTCCGCTTTGTTCTTTGGTGTGGGTCTTTGAGGTAGGCTTGCCAACGAGCTGCATGGCAGGTCAACATATGTCTGGTCAGGCATGTGGTACCCAAGCGGCTGATGTTTTGGCCACGCGATATACGCTTGAGACATATGTTGCAAACAGCAGCTGTGCGATCTGATGCACTAGCCTCAAAAAAGGCCCACACCAAGGAACTTTTTGAATGACGGGCAGAGGCAGCGCCCTGCACAGGCGGAGCTCTGCGGTGTGATTCTGTCGGTGTACTGCCCTTACGCTGGCCACCAAAGGGCATCCTGCCTCGTTGGAGATGTGCCTCCTCCTCATCCTCCTCCTCCTCCTCTCTCCTATTAGGCACCCACGTGGAGTCAGTGACCTCATCATCCCCTCCCTCCTCATCACTGGAGCCAATCTGGCAGTATGCTGCAGCTGCTGGAACATGACTGCCAGATTGGTGTCCTTCTTGAGCATCCCCTCTGTCTGCTCTCACGCTACTGCCTTCCTGTAGCTGGGTTTCATCATCAGACCCTTCGAAACGCTGGGCATCCTCCTGGAGCATGTACCCAACACTGTGCTCAAACAGTTCGGGGGACTCCTCAGGAGGAGGACATGGTGGGTCTAGGGAAGGAGTGACTGATGATGAGTCTGACATTGATACCAGGGAAGAGGACGCTTTGGCAGCTGCTTTGCCAGTACCCTGAGCCTGGGTGAGAGAGGATGAGGAGGAGGAGGAGGGCTTGGTCATCCACTCTACCAAGTCTTCGGCATGATGTGGCTCAACATGTCCAGCTGCCGAAAAGAAGGACAAGCGTGTCCCATGGCCATGTGCTGATGACAATGCACCGCGTCCACGACCAGCACTGTTGCCCCCAGACACAGAGCCTGCTTGCCCTCTTTTATTGCCTCCTGACTGTCTGCCTCTCCTTGTTTGCCTTCCAGACATTCTAATAGATGGCCTGCAGGGAGATGGGGAAAAAAGCAATAAGGGCTACCTTCAGGTGTCCTTCTCTGTCCCTTTACTTAAGGATTTCTAAATATGGTTGAGGATGATTGCTTTTGCACAGAATAGCACAACGACAATTTCCCTGACTGTCCAAAAAACAAGGATTTCAAAGATGGTTGATGAGGAATGCTTTAGCACACTATAGCACAAGGAGAATTTCCCTCACTGTCCTTCCCTGTCCCTAGAAATAAGGATTCGCACAGTAAAAGACACTGACACTCTCCCTACCTATAGTTTTCTGTCCCTAGAAAAAATGTTTTTTTAAAGCACACTATAGCACAAGGAGAATTCCCCTCACTTTCCTTCTTTGTCACTAGAAACAAGGATTATCACAGTGAAATAAACTGACACTCTCCCTACCTAGAGTTTTCTGTCCCTAGAAAAAATGTTTTTTTAAAGCACACTATAGCACAAGGAGAATTCCCCTCACTTTCCTTCTTTGTCCCTAGAAACAAGGATTCGCACAGTGAAAGAAACTGACACTCTCCCTACCTAGAGTTTTCTGTCCCTAGAAAAAATGTTTTTTTAAAGCACACTATAGCACAAGGAGAATTCCCCTCACTTTCCTTCTTTGTCCCTAGAAACAAGGATTATCACAGTGAAAGAAACTGACACTCTCCCTACCTAGAGTTTTCTGTCCCTAGAAAAAATGTTTTTTTAAAGCACACTATAGCACAAGGAGAATTCACTCACTTTCCTTCTTTGTCCCTAGAAACAAGGATTCGCACAGTGAAAGAAACTGACACTCTCCCTACCTAGAGTTTTCTGTCCCTAGAAAAAATGTTTTTTTAAAGCACACTATAGCACAAGGAGAATTCCCCTCACTTTCCTTCTTTGTCCCTAGAAACAAGGATTATCACAGTGAAAGAAACTGACACTCTCCCTACCTAGAGTTTTCTGTCCCTAGAAAAAATGTTTTTTTAAAGCACACTATAGCACAAGGAGAATTCCCCTCACTTTCCTTCTTTGTCCCTAGAAACAAGGATTCGCACAGTAAAAGACACTGACACTCTCCCTACCTAGAGTTTTCTGTCCCTAGAAAAAATGTTTTTTTTAAAGCACACTATAGCACAAGGAAAATTCACTCACTGTCCTTCCCTGTCCCTAGAAACAAGGATTCGCACAGTGAAATAAACTGACACTCTCCCTACCTAGAGTTTTCTGTCCCTAGAAAAAATGTTTTTTTAAAGCACACTATAGCACAGGGAGAATTCCCCTCACTTTCCTTCTTTGTCCCTAGAAACAAGGATTCGCACAGTGAAAGAAACTGACACTCTCCCTACCTAAAGTTTTCTGTCCCTAGAAAAAATGTTTTTTTAAAGCACACTATAGCACAAGGAGAATTCCCCTCACTTTCCTTCTTTGTCCCTAGAAACAAGGATTCGCACAGTAAAAGACACTGACACTCTCCCTACCTAGAGTTTTCTGTCCCTAGAAAAAATGTTTTTTTAAAGCACACTATAGCACAAGGAGAATTCCCCTCACTTTCCTTCTTTGTCCCTAGAAACAAGGACTCGCACAGTAAAAGACACTGACACTCTCCCTACCTAGAGTTTTCTGTCCCTAGAAAAAATGTTTTTTTAAAGCACACTATAGCACAAGGAGAATTCCCCTCACTTTCCTTCTTTGTCACTAGAAACAAGGATTATCACAGTGAAAGAAACTGACACTCTCCCTACCTAGAGTTTTCTGTCCCTAGAAAAAATGTTTTTTTTAAAGCACACTATAGCACAAGGAGAATTCCCCTCACTTTCCTTCTTTGTCCCTAGAAACAAGGATTCGCACAGTGAAAGAAACTGACACTCTCCCTACCTAGAGTTTTCTGTCCCTAGAAAAAATGTTTTTTTAAAGCACACTATAGCACAAGGAGAATTCCCCTCACTTTCCTTCTTTGTCCCTAGAAACAAGGATTATCACAGTGAAAGAAACTGACACTCTCCCTACCTAGAGTTTTCTGTCCCTAGAAAAAATGTTTTTTTAAAGCACACTATAGCACAAGGAGAATTCACCTCACTTTCCTTCCCTGTCCCTAGAAACAAGGATTCGCACAGTAAAACACACTGACACTCTCCCTACCTATCCTTCTCTTTCCCTAAACTAAAGGAATCCAGGTTAAGCAAGAAAGAAATAAATGTCACTGTCCCTGCCTATGCTTCTCTTTCCCTGCTCCGGAACACACTACACTAGGCCGCCGTGCTGGCGGCCTTTTATAGTGTGGGGCGTGTACTAAACACCCTCAGCAATAATTGGCCACAGGCATCCTGCCTGTGGCCAATCATTGCTCTCCTCGCTGCCGGCGCTGTGATTGGCCAATCATGCGGGGTCACAGTGCATGCTTGGCCAATCACAGCACCTGGATGACACTGCGATGGCGTAGTGCATTGTGGGCCGTTCGCGTCACTCGAATTTGGCGCGAACGGCCCAAATCGTTCGATCTTCGTCGAACGATCGAACAGCCGATGTTCGAGTCGAACGTATGTTCGACTCGAACACGAAGCTCATCCCTACTAACAACTGGGATCAGCCTAGTGCTGTCCTAGTCCCTAAGTCCCTGGTTTTAAATGTCCAAGCAAATAGCCACACAGGCTTGGTCTCACCGCACAGGGGTTCACTCTCCCTAGACAGTCCACACAGGTCTGGTTCCAGGCATGAGCTAACATCTAATGAAGCTGGGAGTTCTTATAGAGGCCTAAATGAGCTGACAAGCTTCAGCTGGTCTCATCAACTCCCTGTCTGTACGACGCCCCACACTCTCCCTAGAGGTATGAGTCATCCATGAGCCCACTAGCCTTAGCTGGGCTTATACAACTCTCCGCCTAGTTGTATAAGTCGGCGTAAAGCCTGAATCTGGGCGAAATATATCTACCCCCCTGGATGCAACCAGGTGACTTTACCTTCCTGCTGTCACATACCCCCCCCTCTTGTTTTAACCTCGGGGTTGGAACACCAGCAATCAGGCATTCATGTACTCGAGACAAAGCATCCACATTCCCCATTTGAACGCCAGGGCGATGCTTTACTGTGAAGTTGAATTCCTGGAGGGCCAGGAACCACCTATTCACTCTTCTATTTGTTTCCTTGTTTTGAGCCATCCACTTTAACGGAGCGTGATCCGTAACCAAGTCAAAGTGCCTACCTAGCAGGTAGTACCGAAGGGAATCTAGAGCCCACTTCACCGCTAAACACTCCTTTTCAACGGTGGCGTAATTTACCTCATGGGACTTCAACTTCCTGCTGAGGTAAATGACTGGGTGTTCTTCCCCGTTCCAGACCTGGGACAATACTGCTCCTAACCCCACATCTGACGCATCACTTTGTACGACAAAGTCTTTAGAGAAGTCGGGTGAGTACAACACTGGCTGGCTACATAAGGCTTGTTTCAAGAATTGGAATGCTGCCTCAGCCTCGGGGGTCCATTTAATCATGACCGACCCTTTCCCCTTTGTCAGGTTGGTTAGGGGCACAGCCTTAGAAGCAAAGTGGGGAATGAATCGCCGATAATACCCAGCGATTCCCAGAAAGGCTCGTACCTGCTTCTTGCTGTTGGGACGTGGCCAACTCTGGATGGCCTCGACTTTGTTGAGTTGGGGTTTTATTACTCCCCTCCCAATGGTGTACCCAAGATATTTGGCCTCTTCCTGCCCAATGGTACACTTCTTGGGGTTAGCCGTAAACCCCGCTTCCCGAACAGAGTCCAGGACTGCTTGCACTTTTGGCAGATGTGAGGCCCAATCTGTGCTATGGACAATTACGTCATCCAGGTAAGCCGCAGCATACTTCCGATGGGGCCTCAGCATCTGGTCCATTTTCCGCTGGAATGTGGCCGGCGCATTCTGTAACCCGAACGGCATTCTTTTATATTGGAACGCCCCGTCTGGGGTTACAAATGCGGTTTTCTCTTTGGCCGACTTGGCCAGGGGGATTTGCCAATACCCTTTTGTGAGGTCAAGAGTCGTCATGTATCGGGCTGTTCCCAGCCGGTCGATCAACTCATCTATACGTGGCATGGGGTAGGTGTCAAATTTTGTAACTTTGTTCAACTGACGAAAATCGTTACAAAATCGCCAGCTCCCATCCGGTTTAGGCACCAACACAATGGGACTAGACCAATCACTTTGGGACTCCTCTATCACCCCTAAGTTCAGCATTTGTTTTAGGGTTTTGTTGAATCTTTCAACCAGCCCATCGGTTTGGGGGTGATACACAGATGTACGTAATTGCGTCACTTTGAACAATTTACACAGCTCCTTCATAACCCGGGACATAAAGGGTGTACCTTGGTCCGTAAGCAGTTCTTTACAAATACCCACCCGGCTAAACACAAGAGATAGCTCTTTGGCTATGGTTTTGGCCGAGGTATTTCGGAGAGGGATCGCTTCTGGATAACGGGTGGCATAGTCCATTATAACTAATATGTACTGGTGCCCCCTAGCGGACTTGATTATAGGACCTACCAAATCCATGGCGATCCTCTCAAACGGGACCTCAATGATGGGTAGAGGGACCAGCGGGCTACGGAAATGTGGCATCGGGGCCGACCTCTGACACACAGGGCAGGAGGAACAATAATTTTCTATGTCCTTCATCACCCCCGGCCAATAGAATCTCTGTAATACCCTCTCTCGGGTTTTCTCTGTCCCCAGATGACCTCCAAGAATGTGCCCATGAGCCAACTCCAACACCAACTTCCTGTAAGGTTTGGGCACCACAAGCTGCTCAACGGTTTCTTCTGCCCTTTTTGCCACCCGATACAGTAGGTCCTTCTCTACGCTGAAGTATGGGTAAGTGCAGGTATTATCTGGGTTCACTAACTCGCCATCTATTTTCACTACGTTTTCCCGTGCCTTTATTAGGGCGGGGTCTTTCAACTGTTCTGTGGCAAAGTTTTCCCTGTGAACCTCAAGATCAGAAAACTCCACAGACGGTAGGTTTTCGTCTGAGGAGGTGGGCTCCTCTCCAGTTTCTTGAGTCTCCCCTGCCAATACTGATAAGGGAAATTCCGGAGAGTCCTCACCACTCTCAGGGGAGTTCTGGCTATCACATTCCTGGTACATAGGGGCACCAGTGGGGGGCTCAGGATCATCCCACAGTTCCCAGAACTTCGGAAAATCCCTTCCCACAATGGCGTCATGCGGTAACTGAGATACTAAGCCCACTGGATGAAAGAGGGTACCTTTGGGGGTCTCGAAACACACTGTAGTCACTGGATACTCTCGGGTGTCCCCATGCACACAAATAACAGCTACCTTGCTATTCCCAGAGACCTCTGTTTTAACTAACTCAGCCTTTATCAGGGTCACAAGGCTACCTGAATCCAGCAATACCACAACATTTCTACCATTAACACACATTTTGCATAAATGTTTCTCAGTTCCTCGAATGGCAGTGCATGCGACTGTCGCACACAGCGACTGACGTCTGCCCGTCAGAAAGTCACACTGCATGGGTTCCTTCACAACCGGGCAATTGGCTGCAATATGTCCCGCTTGCCGGCAGCGGTAGCAAACGATCCTTCTTGCCGCCTCTTGAGCCGCTGATTTCCCAGGCTGTTCTCGCCAAACTTGGGGTAGAGCTCCCACCCTCTCACTCTCTCCACCCTCACCCCTTGGAATCCTCTTATCCGCCCCTGGGGATGGTCTGGTCTTAGGGTGGAAAGTCCGAGTGTCTCTGGAAGAGGCCGTCAGGTTCTCTGTAGCCAAGTATTTCTCCACACGATCCACAAGACCATCGGCCGTCTCTGGGTCTCCATGGCTTACCCACTTTTGGATGGCAGTAGGAAGAGCTCTCAAAAACCGATCCATTACAACACGTTCCACAATCTTTGGTGCGGACAAAGTCTCTGGCTGTAGCCACTTTCTGCTCAGGTGAATGAGATCATACATTTGAGACCTGGGGGGTTTTCCAAGCTGGAAAGTCCAGTTATGCACACGCTGAGCCCGGACAGCCAGGGTGACACCCAGCCTTGCCAATATTTCAGCTTTTAGCATCACATAGTCTTTTGCTTGGTTAGGCTCTAGGTCATAGTAAGCTTTCTGCGATTCACCAGTTAACAGAGGAGCCACCAGTCCAGCCCACTGCTCCTCAGGCCACTTTTCTCTTTCAGCGGTCCTTTCAAATGTGGTCAAAAATACCTCTGGATCATCCTCTCCAGTCATTTTTGTCAATAAACGACTGACCCCAAAGGACGCGGTATTAGTGGGATGGCTTTCCTCACTGGTCTGCGGACGTTGCTGCATTACTGCTTCCATCTGTTGTTGTAGTCTCTGCTCTTGCTTCTGCAACAGGTCTATGAAGCGGGCCTCAGATTGCTGCTGGGCTTGTTGCTGAGCCTCCAGACTCTGTTGCAAAGTTGCGTTTGTCTGCTGCTGGGCTGCAAGGCTCTGTTGATGAGCTTGCTGCTGGGCTGCAAGGCTCTGTTGATGAGCTTGCTGCTGGGCTGCAAGGCTCTTTTGCAAACCTGCATTTGTCTGCTGTTGATTGGCATTTGCTAGAGCCAGCTGTTTCAGTATCTCCTCCATGCTGGCTTAAAAAAAACTGCCACTGGTTCTCCACCAACTGTGAGGGGGTTAGCTCGGCAGCGGGTGTGGGTGACCCCCGGGATGGGCTCCCCACACAAAAACAGGCCCAGCAAACGGAGGTTGTGGTTTTCAAAATCAAAAAGGTGCGGTTTATTTTCTATTTACAGTGACAAAACACAGCAAAGCAAAAGAAACAAACAAAATAAATCCTGGTCAACTTGACCTCTAACTAAACATACAGGTTTCCTAACTAACAACTGGGATCAGCCTAGTGCTGTCCTAGTCCCTAAGTCCCTGGTTTTAAATGTCCAAGCAAATAGCCACACAGGCTTGGTCTCACCGCACAGGGGTTCACTCTCCCTAGACAGTCCACACAGGTCTGGTTCCAGGCATGAGCTAACATCTAATGAAGCTGGGAGTTCTTATAGAGGCCTAAATGAGCTGACAAGCTTCAGCTGGTCTCATCAACTCCCTGTCTGTACGACGCCCCACACTCTCCCTAGAGGTATGAGTCATCCATGAGCCCACTAGCCTTAGCTGGGCTTATACAACTCTCCGCCTAGTTGTATAAGTCGGCGTAAAGCCTGAATCTGGGCGAAATATATCTACCCCCCTGGATGCAACCAGGTGACTTTACCTTCCTGCTGTCACATTGTCTAGAGTATCAAAAAATTTGGTTAAAAAAGTTTGACTGGGCTTCGTTGGGAGCATAAATTGAGGCAATGGTGATAGAACGTCCTTTGATTGAACCTTTCAAGATCAAGTAACGACTGTCTGGATCTTTAAATATATTTTGAACCTCAAATAACACTGTGTTTCTAATGAATATAGCAGCACCTCTAGATTTTGTGTTATAAGTAGTGCAATAATATTGGCTGTAACTTTTGTCAAAAAATTTAGGGTGTTTATCTGTGGCAAAGTGCGTTTCCTGCATTAAGATTATATCAGCTCCTAATCTTTTATAATGGCGAAAGGCCTTCTTTCTCTTGTGAGGTGAATTAATACCCTGGGCGTTATGAGAAATCACTCTGAGACCCATTGTATTGGTATTAAGGGGCGATGGTGGTTATGAAGAAATGGCAGTGGGTCGTCAAACCTAGGTTTGAGTATATAGCCACATCGGAGTGGAGTTGATAATTTGATTATCGCCATTAAGATCGAAAGTGAAGCTACTTGAGATATAGGCGGAACTAGCCAACATCGTATTGCCATTTGTAACTGTTTATATATGTAATATATCAGGTTATACATTCGTATCCAGCTCAAATATTTCCTCGTTGACCTTTGTTTTTTGAATAACATTTTGTGCCTATACCACAGAACCATGAAGAACAGGGCTCTTGAACAGTGGCACATTAGAGCTAGTAAACTTATAGAAAATAACAGTACTGTATTGTACAATGACATTCCATAATAATGTTTTAATTGAGGTAAAGAGAGTTTGTTTGACCTTTTCGACATTTTGTAAATATAGAGTGTTTTAGTATGACTATGTGAATTAACTTTTATGATTAGGGGGTCAGGGTGAGAAGCACTTCCGGACCGAAAAAAGTATTGATTTGGACAATACTGTCCATTACTCACAAATAGACCCTCCACCACTAGAACGGAGGATAGCAGGATCAGTAGCAGAAAAATATCCACCAGTTGGACCATGCTTTTGGAGTCTTTTGTGAGCAGGGGGACAAACGAACGCAGGCGGAGCACATCAGCCTTAGCGAGGATGCTATAAAAAGAACATTTTTTATATAAGTGCATGCTGTTACTTATAAAAAATTAGCAAACGAAACTGTATAAAAAAGGAGCAAGAAGAAATGTTAGATATATAATGTCGTATAGAAGAAACTGTGGTAATGCCGATCCGGTACCATATAAACGTGTGGTACAGTTGTTTACTATAATCAGGAAAAACAACCTCAAACAATTCGAACTGTAAAAGTGATATTTTGAACCTTGCAAAAGGGAGAGAAAAAAAAAAAAAAAAAAAAAAAGGAAGAAAAGAAGAAAGAAAAAAGAAGAAAGAGAAGAAAAGAGAGAAAAAAAAAAAGGGGGGGGGGAGGAAAAGAGCAAGGTTTTTATAAAAGAAGGGGGGTAAGTTTTGGGCCACAAATGGGATCCATCTTTATCTTCAAGCGTTTAAATTTCTGAATGATGGTCGCCATCTCCTTTGATCACGGCGTGTGGCTGGGGTGGCCCAGATAGGTGAGGTGTGGGGAGTTGCTGGAGGTCCTGTATTTGTTCCCGGATCTAGAAGACCTAACTTCACAAGGAGATCCTTGCCTTCTGCGGTGTTGAATATTGTATAGGTTGTCCCGTTGTGTGGCACTGTTAACTTAAATGGAAAACCCCACCGGTATCTGATATGAGCTGATTGTAATACCAAAGTGATCTCCTTCATTTTGCGTCTTCTTTCCAGGGTAGCCTGTGAGATATCTGGAAAAATTTGGATTTTGGTGCCCTCCAATTCGATATTATGCATATTTCTGGATGCTCTTAATATGTTTTCCTTAATGATGAAATCTTTCATGCATAGAATGATGTCACGAGGAGGTTTGTCTGGGGGAGGTTTAGGGCGCAGGGCCCTATGAATTCTATCACACGCAAATGAGGATGGGGGTGTGTCAGGGAGGAGACTGTGGAACAATTTAGACACTGCAGGCATCAGTTCAGTGACTGATTCTGGGATACCACGAATCCTTAGGTTGTTCCTTCTGTTGCGGTTGTCCAAATCTTCTACTTGCGATTGTAGGTACGTGTAGTTTTCAGCTAAAAGTTCAAAGTCCTTTCTAAGATCGTTGTGTGCAAGTGAGAGCTCGTCGTGTTTGGTTTCTAGAATATCGGTACGACCTCCCAGGGTTGCTATTTCTTGTGTGAGTGTATTTGTTGTTTTTTGGAGTTCACACTGTATCTTGTCTACAAGTTTTTCGTAGATTTTGGTTAAGCTGAAGTCCAGATCTGATTTTGTGATCTGGGAGGAGAGATCACTATTGTTATGTGTGGAAGCAGAATTCTGCTGAGGAATATTGGAAGCTGTAGGAGACTGTACCGAAGGAGAACCAGCGCCCATATGGGCCATCTTTCTATGTTCCTTGTTGCGTAATGAGTATGTGACCAAAGAGTGCTGTTGCGCACGGCGATTGTACGCCTTCTTGCCCGACGGCATGCACTAGTATGAACTGCAAGGTGGATTTATAAAAAATATATGGTAGTTTGTGGAGATTAAACAATGCAGTGTGGGTTAAATCCTCGCTGATCTGATGGAAGGCTTAATTGAAGATGGTGATCTGCATCGCGCCGCGCATGCGTCCCCTCTAAGATTTGATTGTGACTTTTAGCTCATCCTGTCCCGTATGTCCCCGGTAGATGATTCATTACATGCCTGCAATGTTGGTATGTACTTCTTGATGAGGGGGCTGCGAGGCCATCAGATTAAGGGTTAAGCAATTAGGAGCCAGGGAGAGCTGGTTAATGGGGTGTGGGTGTAGCAAGATGGCCGCTCTTTGGAGTGATAAGTACAGCAGTGTCTCTTGAGGCAGAATATATTGGGGACCTATGATGGGGGCTATTGTTGATAGGTTGATTTGCTGGGTAGTACTAGGATTTCTGCAGAGTGTCTTATAGGAGCCTGTGGAGTCCTGGCTACACTGCTGTCGGGTGCAGCAAGATGGCCGCTACAATAGACTGTGGGGACAGGGCCCCGGCGATCCCTAGGGCAAACACTGGACCGAGGAGATCCCAAATCCCTGGCTGAGAACACCCCCTATGTGGGCCAGATGATGCTGTAGTCCCGCAGGCTATCAAGGGGTGGGGAGGCTACTGTGGGCTCCGGGGGTGTAGCAAGATGGCCACCTCTCACCTGTGTTTCAGTTGCGATGTGCCTCACAAGTTGTCCCCTGTGGCTCTCCAGTTGTTCAGCGCCGGTCTGCGTGGGGAAGGTCCTCCTCTGGTGTGGCGGATTGCCGTCGCCGCCCGCCGGGTGGACAGCAGCACTAGAGCGCCGAGGGTGCGGGGATCGTGTAGGCCGCAAGATGGCGGCGGGGCTCTTGTAGGCTGATGCGGTCGCAGGCCAACGGTGGCTCCCCGGCGACTCAGCGCCGGTCGGCACGGGGAAGGTCCTCCTCTGGAGTGGCGGAATGCCGTCGACGTCCGCCGGGTGGATCGCTGCACCCGAGCGCCGAGGATGCGAGGATCACGCAGGCCGCAAGATGGCGGCGGGGCTCTGGCAGGCCGATGCAGTCGCAGGCACACGGCGGCTCTCCGGCGACACCACGACCCCGCACCGGCCCGCGCGGGGAAGGCCCCCCACCGGTGTGGGGGATTGCCGCCGCCGCCCGCCGGGCGGACCGGGAAACTCAAGCGCCGAGGGTGTGGGGATAGTGTAGGCCGCAAGATGGCGGCGGGGCCCTGGGAAGCCGATGCGGCCGCGGGCCGTATAGCGGAGCTGTCCGGCGGTCAGAAAGACCAATTTGACTTTAGGCTGATGCAGGGGGCTCCCCGGAGCCTGGACAGCTGTTTTGGGGGTTTGGGCCTTGTCTAAATGCCACGGATGGCATTAGATAGGGATAGCTGATGGCGGAGCTCCTCAGAACCACATCTTTCGCCGCTCACGTCCGGACACGCGGGTGGGCACTTTTTAAAGTAAGAGGCCATTTGGCACCCTTTTTTTTTTGATTTTTAAATAAACAGTATTATGCGATGGGATTCTCTGTTTCTGTTTGCATATCTCATCTTTAACCCCTGGAGGAGGCATTTGGAATTTTCCTGTCTGACTGCTGTATGTGTGCAGGCACAATCCTGCAAAAGCTCAAGTGACCATCTTTTTAATTAAAGTGGTTCCAAAAATCTGGTAAGCGCATCCTATTTCTGAGCACTTCGGGTGACTTATGACTTATGGTGGAGGAATTTTTCACAGTTAAGGAGAATTGTGTGATTTTCTACTAGCAACTTGTGTTATTGTATGCAATTGCTTGGATACATTGGAGAAGTTGTGTCCTCCGAGTATACACATATTGGGACTTCTTTTGGATTCTATTTTGGACCATTTCTTTGATTATAATTTGTCACCAATCATATGTTGGTAATGTGTATCAAATAAGTTTTGTTATTCAGTTAAGGTTCATTATTGTGTTAATACACCATATTTGACACTTAATTTATTCTACACCATATATATCCACTTAGGTGACCATTATGGTAGCGCCCTCTATTATTTATCCAATAATTATTTAACACAAGCCTCACTGCAGACCATTCCTGTTGTTCTCTTCCTAATAATACTACAGGCAGGCAGTTGATTCAGGTAGATGCAGTATATTCCGTCAGTGTACTGTATCCTGGGCACAGTGTGGAGCTAAACCTCACTGCAGAGTTTTTCTGTTATTCTCTTCCTAATAATACTACAGGCAGGCAGTTGATTCAGGTAGCTACAGTATATTCAGTCAGTGTACTGTATCCTGGGCACAGTGTGCAGCTAAACCTCACTGTAGAGTGTTCCTGTTATTCTCTTCCTAATAATACTACAGGCAGGCAGTTGATTCAGGTAGCTGCAGTATATTCAGTTAGTGTACTGTATCCTGGGCACAGTGTGCAGCTAAACCTCACTGCAGACCATTCCTGTTGTTCTCTTCCTACTAATAATACAGGCAGGCAGTTGATTCAGGTAGCTGCAGTATATTCAGTCAGTGTACTTTATCCTGATTCCTGGGCACAGTGTGCAACTAAACCTCACTGCAAAGTGTTAGCAGAGTGTTCCTGTTATTCTCTTCCTAATAATACTACAGGCAGGCAGTTGATTCAGGTAGCTGCAGTATATTCAGTCAGTGTACTGTATCCTGGGCACAGTGTGCAGCTAAACCTCACTGCAGAGTGTTCCTGTTATTCTCTTCCTAATAATACTACAGGCAGGCAGTTGATTCAGGTAGCTGCAGTATATTCAGTCAGTGTACTGTATCCTGGGCACAGTGTGCAGCTAAACCTCACTGCAGACCATTCCTGTTGTTCTCTTCTTAATAATACTACAGGCAAGCAGTTGATTCAGGTAGCTGCAGTATATTCAGTCAGTGTACTGTATCCTGATTCCTGGGCACAGTGTGCAACTAAACCTCACTGCAGAGTGTTTCTGTTATTCTCTTCTTAATAATACTACAGGCAGGCAGTTGATTCAGGAAGCTGCAGTATATTCAGTCAGTGTACTGTATCCTGGGCAGTGTGCAGCTAAACCTCACTGCAGAGTGTTCCTGTTATTCTCTTCCTAATAATACTACAGGCAGGCAGTTGATTCAGGAAGCTGCAGTATATTCAGTCAGTGTACTGTATCTTGGGCAGTGTGCAGCTAAACCTCACGACAGAGTGTTCCTGTTATTCTCTTCCTAATAATACTACAGGCCGGCAGTTGATTCAGGTAACTGCAGTATATTCAGTCAGTGTACTGTATCCTGATTCCTGTGCACAGTGTGCAACTAAACCTAACTGCAGAGTGTTCCTGTTATTCTGTTCCTAATAATACTATAGGCAGGCAGTTGATTCAGGTAGCTGCAGTATATTCAGTCAGTGTACTGTATCCTGGGCACAGTGTGCAGCTAAGCCTCACTGCAGACCATTCCTGGTGTTCTCTTCCTAATAATACTACAGGCAGGCAGTTGATTCAGGTAGCTGCAGTATATTCAGTCAGTGTACTGTATCCTGGGCACAGTGTGCAGCTAAACCGCACTACAGACCATTCCTGTTGTTCTCTTCCTAATAATACTACAGGCAGGCAGTTGATTCAGGTAGCTGCAGTATATTCAGTCAGTGTACTGTATCCTGGGCACAGTGTGCAGCTAAACCTCACTGCAGACCATTCCTGTAGTTGTCTTCCTAATAATACTACAAGCAGGCAGTTGTTTCAGGTAGCTGCAGTATATTCAGTCAGTGTACTATATCCTAATTCCAGGGCACAATGTGCAACTAAACCTCACTGCAGAGTATTCCTGTTATTCTCTTCCTAATAATACTACAGGCAGGCAGTTGATTCAGGAAGCTGCAGTATATTCAGTCAGTGTACTGTATCCTGGGCACAGTGTGCAGCTAAACCTCACTGCAGACCATTACTGTTGTTCTCTTCCTAATAATACTACAGGCAGGCAGTTGATTCAGGTAGCTGCAGTATATTCAGTGAGTGTACTGTATCCTGATTCCTGTGCACAGTGTGCAACTAAACCTCACTGCAGAGTGTTCCTGTTATTCTCTTCCTAATAATACTACAGGCAGGCAGTTGATTCAGGTAGCTGCAGTATATTCAGTCAGTGTACTGTATCCTGGGCACAGTGTGCAGCTAAACCTCACTGCAGAGTGTTCCTGTTATTCCCTTCCTAATAATACTACAGGCAGGCAGTTGATTCAGGCAGCTGCAGTATATCCAGTCAGTGTAATGTATCCTGATTCCTCTGCACAGTGTGCAACGAAACCTCACTGCATAGTGTTCTTGTTATTCTCTTCCTAATAATACTACAGGCAGGCAGTTGATTCAGGTAGCTGCGGTATATTCCGTCAGTGTACTGTATCCTGGGCACAGTGTGCAGCTAAACCTCACTGCAGAGTTTTCCTGTTATTCTCTTCCTAATAATACTACAGGCAGGAATGTTGATTCAGGTAGCTGCAGTATATTCAGTCAGTGTACTGTATCCTGGGCACAGTGTGCAGCTAAACCTCACTGCAAAGTGTTCCTGTTATTCTGTTCCTAATACTACTACAGGCAGGCAGTTGATTAAGGTAGCTGCAGTATATTCCGTCAGTGTACTGTATCCTGGGCACAGTGTGCAGCTAAACCTCACTGCAGAGTGTTCCTGTTATTCTCTTCCTAATAATACTACAGGCAGGCAGGTGATTCAGGTAGCTGCAGTATATCCAGTCAGTGTACTGTATCCTGGGCACAGTGTGCAGCTAAACCTCACTGCAGAGTGTTCCTGTTATTCTCTTCCTAATAATACTACATGCAGGCAGTTGATTCAGGTAGCTGTAGTATATTCAGTCAGTGTATTGTATCCTGGTTCCTGTGCACAGTGTGCAACTAAATCTCACTGCAGAGTGTTCCTATTATTCTCTTCCTAATAATACTACAGGCATGCAGTTGATTCAGGTAGCTGCGGCATATTCCGTCAGTGTACTGTATCCTGGGCACAGTGTGCAGCTAAACCTCACTGCAGAGTTTTCCTGTTATTCTCTTCCTAATAATACTACAGGCAGGCAGCTGATTCAGGTAGCTGCAGTATATTCAGTCAGTGTACTGTATCCTAAGCACAGTGTGCAGCTAAGCCTCCTGAAGACGTGAATTAACTAAACGTACGTCGGTGGCGGTACCTGGTCACGAATGTCTACTATGCTGACGCCATCCCGGAGCTCTGTTTGAATCGTCTGTGCACTTTCATGCACGCTGCTATGGAGAAAACAGCGGAGCCGTGTTTACAGACAAGCTTACAGTCCCAGTGGCCGGGTGGGCACTTTTTAAAGTAAGAGGCCATTTGGCACCCTTTTTTTTTTGATTTTTAAATAAACAGTATTATGCGATGGGATTCTCTGTTTCTGTTTGCATATCTCATCTTTAACCCCTGGAGGAGGCATTTGGAATTTTCCTGTCTGACTACTGTATGTGTGCAGGCACAATCCTGCAAAAGCTCAAGTGACCATCTTTTTAATTAAAGTGGTCCCAAAAATCTGGTAAGCGCATTCTATTTCTGAGCACTTCGGGTGACTTATGACTTATGACTTATGGTGGAGGAATTTTTCACAGTTAAGGAGAATTGTGTGATATTCTACTAGCAACTTGTGTTATTGTATGCAATTGCTTGGATACATTGGAGAAGTTGTGTCCTCCGAATATACACATATTGGGACTTCTTTTGGATTCTATTTTGGACTATTTTTTTTGATTATAATTTGTCACCAATCATATGTTGGTAATGTGTATCAAATAAGTTTTGTTATTCAGTTAAGGTTCACTATTGTGTTAATACACCATATTTGACACTTAATTTATTCTACACCATATATATCCACTTAGGTGACCATTATGGTAGCGCCCTCTATTATTTATCCAATAATTATTTAACACAAGCCTCACTGCAGACCATTCCTGTTGTTCTCTTCCTAATAATACTACAGGCAGGCAGTTGATTCAGGTAGATGCAGTATATTCTGTCAGTGTACTGTATCCTGGGCACAGTGTGGAGCTAAACCTCACTGCAGAGTTTTCCTGTTATTCTCTTCCTAATAATACTACAGGCAGGCAGTTGATTCAGGTAGCTGCAGTATATTCAGTTAGTGTACTGTGTCCTGGGCACAGTGTGCAGCTAAACCTCACTGCAGACTAGACATGTGCACTGCCAAAAAATTTGTTTGTTTTCGTTTTCGTTTCATTCGTTTTTTTTTTTTTTTCGTTTTTCGGGTCATTCGTTATGATCGCAATTCGTAAATTCGTAAATTTGTACATTCGTAAATTTATACATTCGTAAATTTGTACATTCGTAAATTTGTACATTCGTAAATGTATACATTCGTAAATTTGTACATTCGTAAATTTGTACATTCGTAAATTTATACATTCGTAAATTTATACATTCGTAAATTCGTACATTCGTAAATTGATACGTTCGTAAATTTATACATTCGTAATTTCGGAAATTTGGAAATTCGATATTTTCGAAAACCCGAAAATTTGAAAATCTGAAAAAATAACTATTAAATTATAGTTGTAATTTCCTTTCAAATTTGGCTGTTAGCGAACGTAACGAATACAAATTTATCTGAAGTTACGCATAACCTGAAATAACAAATGCCGCATCTAAACAAATGGAACGGAACAAATTAATAATAATAATAATAAAACGTTTTTATTATTATTTTTGTTATTTATTATTATTATTAATTCATTACGTTCCATTCGTTTAGATACGGCATTCATTATGTCGGAAAACAATTCGTAACTTCGTTAAGTTCACTAACAGCCAAATTTGAAAGGAAATTACAATACCTATAATTGAATAGTTAGTAATAGTTAAGTTATTAGTTAATTATTATTTCAGATTTCCGAATTTACTAATTTACGATTGTACGAATGTACAAATTTACGAATGTACGAATATTCGTAAATTCGTAAATTCAAATTTACGAATTTCCGGATAGTTGTACATTCGTAAATTCGTGCATTGGTAAATTCGTATATTCGTAAATTCGTACATTCGTAAATTTGAATTTACGAATATTCGTTAAAATTCGTTAAATGAGTTTTCGTTAATTCGGATATTTCCGAATTAACGAATTTGTCGAAATTCGTTAAAAAACGAATTCGGAACGAAACGAATTGCACATGTCTACTGCAGACCATTCCTGTTATTCTCTTCCTACTAATACTACAGGCAAGCAGTTGATTCAGGTAGCTGCAG